>OW679195.1:100055359-100163600 GCA_940337035.1 Agriotes lineatus | reverse complement strand
CTGCTTGCATTTCACAAATATTCATTTCGGACAGGCACTGTTTATTTTATAGTCGAGCTTCCTTTCTTTGGAATTCTTACGCTAACTGTTGACAACGAGTTATTGCGATTTATGGCTCCACTACACGAGCTTTTATGAAATGCACTAAAAAGTAGAAAATAAACAAATACCCACCCCAAACTCTCCAAATTATTTAGGCTGAGTTTGGGCTAAATTTGAACGCACTTGACTCTCAAGAGCTGCAGCTTTGGTTTACTAACTTTATATATTTTTTTAAATTAATAATCTTTTTTTTTAATACACCGAAAAGCGTGGCAATCGCTTTGTTTATAGTATCACAAACCAAAAAAAAATATTTTCAACTTTTTAGTGCACTGAATGAAAGCTTGTTTTTAAAAGAGTTTTTAATTAAATTTATTTTAAAATTTTTACCTTAAATTCGTAATTCTCGTTCCAAAAGACCCCCATACCAATTATAAGCAAAATCAGACATACTTCGTCCTAACCTTCCCCCACTACTCTTGAAGAGGGGGAAGGTTTAACCTAAGAACACCATAGTTTTACCAGAGGAACCATAAACGCATACCTCATTTTAAGTCAATCGGATATGTAGCAGTCAGTTAAATTGATGAAATTGATATCTTAATCCTTTCAAAAGTTGGCAGGGGGTCTTTTTACGTTTGCACGGAATTAAAATATTTATTAACTAAATCAAATACCTAACTAACTATCTACTACTCGAAACTGTCAATACTATTGTACTTACAATACAAAATATTGAGCAAAAATAGATTGGTGTGTCATGCACGATGCGCGCCTGACGCCATTAGCGTTCTCTATCTCAACGTGGTCATAATATTACAAAAGATTTTTGTAGAAACATTTTAAATTAAACTTACCTCTACCTCTTCTTTACTGGAGAGTTTGCAGAGGATCACATTATTTTCTTTGGCACTTTTATATTCGTAATTATTTGGTATTTCACGCATTTTTTTTATCTTACATTCAAAGCTAAAACAGTGAAAAATCCGACGTATCAGGCAGGCAACTGAAGGCTTATCTGAATATGAAAATAAAAATTTCTATGCTACACTTACTCCAGTAAACAGCAGACGTATCAGGCGGACTCTGGCGGACGCATCTGCTAAATATTAACATTCTTCGGGCATGCCGAAATTTACCGAAGGGATAACGCGTCTCCTATTTACAAATATGCCGGACGCCGGGGGGCTCTGAGCCTAGTTTTCTTATTTTTTCCTTCCATAAAAGCAAGCAGGAAAAATTCCTTCTATTTTTATTTTTATCATAATGGGATGCCCATGCAAAATGCAAAGTAGTTATGAATTATTGCTGGCCTCTAAAATCAAGCGACATGGATTGTTTTGTAATAATATGGCCCATAGGCTAACTAAAGTGTCGAATTTCCTGCAGTCATAACATCGTCCGTATTGCAAAGGAATTCTATAGTTTAACAACATGATCATTAAATGTTGGATTTATGGATTGTTTTGACGCCTCACGACATTAGCTGGGCCTGCATTTTGAAGTGTTCGTACAAGAGAGATTCACAGTCGAAAAATTGTCGAAAAATGGTGTCCGTGTCCGTTTAAGAGAGTGTCCGTTTAATAGAGAAAATTTTATTATATATATATATATATATATATATATATAATAAAGCACTGCGAGCCTAGGAGGCTCATGGCTTGGTTTGGTTTGCAATTTTTGCGCTACGAGCTCAGCCCGTCCATGGCTTGATTTACAATTTCCTTCCATATTTTCTTATTTGTTGCCATTCTCTTCCAGTTGATCACTTTTAGGCTCCCGATGTCCAGTTCCACCTCTTTTTATTTTTTTAGTAAAGTTAATTCAAGCAAGTTGGTTCCCAACAAAATGTCCGTGTAAGAGAGGTGTCCGCTTATTAGAGGTGTCCGGTAAGGGAGATTTCACTGTATTAGAAGAATAAAAGGCACAAAAATACTTAGAGAAATCATAATCATAGCTTTAATTAGCGCGAAAATCTTGCTTACTATCAAACTTTGACATAGCTCTGCGAGACTCAATTTGGGCTTTTATGAAGCCTTCTTTGTAATTTTTTTTGCTCAGCTTAACTGAATCCTCAGTAACAGTCTTTACTGCTCTTTCGACTGCTTGAGAGTGGCGTGGCAGACATAGTAGAGACAAGTCTCCTTCTCCTTTTTTTGCGACAAACATTTGGAAGTCTTCATTGGGTATCAATTTTAATATTGGTGATTCCGTAATTTTATTCTGCCAGTCAATAAGATCGACCTAGGATGATGCATCGAGGTTTAGAGGAGGAAGCTGGAACAGTCGAAGTCTATTTTTTCTTATAATGCTGCGAGCTTTCAAAATGCGCCCAGTTCACGGATGTGCTTTTGAGAATCGGTCAACATTGCCAGCAAAACGTTTTCAGGGTGAGCGAAATAACAGTTTCTTTGAATTACCGGATCGACTATGGCTTTCAGTTATGTGGGCAAGTATCTAGTGACAGATATGAGTTGACACAGATGGCGTGCTCCATCTTTACAGGATGGGTAAGTTTTGATTGCAAACCTTGTTGGAGCGTAAGCCTTGACGACATAATTACATTGCAAGAACCACTAGGTTTTCAGAAGGTGATTCCGTCGAAACATACAAACGCAAAATTCTATTAGCGCGAGTTAGCTATCGGGCATGCTACATTTGTCCTGGCTATTTGTTTCCTAAATCAATAGGAAATTTACCTGTTGTTACCGCTAATGCAATTCTGTACAGATATTTTTGGTCAGTGCTCAGTTTTTCTGCAGACACCTTGGGTAACACCGCGGGAATGGGTTGAAATTGAACAACAGGCCTCTTCTCGCAGCTTTCTAGATTTTTACCGATGGCCCCTAACAATGTCTGGGGTCCCGATGTGTTGCGGTCAATGTGCAGGAACAAGTGACGAAAAAGCAGTTCATTCATCTGAAGAAAACAGATGATCCATTGTAACGGTCTGTTTAATCGTTTTTCAAGCAGACAAATGATGCCTCCTTGCTTACCAACGTTCACATTGGTTCCATCACACCCTACCGCAAGCAAAGTGTCCATTGAAATTTTTTCTTCTAAGAAGAAGTCTATACATTTAGAAGTGCCAGAATCTGGTGCAATATAACCCAAAAACTTGGTCTCGGGTTCTTTTATCAACAAAATGTGCTCTTCAAGAATACTCTATACATTTTTCCGTCTTTTTCTGATACAACCAAACTTTTATATTTTTTTCGGTCGAAGTATAGCGCAGGTATTTCGAAGATTTTGGCTCGCTTCACGGCACATTTCCTAATTTTCGCACGTTTCCGGCGAATGCGATTTTTATCGATAATTTCTGCACTGGACGCAATGGCTGCCGCAGCTCTATCTAAGACACCAAATCTGTCACAAGTCTTTGAAAGCAAATCATAGTCTACGCTCTCAGAAGAGAGTAGGTAGGAGGTGCGTTGTTTCGACTTGCTTCGATGGCTCGAATTTAACAACTTGTTTCGATGTAGTGCATTCTGATTCAGATAAAAAAGAAATATCGAGCTCTGTGTGCTTTCATTTTGAGGCTGCTGGCCCTTTGAATTTGAGTTAAATATTTTCATTTTTAAGGTGTTAGTTAGTTTTGTAGTTGTAACTGTATCTACGCTTCCAATGAACATTTTCCTAGTCGATCGTTGGTCGATCAGAAAGCTGTGCTCCCGTGTAGGTACTTTTTTCTCTTTAGGACAAGTGTATTTAGAGATGTCCGTACATTTGCAAGATACAATGTCAAACAAAACTCGACTGTTGCGTCGGAATTCTTCTAATTTCTTCTCGGATATATTTGGATGGGATTTTAGGAGATTTTGCATTTGAGGTGATATACCTTCAACATTACTCCCAGTCCTTTATGTTGGATAGTAGGTATACAAGCTTTGCCCCATATTTCTGCAATCTTTGCCACCGCAATGACTTCCATTTCCTTATAGGTGGGCTCTTTCTTCGTGTCTCAGTCCAGTTTCATTTTGCGACGGTTCGACTCATAGAACTTCATGACATCTTCGTATGTTGGTAACATATTGACTTTTAAATCACACGCAAATGAGTACAACACAATCTTTCACTCAAGAAGCTGCAGCGTCTGAAGTCTGAAGTGCGCGCGAGACGTGTTTCGACGCGTTGATTTTTTCCTTCCTCCACCGCCTCCCTCATCACCTACACCTGTGAAATAGACCATAATAACTTTGGAATTCGATGAAAAACATATTTATTACTTGATTCTAAGTACATAAACTCCATACGGCAATTTACCTGGAAAACGACAAAAAATCGAAATTTTTCGAAACTTTGACTACAATCCGGAGGCAGAAGGACTTATCAGAATGGAATAATATTTCGCACAAATTAGTTTGAAGCCAGTTTGCACCCTTTTTGCGATAAGCCCCCCCGAAAAGTAGAAAAAAGTAAAAACGGCCCAGCCTAATGCACACCTGTGCGCCTGTCAGTTTGAGTAATTTATGAGAGAGCGACTGGTTGAACTCGTGACTAATGGAAGTTTGAGGAATATATGCTGCAGGAATTCTGGCTTGCATGTGAAATTATCAGTTATCAATTAAATCTTGTATCAGTTTGTTGGCTGGACTACCTGTTCTTCTACGTGTTTATGTTGTGACAGGTTTTATGAGATATTTTCATCTTTTTAGATTTGCTAAGTGGATATCTCGGTTTTTATTTGCGTAGGAAGATTTATTTCCTAATTTCTTTTTTATTGCCTGTATTATTTGTTTTACTACCTAGATATTCTAGATATACTATTATGATTATTTTTGCTACCTTGATTTTCTGTTTCATTGATATTTTCCATCTGCGATTGACCTAGAAAAGGTCTTCGATAATAATCTACCAGAATAAGATGTGTGTGGTAAAGTCTTAATACAGGCTGTACAAAGTTTATATAGAAACACCAGAAATGTGGTAAGAACCTGTGGCTTGTGTACACCAGAATTCAAAAGTACTAAAGAGGTTAGACAAGGGGGTGTTCTCAGTCCATTACCATTTAATAGATGAAGTCGCAAGAATAACAAATGCAAGAGTGAAGAAGGCAAAAGTTGGAGTCCGGTCAAGATAAGCGAGTCCTATACGCAGACGACTTAGTCCTAATTGCTAATACACAGAAAGATTTGTCCAATAATGTTAAAGCAGGGAACGAAGCTCTAAAACAGAAGCAATGGTCGTAACTAAAGATAAAGAAGAGCTAAATATATATCTTGGAAGTAATCGATTAAATAAACAGAAGAAACTAAATATTTAAGTGCAACAATTGACAGTAAAGGTGGACTAGAAAAGGAAGTGAATTAGTGTCGGTCCAAATATATGGGTATGAGAGCTGGATACTATCTTAACAACCTAATATCTAAACTCCAAGTGTGTAAATTGAGATGGCTAAGAAGAGTGGCAGGGATGATGGTTATATTGAAAAACGTCAGCTTGGCTGGCTAGAGCACCTGTGGAGAATGAAGCAAGACCGAACTGCTAGAAATATTTAGGAAATGGGGATAGATTCTAAAAAGCCGAGAGGCAGACCAAGAAATATGTTAAATGAAGAAATAGCAAAAATACTGACGAAGAAGGAAAGCAACTGAACTGAAGCAAAAAACATGGTGAAAGAGCACAAAACATGGAAAAATTTCTGTAATAATTAAACCTTCACACGTATGGTAGCAGAGGAACTGATAATGTGTGTGTAATATTTTCAAGTTGTATAATTTTCAGTTTATTGTTGTTCAACTTGAATCCGAGGTTTCTGCTTTTTTGACTAATTTTATAAAGGCGCTCTTTTAATGAGTCGTTTGTTGTTAAGCCGTTGCGTTGGGCGCCATAAATTGTAATGCGGCCTTTTATCATGTCTCTTACCTTATGTTACTTTGAATTTAATTGCCCTTTGTTTGCTAGCTAACTCAGTCGTCTATGCACAAGACCCGCTCTTACCTTAGTGTGGCTAAGGAAAATGTCAATACAGCTTGTTCCGAGCCTGCTCGTTCCACCTATAATCTTGAAATTACACATGCAAACTGCTAGGAATAAAAGCCAGACAGTTTACATAAACATTATACAGGGTGTCCCCAAAAGAATGGGACACGTTTCTTAAGTTATAATAAATTAATTAAACGTAATATACCTTAGTACAGAGTCCCTCCAGTAAGAAGTTATAGGGCCTTGAAGTTCAAAGTTTTATTTTTTATTATTGTGATAATTTCTGCCAGCGTGGCCGAGCGGTAAGGGAGCTCAGGCTGCGGTGTTATGGTTTGGGATTCAATTCCCACATCTGGCAACTGGAAGGCGGCTCACCCAGTTGCTTTAAAAATTAGGTACCGAAACCACAGTTGTGAAAGTAGGGAAAGTAAGACAGTCGTCGAAGGCGTGAAACTAACCATATCACCCAGTGCGCCGTTAACGGTGTGCCAGATTGACTGGGTTTCGGAAAGAGATACTTCGGCGACCCTGACTCGCCGTGTCTCAGGCCACGTTTCTACATGGAATAAAGTGCCCGAACTTTACACTATGATAAAGATATTGATTTTAATGTTGGTACACTTGCTTACTATTATGTACTCCACTAACAGAAGAAAATGTATAAACGAGACTGTAAGCACTTTACCTATTTTTAAAAAAAATGCTAGCTCTAGTTTTGTTATTTCTAACATTTTTTAATATTTCTGGTCATTATCTGAAATAGAATTAAAAAGTATAAAAATAAGGTACCTACTCTTAGTTCATAAGCTAAAAATAACCATTTACCTTAAAATTGCTATCAACGTTTTGGGTTGTCATTAAGGTGTGCAATATCAAGTAGCCATGATTACAAAAACAATGGACAGTGATCGTAATTTAGTCAAAAAACAATGATTAATCAATGAATGATGTTGGTAACTTAGAAATTTTTTCTTTTACGTTTATGGTAATGCCGCGACATAACAAAATCTCCAATGCTGAAATGTTCTTTATTTCGTGGCATTTTCGTAAACTTAAAAGAAAACAATTTCTATGCCACCAACTTCCATTAATTGATAAGTCATTATTGTTCATCAGATAACGATCACTACCTATTGTTTTTGTGATCATGGCTACTTGATAATGCATGTTTTGTTGATATTTGAAAATTTGATAATTATGTATTACAGTGATATTTTTAAAACTGAATTGCAGCAGGCCCTGGATAGCCTGAATCAGTTGGCAGTACTGAAGTGTATTGTCAGTCTATGTCAAATTCGAGATTTGCAGGTTAAGTTTTACGTCAGTCTGTGTCAAACAACAAACAAAATCTAACCTACTAACCTCGAATTTGACATAGGCTGACAATGCACTTCAGTACTGCCAACTGATTCATGCTATCCAGGGCCTGCTGCAATTCAATTTTTAAAAAATTATTGTATTTGCAATAATCCAAGAGCCAGCAACGGGTTTGCTTACAGTATTTTTAACGAGCGTGTAACTGTTGTGGAAGGTCCCTTTAAATACACTGAGAAGCAAACTCGAAGTTTGGCAAGTCTGCGGTGGTGGTTTTAACCCCCTTGCGTCCTTGAAGGATGGAAAAAAATAATAAGAAAAAAATATAACAAGTCTGGCGCTTTGCTATGTTAAAGGTAATCATATCTTATGTAAGTAAAAAAATTGATAGACGCTTTCGCGGATGGTAAGTTTACCCCTGATTCACATAAAGTTGCATAAGAAACTTAACCATCTATAATATAATTTTCCTTAATGTGTGTTTGTCTGTGGCACAAAATAAAATCTCACGTTCCGGCTTCACAGATGTTTATATTTGATTAGGTTTTGTTTTTCTTATCTAAGCGCTAGGATCGGAGCTTGACCTTTCGCGTATCCTATTTCACGTGCGTGCCGATTTAAGACTCGCAGCGCGTAGCGCGCGGTTTGCTTGTTTACAATAAAATATTGAGAGATAAAAAAAAACTGATCCTCAGCGGGCTGTGGAAATTCAAACTTATGAATAATATGTTGGTAGCATTGTAAGTCTACGTCAAATTTTAGATTATCAGGTTAGGTTTTGTGTCAGTTTTGACATTTTTTTTTCCACTCTTCAAGGACACAAGGGGGCTAAAACCATCACCACAGACTTGCCTGACTTCTCAGTAAATTCAAAGGGACCTTCCATAACAGTTACACGCCTGTTAAAAATACTGTAAGAAATCCGTTATTGGCTCTTGGACTACAATGATAAGTGGAAAATGTTCATCAGTATTCCACAAATATATGTCTTTAAATTTACTCACAAAATTAAGGTAACATTTGTCAAAAACTTGTTTGTGCAGGTATTAGCAGACCCGTCCATCCATGGCAGGGACAATGTGATCAGAGTCATGCGAGAAATTGATCCAGACACTCCTTGGCCGGAGGAACCCATAGAATTTTCAACCCTTTGGTGTCGTGTAGTATCTCTAAAGTGTAAAGAGTGGAAGTTTGAACTTAGAGATTTTCGCCAACCCCTTTTGGATATTCGACAATGCTATGTCTGTGGCCAGCTTGTTGGTGCCGAACAAATTGCACCAAAAAGGGGTGAGTAAATTAATTATTAGTAATGGTGTACTTTAATTTACAAAATCTATCTTCCATATATGTAGTACTCCTATATTGTTAGTATGGTCTAGGAACGGGCGAAAACATTACGGCGCCGACATATAGTACGTCCGTCTCTTTCTGAACATTACGCGTCTCGTCCGCATGCCTGAGAATTTAAATGCACAGTTTCGTTCACGTGTTCACGGACAACGCCTGCGCGCAATGCACTTACACTGTGACGCCTCCACTTACAGGCGCTAGCAATATAGGAGTATTACATATATGCAATCTTCTCGCTTTATTCCCTGCCAAAATTCGCAGGGTGGGAGGTTTAAAAATTCTCATAAATAACAAAAGATTTGAAGCAATTATTAGAATAAACTTGGAATGAAAGTGTACAAATTTACATTGATGTAACTGTACACAGAGTTGAATTGTCGATTGTGGAATGCAATCTAAAATAATTTGGACTTCAACACACTAACAGCCGTATTCATAGTCGTTCGCCAGCGGCTCGCCGGCGAGTCGCCGGAGTTTCGTTATGAATAGTATGTTGGCGGCACTGTACGTCTATGTCAAATTCGAGGTTAGCAGGTTAGGTTTTCCGTCAGTTTTGACAGAAATTGACACAAAATCTAACCTGCTAACCTCGAATTTGACATAGACGTACAGTGCCGCCAACATACTATTCATAACGAAACTCCGGCGACTCGCCGGCGAACGACTATGAATACGGCTGTAAGTGTTATTGCAGTTTATTATCGATTTGAAGGAAGAATTATTTCAAATATACGTTATCTCAGATATCATTACATTTTTCGATATAAAACAAATAATATTTTTTATGTGAAATTAAAATGTCTATTGCAATATCGTATCTGCGGTACCAAAAATATGGGGATAAAAAATATATTCTTTAATGTCAAACTGAAAGAAGGTAGCTAGCACGTACACATAGATCTAATTTCATTTAGGTAAAGATTTGAAAAAATGAATACAACTACATAATGCCAAGTTTGAATTTGAACCGATAAATAGTTTTTGAGTTTCAAAAGGAAAAATTCAACTTCTTGGGCTCGTAACTTCTTAAGGGTGCATATTTGGCTCTATCTGTCTATTTTGATGAGAATAGTGGATGCAGCTTTTTAGAATTGCAGGGTACTAGTAGAGTCCCTGTATATAGTAAGATAAGAGTTGGGACATGTGGAACCAATGTCAAATACCACTTGATTCCTCATCGAAGTTTTTTTCGCTTGTTAACCTTCAGTTTTGTTTGATTTGACCACGGCCTGCTGAATTATGTGACAAATGTCTAACAGTGACGTTTGTCAAACAATTTAGCAGGTCGTGGATTTGACAAATAATTCTTGCGTGACAATATGCATGTCAATAAATTCTTCGATTTGACATTGTCATTATTTTTAAACATTTACTATTTACTAATGAAAATATATTACGTATTAGATATGAAGAAACTTTAATTGCTTCCAACGCTTGTAATTCCAGCTAACATAAACACTAAATCATGAGTAGCAATCACAGTATGATTCGGGAGAGTAATCCAACCAACAAATTTATGAGAAGCCACACAGCATATCTATGTACATTTTCTAATTCATTTTGTCCAGGGTAATTATAGGTATATACTTTCTTAGTGATTCATATAATTTCAAAAATGTAAATACATGCTGTAAAATTCCACTTTCAAGTTTTAAACACTCCAGTTTTCTATTTAATGCTCAAACGGAAGGATATGGTAAATGCAGCTTTAATAAGCTCTTATAACCACTGGCTCCAAAGGTAAATTTAAGATGTAATGCGGCCCTGGCAGTTTCATTGAACGATGGAATGAAGCAGTTGGTTTTGCGATGAATAGCATTAATTTGATCAGGATTGAAAATATTGTCTAAATTTTCAATTTTGTGGTTTCTTCTCTTGTCAGTTCATTGCTCAAAATCTTATTATGGTTTAAAATACTATAATCGGCAAACATTTAGTATAGTTGAAACTTAGTTTTAATACGCTTCTATAATCTTTTGAAGCTCATAGATATTCTTGTCACTGACATTTTGTTAGCCATTGGTCTCCTGTGAAATGCTGATTATACAAGCGAAATCCATCCATATTTAAGAATTTCTTATTCCACTACGTCTCTTAGCGTTGATTTTTTGAGAAACTTGTGAAAATAAAATGCCTGACTTGTATTACTACAATTAAGTGCTGAGCAGCCTGTCATAGTGACAGCAAATAAACTTTGATATTTCGTTATTCAGTTTGAAAACGAGTTGTCAAATTGTGTAAAAACATATACTCCATGAGATTGGTTCCAACCAATAAAAAACGGGCATCGTACATGCCCCAACTTTTACCTTATTATATACAGGGACTCTAGGTACTAGATACTCTGTCGCGCTAAGCCGCCAGATACTGGGTTACCCGGGCCGAGTGCAAAAATTGATCTTTGTACATATTTAGCATATTAAAAATAAATGATAGCTGTTGTATGAACGGAAATCTTTATATCGTTGATACTATTTAATATTTAAGCGGCATTACTCTGTTCAAGAACATTTAATTTTGAAATAATCCTTTCACGCCTGAACTTCGGTGGTTCCTCAAATGGTATTCCCCGAGCTTTGGAAATTTAATACATCATGAAAATTTTGCAGGTATTCAGACTGCTTCATTATTTTGCCCTGGGTGTGAGTTTTGGAAATTTAAGCACATAAAGTAACAAACACAGTTGCAGTAACAGTGAATTATCTGTGATAGGATGCTTAAAACGAAATTCGTTGAATAATCCAAAACCTGCACTATACATTGCAGTGTGAAGACAAATTTTACTAATTTCTGCAAACACCGCTACTACTTTCTTGATAGCTATAACATAACGAAACTTTATAATGGATGTGGCATGAAGTACTGGGAGTTTTTAAAATTGATTATCAAATTTATCGTATGTGCCATAGAAAAAACAAAAACGTTGGTAAGTTGACAGTGGACGGGAGTTTGGTTGAAAATCGTTCGTTAACAGCATATTCTTATAGTTGAAGCGTTCTTAACAACACATTCTACAATTCAATCGCAACGTGATTTCCACATCAATTTCGACGTAGGCCTTGTTCACTCACCAGATTTAACCGCATTAGATTATTTTATAGTGTTACTTATCGAAGCAATGTTATCTTCAGAAACAAAAAACTATGAATTTCTCATCCTTAGTCTGCAGTTTAGTTGTATTTAATTCATCGTTTAAATCAAGTTCTTTTGTTCAGTAAATGTATTGTACAAAAACTCAGTTATTTACATCACGCCCATTATACAGTGTGCCTGCTTAAGTTCGCACCATATGGAAAACTTTTTTATTATTAATTTTACGAAAAAAAGTTATTCTTCTTAAAAAGTTCTGCATGGTCCAAAACTTAAAATGCAATGATCAGATATCAATTTTTTTAAGCCATATACAAGGAATGTCAAAAAATATGAATTCTGCTCAAGAGTAAAGTACTTTGATTTGTGACAATATCGAAAATTGTTATTAAGAAAAGTTGATTAGAATCGAAAACTACGTTCAAATATCCAATTACACCTATCTACGATGAAAATCAGGTTTTGTTATTTTTCACATTTTTTTAAGTTGCTTCATATGGAAAATCATCAAAATAATGCAACGTAGAAGTTACGAGATGTAAAGGTTATCAAAGTTTTAACGAATAAAGAGATAACTGAAAAAAGTTTCCGATATTGTCAAAAATAAAGTTTTCGATATGAAACAACTTAAAAAAAATGTGGAAAATAACAAAACCTGATTTTCATCGTAGATAGGTGTAATTGAATATTTGAACGTAGTTTTCGATTCTAATCAACTTTTCTTAATAACAACTTTCGATATTGTCACAAATAAAGGTACTTTACTCTTGAGCAGATTTCATATTTTTTTATATTCCTCGTATACGGCTTAATGAAATTGATATCTGATGATTGCATTTTAAGTTTTGGACCATGCAGAACTTTTTATAAAGAATAACTTTTTTTCGTAAAATTAATAATAAAAAAGTTTTTCATATGGTGCGAACTTAAGCAGACACACTGTATATGACATTTATGTATTTCACTTCATGGAGTTCTTTATTATCCTTCGGACTCGCGTGATTGCCAAACAATATATCGAGTGGAAACAGAAAGATTTGATAATCAAGAAGACACGAGTTGAATTCGGCTAGATTATATCACGAGTCAATAAACGTTTGAACAGTTTATTTATTATTATTAAAAGTACAGTTAGAGTAGTTGCTATGACAATTGTACTTTCAGCAGATAACGTGATGTTTGTGAAGGTATTTTACTATCAGTTATTAGTCAAGAAGGTATATGATTATCACCGTTGCTATGTATAATATCAAAAATTAGTACATGCATAACTATAAACCGTTCAATAGTTATTTGCCAGATAGGAGGCCATGTTAGGGTGATGAATTTCACCCTGTAAATATGCTGTCAGTCATTAACAAAAGTTAGGTTATGCTCATTTTATATAAAATGATAATTTTATGTTAATGTACAAAACGTGGTTGCCGTGGTTTTGGATTTTGTGCCACTTTTAGTATTGGTTAAGATAAATTTCATGAAAGACAAATTGCTGATTCTGAATACGTTTCATACTTTGTTGAGTAGGCATAATGGTATAATGAAAGTCGTTTTTTTATTGTAATTATAAATTGTATACAAAAATATTTAAGTATTACAATTTATGTATTTTTTCAGTAATAATGTATTAAGGGCAAATGCTTTTGCCGGTAAAAATGTTTTACGAAAGTATTTTGTTTTGACAATGTCACAAGACAAACTAACTTGATCAAATTCCCAAGCCGAAGGCGAGGGTATTTGTCAAAGTTAGTTTGTCGAGGGACATTGCCAAAAAAACAACAAATCGTGAGTAAAACATTTGCCGAGCAAAATCATGAGCCCAAAATACATTTTGTAGACTATTTCCCAAATATCGGTTCATTTTGACATTTATACCGATGCGCAATGACAGTTTAAATGACGTTTCTTAAATACCACCTTGATTAAAGCAACATATTTGGTGGTTGCCGTGGATGCAAGTGGCAAAAGAAACTGACAAAATCCCAAGGGAAAATTTCGATTTTTTGCCACTACAAAAACACACGATTGGTTGAATTTTGAAAAAGCATGGCTTTTCATTGGATAATAAGAGATGTGGGAAATAGTCAGTATAAATAAAGCTTTTTTGCACTTGCGGGACTAAAGTTGGCACTTTAGTCACTTATTTCAGGGACTAAAGTAGCTCATTTTATCTCTAGGGACAGAAGTAATTACTTTAGCCCCTAGGGACTAAAGTAAAAAATGTTACCGTATCTATGGTAATCTATGGTAAATTCGGGGTTAACAGGTTAGGTTTCGCGTCAGTTTTGACATAAACTGACGCAAAACCTCATCTATTAACCTCGAATTTGACATAATTGTGAGCTCTTGTCATAATGACTTACAGTGCCACCAACTTTAAAATTTAGCAAAGGCTACTAATTTTAAAATAATTGTAACTAAAATGTCAATAAATGACGTTTAAAAAAACGGGTTTTCGTTTTAAATCTTCCTGCAACGTGAAAAAAATAGTATATGCAACTCGGAGAGAATGCTATTTTGCTTCAGTGCAATTTCTGACTCTCGGGCTTCGCCCTCGAGTCAGAAATTGTACCTCAGCAAAATAACGCATTTCTCTCCCTCATTGCATAATCTACTATTACAAGCCACTTTAGGCCCATTGCATAATAATGTGTCTCCATTGTCCCTTATTGATGATTTTATTTCTCCAGTCTTCTATTCCTTTCCTTGATATGTCTTCCATTACTGCCTCCTTCCACCTATTCGTTGGTCGCTTCTTCTTCTAGTTTCTTGCGCTCTGCCTTCCAATACTATCTTAGTAGCTCTTCCATCTGGCATTCTCCATATATGCCTAAACCATCTTAACCTTCGAGCTTTAATGAAGTCTACTATATTTGGCTCTCCATACTTCTTTTGTACCTCTTCGTTTGTAAGTCTTCTCCAACCATCATCCGTCCGAGTCCCTCCAAATATTTTTCTCCGCATTTTTCTCTCCCACCTACTTATCGTATCTTGGTCTGCCACATTCATCGTCCATGTTTCACATGCGTACGTAGCTGTGGGTCAAATTACAGTCTTATAAGTCGTAGTTTTGCATTTCGCGACATTTGTCTTAAGGACATTATACTATTTAACGCACCCGGACATCTCGATGCTTTTATTAACCTTGATTTAATTCCTTGTGTGTAATTTAAGTTTTCAGAGATTAATGTTCCTAAGAAAGTAAACTCCTTAACTCGTTCTATTCTCAAATCTTAATATTGCGCCATTATTATTGATTTCTTTATTTTTTCCATTAGGTACTTCTTTGTTAAAGCTGCTGAATATTGTCCAGTGGAAGTTGAAGAATGGATTTTTTTAAAATATGGCCACAGAAGAAAATTACAGGGAGTTAAGTTACAAGACCTCGGGGGCCACACTGTAGACATGTTTTGACTAATAACTCTGTTTTTGTAAAACTCTTTAAGTAAATTTATGCCCCATCTTATTGAAAGTACGTAACCCGTTTGTAATTCATTGTCACGTAACTCTTCAAAAAACGGCGACAAAATTTCAGTATGATATGGTTGTGCATTTAGAAAACCTAAAATTTGAACTATTAAAATAAAATTTAATCGTTTTACTGCACTCAATTACCTTAAAAAAATATAGGACCTATAACTCTTCTTTTACTAATTGCAGCCCAAACCCCGATTTTTTGTGGGTGAAGCGGTTCTTCAACATAAAAATTGGGATTCTCAGCGTTCCACATCCTCATACTTTGTGAATTAATATAGCCAGATAAATAGAAGTATGCCTCATCAGTAAAGAAAGTTTTCTCAAACGCATTATCGTTATTTCCTAAATTATTGATAAACCAGTTACAAAATTCCAATCTAACCGGAGGATCGTTTGGCAGCAGTTCCTGATACACTTGCAACCGGTAAGAAAAATAATGCAAATTGCTTCTTAATATCCTATGAGATGTTGAATATGAAACATTTAATTGCTGTCCTAAATGGCGAACAGATACGTGTGGTTGTTCTTGCACAATTTGTCTCGCATTGTTAACTACTTCTTCAGTGCGTATGTTACAAATAGTATGTATCATTTTTAGGTCGTGGGCCAAAAGGTTTATTTTCAAAATTGTTCTGCCCCATAATATTTCTAATAGTTCTTTCAGATATCTAAAACAGTACAAAGCCGAAAATTAAAGCAACAATTAAGTTTTATGCATAAATACTTGCATCCCAAAAGTCACTAAGCCGAGCAAAGATTTCAGTTTCACTGAGGTCGGGCCTGTCAGCTTTATAATGCCTGTAAGCCTTTGTAATTTGTAGTTTTGTGTCACCTTTAATGACTTTTGGCATATTTACTTTAGTACTACAATTTGTTTGACAGATAGATATCCATGACGGCGATGTCCATACATATTATGCCTAGTGGCAAACAAAGTATGAAAGGACTGGCAACATTGCATGTTTAACCTCAAAATGTCAAATTAGACACTTTCGTGAGCCTCCTGTACATAACAGCTGCTTCTGACAAAGTGTCAGAAAGAGTTTCTAGGGAGTTTTAGTTTTATTAAACATAAAAACAAAATTCCATGTCTACCTACTTGGCAAATAACTATTGAACGGTTTATATGCATTTTTACCGTTTTTCATTAGTTGACTTTATAGGGTGTGGTATAATCAATTTAGTGGAATCAATTATGATCACAGCGCCATCCATAGTCCTCCTCGACCACAAAGCTAGAATGGTTCTGCTGTATACATTGTTAATAAATATACACATAGGTTAGATCACTCCACTTTTGACATTACAAGATTAACATAATATTGACATTTATAAATGACGTGTACACTTTAAAAATATTCAAAATTCCAAAGCTACTGGAATAATATAGAAAATGAACAGGCTATAGTCAACTTTGGAATTGCTGAAGTCACGTCGCGCATTATATCATATGATTGAATACATAACCTGTTATTTGATTCAATATTTGCTTCAAATAATACACAAATTTGTGGTAATGAAAAGTTATTATTTGTATTTTAACAAGTAACTTAACGTAAAAAAAATTGTTACTATTGCTGGTAATACAGTTTACAAGAAGCAGTCACATATTATGACAGTGTTATGACAGTTAAAAATGTGCATGTAGAATAATATACTACGACTTACATAATATAACAGCTAACTAGACTACAAATTCAAACACTTCTTATAAATATGGTTTGCTTTTGTGAAGCTGTTTGAAAAGTCAAATTGTAGCAACTTTAAGGTTATGGATCACAGCAGAATCCGCTGTTACCAGTTGAATCAATTTTGTCTTTGATATAATAATAGAATGTAGTGAATGACAATTATTGATATATATTGTAACGTACTTTATTTAGTACATTTATCTTTATCGGTGTTGTTATAGACTATTAACCAAATCAATTTTATTATCGTTAAGAACTTCATTACCGCACTTTTTTTATATAAAAGAATACATTGAACCAGAAACTATTGCATTTGCTTATGGCACTTAACATGCTGAATTTAATCGAATTCTAGCGCCTGTGAAATATGCAATTCAAAGTGCGTTCTGAGCTTAGCTCTTTACCAGTCGAAAAGTTTGCTCATTTTTGTGCTTTGTCTTGAGACCATTAAGGTCTATTCAGACTGGCGGTAGCGGCACGGCAGCGGTGCGGTAGCGGTTTGGTAGCGGCGCGGATTCTGGGCGGTTTTTAGACTAGTAGGTATTCATACTGAGCGCGGTAGTTCGACGATGAGTTTATTTGCAAGCGGCATTCAGAGGCGTGCAGGTTACAAGTCGATAAGTTTTTAAAAAATTTTTACAAGTAGTTTAGAGAGTTCCGATGAAGAGTGGCCGATTTGTCTGAAAATTGAGTCTGCCATTACTCTTAATTCTAAGCAACTTTCCTTAATACTTTTTACTTCCTTTTACGATAAAGGAAGTATTGGATTCACCCCAAAAATTCGAAATTGAGTTTTCAACAGATCTTCACGTTTGAGAGTCCCTTGAACCCAGAAAACATGTTTTTGTTCATTTGTCTGCCTGTCTGTGAACAGAATATCTCAAAAACGAAAAGAGGTATGGCATTGAAACTTCATATATAAGTTTTGTGTACTATGTAGACGTGACAGCAAGCTTTTGGAGAAAATCGCCTAACCGGAAGTAGGTGTTTATTCTTGTGATTTTTCAGTTTTTTTCGATTTTTTCAAAAACGGCTGTAACGATGTTTTTCAAACTTCACATTTTTATTACATTTTGAATGTGTATTGATGTGAGATAGGTGATTTTCCAGTTGAATACTTCTGTAATGGGTTTCTTTTGTTTTTTTCAATTTTTTTTATTAACTTCTATTTTAAATAGAACACCCGGTATATTATTACATTTTTGAATTCAGCTTAAAATTTTAGAGAAAATTTGTCTCTTCAACTAACGTTCTATTTTGTACCGTTTTTGCAGAATTTGTAATTTTTGAAAATTTTTGACAAATGCTTAAAAATTTAAAATCAAATTTTTGGCTAATTATAAGATCACTGTAAAAGGAAGTTGTGTGCGTGTATCACACCAGATTTTTTTGTTATCTCTTCTAATAAAGCTAGTTTACTCTTGGATTTTCTTAAAATTGATTCTAAAAACACCCTGTATAACAATTAATCTGAATGACTTTCTCAAAATCTTGGTTTGAGAACAAGCAGGAACGATTCCTAGAATATGAACATCTAACTCGAAAATGTTTTGTCATTTACACCTTATGTGGTCTCAATCCGCGGACACACTGTAGATTATAAAGTAAAAACAATTACAAATATTGAACTTAAAATAATTATTTTTATTGGTGAATAAAGAATAACGTAAACACACATAATATTACATATTTTAATTTTTGGTTTGGAAATTAACTATTAATAAATGGTTCAATCAAATTTAGTTAGCATTGAAAAGCTAACTTCTTGAGACGTTTACATTAAGTTTTTAAACAGTTACTTATTTGATGAACTAATTAGGAGAATGAGATTAGATTGTACATATAAACAATGCATATTTTTATACTTATCATTGTATAAGTTGATTTAATTGGAGAGAATTTAGCACTCCCTTTTTTATATTTTAAATTAAATAAATCGTTGACAAAACAATTTATTTTAAAATTATGCTATTAGTAATAAATGTTTAATGAAATCCTGTTGCTGGGAATTATTTGAACGAACAGGATTTCATATTTGACAATTCACAAAACAAATTATTTTCCACATTGTTAAATATTTATTACTAATAGCATAATTTGAAAATAAACTGTTTCGTCAATGATTTATTTAAAAATAAAAAAAGAAAGTTCTCATTCAGCCTCAATTAAATCAATTATACAATCATAAGAATAAAAATACACATTGCTTATCTGTAAAATCTAACCTCATTCTCTTATTTTTAGTTCATCAAATAATTAGCTGTTTAAAAACTTAATGTAAACGTCTGAAGAAGTTAGTTTTTAAATGCAAACGAAACGCGAGTAAAAATTAATTTGATTGAACAATTTAGCTGCATAGTTAATTTCTAAACCCAAAATGGACACAAATATAATCATTAACAAATTTTAACAAGTTTTGTTTCTCTTCCATGTTGTAGCACAATCACATCTGCGTGCGACTACGGACGGTACTGAACTGCATATTTTACTCTAAATTATGGTTGTCTCTTTATCTAACCGCGCGGTTTCTTCATAAAAATCGCTTCCCGATCGATCGAAACCGCTCTGCCAGCCTACTGCCCTATCACCGCCGGCTTGCCGCTACGTCTCTGCTTCCGCACTGCTTGTTAGTCTGAATCATATCATTTAAAAACGTGCAGAGCGATTGCTGAGCGGTTTCAGGACCGTTTCGCTACCGCGCCGCCACCGCCAGTCTGAATCGACCTTTAGATGGCGCACGCTTACACATTTCTGTATCGAACTACAGATGATTTGTATTGGTAAATCTTGACGTGATATATTAGCTCTTATTGCAATTGAACAATTCTGATGCCGTTCGTCGCCGTTGGCTCATGATTTGTAAGCGTCTTGATTTATTGATTTTTTCAAACAATTGAATTATTCGTCTGGCGTCCATCTTAACTTGCCTCAGAAGTGCATTTTGTAGTGCTTATATTGTGCATTCACTATAGGTGATGTCTTGGTACGTAGTCTCTTGTGTTTCTTTTATGTATTCCTGAGTTGTGGACTTTCATAGGAGATGTTCCCATGCTGCTCAGCTGGGTTGGAGCTTGCTGAAGATTTCTCATGCCAGATTCATTAATGCTGTTGTCTGTCCTCGTTGTGGCAACAAACTAGTTTCGTTAAGATGTTCATAATCACACTTGTATCTATCGTTAATATCTATTATCTTCATCGGCGTTGTCATAGACTATTAATCAAATTAATTTTAGTATTGTTAGAGCTTCATTACTGCACTGAGTGCACACATAAAAAAATACAAAGGAGTGGTAACTTTTGCGAATTGACTCAACAGATGTCGCTTTATCTAAAGTAAAATTAATATACGAAATATGGCAACATAGCGACACAAATGCATACTTATAATTTCTAAAATGAGTTGGTATCACCATAGCCAACTAATATTTAGGTTAGCTTACGCTAATACAGCCATTACAATCACCATAAAAACATGATTCTGTAAAGCATGCCATGACAAAATGTCATTTGGCGCCACCTCTTAGTGTTATTCTGAACTTTTAATCAGGGCCTACCGCCATATTCAAATTAAAAACAAATACTGCTGAATAGGTAGATTTGAAAACTTGTCATATTTCAATCAACTATATCCTCAAATTCATATTGCCGTAGTTTGAGTCAGTAATTTTTATACCGTGCGTCCACGAGACTACGCACCATGGCGCTGGAGTGATGCTAGTTTATTTTAAAGATCTACTCTTCCGGTGGTAATTGATAGTCAAACGGTTGCTAAGCATTGACCATTAAAATTGAATTTCTAAGTAACAAATGAAGTGCCTTCAGAAATGATCAAACGTTTTTGAATGGTCATGGTTATACAACGTATAAATAGTAAGTTGGTGGCACTGTAAGTCTATGTCAAATTCGAGGTAATCAGGTTAGGTTTTGCGTCAGTCTGTGTCAAAGTTGACGCAAAACCTAACTTTCTAACCTCGATTTTGACACCATACTTCAAGTTGAATACCACTTAATCGTTTATTGCCATAGAAAAATAAATATAATAAGGTTTGTTGTTAAGCTGTTTTCGTAAAAGCAAGAGCTGATCTTTGGGAGAAATTAACGTTGTTCTGATTCCATGGTGCGTAAACCTGTGGACACACGGAATAAACAGGTTCTTTCAAAGCTATTTAAAATGGTTAGAAAGTGGTTTACCTGTGGAAATCCAAACAAACCACTTTTTGAATTTCCAAGCGATATGCAGATTCGTACCAAATGGCTCAAAGCTAATTCAGGAGTGATATTGTTAACACGTTGAAGGACACCAACGCTGAGCAGCGTCCTTAATTGTATCTACCAGTATAACTGAACGCTGCACTGCATCTAATTTTCCATGTAAAATAATAGTACATAATCCAGTTGTTACTGTCACCACTGGTACGTACACAGTCATATCAGTGTCACACAAACACGAGTTATTTGCCCCAAACAGCTCTCTTACAGTTATCTACCTCTTTGCTCCTACTTGTGCAGAACGCTGATAAGCATCGCAGTGTATCACAACACAACCCTATATGAAGTCGGCAACTGTCCTTCAATGTGTTAATTAATAATAAAACTAATTAAATTACCTTTATTTATAATATTTATCATTCATGTATTACATATATTTCTAAACTTATTGAATACTCTACTTTGTGTATTAACCATTTCGATGAGAATTCTCTAAAAGTACTTGACAAAAATACTTGTTTGATTAAAAACGCTACACCAACTGGAACTGTAGATAATACATATTTGTTATCACATTAATTAGAAGTACCATTATGTACATTTTTTAGCAAATTTTACCTAATTTTGAAATTAAATAAGAACAAGAACATTTACAAAAACCATTCAAAAGAAACCCAAGCTGAACTTATATCTCCAACCCAAATTGCAGATCTTCAGTATATGTATGTACCTACTATTAAAACATTGACTTTAAAGCTAAAGCGGATTAGTGTTAATTATTCAAAGTTTATTAAAAATAAAACAACTTAGAATGATATGCAGAAAAATTGGGGGAAATTTAATGTTTTCCATAAAATATTCCAAGATGCTGACGATGGAGACACAAAAGCAGAATTTCGTGCAAAAATTGTTCTTAATTATGATAAAAAAAGCTCCTCGTTAGTCAGAAGTTTCGATTCATATGTGTACAGTATGGAGATTTCGCTCTCCTAAAGGATATCAGCACTGCAGAAACTATTTAGCGAGTTTACCATCAAAAACATTGTTATGGTATCTTGGTGACTGTAATTGTTCAGATGAATTAATTAAGCAACGTTTAATGGCTAAAGTCGCCTAATTAACAGTTCCAGCAGAAAGAATTTGCTTCTTAATTATTGACAATATGTCAATTAAGGAGAAAGTGCAGTATAGCAGATCTGAAGATCGCATTTATGGTGTAGATAATACTCAATATACAACCGTTTGCAATAAACCTCAAATAGCAAACAAAATGTGTTGTTATGTTATATGTAAGTACATGTCAACAAGATACATCATTCCAGCACAATATTTTTTCATTCTTCTTTGAGAATTAATTACTTTTACTCGTTAACAATGAGAGTACTTAAGTCTTCTGACTGTGGTTTCGTTGTTCTAAGAATTGTTGCAAATAATTTTTAGATTTAGATTTTTTGTGGTGGGAATTCTAAAAAACTACATGGAACATCCTTTCCTAAAACCAGTACATGATCTGCAAAATGGACTACCTTTTAAGTAAGCTTGTACGGTACTTAACGAAAAAGAATTTGTACTCATCAGATTTTGAAAAAATTTATATTTTACATGCTGTTCAGATTTTTTCACCCACCACCACTGCCTCTTTACAGTTTTTAAAAGCAGGACAAATTGAATTTCAAAATGTCAACAGCATCTACTGTGAAATGTTTAGAAAGCATATACGACTTTTTCCAGATTCATAATGTGTGTAATAGAACAATTTCTGCAAAAATTAGATAGCAGCACTGCACCGTTGGTTCATTTTTCTGACGAAAGACTATTGATTGGACGTAATACTTCAGAACTATATCGATCCTATGCAAAATTCTTCTGCATCTGTTGGTTTGCGAGGTTTATCCAATGAAAGACTCACGTCTTGAAATTGACTGCTAAAAGTACATCATTATACATCACATTTTTACTTCAAGAAGCTGGTTTTTACTATGTATTAACAGGTTCATTTAGTTCGGATGCAGTGGAGGCAATGATTGCACACATGCAATAGAAAGTTGCTTCAAATGGCGCAACAATGCTCGAATTGCTGGGCATGCTCTTCGTTTGCTATTACGCTGTGGTATTATGAAGACTGCCATCCTCAAAAATTGCACATTATAGTAACTTCACTAGTTCTGCAGCATTTCCAACTACATCAAGCATAACTGAAAACGAAGATGTCGAATTACCTGCACATTTTACAGTTAAAATTCAAGATCGTGCAGACTTAAATTATCCAAATTCCATTTTTGTAGGTTTTACAAACATTTATTTTAAAACCGTTTATAACCTAAAAAATATCTTTAGTAAAGACAACAACCAGAACCAGATTTAGGTGCTGTATTTCACCACCTGATGGCGCCAAAAACCGTACGCGTTTAAGGTCACTATATCAATAAGGTACCGCCATTCCATTCCTTGCGTGAGAATGTGAGAAAATTTCAAAATTGTGAGATAAGGATAACAAATACAAATTTCCCAAGTGCAATAGAGAAGACACTAGTTTTTGGGGATTTTCTTTTTGGTGTAATGGCACCATAGGAAATATAATCGAATGGCACTTGTAAAGTCAGGAATCTGTTAGGTTATGTCACTTATTATCAACAAAAAAATTGCAATTGAAAATATGTTTTATTGGTTCCAGAAACGTAAATTGGGCTAGTATAGAGAACGCTGTTCTTTTTAATAATATCGACCTGATTCGGGATCAGTTCTGTCAATTCTGCTGAATAAAACAGTGCAGCAAGGGTTTTGTGAATTGTTTTAAGCTGAAATGAGTTACAAGGTGGTTTTGATAGACATTTTAAACTATCTTGAAGATAGTAAACGACCTCTAAAAGAAGGCGGGGAGGTGTTAGTGGCCGAAATGGTTATTAAATGTGGTAAAATGAGAGCCGAGAATAGTATCGTAGGACTGTTTTCAAATTTCGAAAATACGCGATTATCCACATGAAATCAAGCTAATTTTTAATGAAGGTAAATATTTATTTCGTATTCTAGTAATAATCCTAGTTTTTATGAACTATTTTCTGTTGTGAGTTAGAGTACTGGTTGCGGAATTGCGTGTGTACGTGCAAGTCGGGAAGAGGTGAAAAATGCAAGCACATACTTGCTGCTCTTTTACTTGTAGATAGGTAAAGATATGTAACACAAAAAAGTCATATTAAAAGAAAACTGATTTTAGAGCTGATGAGTTACCCGATATCACCTGAGGTAGACTATCCATTTATCCGCAATTGTATTAGAGAAAATATTTTTTAGCATTGATTTTAAAGCTGTTTTTACTCAAATGCATTCCATATGTACTAGGGTCATAGGAAATATAATCAGATAGAATGGAAACTTCTCAATAAAAGTTGTCATCGTTTTGCGCCGTCTGCCGAGATGTGCGGCAACTAAATGGGAACGCGGGAAATTTAAACCCAGAAAATAAATTAGTATTTTATTTACGGTATTGCTAATATGATTGAAATTATTTATATACTTCTTGACGACTATTAAATAATTTATTACCAAGCATATAAACAATTTCAATCATATTAACATAGCCTAAATAATTAATAAATTAAAATAAAAAGCATTTTTAACAATAATTGTTACAATAAAATAAGAGTATAAGTTGCTGAAGGTTTTTATTAACTTTTATCTCTTTAGTTTTTTAGAAATAATTATCACAAATATAAAGCTTCAGCAAATATTTTGTACCGCTCGCTGCATTCCAATAATTCGGCACCTCACGTACACGTAAATGATGCATGTCGTCTAGTGGTCTATTTATTTCTTTATGCTATTTCTTGGTCCTTAATTTGCAATAAGTAATTCATTAAAAAGTATTGCTAAATATTGCAGTTTAAATTACCTTCAGAAACTTGAAACAGCGTATACCCTTTTATGCTGTTGTTCAGGCAACCTTTAACGTAGCAAATACCTACAAACCATAATGCTATATATATACGTTTTGACAAAATTCGTCGGGAGAACTAGGGAATCCGAGATCACAATCACCTCTTCAGGGCATAATTTAGGCAAATAACCTGTAATCGTAAAAAAATACCTTTGATATTTCTTCAGATCTGCAAGTTTCAGGGTCAGTAGACGAAAAACATTTTAAATTGCGGTTAAAAACGATCATCTGCATAACTTACAACCTAGAGAAAGGATTGTGGCATCGCATTCGAAGGATATATTACTAATAAGAAAAATTATTTATGACCTTACTAGTAGCTTTGTATATTAATGACAAGTAGGTCAACCAATGGTACAGAGACGTGCTGCCGCCTACCGTAAAAATTATTTACTAAAAAAAGGTACGAGACTCGGCTAATTTGAACGGGAACGTTGCGAAATATTTAGCCCTTCCGCTTCAACAGAACGGTGAGTCACAACATTAGTTATTGTTTTGTGGTCACAATCACGATCCCAATAGTCTGGAGTACGACCTACGGGGCGCGGTGTAATATTTACGGCTACTCAGCAGGTTTACGTTGACACTTTATAAGTGACGATTATTGACGCATGGGTATTGTATTACAGCACATTAAAAGATCGGCATTTTTAAATTTGGTTTATTTTGAGATGAACAGACCATTTTATAAAAAATCTGGTGTGATACACTCACACAACCTTCTTTTACAGTGATCTTATAATTACTCAAAAATTTCATTTTTAATTTTTAAGCATTTGTCAAAAATTACAAATTCTACAAAAACGGTACAAAATAGAGCGTTAGTTCAAGAGACAAATATACAGCAAAATTCAAAAATGTAATAATATACCGGGTGTTCTCTATAGGAGTTAATAAAAAAATAGAAAAAAGACAAAAGAAACCCACTTTAGAAGTATTCAACTGGAAAATCACCTATCTCACGTCAATGCACATTAAAAATGTAATAAGAATGTAAAGTTTGAAAAAAATCGTTAGCCGTTTTTGAAAAAATCGAAAAAAACTGAAAAATCACAAGAGTAAACACCTACTTCCGGTTATGCGATTTTCTTCAAAAGCTTGCTGTCGCATCTACATAGTACACAAAACTTATATATGAAGTTTCAACGCCATACCTCTTTTCGTTTTTGAGATACTCTGTTCACAGACAGACAGACCAATGAAGAAAAACATGTTTTTTGGGTTCAGGGGACTCTAAAACGTGAAGATCTGTTGAAAACTCAATTTCGAATTTTTGGGGTGAATCCAATACTTCCTTTATCGTAAAAGGAAGTAAAAATTAAATAATTATCGCAACAACCTCACAAATTCTCAGTTTCGATTAGGTATTTTACATACCTATTTTATAATAATCATCGATCCAAGATTAGGGGTACATTAGTAGGTCAATTAATAATAATTCACTCTTATTTAATTACTCTTGAACAACTGCATTTTAATTTGTGATCCGTCATTAGGGTTTCCAAGTCCCGGGACCAAAAGTGTTTTCGGGACTTACGAGCTAAATTTCAAGTCCCGTGACTAGTCCCAAAGATCCCGAAAATGGTCCCGAAAGGAAAATAATGCTCAGGTGAAATTTCCGAATGCAATTTCCAAAGAAAAACTAGTGTTTTAAGTTAAATAAAGTATTTCTGTGCCGATAATTAGCGTTGGGGCTCGTCTACAACTTCATTGCTTTCTTTGGTACTAAAAATGTCTGTCGCTCTTCATGTTTTGCTTTTCTTTGAACTGCAAAGTGTTTGTGTAATCCTTTCGTCAAGCTACCTCTGATTATGATAAGTTTGTAGGCACCAAATTTACATTTCGCCAATTGTTTTATCTTCAATATATAAAATTGTCACCATATTGACTTCAAATCGTTTTTACTGTAGAAGGAAGGCAGGTTGCGAATCGGAATTCATTCTAATTGTAACGTTTTAGCAGACAAATAACGAACACACTTAAAACCCAAAAATATAAATTATTCAGCTTCTTCGCACATATCTCAATCCAACAAAAAAACAAACAAATACATAAATAGAAGAATATATGCAAATGTGGCTGAAACAAAACACAGGTTTAATTCTAACCTACCGAAAATAATGCCTCTCCTGCCTACGCAAACTGCACCGAACAATTCCAAAACATACGTGACCAAAACAGACGAGTCGAATGGCAAAAACTGATATCAGCTGTCAAAATATTGACAAGAGCACTGACCGAATATCGCGCAGTGTCGGGTTGTCGGGTATGTTCGTCATATCGCTAGTCCTATTCCTTTCCCGCTTCACCCCCTTAGCAACGAAACAAACCATGGACTTTTAAAGGTCCATCGCCATCTGTCCGTCTTGGTCCAACACTACTGGAAATAGCGCGAGGTTGGACTACTTGTGATTAATATACAAAGCTAGTAGCGCCTATGGTAAATTTGACACTGACAAACTCGTTTTTTAAACTTGACAAATGGTGTTTCCCTACCTGTGTTAGCGTAGCTAACGTGATTTAGTGACCTTAATCGAATTTTCTTAGAAGCGTCATCTGCTGAGATGTGCGGCAAGTAAACTAAATAAAACATTTAGTTGTATAGCAGTGCGCATAGCATGACTAGGGTGGTCTTTATTTATATCGATTATTTGACAAACGCCACGCTGAATTGTGTGACAAACGCCAGTGACGTTTGTCAAACGTTTCAGCAGGCCGTGATCTTTCGATTGTGTTTTTATCCCCAGTTGGAGAAAATTGTGCGACAAGGATAGATATAAAAAATCACCAATGGCGGTACCTTATTGATATAGTGACCTTATACGCGTTGGCAATTGTCATAAGAACATTTTACAACAATGAAAGTGACACTTATGGAATAGCCGTGATAGCTTTGCTATATAAATTTTAGTTAGCCATGGTATCACTTAACAATTTAACAACCGGGGTTAAGTAAGTCATGAGATTTGTCATAGCATATTTATAGGTTATAGGAATTAATAATGTCAAAGTTTAGGAGTTTAATTGATTGTAATACAAAATTAACCAAACAGACAGTATAGCTACAATATTTATACACTAGTAGTGGATACAAGTACATGGAAGACAAGCGCCAAATAGGAATTCGATTTTAAATCAATGAATAAATTTGAAAGAACTGATAAAGAAAAAAATCAATGCAGGAATTACAGTAGGTTTTCGAGTTAGTGGCCTTCTTCAATGCAAAACCCAACACGATCTTCTACGCTTCTGCAAATGTTTGTGCACATTTCTGGTGTGAACGTTTCAAATGCCTGCCGTATAAATGCCATTAATGTTGGAATGTCGGGATGCATTGGTCCACTATATAGGTACCAAGTCACGTTAAATAACAACTTCTTGGTGGCCATTCTAGTGGTTCTCTTCGTCCAATTCAAGCAAGAGGAAACTGGTAGTTGAAAAACTCATGCACATATACCGCATAGAGGGTGGAGGGGGGGGGGGCTGTCCTGTTAGAAAATCACATCCACAGGGCAGCGTTCCCGAATTGAGGGTAACATTTGTTCTTCTACTACCGTTAAATAAACATTACTGGTAATGGTTTCCTCGATAAAAAAAGGCCCAATAATCCCTCCGCTGAAAATACCCGCCCAAACGTTAATACCAGGTGAGTGAACGTTTCTCTCAATGGTAGGATGTTCATTTTTGTCTGAGTAACAAACACAATTGTGCTTAATTACCATCCCATTAAGGTGGAAACTTGCTTCATTCGTCCATAAAATGCGATCCAACAACGGAGCATGTTCGTCTGCTACCTTGTCTAAGAAAATGTTGCAGAATTCGAGCCTTCGGTCTGGATCATTTCATTTAAAGCATGAATTAGCTGAAGTCTATAACATTTTAAAACAATGTCGTTAATTGGCCGAGATACCGAACCATTAGAAATTTGGGTTAAAATGCAGTACCGTAGACCACTTCTGTCTCATGCCCAGGAGCTATTTTAGGTTAGCTGCAGTTTAAGGTTTGTGTGTACTTAGTACTACCCATCTATATTACTAGATCCAGGAATGTTACTTCGCATTGCTGCTGCTGCTGTTACACAGAGAACTGCGCGAAAAAATTCAAGGTGCTTTAGAGTGGTCCACGATACTGCATTTTTCCTGAAATTTGGAGCTGGCGAACTAATCCCCCTTGAGACGTCGTGGACTCGTCTAGAAGATGTTGGTGGATCTCCCCCATATTTTCAGCCGTTCTCACTGATCTTCTCCAGCCACTATTCCTCTTGCACTGATCCGTCACTTCACCAGTACTTTCAAATTTGTGAATTAATTTCAAAATCCTATTCTTACTTGGAGCTTGTCTTACATATACTTACACCCACTTCTGTTGTACAAGTATTGCAGCCATATTATCTGTTTGATTAATTTTGTATTGGTAGAACCACTGCACTACAACAATTCGTTCCTGCAATTCCATAATCTTGACAGGTAATATTATGTGACATTAATGACATTTACAAATATTTCACTGCATCGTCGAAATTCCAATGTTGCAACATTTATTTTTCTTTGTTCTTAAGGTACAATAAGTGACATCTGTTGATATAATTTGGAAAAGTTACCACTACTTTTTGGGGCACCATGTACATTGAACCAGAATTTATTGATGAAGATAAAATATTGAACAATATACGTTTGCTTATGACACTTAACAAGACTCGTTTGATTGGCGCAAAACTCGGCTCACCGCCTCGTTTTGGCAATCAAACTCGTATCGTTAAGATGCTCATAACCAAACTTGTATCGGTAATGGATGTTATTTTAAGTAGCATTTTTCAGAACATTGGATTATTTTACAAAAAAAACTGTAGCAACAGAGCTGAATCTAGCATTTTGTATATGGCATTAGCATAACGTTTTAGGGTAAACTGAAGACCAACATAATAAACTTAAAGCATGGCTCCTTACTATGCAGATAAGAAGTGAATACACTATAAGTATACTGTTGTATGATTTTAGACTAGAGTAGGCCACGATTTCAACTTATTATGTTGGTATTAAATTTAATTCAAATTTGTATAGCTTGTTTGTATGTCAGATGTTGAATACGAGGTTATGTAGATAGTACTATGTTGCCAAATATACCTTATTAATAGGTATTGATTTATGGTATTGCTAAAAATATTTCCTACATTTTTATTAAACTATTAAACAAAACATTACTTTTTTGAGGTTTTATGAAGTGCCTAAACCACTTATAACCATTATTATCTATTAAAAAAAAAGTAACAAATCAAATATTTACCGATGAATTTATATTTAATTACAATGTCAAGGTTTAGCATACAACTTGTAACGCTGGTTTTCCTCGTGAACCATAACCTTAAAATCACTTCAGTGTGACTTTTAGTAAAAAGACGGATTATAACAAAAATAGTCTTGTTTACACCAACGAAAACTGTCTCCCTAACATGGCCTGTTCCAGTCTAAAACATGAATACAATATAGTTTTATGAATTTTTATTCTGCACCAGAGTCCATGAATCTTACAACTAGTATAGGTAGTCCCGTGCAACTTGTTTCTTTATTTAAAGTAAGACGAAATGTTAGAATTCCTTTATTGTATAAATTAACTTGAATAAGTGGTACATTATTTAAATTAGAAAGAAGTGCGGGATAATCATTAAAAATATACAAGGTATTGTTTTAAAAAATTGCTTATACTTTTACTCAACTGAAAACGAAGAAAAATATGTAAGACTGGTGATTATTTTACGTATACACGTCTAAAATAAAAGGTGTTCAAACTTTGTTTAAACATGAATTTAAGAAAAAAGTGTAAACAACTGAAATTGTGTAAACTCAAAAGTGCACACAACTAGGCCACAAGAGCTGCGTAATGCGTGCTAGATTAAGTGTTTATAAACAGACTTTGCAATTTTATCGAACGCACTAGATCATGTTACGAAGCATTACAGCGAGCACTTTGACAAGGTGTGTCGGGTTACAAACAATGTGTATACAATTACGATGTACTAAAATGCCTACTCTCGTGTTTTTTAATAATAGGTTAAAAAACACGACACACATTTACTGTATACAACCTCTGTAATGTTAGATTTAATTCAATATACTTTTAGCAAGGAGAGTGTATTCATTGATAGTGGTTGACAAAGGCAAAAATTGTCTGTAACGAGGTGGTTTGGCCTGACCATCTCACGCTATCTCTTATAACAACAAAAATAAGCTCCATCTCCTGTCAAGGAACTAACCTGGTTCTACAAACTATAAAAAAGTGCTAAGTTCCAAAGTGGATCTGGCTACCTTTTTTACAAAAGGTGTAGAATAAATATGCTTCAAAAATTACTGATTGTTTGCAAACCACACTATTAATACCTATCTGTATTACTAAATGGAATTAATACCATATGATGGTTAATAATAATATAAAGTATTTGCAAGATATAGTGCTTGATAGAAGATTTTGGTAAAAAGTTATCATATCATTCGATAAAACCTTGACACCGAGTAATAACACTTCTAACATGTGTCTCAAACTTTCATTATTGAGAGGCACTGAACGTAGTTTTTAATTTATGAATGCAAATATAAGTTTACTTAAAAATCAACGTCAGTTCTGAACACACGTAGTACTTCAGCTTTCAGCCAATGATAGGCAAGTCTGAAATTATTTCTTGAAGTTCACTTAGTTGCCCAATGAAGTCTAAAACGAAGCCAATAAGGAAATCCACGGCTTCGTCTGTTGATGTGGGGATACTGGCTTTCTTGCTGTTGTTCACTCTGCGATTGACATGACGGGTGCTGTTTACTCGGCGTTGGGTTAACTTGGTATTCTTTGTAGTTGTGTTTACATGATGCTGTGTGGTGGTGTTTGTTTGGTGGCGATTTATCTGCAAAATGATATTGCTATAAGTGTTGCAATAATTTAAAGAATTTATCTGGCACTTGTATTTAAACAAAGAACAAAATTTAAATAGGAGTACAATAGGGCACGAATCTCAAGACCCCAGCAGCAGTCTGTGTGCGCCAATTAAGGTGTTAATAATTGCATTGATTGGACTATAAGCGCAAACAAATCTAATATATGTTATATAAAATTCAACTAAATAATTAATTCTATGACTAATTGTGTTCTGCTGTGGATTTTTTAATTTCAATAATAATTTTGCTTACCCTCGTGCTGTTCTGTCGAGGAAACGCTATAACCTGCACCAGCACAGCAACGACAAGTACGAGAAAAGTAATTTTAATCCACGCATTATTCATTGTGCATAAAAACTTCTCTACACGAGCTACAGAATGTTTGGCTCAGTTTCATTAGCTGCAAGGTAACCACGACGCTATCATTTGATCACTGCTCGTCCTGTATCCTGTGTACTGTCAGCTATCCTGAGGTCATAGTAATTATAGGGACATTTTCCAAAACATTTGCTTGTGTTAATGAGGTTCTCAGAATGCTCTGATGTGAGGTTATGTGCTTAAAAATATTACCAAAATATTTCGCAACAATATTTATTTATTATGTACCTACAGCTTCATACAATATAGGTTTTATATACAGTTACCTTCAATTATTATGTTACTTTGCATATAACAGCTGTAATTGGGACATTATTTATTAAATTATAATTTTAGTAATTAAACTTTTATTTGCAAATCTTTATAGTCAAAAATTATCTTGTGTAATTTTTTTAACGTCCCATGTTTCCTACTAGCTCAACTGTATCCAGTAGAAAATCGACGACACCATCAGAGAACTGGTCAGAAGATGAATTCATACTAGCAATGTTTACTTCTACTTGACGTTTTCCCTGATAGAACGCAAAATGTTAATTAATAAGCCTTTTTATGTTTACTTAGTTTGAAAACTAATCAAAATGTCAATAAAAATACGGAATACCAAGTTATTCATATAAATTTTATTCGAAACAAAATAGTCGTAATTATTAATTTTTTGAAATTTGTTTCTTCAAGCTTTCTGGTTGCTTAATCAATAACACAAATTTATTAAAATGAACTTTTGTAGAAGTAAGTATTCAACTGACATTGTAAAATATGTTTGAATCATGTTACTCGGCCAAGCCAGTGCCAAGTGGATTGTAAATGTGGACAAATTGTTTGAGTTATACGAACTTTGCACTGGGGATGGCCCACGTATCGCTCAACAACACAAAAAGCAGCACTAAATAACATATGCCACTATAGAACCGTACCATTGTTGAAAAATTTGGCTGGAAATGAGCAACTGAGTGGATTAATTATAGAGAGTGGCTAAAAATGTTGTTTTTAAAATTATTTTATAATCTAACCTTGAAATCAAGCTTTTTTATCTGCCTCATTAGGATCTCCTATAATTCGTTTATTATTTACATAGAAAACGTTATTATGAATAAACCAGATCATCAGTCAAAGGTTTCAGCACATATTAATTCATTTCGTAGTATAAAACTTTATTTTGGGGTTTGTTTGTGGTAGAATCTATTTGCTTTTTTTAATACTATTTCAAAATCTACAATTATTAGAAAAAAAACCTTCAATTGATGTTTTTCATTCTAATTATGAAGTTACCAAAATAAATACAATTATTCTTGGTATTCGAGGTAAAGTTCAGCCGAGGCGTCTTGTCAGCACCCGCTGCTCTTTCACTTAACCCTTTTTCGCGCAGTAGGTATTTGTGACAAAAAAATTGTAATAGAAGTGAAATTAAAAGACAGTAATTTAAAAAAACCACAGTTTCTAAAACGGTCAAAAGAAAAAGAAAGCAATTGGCTGTGATTGGAGACTATATTTTATTAATCGCTTTAGCGAGACTTCATTTTCAGTAATTTACGTTTAAAATTTTTAATATTGGGTAGCAAGTTGTTTTGATATGAAAATAATCGCTTAAAAATCTCGGTATGATGGTTAGGTGGGTTAGTAATCCTTAATCTCAAATTTAAAAATATGTACGTCTCAACGATGAAAGTTTAGTGTAGAGGTAGTTAGTTTTGTATGTAAAATAATTTGTGGTATAAAACATAAACCATGCAGCAACCTGTAATTTGACATATTAACCAACGGGTATCAAGTAGTATGAGAGGTATGGTCAAACTACGTGTTCCAAGTATTCTGTAGTCCTCTGAATCTTTTTTGTAAGATAGACAAGGATCATACACGGAGTCACAATAATTGAATTTAGATAGAACTAACGATTCACATAGAATTTTTTTAAGCTTGCGATTTAAGATATAGCAATCGTAGGATGTTATAACCACTACTGATACATTTAGGCAACTTTTATATGATATTAATCGAAAGGTGGACACAATCAAACTTTAAAATTAAATAATAGAGTTTGTTGCACTGTCTGAGTGACAAGTGCATAAGTCGTAAGGTTTTTTTCTGGTTAATATTTTCGTATGTTTAGGGATTGTAACGAGGTTGGCAACTTATTTTGTTTCCAAAGTGAAACAAGAGCATGCGAATTGAAAAATAAGGAAGTAACCATTCGTGTACAAACACACTATTTAGCTAATTTTGCTAAGAGCTGAGACCCCATTTGGTTGGTGTTATGTACTGTTAGGAATCCTAACTTTAACATAATAAACTCTAGACTAAAATGAGAATGGATGTTAGTAATTAATATTATTTAATCTTAGCGTAGCGTCTTAACTCAAATGTAATTATGTATAAGTACGAATTTACTTGCCCTGGGAAAAACGTGCCGAAAAGTGTGACAGGTTTTCTTCCAGAAAACGGCCGGACATGAATCGTAAATATTATTGCTTTTACGTGCCACTTTGCATGGGACCGATACAATTCTTAGGTTTCCATGGTCTAAATAGCTTTTACAAGTTTACCTGTAAAAGCGGGAATTTTGGTGAAGGCAGATCTTATCAGACCTCGGTAGTGGATAGATCGCTTCCGAATAATTTGTAAATTAAACATATTTTAAGCTACTGAAGTTCTTAATTTCTCAAGTAGAGCCTTAATGAGTGTACCGCGTAATCAGGGTCGAGCTGAAAAACCCCGACGTTAGACGTATCGCAACAGCACACAGAGTTATTAGTGGTTTTCTTGTGAGGCATGCACGATTATTGTTGAAGGAAAATGTAATGTTTACTAACACATCATAAGCCCAAATGACATATTGAGGGTTTTTTATAGCAATCGAATACTTTTATATAATAGATAAGTATTTCTTTGTAAGCAATTTGGTGTGATTAGAATACGTTGCTGTTCTTCTTGATTTGTCGTTGCTGTACGTTTCTTCACGAGCAGATTTCTTGTTAGTTTCAGACCTATGACAGTAGTTCAACCAATGTATCAATGTTATAGTGATAGAGTAATTCTTGAATAATTGAGGTTGAGAAATATTGTGACAGTTGAACATAAGAACTTGAAATTTAGAATTTACAATAAATATAACTTTGTGAACCAATTGGTAATAAAGTTTACTGATAGGAAACACACTTGAGGGATATTATTTGTCAAAATTATAAGGATTTATTACCGGCCGCGGTACATAATAATTGCTCAGCTCAATTCATGGGAAGAAAAAAAAACGATACTAGAAAGGAAGAAATTACTAAAAGGTACGAAAATATTTATTGAAAACGACCAAACATATGAAGAAAGACAAGTGCAAACCCAACTACTTAAAATGGCTAGAGAAGAAAGAAGCAACGGAAAGGAAGCTAAAGTAGGATACCATAGAATCCCATAGAATCTTCATAAATCGAGAAAGATATGACTGGAACCAAGAAGAAAAATGCCTGGTTAAAAATCAGGCAAAAAACGAATAATATCAAACCAAAAACAGGAAGACTTAACGGAGACGAAAATGGCAATGAATAGGAATATGACTGAGGAAACTAGGAAAGTTAAAGAGGAAAAGAACCATCGAAATAATACTAGCAATAGTAAAATAACAGAAATCAAAATAGGCACCTGGAACATACAAAGTCTAAAAGGAAAAGAAAATGAACTGTATGAAGAGTTTGAGAAAACAAATATTAAAATACTAGCGCTGACAGAAACAAAACGGAAATACGGGATACGAGACGTTAAAAGGAGGCCACTTGCTGCTATACAGTGGGGTAGATGATGCAGTCTGGGCACAAGCAGGTGTAGCCTGTTTAGTAAACACTAATTATATTAATTATATAAAAAAATGGAACTTTATCTCCGAAAGACTAATGACCGTCGAAGTAAAATTTGCAAAAGAAATGTATACATTAGTAATAACATATGGACCTAATGAAAATGATAAGAAACAAGCTAAAGATGCATACTGGGAACAGCTTCAAGAGGAATTTGATAAAACCAAAAACAGAATCATCATTTTAGGAGATCTAAATGGGCGTGTGGGTAATAACCCAGAAGGTACTGAAGGTGCAATTGGAAAATGGGGAGAGCACACACTGAATAGCAATGGCAAGAGAATAATCGAGTTCTGTATGGAAAATAACTGCATCGTAACAAATACATGGTTCAGACACAAAGACATCCATAAATTTACGAGAGAAGTTGCTTTTTATAGCTTTTTATACATACGTGAAATCAAAACTTATCAGCAAAGTTACTACTCCACATTTAACTAACTCTGCGGGTGACACCTGTTGGAATAGTGAAGAAGTAGCTAATCTCTTTGCTCACCAATTTCACAAAGTTTACATTAGAGAACCAGCCGACACATTGCCTGATCTACCAATAGAAACAAGATGCTCTAATTCTATTAGCAATATTGAATTTCATGTAGAGGAGATAGAAAAACAGCTAAATAATCTCAACAGCCATTCCTCCCCAGGTTTAAAAGATATACATCCACACTTCCTTAAGCAGACGTCTACAAGTATAGCGCCCTCGTTATCTATTCTTATGGCCCAATCCATGGCTACAGCAACTATACCAAGTGACTGGAAAATGGCAACAGTGGTCCCTATTTACAAAAAGGGAAATAAATTACAACCGGAAAATTACCGTCCAATAAGTCTGACATCGATTGTGGGGAAGCTAATGGAAAGGATTATAGTTAACAAGATTGTAGAATTTTTACTAAATAATTCAATGATCAACAAAAATCAGCATGGATTTATCCCGGGGCGTTCAGTAGTAACTAACTTACTTTCGTGCCTAAATGACTGGACTAAAAGTTTAGATAAAAACGAACCAGTTGATATTATTTATCTAGATTTTGAGAAGGCCTTTGATAGAGTACCGCTAAGAAGACTAATTTATAAATTAGAACATTACGGAATAAGAGGGCAACTACTTCAATGGATTACCTCATTTTTGACTAACAGAAGCTTTCGTGTGCGGATTAATAATCAATATTCTTGTGAAAAAGATGTGCTTAGTGGGGTTCCACAGGGATCAGTGTTGGGGCCAGTATTATTCATAATATATGTAAGTGATCTTTTGGATAGCATTGTGTCTCCTACAAGTTGTTACGCCGATGACACCAAATTTTACAATAATCCGACCACTAATTATCAACAAATACAAGATGACCTTTCTGCTATTGATAACTGGTGTAAGAGCTGGCTTTTAAGTCTTAATAAATCTAAGTGCACGGTTCTTCATTTAGGTCCCAATAACCCACACAGATTATACGCAATTGATGGTATTCCTCTACAACCTGTTTCTTCGCAACTGGATCTTGGTATTACCATAACGGAGGATCTTAAATGGGAAGCACATATAATTAACATCACCAAGAAAGCTAACAGTATAATATTTTTAATAAGGAAATCATTTATCAACATCTCGCCTCAATTACTTAAGAAAATCTATACCACTTACGTTAGACCGATTTTAGAATTTGGAGTAGTAATCTGGTCTCCTTACTTTCTAAAAGATATTAAACTTTTGGAGAATGTGCAACGCAGATTCACTAAAATACCCAAAGCACTGAAAAGCATGTCTTACGACAATAGATTACAACAACTAAACCTAACCACACTCGAAAACAGGCGTTTACGCGGGGAGTTAATAGAGACTTTTAAAATATTAAGTGGTGCTTATAAATGTGACAATCTCAAGCGCTTATTTACACTGAGCACAAATGTAGCGACTAGAGGACATTCTTTAAAGTTATTCAAAGAGTCGTTTAAGAAACTGCCTAGGCAATATTTCTTTAGTGTGCGGGTTTGTAATCATTGGAACACCTTAACAGACACTACAGTGACTAGTACTAATATTAATCAATTTAAAAATAATTTGGACAGTGAAATGCAGCAACTGAGTTTAATTAATAGATAATACTACGTATACCACTACTTTATAAATCTTGGTATTTCAATTTAACTTCTGTTTTATCTTTTTGCTTAATATTTAGTTTACACGTTAATATGTATGTACTGTATATCGTAATTGTAATAGGGACATAATCGGCTACGCCGCCTGTCCTGAATCATAATAATAATAATAATAATAATAGTAGAAGTGAAAAATCAATTATCGACCTAGTGTTAGTAGAAAAAGACAACAAAGCCAAAATAAAAGATGTGAGAGTCAAGAGAAGTGCAGAAGTAGGAAGCGACCACTACCTAGTAGAAGTTAGACTTAGATTAGAAGAACTGACAACTCTAAATAACATAAAACAAGAGAAGAATACATTTAAAAGCATTAAGAGCTATAAGCTGCAAGATACAGAAACACAGGAAGAATACGCTACACAAATACGACAAGGAATACATTCAGCCAGAGAAAATCTCAAAACAGAAAATATAGAACTACTTTGGAGTAATTTTAAAAACATTATATTAAACGCTGCCGAAAAAGTATGTGGGGTAACTTGCTACAACAATCAGATAAAACAGACAGCATGGTGGAATAAAACAATTAAAGAAGAAGTAAAGGAAAAGAAAAGGCTGTGGAAGAAATATATTAATGACAGGAACAACGAGAATTATCAAAAATACAAAACACAAAGAACCAAAGTTAAGGAACAAATCAAAAAAGCAAAGGCAGAATCCTGGGAAGAGTTTGGGAAGAGAATGGAAAGGAATAATGAAGGAAATGGGAAAATGCTATTTCGCATAATCAAAGGACTAAAAAAAGGAAAGAAAAAGACAACATACATTAAAAACAAAGAGGGTGAACTACTAACAAATGTAGAAGAAATAAAAGAAAGGTGGATGGAACACTTCAAAGAGGTCGTCGGAGCTGAACCAACAATGGACAAAGACGTTATAGGTGACGGTACACTGAATCACAATGAGGAAGTACGAACAGACGAAATAAGTAAGGAGGAATTAGAAGCGGCCATAAAGAAGTTAAAAACAGGCAAAGCAGCAGGTATAGATAATATAAAACCGGAAATGATAAAGTACATGGGCAAAGAAGGGACAAACCTACTCCAAAAAATTATCAACAAGGTCTGGAACTCAAAAACAATACCCCAGGAATGGCAGACCGCGGTGATTATACCAGTGTTTAAAAAAGGAGACCAAACGATATGTAACAACTATAGGGGAATATCGCTGCTCTGTGTAGCATATAAAATTTACGAGACAATTATAGTAAAGAAGCTAAGGGATGCAATTGAACCTACATTAAATGAGAACCAGGCAGGCTTTAGACCTGGAAAAGGCACCCAAGACTGGATATTTTGTTTCAAGCGGATTACAGAAAACGTAATAAATTATAATGGAAAACTATATACATGTGCTATCGACCTGGAAAAAGCCTTCGACAGCCTACCGAGGGAACTAATTTGGAGAACTCTAAGAGCAAGAAAGTTAAACAGACACCTGCTGGAAGTAATCCAAAGCCTATATAAAGAAACTAAGAACAGCATAAGAATTGGACAGGCAGCGACACAAGAATTCATAAGCCACAAAGGTGTGACACAAGGAGGAACCCTAAGCCCTTTACTCTTTATAGCGGCGATGGATGAAATATCCAAATCAGTAAATAACAGAGCGAGTAAAAGACCAAAGAGAGCAACATTAGGAATTAGAAACCTAGAACATGTCAGAGTAAGTGAGTTTATGTTTGCAGATGATCTAATACTAATGGCAAACACAAAAGAAGATCTCCAAAATAGTATCGATGCATGGAATGAAGAGCTGAAAGCAGCCGGCATGCAAATCAACATTAAAAAAACTGAAACGATGCTGATAGCAAGAGAACAAGAAAAAATCGAGCTGAAGGTAGAAAATGAAAACATCAAACAAACTACAAAACTGAAATACCTCGGAGTTGCACTCGATTCTAAAGGCAAACTAGATCCAGAGCTGAATAACAGACTAGGAGTAGCAGCGGGGATATATAGAACTTTGGAGAAAGCGTTTATAGGAAAAAGGAAGGTATCTAAAGAGACGAAGGTGAGAATATATAAATCAGTATATATCCCAACTATTATCTACGGAAGCCAGGCATGGACCCTCACTAAAAGGCAAAAAAGCAGAATACAAGCGGGCGAAATGCGCTATTTAAGAAGAATATGTGGAATAACAAGAAAGGACAAGATAAGAAATAATGAAATAAGAGACAGCCTAAAAGTACAACCCCTTATAAACACCATACAAAGAAGACAGCTACACTGGTTTGGCCACCTATGTAGAATGGAAGATAACAACATAGTGAAAAGAATATGGGAAATGGGTACAGACAAGAAACGGAAGAGAGGCAGACCAGCTACAACATGGAATGAACAAATAACAAAGACAATAGAAGATAGAGGAACCACCTGGGAAGAAGCGAAGAAGCAAGCAAAGAACAGAGCAGAATGGAAAAAATTCTGCAACCTCGACACCTCCGGGTACAAGAGGACGGATTAAGTAAGTAATTTGCATGTGAATAAACAAAATTCTCAAAAAATTTTCACCTTTTGTGGTATTACCCTTGAAAATATACAAGTAAATTTTGCACAAAATTTAGCGTCGTGTCATACAGGCTTTAAAAAGCAAAATGTTTGTATTGTAATTTTGTGTTTATAATATGTTTTTCGAAATTTCACGTCAACTCTAGGTGGGAGGATGTTAAATTATAAGTATTAGTAATAAGTTCATTTTGAAGTTAGTAGAGTTGCTGCGAAAAGTTAGTTACTAAGCAGATGTTTTTTGACAGATAATAACATTTTTAATGTATGAGGCAAGTTTAAGAAGGAATAATAAATCTGTTTAATTAAAGTGTGTGTTCATATTCATTAACCAAACCACGATCATTTATTATAATAATAATTTTGTGTTGTGTTTCAACAATATCCTTTTTAATTTAAAATCTGAAAATGATTAATTATTTTCCTGATATCAACTAAAAGCATGGCTATCGCTGATTAAAATTAGATTGAATAGTTTTTAAATAAATATCTAGTCATTCATTATTTTTATTCGACAAAAAACTTGGTTGTTATACATATTTCCAAGCGACGAACACACACGGTAGAGCCGAACGCGAAGAGGAATTTAAAAATGTTCGTTATAAGCGACTGTTCGCTATAAAAGTCAAAATTTAAAAAAACACGTAAGTTTAAATGAGAAAAAAATGTTTGTATTATAAAATATACATAATTAAAAAATTGTGCAGAAGGTAGCAAGTTTAACGTTTTTACTTTAGGCACATGGCAATCCCTATATTTTTTATTATTCTTGTCAATTCTAGCAACGGTTGTTCGATTGTTAATTAAATTGTTTTCTATTATATTCGTATTATGTTTCAGCATTTGCACTGCATGCAGAAATTTAATTTTAGAAGTAGCTACCTAATTTATACTGAGACAACATTCTGGGAATCACTGACCCATCATATGTATTTGTTCCACGTGGTCAAGAACTTAGTTCGTTATAACCGAACGCTTTGTCAATTTTTCCCTGAAAATTTGTTCGTTACACCCGAGCGTTCGTTATAAACAAACCTAAATACACATAAGAATATAGGGTTGTGATTGGGACTCATTTTTGTACATTATAAGCGAGCATTCGTTATATCACGGACGGATTCGTTATATTCGAGTTCTACTGTATTTTGCATTCACTATTTGTATGAAGTTTTTAATTAACACGGCTCTTCGTGTTAGATAGTCTTATTAGAATCTTGGAATCAAATATAATTCATAATTTACAGTAAATTAGGTAACAAGCTGAGTTAGTCGTTAATATAACTAGCTACAAATTTTGATAGAACTCGGAATCGTTTTCAATATTGCCCTTATAATTAGGCCTGAAAATCTATATCAAACATATCATGAGTCTTTTAGTGGAGCTAAAAAAATGGTAAGACCAAAAGGATCCCATTTGAGTAATTTTGTTACGTACAAGCAATATCGTGGAAAATACTCCTATGAAAGACACTGTAGCTGAAATAAATATTTTTTTGTATTCTTTTCTAAGAAACTTGTTTATTTAATCATAATAGTACATCATAACACTACACACAATACAAAAATGGTCATCCCCAAGCGACCAGTTATGTAACAAAATCCAGACGATTGGTCAATGTGTATAGGGTATAGGTAAGAGCAGGTAACATTTAAGTGCTTCATTAGATAGTGTTATATTTTACAATCATTTAGTAATAATTTTAGACTAAAATTACAGAATTACTCATAGCATAATTCTGAAAATACAAAGCACTTCCTATTGAGGCCAAGGCCAAGGTCGAGGCTTGCAGTTCAATAACATGTGTTTATGCATTGAAAGTTGAGTTGCTAGGTTTCTATGTCCCATATGTACTGTTATATATTATTCTTGATGGGAGGTGGGCATTCATTTCACATGATTCATAGGTTTACCGGCTTGCACAATATTTTGAAACAGTACCTACTTACTCATCAACAGAACGAAGTGTTGTCTGTGAATTATCTAGTATTTTTAGTAAAGGTTAGTGTATAGTTAATTGTTATATTTTTTAAACAATTGCAGTAATCAGTTAATAACAGTACCTAATGCATTTGTCTTTAGTGTGTAAGGTTCACTAATTTTGAAAAATCGCATGAATTTTGATTAATCGTACCTACCTAGTAGTGGTAAAACAATTAATTCCATGTAGGTAGTAATACTTCTCAAAACACAAAGTTACCAATTTTTATCACGTTTTTTATTGGTTGAATTTCTTTAACATTTGTTTTGACAGCTACGAGAATATTTTAGAAATTTAAATGCTATCTCAATGAACAATGACAATGAACTAAGTTATTTTTCACATATTTCTATGTTACAGGCATGTTGTATAATTCAGGCATTTTATATAAAGATAAAGCCTCAGCCCAGGGATTATGCATAATGACTGCACGGTTGCAGACAATATGTATAATATGGGGTTATGTTTAATAAACCGGCATCGCTGATTCTCATCTCTAGGCTGTGTGTCATTCTAGCTTGTTTAAGTTAGTTACAGCCTTTGATTGTTTGTGTTATATGCATCCTGACATGAGTTAGCCTGTCTCCGGTCATGTTCACCAGTCGTTGCCTGATGCCGATGATGAGCTCTTCTGCATAAATACCTACAAAATTTGCTAGGGTGATGAGTTAGTGTGCACCCGCTTTAAACCCATTGGCTAATGAGTGTTAACTTTTACTTTAAAACATACATAAAATGCCTGAATTATACAAGTCGCCTGTAACATCTATAAAGAGTAAGTACACAGTAGTGCCCTTAAATTTACAAGTTTCGCCCAAATATGTAAGGAGTTGTGTTACTAAAACACAAAACATGAAACTATGTAAAAATGTAGGTAAAGCTCTACGATTCTTTAGTAATATAAGTTCTCTATCCATAATATATCCACATTTTATCCATATCTAATTTCGTAATTTTAACTCGTATCTTATTTGTAAAGGGTGTTTATTAATAAAACAGTTTAGGGTTGGCTATGATTTACCTATTGAACGTATATGTATAAATTTAGTGCACTTATTCTATGTTGTCATATCATCTGTCATCATTTTCAAATTTGCGATGAACCCTCCCCATTCCATGGGTTGGGCCTACGAGGTCCAGGATAAAACGTAATTTTGTTGTAACTTTTGTCAAATAACATTATTTGCTTAAGCTCGTATCTACCTTTCAGCTGTTAGATGGGACATACTTCAATGTGGTTGTTTTTAATTTAGTCCTTTTTGTTTAGATGTGGTAGGGGAGTTGGGCCTGTGAGGCCCAACCCGTGGATTCGTGTTACTGTGGTAACCAATTCCTTACATTTTGTAACTCAGGTTTGTCCTCTACTGGATGCTAGGTAATTCCCATAGATCATACGTAAAGTACCATTTTATTGTATACAGTTCGTAAAATTCCCCTTTTCTGTATAATTGTTCTTAAAATACAAGAAGGTAATTCAAGGGTAACTGCAAAACAACAACCCCAAACCTCAAGAGTCGGACGATGAGGACATTCCAAATATTGTAAGATCCTAAGATTCCCTTATTACTGTAAATTATACAGACAGATCAATAAAAAAACCAATTAGGGCAGGCTGTGAAATGTGTTATACATTTGGAAGTATAGTCCATTTACTTGACATCTGCACTGTCAGTGTCAAATTTAAAAAAAATGTCTTGACTATACCTCAAAAATAATGTGTTTTTCATGAGACTGTACAGTAATTTAATTGTTAAAATGTGAAAAATAGCAGTGGTGCCAACATAATGTCAGTTTGACAGTGCAGATGTCAAGTAAATGGACTATACTGAAGTGTATTGTCAGTCTATGTCAAATTCGAGATTTGCAGGTTAAGTTTTGCGTCAGTCAGTGTCCAATAACAAACAAAACCCAACCTACTAATCTCGAATTTGACATAGACTGACAATACACTTCAGTACTACCAAACGTATAACACATATCAAGGCCAGCTCAAAATCTTTTTTTTTATCTCATGGTACTAATTTTCCTTAAAATTACAATAAAATCAAAATATTGATAATTTAACAAAATAATTAGCAATATAAATTGGGTCTACAGAGCCCATCTCGTAGAACCGTGTAATTTCCAAACCATCCGTGGAATGCAGGGTTAAGAGAAGACAGGTGGTTTTGAAGTCTTGGCCATCCCAAATGGTTTTATTAATAAACACCCATGACTTCATATCTAACTCTTTTCACACTTAAAAAAATTATCAACTGCAATCCATAGATTTTTGAGGTGTGAATTATTGTGATTTATTTTTAGGGTTTTATGCACAGGAAATTTATTTTAATAGTTAACATAAGCGTTTCGTTTCTATGCCACCATTTAATCATACAGGTCATTTTCATAGTTACAAATGAGACCAATAGATTAGAGCGTTTATGATACGAGTTAACATATGAATGATTACTTGTCAAAATGACAACTGAAAGTTATCCTAATGTATACAACTGAAGAAAAGATACAACACACAAGTTGTTCTTACGTATCTACTTTTTGGTTGCATACCTACATTCCGATAACAAAATTAAAGTTTCTTATTAGCAAGTACGTAATTTAAATTCGTATGTTAACTCGTAAAATAAACGCTCTAATCCATTGATTTCATTGGTAACTATGGAAGTGACCTGTATGATTAAATGAAGGCATACAAACGAAACTGCTATGTTGACCATTAAAATAAATTCACTATATAAAATAAGGATGTGTAATAACTTGATTACACATTTTACTAAGTAGAACGAATTTTTAAATGAAAAAACTACTTTAGATTATACAGGGTGTTATAGAAATGAGTGCAAATATTTTAATCCGCTCGAAACTGAACAACTTTTCCATTTATCGTTTTTTTTTTTAAACGCTCTCATAACTGAGTTAAAATTCGAAACAGTTTTACATTAAAAATGTATACCCGCCTATGGAGTAAGATTTTAATTCAATGCTACAAGCAACAAAAAATCTCTTTAAAAAAATCTGCATAGGTGCTGATAAAGACGCTACGAAACATCTGGTTACTAACCTATCTCAATAATATCTCAAGTAAGTCATTGACCGCATTTTAAATGAAGTCATCAATAATGGAAAATTGCGTTAGGTCAGTAACAAATAACAATAATTAATCACTTATTTTTCAATTTTTAAACTACACTTTGATCTTACAATTAGCCCTAGGCCGAGAAGCGATTATGAAAGAAATAATGTTTTGTGGGTGTAATTTAATAATGTACCCCAAAAAACTAGGACAACCTCCAAATCCATTAGCCATGCATTTTTATGGTTTTAGTTGATTAAATGACCTTAAGAAACTGTCATATGACAGGTTAGAATTATTTACATGTCATAAAATTTTAATATCTAAAGCTATAATATAAAATAGTTATAAAACTAAATCAACGTGCAATTTGCTGAATAGTTACACCGTTTTCTAAGCAAGCATTAATCCTAGCTTTTGAAACTGAACTTACTTTAGGCATGATTGACAGTGACGTTGAAATAATTTGAAAGTTAATCACATCTCAGTTGCCAATTAAAAATTCCGATTCACACAGCTAAAAAAACGTCTTAGTTTTTTCTTGTAGCAATAGTACATACCTACTCGCTTTACAGCAAATGCTCAAAATAATGCCCTTCGGTGTCAATACAAGGTTGAATTCGTTGTGCCATCGAAACTTGTGTTCTTGAAATAATTTCCGGATTTTGGCGAATTATGTCAGCTACAACATTTACACGTTCCGTTAGTTCTTCAATTGTATTAACTGGTGTTGCCTACACCAACTGTTTTATGTGTCCCCACAAAAAAAAATCAAGAATTTAAGTCTGGTGAAACATATCAATTACAGAATTAATCAATTTTGGTGCAGTATATTCATAGCAACATTCAAATTTGCTAGTTTTATGCTGTGGTATGTTATACAGTTCTCTATTTCTAAGAATAACCTTACTACTACATAAATCAGAACGTTTTACAACTAAATCGAACAAATATATCGGTTCTCTCGATCTTAATATATTATAGAGCAATGTACCATATAAAAGCCTAAACCTATTTTCTAGCTTTAAAATATTTAATTTATTATAGTGGGGAGTTACGTTATTACAAGAGTTGTGTAAAACTTGCAGTTTGTTTTTCATACCGGCAGTTAAAAAATTATAATATACTACACTAGCGTAATCGATATAACTTAAGATTAACATATTAACTAGGTTCCACTTCACTTCTTGAGGTAATGTGTTTTTATATTTCCACAAATAATACTGACTACACTTTTGGGTGATGTGTCTTTCAAAATTCAGATTTTTGTCTAAAACCACTCCAAGATCACGAGAACTTTCGTTGATCATCAGTACGGTATTGTTTACTATTTGATTGAAGGCTAACTTTAGCGAGACCATAGTTCGTACCGAGACACATTACCACTGTTTTCTTGGGATTCAGCCGCAATCCATTATTCATTGATCATTCTGCAATATGATGAAGATTTTGATTAAGTTCTCCAATAAGGATATTGATATTGGACTGTGAGCAGGATTTGTAAATCTGAGTATCATCAGCGTATATGTGAATACTCTAATTATTTTCAACACATCAGGCAAGTCGGCAGTAAATAGTGTAAATAAAGCAGGTGCCAAAATGTTACCTTGTGGAACACCACAGGTTACTGGTAATTCCGTGGATATAGTGTTGTCTATCCTTACTGTTTGAGTCCTCTCAGATAAATAGCTAGTAAACCATTGCAGAATTTGTGGGTTTAATCCGTAATAATGTAATTTGGCTATCAGCAAGTTATGATCTATAAGATCGAAGGCTTTATTAAAATCCAGTATTGTTAGGTAAGTTACTTCGGAATTATCCATACTTCTAGCTATATCTGTAGTTAGCTTTATTAGTGCAGTTGAAGTACTGTGATTAGATCGGAACCCCGATTGGACAGCAGGCAAAAGTTTATTTTGATGAACGTCTAGTAAAAGTCGATTGTTTGTAATTTTCTCTAGTAGTTTTGAAAAAACGGGCGATAGTATACAGCCTGTTTTAAACGAAGTGTGCACTATTGCTAACTTCTTTATTATTGGACGTACGATATCGGTTAAATTAGCAAACTAGTGACATTTTTTCTGTTGATTAGAATGGCGAAAACAGAAAAACAATTGAACATCGCCTTCTCCAGAAATTGGGAAAAGTTTACTTTTGTTAAATGGAACACTCTGTATATTTTTATATAAAACGATTGAAATTCGTGATCTAAACATAAAAGTTCATATAAGGTGCGGGCCTAAAACTGAAAATGACAAGAGTTATTCCAATTATTTACTTTTAGACGAGGTGGCTGTGTATCCATAAAAATAAAATTTATGTTTAAATAAACATTGTAAATAAATCTAAATAACATCATTTATTAGCCAATTAAAAAACAGCTTACTAAAAGAAAAAACCTATTACTAAAAAAATTATTTTATAACAAATGTTCAAACACAGCCACCTCGTCTAAAAGTAAGAAGTTGTAATAACTCGGTTATTGTTAGTTTTAGGCCTGCACCTTAAATGAACTTTTATGTTTAGATCGCGATTTTCAATCCTTTTATATAAAAATATACAGGGTGTTCCATTTAACAAAAGTAAACTTTTCCAAATTTCTCGAGAAGGCGATGTTCAATTGTTTTTCTGTTTTCGTCATTCTAATCAACAGAAAAAATACTACTAGTTTGCTAATTTAATCGATATCGTACGTCCAATAATAAAGAAGTTAGCAATAGTGCACACTTCATTTAAAACAGGCTGTATAGATTATACACTTATATCTTGATGACATTAACAAAGATTAATGTGACAGTATTACGTATAAAAGTTATAGTCCAGCATTATCTCTGTTTACCTACATGATACTGCATTTCGATTATTGATTATTTGATTAGGTACTATATAAAGTTGTCCATCAAGAGTATGTACTTATGTAGTATAGACTTAGATAACAGATAGATTCGCATAAATGAAAGAAAATATGCATCATTTTGATACGGTCATGTATCTGTGAATAATCAAAGTTGAAACATCTAACATTTCAGTTTTTATTTTCTTCAAATGGTTCATTACTAAGTTGTAAGTAAGTAACTTTTTCTTTTATTTTTATTGATGCCAAGTATGCTAATGTGAGGAGTAGTGAAATATAGATTCTAAAATAAATTAAAAAGGAAAACGACGAAGAGTCACACAGTATAGTCCAATCTCTTTTGCTGCAAATGGACAAGAAGACTCGAAGGAGAAGTAGTACTAGAGTTATTTTTAAAAAGCATTTTTTCTCTCTCTTTAGTGGTTTTTTCTTGTAATCGAGGAGTCGTGAATATGACTACATTTACACGGTAATTTAACGCTGGTGTTATTTAAACCATTGTTATTAAAACTCGTGTAAAACGTGCATTTACACGAGGGGTGTTGTACAGGCGTTGAAGTGTACGTCGGTGTTAGCGTGGTGTTAACTAAAACCTCGTCGCAGTGTGACCAACTGATTCGAGATTTTCCATCTGTCACTCTGTCAGACGCTATCTGTTATTATAAAATTATAAACATTACCGCCATAACCTACAAGGTTAATAACACAGCTGATACAATTCAACGGAGTGACGTTGGTGTGGTTTACAACTGCGACTCAGAACAACCAATCGTCTTTACAACTATGTTGGTAGTCCTGTTTCAAAATGGGTGTAAATCGAAAGTATCCATTTACACGTACATTTTACACCTGCTTACTAACGTCACGTCTCTTGGCGAAGTGGTGTAGCATTAGTAAACCGGTTCTAGTAAAACCGGCATTGAACCCCATTTACACGACAATTTACAACAACTGATGTTGTAACACCGGTGTTAGCGGACCGTGTAAATGTAGTCAGTGTATCAGTTATTCTGTATGTTAGTTAGCTTCTCTAATCGTCTCTTTCCATTGGGTGCGATCTTCACATTTCATATATCCTCTTCTAAAAGTAGCTCTTGTGACTTGCGCTATCTGATCGATTCGTTGCTTCAGTCATCTGCCTTCTACCTTTCCTTATGCTGTGAGTTTTTGCATGTTCTCTCATATAACGTGGCCTAAAAATTGTAGTATTCTTCTTTGGATTGTGGTGTCCAGTCTGACTGGTATTTTTATTTCTACTAAGATGCTTTCGTTGGTGCGATGTGTCTATGATATACATAACATCTTTCTCCAGCACCATTTCAGTTACGTTAATTTTCTTTTTGTTTGGTCATTTTAAGGTATTATTCTGATTTTTGTGGTGGTGATATTTTTATCTTGATATATTCTATCCAGTTTTGATGTAGCAGATCTTGCTGGTTTATACTTCTGTTGATTTCTTCTGTGCAATTTCTCAAGTTACTTGTAAGTGATCCCAAGTAGTTGATTTTTTTCCATAACTTCGATGTCTTGGAATGGTTACATATTTTGTGAATTATATGTCTGTTGAACCACCATGATTTTTGATTTGGCTTTCTTTAGTTTGAGTCTGAACTTTTCACTTTCTGTTTTCCACTATTAAGGTTGTATCATCTGCATAACTTAAGTTTGATAGTTTCTTGCCTACGATATTGATGCCACCATTCCAGTTATGGAGTACCCTTCTCATTATAGCTTAATTATTATATTATAGTTTGACTAGCAACACAGTGAGACAAATGTCTCATTTAAAAAAAACAAAAAAGACCGTTTTGCAAATAGAACGCGTATTCACCACACGTACGTATATGACGTCATTGTTGGTAGCAAACTACCAGTCGCATTCGCCTTGATAAAATTTGCCTAGAATCTAACCTAAAAAGTTAGGATTAGGATAATTAAGATAATTAGTGTTAGAGACTGAAATTCGGTTCCTGACCTGACATGACCATTCCAAACATATAACTTTAATAACTTTTTTCTCTATCTCTTACGGTTTGGTTGCTGAAACAGCGTCCGAGACAGAGAAGTCTATTAGATAAAGGATTAGAATTATCAAGCAGCGTTCCCCATAGTTTAGGCCAATGCACACAGTGAAATGCCTTACTCTAGTCAATAAAGCATAGGAAGGCTATTGCATTAAATTTCCTAGTTTTTTTTGTGCTTTGCCGTAGATTCAGTATTTGGTCTCTTGCACCTCTGCCTCCGATAAAACCTGCTTGTTCCAGTAGCATTTATCTGTCTAGGAAATTTCAAAGTCCCTCGTGGATTATATATAGGTAGCAGTATTTTGCTTGTATGGGGTATAAGGGCTGTGGTGCGGTAATTTTCACATTTTCTTGTGGATCTCTTTCTGTGAAAAGTTACTAGGGTAGAATTGGTCCAGTCGGTGTGCGACTTACCAGTTTTTTATATGGTATTGCAGTGTTCAGTTAAACGAAGTATGCCTTTTCTTCCAAATGTTTTCAGCATTTCGGCTTTGATGCATCTTCTCCTGGGGCTTTGTTATTGCTGAGTTTTCTGATGGACTTTGGTTCTTTCTGTACTGCATTAAATTCAGATAAGTTGTTCCTTAAATAGATTTGTGCAGTACCTATCCTTCCCATCGATTTATTCTTTTGTCTATGTTGTGTAGCGTTTCACTATCTTCATTATCTATTGCCTATGTTTTTGGTTTAAAGTTTCTGGTTATTTGGTTGACTTTTCAGAAGAGATCTTTTCTGTTGTTAGTAATTCGTGTTCTTCAATTTCTCTGCGCATTTTACTCAGCTATTCGTTACTATCCTTTCTGCAGTTTTTTGTATATCTTTATTGAGTTGTTGATATTTTAGATGAGTTTGTTCAGTTGTGATACTTTTCTGTTTAAGTTTCTTCAAGTTGTTTGTAGAAAGCTTTGATGTCTTCTTTGCTACTAGTTGCGGCGTGTGCATGAATCTAAACAATCTTCATTTTGACTGGTTTGGTCTTTAGACTGATTGTCATGATTTTTATTGCTTTGAAACTGGTTACACGTTTATTCCATTCATTAGATATAAGTGTTCGTACCCTTGCTTTGAATTCTATGTCGTGACCAGAGAAGTATATTGTTTCACAAACTTCAAGCAGTACTAAGTACAGTCGGCACCTTAGAAATCGTGACAATACTATGATACATTTTGCGTGTATTCTTAAGTGTATAAACTGGGCGTTTACAGTTGTGATGGCTTTGATTGTTATGTCAGATTTTTTATTGTTTGTCAAATATAAAACGCCAGCTCACATTAATGAAGTAACCAGAGCAAAAAAATTAAAAAATTATATAATAAATCAAATATTACAACACAAGGCGCCGACTGTACTTACTTTCATTTTCTATTATGTTGTTTGCCTGGTTGTAGTAAGCCACATACATTCCAGGTACCGACTCTTGCCTATCTTTGTAGCGATTTGGTGTTTCTAACAGTGGGGTGATAATTACCGCTTAGTACATTCCCTCGCGGAGATCCGAATGAGGGAATTCATCACCATAAACAAATTTCATACCTATGTGTAATACATGTGATATATAAATAGTCTTGGGATAAATGAGATAAAGTGGTTTCCTTTTTTTTGTTCAACCACAGTGATGTGAGCAATTAGATCTACTCGGTTCGTGCCCTCACTTAGAATCTTCAGGTGTCAAACTATCATTCTATGACTATGCCACTATTGGTAAAGCTAAAACTGCTGCCTTTTGGTTGGTGTTTGGGGAGACATTATTATAGTTTTTGTTTGTACGAAGCGGTGCAGAGAGGAATGGCTCGGACTGCAGCCACCTTGTTTTTAAGGTACTGTGACAGTACTGATTTGACAATTAATAAATTTGATGTGATAAATCAACAATAATCCATTCAAATAACATGAAACAATTTTTTGGCTTTGCCTAATTGTTTCGCCATTTATCCAATTATTTCAGGCTTAACCTGTATATTTTTAGTTAAATTATAAATCCTTTTGCATTTCGAATTCGTAAATTTTCCAAACCAACGCATTTTGTACCTGCATCAAGTTCTTATCGTTTGCGCAATGCCCTCTCGAGCCCCACGTTGGGCGCCAGTGAAACAATAAGAAAGCCGACCTGCGATTAATTAATAAAATAAGCAATGGTAGTAAAAATCGCAGGTCGGCTTTCTTATTGTTTCAAACACATGCGAAAGTACTTTACAGACATGATTATTGTTACATGATCATGTGACCTGAAGCTTTCAATTGTTTTCTAATTATACAAAGTACCCATTCGGTGCACCGGTCATCGATTATGCCTTTACGTTTAGGCAATTCTAATAGGGTAGAAAGGGGTACATTTTAAAATTATTTGACTTGTATAGGGTATCCCAAAAAAGTATTTTTTTAATGAAACACCCTGTATTTTTTGTGGTTATTTAAGCTTCTATGGCTCCTACATTTAACCATCACTTTTTTAAATTGCCTTACCAACTTCTGAAGTTTTTAATATTTTTTTGTCAATATAAACCTTTCACCTAAAACTTCACATTTTCCCCACTTTTGAATAAATACTAGTTTCTGTATTTAGGGGGTTCATCAAGAATACGAAAATACTAAATTTTCATAAAAAAGGAATATTTTAATACAGAGTGTTCGGAATACTTGTTTACATGTTCACATCTTCAATCTTTATTTTCTCAATTCTGGAACACCCTGTATTGCATTACATAAGTAGTGCCTGAAATTTCCTTTTTTTGGCCCCAACATGTACTTTATTTCAAAGAGTGTTTGATATACATATTAAGCTTTTATTAAAAAATCACTATACTCTATTTTGTAATAGCGCGGACAAAGTTATGCAACCCAGATTACTATTTCTATTACAGGGGCCGTCAAAATGAACTACCTATTTTAAACAGCTTACAAACATTTATTAACTTGAACAACAAAACAAATAAATACATATTTTTTGTTAACTAGAAGGATGGAAGTTTTTTATGTTTTAAATATGGTGTCTCCCAAATGACCGCCATCCTCAGCAATTCATTCTTCTAAACGGCTGTGAAAATGTTGTATAACATTTTGAAGAACGTGGTGTGGAATAGCATTGATTTAATTTCCTATGTTAGTTTTCAATTCGTCTATATTTCTGGGAGTATTTGCATACACCCTGCTTTTTAAATAACCCCAGAGAAAAAATCTGAAGCTGAAAGATTCGAAGACCTTGCTGGCCAAGCAATGGATCATTCCTTGAAATCAGCCATTTGAAAAAAAACTCTCTTAAAATGTTCATGCTAATTCTCGCAGTATGTGGTATGAAGTTAGGTTACTTTATGTGACGTTCGATTAATGTCATATATTTGTTTAATGTTAATTATAACGTAAGAAAACATAACGAAGTTGTATTTTATGACTATTTCGACACTTATAATCGCTTGAAGACATACACGAAAATTAAATGACAAGTTGACCACTGTCAAATTGAACCTTGATTTATAAAATAAAATTTTTAAAAATAGTATCAAGTTGACTAGTATAATTGAATAATGGGTTGCATAACTTTGTCCGCCACATTAAAAAATAGAGTATAGAAATGTGTACTTTGCACACGGTTGGCTGTCGAAAAAAAAAATTCAAATTTATCATTATAATAATTGCTCAAAAGTCTCCCATTTTATAAAATCCAGGATTTAGGTCTGTCCGTAAACAAACATATCTTTTCTTCCATATCTTTCCTTATTGTGGGTGCTATACATATAGTCAGTGATTTTGAAGGACATAGGTTTGTATCTGATTTAGAAGTCTAATCCTATAAACACTTTTTCCAATGTTCTGTATTGCGATGTTCAAACTCTGACTACATTTACAGGGCCGTAACTAGGCAAACTTTTATTGTAGGCAAGCCAACATTTCTGCGCCCTTCAGTACAAAAACGATACACGTGACAAAAAATACTAATGCCACTATATGACTTCTACATTTACCTCCGGATATATGATGTAATGTTTTCAAACAAACAGGTAGGTATTCAAAAATAAATTCAACATTATTTATTCAAACATTTTATAAATAAACGACTAAATGTTAAAATAAGAAAATACAACACAAATAAAATGAGAAGAGAAAACAAGATTAGAAAACACAACTCTTATTTAAAAAAGCACATATTATTATGTAGTCAGTAGAACATTTTAAGAATTCCTATATATAAACATACGGTGTACTCAAAATCGAAACGCCACTGCGTCATTTATAGCGCAACGATAAGCATATGCATTTATCAGTGAACACAGTTTCAAATCCCACTGGCTGCAATGATTTTTTTTAATTTCCAAATTTATGTAATTCTCTTTACTAAGTGTTTCTGTATTATTATCAACATTAAGGTATTGTTTACCTATTTTGTAGAGAATTTTTAAGACTTCCATAATTAGCTAAGCAAAAGTTGCTTTTCTTGCAGCGCTCTTTCTGTATTAAAGACGTCGAAAACATTTTCTTTTCCAACTTCCTCATTTTAAAAATGAAAACATTATTTGAATTACAATAAGACCACCTATGTGGTAAGCTCAAACGCTAGTAAAAACCTATTGATATGTAAATAATATAATATAAACAAATAATTACTTATTATTATGCGTAGTAATATATGAACGTAGAATAAGATTATGTATTTGCAGCCACACTGTCACACTGTTGTGTAATAATCAGTATATTTAAATAGTGAAGCTTTTTCTGTCGGCACGTTATATAAGCCTTGCATCAGGCCAATTTTGACAATTCTTTTTTTAAGCTACCATCGTGCAGGGCGGCAGAAGTGTTTTAAATTGACAAAATTCTACCGGGAAAGTGATTGTAGCGAAAAATGCTATAGTAGTGGAACAAGTAAGTTCTCAAAATCGGTCTGTGGTGTTCTGCTGATTGTTGTAATGGACAACTGTATCAGCGATGAGCCTAAAGCAGTGAATGTATGTGTAATATCAGTGGACCCGCTTCAACAGTTGTTAAAAATTTAAGTTAGTTTGTCGCCACTGCTGTATTACATTGTTTTAAAAATACAAAAATTTAAATAATTAGAATAAGGCCACGTATGCAGTGGGCTAACAAGCTAATAATTCTAATGTTTTGATTGATATAGGTGAGAACTATAAAATAAACGCTGTTACAATCTGGTAGACATATAACATTTCCTTTGCAAATTGCACAAGACAATGTAATGTATCGACCAGATTGGCCGCAATTCGCATTATTATAAGTAGCATTATTTGAACTAAAATCGTTAATATTACAAAGTAGTTTATTTGTAAAATTGGCCACTAACTTTTTTATTAGTACGAAAGAAATTACTTTTTTCAGTGCCATTTTGGCGCCCTTTGCCGCTTGCGCCTGTAGGCGGGTGCCTACTCGGCCTATACCTAGTTACGGCCCTGTACATTTACACGGTAATTTAACGCTGGTGTTATTTAAACCGTTGTTATTAAAACTCGTGTAAAACGTGCTTTTAAACAAGGAATGTTGTACAGGCGTTAAAGTGTATGTCGGTGTTAGCGTGATGTTATCTAAAACCTCGTCGCAGTGTGACTAACTGCTTCGAGATTTTCCATCTGTAACTCTGTCAGATGCTGTCTGTTATTATAAAATTATAAACATAACCGCTATAACCTACAATAAAACAGCTGATACAATTCAACGGAGTGATGTTGGTGTGGTTGACAACTGCGACTTAGAACAACCAACCGTCTTTACAATTATGTTGGTAGTCGTGTTTCAAAACGGGTGTAAGTCGAAAGTATCCATTTACACATACATTTTACACCCGCTTACTAACGTCACGCCTCTTGGTGAAGTGGTGTAGCGTTAGTAAACCAGTTCTAGTAAAACTGGCGTTAAACTCCATTTACACTACAATTTACACCGGTGTTAACAACAACCGATGTTGTAACACCGGTGTTAGCGGACCGTGTAAATGTAGTCTCTAATAATTACAATTTAACTGGGACAATATAATAATTATCAATTCGCTTTTTGGGGTTGTTTATAACATTAATTTAGACTGATTAAAATATGCTGTCTTGTATTTTTATTTACTTGATCCAAAATAAATGGTAGTATGCCCTTTAAGTATTTTATTTATCTGCAATTTATTATCAAAAGGCTAGCTCAGTAGAAGAATTAACTCTATTCCCAGGGGTGAATTCCTAATAGATTGTAATTTTTACTTGATCTGGTGCGCCACTGTACACCTGAATTAGTTCCAATACAAAGTAGTTATTGTATGCAATATGTCAAAACCTACAAAATGGTTCGTATCGTGCAGTCAACGTTGTTGACTTTAAAATAATCAAAATTGTGAACATTCGCAGAGGGATTTATTCAAATCGTAGTGCTTTGGCAGTTATTATTATTTGTTTCAGGCATTAATTCATTACATGACGTCAGAAGGGACACCGACTAAATCTCGCAATTGTTTGTACCTTCGCCTAACCTCAAATTTGGGTAAATGCTTATAATTTGAATTGCGCCTTTGCTGGATGCTAGGATATGCATGAATCTTGATAAGTAAGGTCTGGTCTTGTATGCACACAAATTTCCTGATCCTAACACTGATACTTTTAAGTTAAAACAGTACCTTAAAATTTGGTGTGTTCTTTGCAATGTTCGGAAAGGGGCCCCAGCTGGTATCTTCCTCTGGAACGGGTTCCTTCGGTGTTTTTGCTGTTGGTCGGTCTCCTGCACTCCTGCCTGATGCGTCGCAGTAGAAATTCCTGGCTTTGGACCCTATTTCTGGCCGGAATTCAATATCAGAATCCTGATGTGGTCGGCTCGCAATGATCGTTGGAGGTGCTCTCTGTAGAAATTTAATTTTATGTTGCGGAAAATCCCACAAACGTTCTCACATAAACTTCAACATTTGGTCAACACAATGATATACATTTTAGCTCGAAATATTTTAATTTATTATATAAAAACTTTAGTTGAAGTGGAGCATAAAACTACATGTCAAGCTTAGTTTTATTATTTATTTCTTTCCTTTTTATTTTCGTTATTGAAAACAAAATCCAATCTATTACTATGGTTATCAAGGCACCGGAAATTGGTTTTGATCAAATTAAATACATTATGGAAATGAATTTGATTACAAATTATATTTACAAATTTCTTATAATTAAAATATTGTCCATTTCTTGATTTTAAAAGGTCTCTTTGCGCCACAAACACGTTTTATTAGTTACTCTGCTCTATTTCACTCGGCTTAATTGCACTGATTATTTTATAGAGTTCATTTCGTAATAATTGCTTTTCCATCTCCTTCTGTCTGCTTTTCACTTGCTTTTTCATGTCTTGCTGTCTGACTTCTTATTTGCTCTTTGCAACGTATTATTATTTTCTTCTGGCTTCCTATACCTTTTTTAGATTGCTCACAATTTCCCTGCTTCATTGACATGCACATTGCAAACCTTTTTGTGACTTCATTTCTTTCGGCTCGGCTATTCATTCTGCACAAACCTAATATTTAATTTATTTGAACGTCAACTTCAACCCTGTGAAAAACAAGCTTTGCTCTTTGCTTTCTTTACTCAATTCAATTATTAATACTGGCATCTCTTTTCCAATGCATTTACTGATTGTAGTTGCAGTTACATAAAACACCCCAACTCTGTGCTTATTGACTTGTTTCTTAAGTTGTACTGCAAGCAGAATCGGGTCGTGGGCCTAAGATCATCACAGTATATCCTCGATGCTACTCCTAGGCTTTCAATTTTGTGGTCTGTTTAATGTTTTCATTTTCTATCTTCAACTATATTTTTTCGTGTTCTTTTGCTATTAGCATCGTTTCAGTTTTCTTTATGTTGATTTTCATGCCGGTTGCTTTCAACTCCTCATTCCATGTATTGAGAGATTTGGAGATCTTCTTTTGTGTTTGCCATTAGTATTAAATCATCCGCAAACATAAACTCACTTACTCTGACACGTTCTAGGTCTCTTATTCCTAATGTTGCTTGCTTTGGTCTGTTACTTGCTCTGTTATTCACTGATTTGGCTATTTCATCCATCGCCGCTATGAATAGTAAAAAGGACTTAGGGTTCCTCCTTGTCTCACTCCTTTGTGGCTTATAAATTCTTGTGTGGCTGCCTGTCCAATTCTTATGCTGATCTTAGTTTCTTTATATAGGCTTTGGACTACTTCCAGCAGGTATCTGTTTAACTTTCTTGCTCGTAGTGTTTTCCAAATTAGTGCCCTCGGTAGGCTGTCGAAAGTTTTTTCCAGGTTGATAGCACATGTATATAGTTTTCCTTTATGGTTTATGATGTTTTCTGTAATTCGCTTGAAACAAAATATCCAATCTTGGGTGCCTTTTCCAGGTCTAAAGCCCGCCTGGTTCTCTTTTAATGTAGGTTTAATTGCATCCCTTAGCTTCTTTACTATGATTGTCTCATATATTTTATATGCTACATAGAGCAGCAATATTCCCCTATAGCATATCGTTGGGTCGCATTTTTTAAACACCGCCGTCTGCCATTCCTGGGGTATTGTTTTTGAGTTCCAGGCCTTGTTAATAATTTTTTGGAGTAGGTTTGTCTCTTCTTTATCCATGTACTTTATCATTTTCGGCTTTATATTATCTATACCTCCTGCTTTGCCTGTTTTTAACTTCTTTATATCCGCGTCTACTTCGTAGTTATTTATTTCGTTTGTTCTTACTTCCTCATTGTGTTTCGGTGTACTGTCATCTATAGTGTCTTTGTCTGTTGTTGGTTTAGCTCCGACGACCTCTTTAAAGTGTTCCATCCACCTTTCTTTAATTTCTTCTGCATTTGTTAGTAGTTCACCCTCTTTGTTTTTAATGTATATTGTCTTTTTCTTTCCTTTTTTTAATCCTTATGTATGCAAAATAGCATTTTTCTATGTCTTTCATTATTCCTTTCCATTCTCTTTCCAAACTCTTCCCAGGATTCTGCCGTTGCTTTTTTAATTTGTTCCTTAACTTTGGTTTTTTATGTTTTGTATTTTAGATAATTCTCATTGTTCCTGCCATTAATATATTTCTTCCAGTCTTTTCTTTTTCTTTAATTGTTTTATTCCACCATGCCGTCTGTTTTATCTGATTGTTGTAGCAAGTTACTCCACATACTTTTTCGGCAGCGTTTAATATAATATTTTTAAAATCACTCCAAAGTAGTTCTATATTATCTGTTTTGAGATTTTCTCTGGCTAAGTGTATTCCTTGCTGTATTTGTGTGGCGTATTCTTCTTGTGTCTCCCTATCTTGCAGCTTATAGCTCTTAATGCTTTTAAATGTATTCTTATCTTGTCTTATGTTATTTAATGTTATTGTCTCTTCTAATTTTAATCTAACTTCTATTAGGTAGTGGTCGCTTCCTAGTTCTGCACTTCCCTTGATTCTCGCATCTTTTATTTTGGCTTTGTTGTATTTTTCTACTAATATTAGGTCGATAATTGCTTTTTCACTTCTACTAACAACTTCCCTCATAACTTTAGGGATGTCTTTGTGTCTGATCCATGTATTTGTCACAATGCAGTTATTTTCCATACATAACTCGATTATTCTTTTCCGTTGCTATTCAGTGAGTGTTTTCTCCATTTTCCAATTGCACCTTCAGTACCTTCTGGGTTATTACCCATACACCCATTTAGTATTGAGCAGAGCGACACGCATGCAAACACGACAACAGTTCGTCCATAACTAACTTTTATTTCAAACCGGAAATAATACATAGTTTACATAGTTTTTACAGATGGCGCTTGTTTTGATGTAAAGCAACACCCCCACTACATCAAAACTTACAAATTTCTTTTAAACCTAAATTACCCATAAGTTTATTGTGTTTGGTTACATTTAAACCTTTTGTTAGAATATCGGCATTCATTTCATCTGTCGGCAAATGCATCAGCTTTACATTTTTGTTTGCTACTGCTTCTCGTATAAAATGATGCCGTGTGTCGATATGCTTTGAGCGCCTATGATACACAGGATTAACAGCCAGCTTTTGTGCACTCATATTGTCGTTAAATAGTGTAATACAATTTAGCTTTCCTGTCAGTTCACATATTAAATTTCTAAAATATATAGCCTCTTTTGCAGCTTCAGATATTGCCATGTATTCTGCCTCTGTACTTGATAAAGCCACTGTTTTTTGCTTACGGCTCTCCCATGATATGGCACTTCCAGATAATTTGAAAATAAAACCCGTATAAGATTTTCGATCGTTTTTATCGTTTGCCCAATCGGCATCTACAAAACCTTCCAAATCTCCATCCGATTTTTCAAATACTAATTTATAACTTTTTGTGCCTTGCAAGTACTTTAGCACCCTTTTCGCACATATCCAGTGGGATTCCGTGTAGCAGTTATTAAATTGGCTTAAGAAACTTACCGAGTAAGCTATATCTGGCCTAGTTAGTACTGCTAGATACATCAAACTACCTACTAATTGTTGGTAAGGTATATTATCCCTACAAGTTTCTACCTGCATATTAAATTCGACATTAGTTTCTAAAGGCGTAGACACAGATTTACAATTTGACATGTTAAATCGTTTTAATATTTGATTTATATAATTTTCTTGATCTAAAGTTATTACGCCTTTTTCCCAATTTCTGCTAATTTTCATTCCTAGACACTGCTTAGCTTCCCCTAAATCCTTTAACTTAAAGTGATCATTTAATTTCAACTTTAAAGATTTTGTTTCAACAATATCATTGGAAAAAACAAAAAAATCGTCGACATATAACGCTACAATTGTTACTAATTTTTCATTACTTTTTATATATACACAATGTTCCAGTTCTGATTTCCTATAACCCATTTCAACCAAAACCTGATCAACTTTATTATTCCACATTCTTGAGGATTGCTTTAGGCCGTAAATAGCTTTCTTCAGCCTACATACTTTGCCTGTAGAATTTGGGATTTCAAAACCTTCTGGCTGTTTCATATATAACACCTCATTTAAATGACCGTTCAAAAAAGCTGTCATTACATCTAAATGGATTATGATTAAATCTAACTTAACAGCTAAAGCAATTAGTAGTCTAAGTGTTGAGTGTCTGACCACCGGTGAGAAGGTTTCATCGTAGTCCACGCCTAATTTCTGAGTGTAGCCTTTTGCCACAAGTCTGGCTCTGTACCTCGCCTTACCATCACTATCCATTTTGGTTTTAAACACCCACTTACTTTGCACCACACTTGCACTTCCTGGCATATCTGTAATTTCCCACGCTTCATTTTCCTTGAAGGATTCATATTCTTCTATCATGGCTCGCCTCCATTGCTCCCCATCTGGTCTTGATAACGCCTCCTTAACTGTAACTGGATCATTATCAATTGCTACATTACCTGCCGAACTCAGATAAGTGACGTAGTCCTCAAATCTTTTTGGCTGCGGCTCCCGTTTTGACCGTCGCAATGTTTCTTCTGGCATCTGATCTTGAATTTCCTCAAATGTATGGTTACTGCTATTGCTTTCGCTTACTTCTGAATCACTTTCATCTTCTTTTTCAGCACTTTCTGATGAATCTTCCTCCAATTGTGGTTCCTTGTCGATTTCCCCCACTGAATCTAGTTCTATGACAGTCTCCGTTTCTTCGTTGATGTTTTCCATGATTATAACATCTCGGCTAGAAGTGATCGTGCCATTATCAGGATTGAATACTCGATAACCCTTGGTATTCTCCCCATAGCCTACAAAAATCATTTGTTTAGATTTCCTGTGCCACTTCGTTCTATTTGCCTTCGGGATGTGGACCATCGCAGCACTTCCAAAAACTTTTACATTGCTTACATCTGGCTTTTTGCCATGCCACACTTCAAAAGGAGTTTTACTATCCAAGCCTGTTGCAACAGATCTATTTTTTAAATAAACAGCTGTATTTACAGCTTCTGCCCAAAACTTCATTTCTAGCTTGGAATCGAACAATAAGCACCTAGCCTTTTCGACGATTGAACGATTCATTCGCTCCACCAGTCCGTTTTGTTCTGGAGTGTGAGGGTTTGTCGTCTGGTGAACAATGCCATTCTTTTTGAGAAATTGCTCCATTTCTTGGCTGCAGAACTCGCCTCCATTATCTGATCGCAAGGTTTTTATTTTACATTCTTTCTGGTTCTCAACAAGACTTTTGAATTCCTTGAAACGTTCGATGACTTCAGATTTGTTTTTTAAAAAATAAACAAAGGTCATTCTGCTGTAGTCATCTTCAAAAAGAAGAAAATATTTCGAACCTCCGATTGATCGGTTCTCCATTGGTCTGCAAACATCAGTATGCACAACTTCTAGTAATCTGCTAGCCCTAGTGCCCTTATGTTTGAAAGGAAGTCTTGTTTGCTTACCTTCGCAGCACACTGTACATTTCTTCTGCATGTTCGTCTCCGCTTTAAACAATATACCTTCAACAATGCCAACCTGCATCTTCCGTAGGTCGTTATAATTAATATGTCCAAGCCTACGATGCCAAACTTCACTGCTGACGGCAGCTGAAGATGCTAAAAAACACTGATATTTTTCTTTGACATTTAATTTATATACATTGTTCAACAAATCAGCTGTAGCTACCAACACATTGTCTTTATTGTAAATTTTACAACCATTCTTTTCGAACTTCACTGTATTTCCATTCCGAATCAGCTGACTGACTGACAGAAGATTTGTTGTCAAACTGAGAACACAAACAGCATTACTTATAGTTATATCATAATTATTTTCACCTACTACTGTGACAATGTTTACATTACCCGCGCAAGATACCGATAGTTTTTGATTATTGGCAATTACAATTTCATTTAACTCAGTTTTTGTTGTTATGTTCTGTAACCAACTTTTATTAACTGTTAAGTGCACACTCGCTCCTGAATCGACGTACCAATCTTGCTTGCTGAATTGTCCACTTAAAAATACCGCACTAAAAGCATTTGAAGTTTTTGTGTCACTTTTATTTGGGCATTTGTTTTTATAGTGACCCACTTGTTTACATTTGTAGCACTTGATGATTTTGACATTGTTGACAGTTGCATTTGAACTACCTGCATTTGTAGCATTTGAACTATCCGCATTTCTTGCAGCTGTATACCTGCCTTTGTTGAACTTCCCGCCAACAAATGCATTTCCTGCATTCCTTACTGGTTCCATGTCCATCAACTTTGTTTTAATGCTGTCGGCCGTTAAATCAATTCCAGCATGTTCGATCGCCATTATCATTGGTGCATATTTTTCAGGCAAACCTGCCAATAATAACGAACCAATCCATTTGTCGTCTATTTGAAAGCCTGTGCCTTTTAATTTCTGCGCCGTTTCCATAAGCTGATTAACATACGACTCCATTGAATCACAGTCATCCAACCTGATAGATATTAACGCTCGCAACAACCCAATTCTCCTGGAAAAACCGGTGTCAGCAAACAGCTTTTACAACTTGGTCCACATTTCCTTTGTTGTTGTCGCTTCCTTGATATGCACGTAAAGCGAGGGATCGATCGTTAAAACCAGTTTCGCCTTTGCTTTTGCGTCTTTGTTCTCGTCTTTTACGTCACCATTAACGCAACCATTTAAGTCATCCAGCACTAACATGTTCGTTACCGCGAACGCCCAATCCGCGTAATTTTCCCGGCCTTTTAGCTTCGGAACACTAGCTAACAAATTCATGGCCATATCCGCGAGTTAATTAGAACACGTGTTTAATCTGCAAAGCTTCTTTATGAACTCAATTGCCTGGGCCCATAACCTATTGAGCAGAGCGACACGCATGCAAACACGACAACAGTTCGTCCATAACTAACTTTTATTTCAAACCGGAAATAATACATAGTTTACATAGTTTTTACAGATGGCGCTTGTTTTGATGTAAAGCAACATTTAGATCTCTGAGAATGATGATTCTATTTTGGGTTTTATCAAATTCCTCTTGAAGCTATTCCCAGTGTGCAGTTTTAGCTTGTGTTTTTATCATTTTCATTAGGTCCTTTCTTTGAATTTTTACAATGGTCTCTGTGGAAATTTTTCGGAATACTATCGTGATTCCAATAAACAATTTGCATCAATTTCACTGATTTCTTGTTAATTTAGGAATAATTCAGGAAAAAAATGCATAACCGAGATCAATCTTCTTCTTACTGTTAATATTAATTATTATCAATCCTGTTTCTTTAGTAGTAACTATAACTACAATTATAAATGTCACAATTTTAAAAAATCTAGATTTTGAGCCCTACACATAGGTCGTCTTATTCTATTAAATAATTTTTGCATTTTTAAAATTGAATTGTAAATAAAAAAGTTAACAGAAGCAAATGTTTTTAATGGCTTAAAAAATACAAGAATGTGTAATAAATTGCTGGTGGAGTGCAATATAAATTTTATTGCGCCCAGTGTATTAAAGCGGCACTTTCTGCGCTCAAAACCATGCATAAAACTGTACTTTATTACACTATTGTAGAAAAAATCTTTTTACCTCTCCTAATAATTAATTTTTTTGGTCACCTCTCACCCGAAAGTAGCCTTTTTATTTTCATAATTGTCAATCGAAAATATGTGTTTTATTCCCTTGGGAGTAAAAATTTTTTCTTTCCTCAATTTTTTTTTAAATACTAAAATATCCACTTATTAACGACATTTTACTTGTAGTTACATTCTGTGTCATTACTCATTACCTATATGAATTGTACAACCTGTAAATGATTTCAAATCACCACACTTATTAGAGAATGCTAAATTAATGGTAGTAATCAAATGCGTTGTGACTTGTGACGTCTCGGTACTTTTTCATTTGTTAAGTTATTTTGATTGATGCTGTTTGAATTTTCAGTCGATTTAAGTTCTCCATGAAGAATCTTATCAGCTGACCGGACCTTGGTTTCTATTACATCTTCTATGTAGCCCTTAGTGACTGTACTTGATCGCCAATCTCTGTGACACTTTAGGTTTAAACCCCTGCACGAACTAGCAATAAGGAACAGGTCCTACGAAAGCAATATCTTTGCCGGCAGGTTGCACTGGACACTTGCCTCGTTTGTATGTTAGAAACAAGCAACATTGGCTGGGGCTGAAGAGTAACAATATTTTGTGTATATTTCAAGTTGATTTGATCCAGCACTCCTTCCTTCACAGGCAAATGTGGAAGTGCTACAAATTCTGGTCTTACAGTCTGGAAAAATTATTAACATTGATCCTTGATCTTCAATAAAATCTATTCTTATATTTTAGTTCTTGTCCTCAACAAGTTCCTGTGAAACCCTGAACTAAGGCAACCTATGGTATTAAAAACAAAATTAGACTATGAAGGCGCCTTATTAGAACATTTCATATTGCCTTCATTGACAGGTATATTTTATCGGGAGCATTTAACAGGTATATTTTATCGGGAGCATTTAAGAGGAACAAGTTTATATCTTCTCTGCTAATACTATATTATGTTATTAGGAGTAAAAGTGATACTGTGTGTGGTGAGACCGGATGTGTTTAACTGACGAGCGTAAGCAAGTCAGACAACGTCTGACGAGTTTCAAATTTTTTCACAAACTTGTGAATTGTTGATACAGATGGCATAGGTCGATTATTACATTTAACCGAGGATAAATCATGAACTGTGCGTAAACTGACGCACTGTAAAATGTTTTGATAATAAATACCCTGTCTTCATTAGAATATTCAACATTATTATTCATACTAATTAGTTAAATAAGTGAATTGATAACTGACAAAAAATAACACATTAATTTGGCATAAACAAATTTGATCATGGCTTATCTGTTTTTTGTGAATAAAGTGAAAATCTTTATTACAGTTTTTAAGCTATTTCTATCTTGAACAACCAACAAATTCAAGTAAATCAGTATCAAATTATTAAGCGATTTTTTTTCTCTTTTGATTGATACCACTATCAATCCTATCAATTCAAGCGGCAAGCAGGAATCTGCATATATACAATTTCCCATGCTATTTCCCTATGTTCGCACCTTAAGTGAAACACTCGGAATATTTCAAAAATTACGATCATTGAGAATTGACGTCTATGTCAGGTCCCCACAATCAAGAAGGCCAATGTCAAACATATTCAAAAGTTAATCAAGTTTTAAAGTACTTTTACTCGATTGGCATAAAAGTAACCACTTTTACTCCCCCGGCATAAAAGTAACGCATTTAATTGTCTATCAAGGCACATAAGTTGTCACTTTTATGACGTTTGAAAATAAAAGTCTTTGACTTTGTAGCTCTGAATTCAACTGATTGTCTTCTAGAAATTTGATTACTTTTGCTGGGTACTTTATATTTTTATTTTCCTTCATCTGCATGGTAACCTTTAACATAAAAAAAATATATCATTGAAATTCAGGTAAACTTCTTCATACCTCTCCCTTAATTTTTGCAGCAGGAAATTAATGAAAAATATCAATTCAGGGAAATTTTACTTAAAAATCAAGTGGCAAGTGGCAAACGTTTTATTATGATTTTGAGCTGACGAAAATAAATTAATAATTTTATTTAAATTAACCAGTTTTAAAATAGATATTTATGTATTTAGTGTGTAAAGAGGGCCATTTTGGTATGAGGATGCCAGTTTCGTGCCGAGCAGTAGCGAGGCGCGAAAAAGCAACCGAATACCAAAATGGGTCTTTACACTCGAAGTACATACATTTTTTCTACGGTCCTAAATAAATGACAAAATTGTTAAATAATTGAAATTTCGATTCACACCATTTGATGAAGTCGTTGTACCACCGTTCATAAAGGCCGCGTGCTTTGGCCGGCAACAACTCGTTGGTTGCTGTCTGGGTCGCTTCAAATACTTCAGGCGGGGTGCAATTATCTTCAGATTCCATCTTCAACTTCACAAAAACTCACAAACTCAATAAATCTGTTGCATGATGATGGTGATAATAGATTCTTGCGTTGCCTAGAAAATCTAGTATGGCCCAATTTACGATACTGTCAAAAGCCTTCGGATAATCGAAGAAGGCTAGCCAGTGCGGTAACTGAAATTTCAGTCAATTTTTCAGTCAGAATGCGAATTGCTTGTAAATGGTCATTACAGCTAAAATTCTTTCGGAATCCGGCCTGTACATTAGGTTGGTAAAGTTGAACTTATTGGTCAAACGATTTGCTATTATTCTTGTGAATAGCTTGTAAATGTGGGATAACAAGCTTATTGACCCATAATTATCTAAATTTGATGCATCCCCTTTTTTGTATAGTAGAATGATTATTGCTTCATTCCAATCGTTTGAAATTTCTCCTGTATGAAGGCATAAATTAAATAGTTGCTGTAACTCCCTAAATAGATGTTTTCCTCAGCATTTTATAGTTTTGACATGATAATAATAATAATAATAAATTTTATTAATTCACTGACCACAATAGTATGGGACAAGTCAACATAAAAAAATATCACAGACAATTTACATTAAATAGTCGTAATATCACATACTATATAAAAACACTTTTCAATTAGGTAACTACGCAGTAACTTTTTAAATTTAACCAAATTAGTTTCATTTGTTATATTATTAGGTAGACAGTTATACATTTTTATGCAACTATAATAAGGTCCATGTTCATACCTTACTGTTCTGTGTATTGGTATTAGTAGGTGGTTACCACCTCTAGTCGGATAAAAGTGATTATAAGAAGCTTGAGTACAATTGTTAAAATTTCTCTACATACATGCAACATTTATAAATAAATAGGGACAGAACTGTTAAGAGTTGCTTATCAATAAAAACTGTCTTACAGGAGTCACGTGGGCTTAATTTAAACATTACTCTAATTATCCTTTTTTGCAGTATAAATACTCTTAAAGCACGCGATGAACTTCCCCAAGCCATTATACTATAACAAATGACAGACTGCACCAAGGCATAATACACTTGTACCAGTTCATCGATGTTAACATCGCTTCTTAACTACATTAATGCATAAAACGAACTATTTAATTTCTTACACAAAGCGTCAATATGTATACCCCAATCTAACTGGTTATCTATAATAAAACCTAAAAAGGTTGCTTGCACAGAGCAATCAATATTAGTATCAATATTTACGACGTTCTTGCCAAATATAACGCATTTGGTTTTTTCTAAACTTAACATTAGATTGTTTTTTCTGCACCAACCGTTCATCTCATTTAAAACAGCTTTTAAACGAATTTCCAGTAGCTCAGGTGATGCTGCAGTAATAGTTACGGAAGTATCATCTGCAAAAATTATTGGATATCCAGATTTTACATGCTCTGATAAATCATTTATAAAGCAAAGGAATATCAAGGGACCAAGAATGGACCCCTGTGGTACCCCTATGCTTACATTACATTTATGTAATTGTAGGTTGTTAGCTTTCACAGATATTTGCCTATCAGTAACGAATGACACCAGCCAATCCAACACATAACCCCTTATGCCTACGTTGTGCAGTTTACATTTTATAAATTTAGCGTCTACACTATCGAATGCACGTGCCATGTCAAAAAATATGGTAGCAACAAAGTGTTTTAGGTCAAGTGCATCGTTTACAATACTTAATAATTGAACGACAGCCATTTCAGTAGACCGAGATGTTCTAAAACCGTAATGAAAGTCTTCGAAAATACTGTACTTACTTAAAAATTGTACTAATCTATTGTATACAATCTTCTCAAAAATGTTTGAAAATACACTTAGCAAACTTACAGGTCGATAGTTGGAAACATCTGTTGCAGATCCTTTTTTTGGTATCGGAACAATTAATGCTGTTTTTAAGGATTCTGAAAATGTTCCGACTTCCACTGATAAATTGAAAAGTAGATTAAGAGGCCCTTTGATACTTTCCGCCACCGCATGTATCACTTTCACACTCACCGTATCTTCACCAGGAGCTTTATTTAATTTTAAACTATTGATGGATTTTAACACCTCATTTTCTGTAATCGCACTAAAAAACATAGAATGTGAAGCTGCACTAGTTGTATATGTACAGTCGTGTACAAATAAATCTGGGACAGTTTTTTTTTCACATGCAGATTCAGTTAAGAATTGAAGAATATTTCCATGGATTTCCTCTTATCAGAGAGAGTTATGGGTTTCAGTACCTGTTAAAGTTTAATGTAACTCTTTCTGATAGTAGGAAATCCATGGAGATATTCTTCAATTCTTAACTGAATCTGCATGTGAAAAAAACACTGTCCCAGATTTATTTGCACACGACTGTACATCTTTCCGAAAATCTTCCTTGAAAATGCACATTCATCTTGACATGAACAACGGTAGAAAAGTATTCACAATAGTCAGCTACTTGTCCATTCTGAAGAACTCCCTCATGGGTAATTAGTGTGATGTCGTTAGGATGAGAATTGCTTTTGCCAATTTTGTTGATGACCAGATTCCATACAGTTCTTGTTTTGTTAGATGATGTATTTATTAATTTTTTGTTAAAGTCTAGTTTAGCTTTGCTAATTAAGTACCGGTGATTACGCTTCAGTAGATTATATTTGTTTTTTATTTCAGTCTAAAATACTTCTCTTAGAACTCTACTGCTGTCCTTTATTTCATCGGTTACCCATGGTTTTATAAGACTTTTGCGACATTCAGGCAAATATTTTGGACAATTTTTATAAAATAATTCCATAAACACGAATAAAAATTCCTTAAATCCTTGATTTATGTTAAGCTGTTTAAGTTAATTCCAATCAACTGCTATTAAATCATAGGCTAGTGTTGCTAACCTAGTAGTACTAGTTCTCCGTATTAGAGTAGCTTTTTTAATTATTGTTGATGGATTTATATTGTCATCATCTAGTATCAGCACAAGGCTATGATGATCTGATATATGATGATTAATACATTTATAGCTGTACTCAGCTTCTATATTAGTAACGAGGTAATCAATGCCAGTAATTGATACTTTACCATTTTTCACATCTATCCTCGTTGGTTCCTGGCACGTAAGAACCATCTTATAAGAAATAAAAATGTCCATTAGTGAATCAAGGTCTTTTGATCTTGTCAGATAATTAACATTTAGGTCACCAGTTAAAATAATATTTGAGCAGATAGAAAAAGCACGATCTAATATTATTGATAGTGTTGTAATGAAGAGCTCCATGTTATTACTGTATGGTGGTCTATAAACACATATTATTAATATTTTACGTTTTGCAGATTGAAATTTAATTGCACAGCATTCGATAACATTTTCAATAGTGTATTCACTGAACTTTGGTAGTTCATGTACCTTCAAGTTATTTTTGGAAAATATAAGGGTTCCGCCATGAACGGTATCCTTCCTACAGTATTTTGCTGCAACTGTGTAACCAGGTAAACTAATTATTTTAGCAGCTTCTGAATTTAGCCAATGCTCTTGCACACAAATTATATGAGGTTGCAATTCTTGAGAGATTATTTCGAGTTGATTTAGTTTATTTGATAAGCTCTTTATGTTGATACTGTGTATGATAACTTTGTTTTCAATTTTATTTCCTTTTAGCTTACCGTTTGCACTATTATTTTTATCTCCTATTAAATGTTTAGTACTGCCGGTGTAAATCTGCGCAAATTTTTGTACGGCCTAATAAGTGTGTTTATAGGCCATAGTTCGGAGTCGAACATTTTTACATACATGCTTTTATTGACTGCAACTTTAAAAGCAGCTATTTTTGAGTTTTTTACCATGTAATTATACAATTGATTTAGGCTCATAGAACCACAACTGTGTGGAATAAACAGGCCACTGGCCTATTGTAAGAGGAAGAAGATTTGATTTACTTATTCTAACATTTACTTTCAGATCACAGCATGGGGGCTTCAATCGAAGAAGAGTTCATTGTGAACTTCCACTCCTTAACTGGAGTAACATTGGGAGAAAGACGAAAAAACCTGTTTCTCCTTCTAAAGAAAACCCGAAGCTCATGCGACAATATTGATTTTTCCACCATCCATCCCCAAAGTGCCTTAGAAGAAATTTTCAAGATAGACGCATTGCTGTATTTTAAGAAAACTTCTGACCTGGTTGGGGTGCTAAAGAGCGAACATCCAGTACTCATAGAAAAAGTACTGAAATCAAGTAGTTTTATTCAAGAGGCATTTGAAAGCATCAGTGGAGAGCAGTTGACAAAGCAGATTTTTCCAAGTCTTTCTTATAATACGAAATTGAAACTTATAAACAAATTATCACTACATTTAGGAAATGTCCAAAAAGGCAATGAATTTTTTGAAGCTATTAAGGAAGATTATGGTGTTTATTTGGCCTCCAAACTGCTTTCAGCATGTAGTGAAGCGCTGATTATGAGCACTATTACCTCTCATAAGATTGAAATTACACCTAGACAACTACTTGCGATTGTAAAAAAGCATCCTTCATTGACAGAAACTATTTTTGAGAAACTGCACGAATATGATACCGAAGTGGACATTGCACTTAAGTATAGATTTGTTTTTATATACTTAATGAAACATGATTTGCCTTTATTTTTGAAGCTAAATAAAAAATATGAGTCAACCTTTCATTTAGGTTCACGAGCCACCGCAAAAATTGTTTCTGCCCATAAAGACAGCCTTATAGAGAACGCAAAAAATATTTTTAAGTTGCTAAAGCCACAAACAATTGGAAAGTGTATGAAAGAAAACTTTGTCGAATTTTTTTACAGTGTATTTCCTAAATCCATTAAAGAATTGGAACAAAAAATTGATATCTACCTTACTTTACTGGATCATTTACCTTCTGATGAAGAAAAGTCGAAATTACTTCGTGCTGCTTTTAAGAAGATTCACGGTCATGAATTGTTGGACCATCCAGATTTTATGACAAGGGAAGTGATGGAAATTATGTCACCAGATTACAGGGAATCATGGCTTGAAACACATTTACGACCTAATGAAATTTCTGAAGAGACTTGGATTAGTTTTATGAAAACAGAAAAATCATTACCGCTACTTAAAAAGAAGATCTCATTTACATCCAACATTAAGGACCGCACGAAGCTGGTAGCTAGCTTGGTTGCTACTTGTCGTATAAATAAAGATTTGGCAGCTTTAACAGAAGTGTGTGAATATGTGGTTAGTAAGCATCGTAATGATCATCTTAGCATCAGGGAAGAATTTTTAAATGTCATTTTGCAATCTATAAATGTGCTAAAATTTGATTCGGCGATATGGAAAAACATAATTGAGTTCATACAGCTATTTCATCTAAATCAAAGGTATTCTTATGCCTCTATTGTATTGTTGGAAGCTTGTATATATCATTGCATGGAAAATGATTTGCCAGTTGAAGAACATTTAAAGCTGTGGTGCGATCTGGAGTATGGACGCTACAATATATGTAAGAAAAAACCTAAATATGAAAAGAAATGTTTGCTGATGTTCAAAGATGTAATTCCACAATGTCATAAAGATGAAGAATTAGAAAATCGATACGTGGAGTATCTACAGTGTTTAATTAACTGGAACAAGCAACATCGTCACGATCAAATAAGTTTATTTATAGACACTAATGCCATTAATGTTGTTAAATGTCGATTAGAAAAGAGCGAATATGTGTATCCAGCTGATAAAATTGCTGCAGAGTGCATAATTTCAAATTATAATTGCTCGAAGGAAGCCAATTTAATCCACCTATTGCTTAGTGGGAAATTTAATTGTGATGCACATATCTTACGAACAAGATGGCTGATAAAGAATTATCCACTTCTTATGTTAGAATATATAGAACCATTAATTCAAAACTTGGTCAAAGCATATTCACCTCTTAGATGTTTTACTCCCTTTTTCAGATATTATACTCACTTAGACATTCCCCAGAAGATTTCTACAATTTGCATGAATATAATTAGTGAAGAACATGAAGACTTCCATAAAAGAAAAGATGCAGTGTTTATTCTGTCTTATATTATGCTGCCCAAAGATTTCTTAAAATTTGTGTCTTTATATTATCCGACACAATTAACTATGGATGTTGAAAATAAAGAAGAACAGGAAAAATGTAAGTTACAGCAAGTCATAGCTTTTAGTCTTAGAAATCCAATCCCACCATATACAGTCCTGGAAGCAGTTTCGAACTTTTGCAAGGGCGATTACTTAAAACTCGTTCAGAAGTCGTTGTATGTAGTTGTGCAGAATGTTGCCGAAAATAGGTTGCCATCTTTTTTGGACGAATTAATGACACGCGCTGTATCGGTAAGGAAGCACGGAATTTACCTAACATTTAAAGTTATGAGTATCAAAAAGGTGTATGAAGTGTTGCTGAAATTAATGAAATCTGAAAAAAACACCTCCATTCGAAAAAATCTGTTTAAAGGAATGTTTGACTTCTTTTTGAGAAATCCTGATGACTACTCATGGGAAATGGTTAAAGAGAATCTGAAAGCTGTAGATGTTAACGATCAAGAAGCTTTTAGTAAACTAACTAAACATAAAAGAGTTCCTGCAAGATATTTTGAAAAATATATCTTGTTCGTATGGGATACTTTAGAAAAGCTTCCTCCCACTGACAAATTAGATGAAGAAAAGTGTCGAATTCTTCAGGCAGTGACAAGCACTAATATTACATTGTTAACTGGGGAATTTCTTACACAAGTAATAGATAAATATCTTTTTAAATCATCAGAGCTCACTGATTTTCAAAAAGCTGTTCATTGTTTTACTTGCAAAACCTTACTTTATTGTAAATCAGAACATGAACAAATAGAGAGGGTGAAACATGTTTGTGCAATAATTAAGGATATGATGCACACTTGCTCTAATTCCGTTGAAAGCCTTATATTTCACAAGCTTTTGCATAACTTTGTACAAGAATTTTGCTCCCACACATTAATACAAGATACAAAGGCATTCTCTCTATTTGTGACATCGTGGAATAACTCGCTCCAAATTCATGAAGCTTTGGATGAATACCTACTATTGGAGTTTACACAAATATTTCTACATTTTACTGATCGCGAAGACACTATTCAGAAAATCGGAGAGCAACTGGGCAAGCTTTGTGATTCACTGCACGAAAAGAATGTTTTGGATGTAAATATATTTTATAAATGCTTAAGCTTCTTTCGAGAACACTTTTTGTCTGAAAAGTCTGAAAATGATTTAGTGGAAAATGAGCTCATTTTGGCTGAAACCATCTTAAAAACAAGCGATAGCCCTAATTGTTTGTCCCTGGTTTTGCTATTGCTGCCCAAAGAATATTTGCTAGCACCAAAACTGAAATCACAGTGTGATTCCATTATTAGAATAATAGCAGAACATTCTGTACCTGTAACCCAAATACAATTACGTCACTATTTAAAAAATAGAAAGGAGAAAGAAAAATCGGTATGGTAGATGTCATTAATTTTGTTTACATTAAATACAACAAATTGAGAATAGTTTTATTATTGGCAGTATTGTAAGAAGTAATAATTATTAGTGATACTGCATTAGTAAACACAATTTTTAAGTTTATAAATATTAGGTACATACATGCTGTTTCCTTTTGAGAATAATTTCTAATAATTTTAATTTGAAATAACTTGTTGCTAATAGACTGTTACTATACTATATTTTAGCAAATATATTTACGTTTTGTGCATATGAATAAGGCTTTAGTTTATATCTATTTTGTAAGAAGTTGAAATAAAATTGATAATACATTAGATATTGGAAGCTTTTCTTGCTGTAAATATAATTTTCTCATTTAGTTTACAACAGGAGTCGGCATATTTTTTTAATTCCACCAATATAAGTTCTTGGTATCGGTCTAGGATATTAGGGTGTGGCCGTCACGGCGCGAGGCACTAGGCATGAAGACACTTGGGCGCACGACGCTAGAGCCCGAGAGGTTAGGGCATGGACCACTAGGGCGTGGGCTGCTTTAAGAAAACACAAAACGTCACTTTTATCAAACTCATCCGTTTGAATTAACAGCCTTACGAGTAACCTTGTGGCTCCGAGAGTATAAAGTAAATATTAAAACAATATATGTATTATACCGATGGGGCCATAATTATACAGTACCTTCAGAATTGATCGAACGTTTTTGAATGGTCATGGTCATGGTTATACAACGTATGAATAATATGTTGGTAGCACTGTAAGTCTATGTCAAATTCAAGGTTAGCAGGTTAAGTTTTGCGTCAGTCTGTGTCAAAACTGACGGAAAACCTAAGCTAAGTAAGTACAACAGAAGTGAGTAGAAGTGAATAAAGTGCATATTTAGTATGAAAGATGAGACACATATATTTATCTTACATTGTAGCAGGCTGAAACTGTATGGTTTGAAAATTATGACAAGACGTCAAAAAATGTCAATAAATACAACAGAACATAGGCATTTGTATCTTAAAATGAAAGGAATAATTTGCATAATTAACTGAACCACGTGTAGAATCTCATAATGCAAAAATAGGTAACAAAAAAGTCATATTTATTAAAACAAACTTTAAAGTTTGATATTTAAGTATTTATGTAAAATTAACGCAAAAAGTCAAACTGTTTTCCATTCTGCTATAAACACTGTTACAAACGATCCTTTACTGATCTGCAGACAGTGCAGCAGAGGTCATACTCTAGGGCAAACTCTTGAAAAGCATTTGTAATTGCTTCTTCGAGTTCTTCCAGATTATTGGGTGTATTTTGGTACACTTGATTAATCCATGCCCAGAAAAAATAGTCCATAGGTATTATATCTGGACTCCTAGCTGGCCACTCAACAGCGCCGTTTCTTCCAATCCATTTGGCTGGAAACTGTTCGTGTAAAAATGTTTGAACAGCAGCTCCAAAATGGGGAGGTGTGCCATCCTGCATAAAATATAAATCACTAAAGTCTTCTCTTTGCTGAAGTTGCGGTAACACGTAATGTTGCAGCATATTAAAATAATTTTGAGCAGTTACCATTTCTCAAAAAAAGTAAGGACAGTCAGTCAAATTTTCATCTTCAATTTGATTGAGAAATGCAGCACAAAATTTTTCTTGTTTTTCAGTCAGTATCATTTAAAAAATGCATTTCTCAAGGCCTATAAACTTTAAATTTATTTCTCTTTATAATGCACCTAAGTGAAGTTCTAGATAAATCTAGTTCAGCATTACAGCGTCTAGAACTTGTACGGTGGTTTTCCACTAGAGATTGGCATACTATTTCATGATTTTCTAGTGTACAAGCAGTAGTGGGGGGTCCACCACCCTTGGTGTGAAGCAAACTATTCGTTTTCTGGAATTTAGCTACAATCCTCATTACAGAAAGTATTTGGTACCTCTTCCGGGAACACCTCAGGCCAATGGGCTAATACCAACCGCATGCTTCCATATCTATAATAGAGGCGGATGACCACATTTCTCTCCTCTGCTGTAAGACGGCTAGTCATTTTTGATTTTTGACTTTTAATGTTCCAAGCTGACATGTAACTTTCATATGTGATCATTTTTCCAGAATAAAAATGACCTTACTAAATTTTAAATTCTGTTTAGCCGCAAACGTCATAAAAGTGACAACTTATGTGTCTTTATTGACAAGGTAAAAGTATCACTTTATCGGATTAAGCAGATAAAATAGCAACTTTTCCGTACTTTATGTTCCTAATCACACAAAATACAAAACTCAATCATTTCAGCAAAATGTTTACATCGTAACCACGGAAAAATCGTATTAGGTATTAGATTATTTTATTCATTTATTGTTCATTGAAATGTTACACATTGTTTAACATGATCGCGTCCTCGAATGTTAAGATACATTTAACATACATCCACTCATTTAACATGCATGCACTATAGCAACATCACACATGTTCATGGTAGTCCGATTTCGATTTAGCAGTTTTTAGTAATTATTATTGATTCAAAATCATTGCCTCAATGAACAATAAACTAATGAATGCATTTCGAGGGGTAACCGTCTTAACATTTCTTACATAAATTAATATGCTCGAATGTTAAGACTGGGTTACCCCTCTCAATACGTTAATTACTATTACTTGCTTTATCAATTTTTAATTTATCTGAATACGTGTGCGGATAAAATAGTATATGCTATTTGGAGTAAAAGTGACTTTAGGTGGCTTAGCTGAATTATTTGCCTCACTAACGTTCGGCTAAATAAACTTCAGCTTCTCCACATAAAGTATCACTTTTACTCCTAATAACATAATCTACTATTATCTCTTTCTTACAAAGTGTTTCTATATATTATTCACTGCCACTCACTTCTGTTATATACAGGGAATTTATTTTAATGGTTAACATAAGAGTTTTTCGTTTCTATGCCAGCATTTAATCATGCAGGTCACTTCCATGTGAAACAGTTTTTTGGCTTCGCTTAATTGTTTCGCCAGTTACCAATCTATTTCGGGCCAGCCCGTATATTTTCACTTGAGTTATAATCCGCTGTATTTCAAATAATGTCAAATCCTGTTCCGCGCAATAGTACCTATTCTGGATTTCCCGAATTGTTCATTATCGCAGCGGCCACTCTTCAGCTGTTCTCTCGCCGATACCTTACTTTGCGAGCACTTATTTCCTGCATTTCAATGAAGCAACAGCCTTCCGTGAAATCATTGTGCGTGCTATTGCACTACAATTAATTAATTTCGTTTTCAAGAGCTGATGACGTAAACCAGGTATGATTGCGCTTCTTTGTTCATTATTCTAACTTTTAATACCCCTTTCCTTAGCTTTTAATTAACAGTTTGAACCACCGCATTCAATCTGGACGCAAGCCGTCCTAATTATCGAATCCGCCGAATGAAGTTCATCTCGAACCCTTCCACATGGAATTAAATTCTGCTTCGAACACGGGATATTAGGACAACCTTGGGTAGTTTACGACAGCAACCCGGGACAACTTATACGCTGCAAGTAACAGGCTCCGAAATCCAAGGTTAGTCGCTATCTTGGCGTTTATCGCTCGCTTTGAAGGCAGATAAACAAACCGGCCATCGAAGTTATTTGGTTCGGCTGATTAAATTGGTTCACCGTTAATAATAATTAATATTATAAATTTAATTTTCCAAAACTGACCACTGTCAGAATTACAACTATAACTTCAATCATAACTTAATTACATATGCTTTTATTGGATATGTATTTGACGTTTACAATATTTAAACTTAATCTTTCATTGAACTGTAATTTTGGTGTTTATTAAGCAACTTGTAAAAAGGTGCTCACACGCCGCTTGCAATCAATAACCGGGTGAACGGTTGAACTATATGAGAGTAATAAGCTTATTCCTTGCATGATTTGTGATTTAAACTTAATTGGAGAACCCAAAAGGGGTTTATTTTTTACTGTGATGCGTGCTGCATTCTTCAGCATATTTACAGTACTGTATTGTAATATTTTGATTATATTTAAATCAATTTTAATGTTTATTACTAACTTTACGAGACAACTAATAATTGATTATTAAATAAACTTTAGTTGTTTGTTGTTAATTCGTTAATTACTTGAAATCTTGGGATTTCTGGCGCCCTGTGTTTTTTAAAAAGAGCTTGCAGAAGTACAGCTGATGCTTAGAACCTACGACCCAAGGCCGCTAGGGCCATTGCGGTAAGTAAAGAGTTTTCAGAGCTACCGTGGTGTATAAACGGTAGGGGGGTTGATCTGCGATTTTTACTACCATTGATTATTATTAGTAATCAATCGCAGATCGGGTTCTTTATTGTTTCACTGACGCCTAACGTGTTGGGGCTCGATTTTGATATTACATCAGCTGTGCAACCTGCAATTATTTAAAAATTTAGATTCAATTACTTACTCAAAATGAATGTCAACGCGCTTCGTGTCGACGAGTTGCTGTATGAACTACTGTTCAGGGGCTTCGACCGGGATGGGGTGGAAGTTATGAACGTTGATCAACGTCGTAGATCTTTGCGTGCGAGACTAATGCTAGAAAAAGCTGACCCTTCTATGCTTGGCGCTTATCACTTCTCAGCACCGTTTGATGTCCAATTTGAGCTTGATGGTTGTAAAGGCAAATTAGCTGAACTTTCTGTGTTAGTCACTGCCTTTTCGGGTGCGCCTTCCCACTCGGTATTTGCTAGACTTGAGACGCGATTGACACATCTCTATTCACGATTAACCAGACTACAACCCTCCTCTGAACAGGAACATGAGCATGCTACTCTTATCAGTCAATGCTTAGATTTGTTACAGTCACTTAGTAACGATCATGACGACTCGCAATTACAAATTATTCCTTTGCACTCAAATGTTGACGCCGCTCCAGTTAATTCTGTTGACTCAGTTACTACAGTAGCGCCATTTGATTCTGACCCTACTGAAATAATAATGGCGACAACCCTAATATCATTGATAACCCTAACCCAGTTGCTTTATCTATATTTCAACGACCTAGAGTATCCTTTTCTGATGAGGTACGGGTTCCTCTTACACAACGGTCAAGTATGTCAGCCACTACTAATTTACAACATGAATTGGACCGCATCCATTATTCTGCGACGTCCCGTCCTAGACATGCGGGCTTAATTTCTATACCAGTATGTAGGTGGGGTTTATCATTTAATGGAGATACGATTACCATGGGGGTAAATTCTTTTCTACAGCGTGTCGAAGAACTTAGGGTAGCGCGTAACATTTCTTACGACCAATTATTTTCTAGTGCTGTTGATCTCTTCTCGGGTCGAGGGTTAGTATGGTACCGTGCTATGCACCACCGGGTCTCAAACTTGCACGAATTGGTAGCTAGATTGCGATCTGATTTTTTACCTACTGATTTTGATGAAGAATTATGGGATGAGATTAGGAAGCGCAAGCAGGGGGCTGATGAAAAACCCTCACTTTTTATTGCTGTACTGCTTAATTTATTTGACCGATTACTCATTAAACCATCTGAATCAGTTCAACTTAAGCATATCATGAAAAACTTGCAACCATTTTACGCTACTCAATTATCTCTAACAGTAGTCCACGATATTGAACACCTTGCATTTTTGTGTAAAAAGCTGGAAGTTGTTAAGTTACAAAATACTAAGGCCCGGTTGCAGAAAGCAATGTTAAGTCTGGTGTTAGCTAACATCGCGTCAAAGTGAACAAAATCGCATCAAATTTTGTTTACTAATGTATTAGTTACCATAAGCATTTGAGATTTGATTCGTTTTTGTTCACTTTGACGTCGCGTTAGCTAACACCAGACTTAACATTGCTTTCTGCAACCGGCCCTAAGTATCGCAATCCTTCTGCTGCTTCATCCTTGCAACTGGAACCTGACTTGGCTTACCAGTCTACCACAAAAAAACTTGTGACGCAGACTGCTCAAATGTCTACTAAACACCCTAGTCCTAAACCTAACCGTGCGAAAGGTACGACTACTTGTTGGAACTGCCGTAAATTAGGCCATACTTTTCATACTTGTTCAGCAGATAAGGCAATTTTCTGTTACATTTGCGGGCACGCGAATAGTTATTTTGCTACCTGTCCTAGATGCCATCCAAAAAAACGCAAAGTAAAGGGTAGATGTTCCAGCCGATCTATTCCTTATCCCGATTATACTAAGGCTGATACTTTATCTTGGGAATCTTGGTTACGAACTGTGAACGAATTTTGCCGTATGACTTGTAACACTTCAGCTACATTTACTAAACAACTTTCTGACAACTGTCCTTATTTAACTACTAGAACTCGTGGCCAGCCTACGTCTGGCCCTGCCAGCGTAAAGAAACGGTTAACAATAAAAATGCTTGCTTAGGCTGGTGGCCAGCCGACGTCCGGCCTTGCCAGCGTTAACAATACAAATGCGGTCTCGCCATTCGTGCAGGCCGTTCATGCAGCGTGTGCGCGCGCCTGCTTACGTCTGGACGGCGACCGGCGGCATCGGCTCTTATAATATAAGATTTATATTCATGGCGAACCTATTCGCGCTCTCTGCGATACGGGGGCCAACCAAACTTTAATTGGGCGCAACGGTTTATATTTACTCCAGAGACATGATCTTAAATTATGTAATAATAAGTCTCCGCGTACCTTGACTACTGCTGACGGTCAGCTACAAAATATTTTAGGTACTGTTGCCTAACCCATTACCATTGATGGTATTACTAGGTCCATCGATGCGGTTATTTGTGACTCAATACCGTCTACACTAATTTTAGGTGTTGATTTTTGCTACGCTTTTGGAGCAAAGACTGATTTTGTCGCTGGACGCTTCGATGTGGCTGAAACTTTTTCGCTGCAGACCATTTGTGGCGTAGTTGATTTGTCAGTACAACAAAAGCTTCTTTTAGACCAAGTTGTTGGGAAGTTTGCTGAGATTTCTGGTCCTAATTTAGGATTAACTAATTTAGTCGTACATACTATCGATACGGGTGACGCAACTCCTATTAAGCAGAGATATTACCCTTTGTCTCCTGCTATGCAAGTTCATGCTGACCACGAACTTGATCGCTTATTAGAGATGGGTATTATTCGTCCCTCGAAATCTTCTTGGAGCTCTCCAATGGTTTTAGTAAAAAAGAAAGATGGTTCTTATCGACTGTGTTTCGATAGTCGAAAGTTAAATTCGGTTACCAAGAAGGATGCTTATCCTTTACCTTATTTCAATAGCATTCTTGATAAATTGCACGATGCACGTTATCTTACGTCCATCGATCTTAAACAAGCCTTTCACCAAATTCATCTACATCCTGACTCGTGAGAAAAAACAGCTTTTACAGTTCCTCGACGTGGATTGTTCGAGTTTACTGTCGTCCCGTTTGGTATCGCGAACGCAGCTGCCAGTAAACAACGTCTTATGGATAGCATTTTTGGTCCGCTATTGAGTGAAAACATCTTCGTGTATCTAGACGATATTGTTATCGTGTCTGGAACCTTTAAAGAACACTTGGACACCTTAGAGCAAGTTTACACTCGCCTTAAAGCCGCAAATTTAACTGTCAATATCGACAAATGTCATTTTTGCCGTCCTAGTCTTACGAACCTCGGCTTTGTCGTCGATAATAGTACTTTATGTAACTAGTCCTCAAAGCAAGGCTTTAGGGGATGAGTCGTAATATGAAGATGAGTCCTCTAAAGCCATTTGAGGACGTGTTGCATACAACGTTTTTTTGTATTAGCTCTCCAAACATTATAATATGAAGTTTCAATTACCACTAACGCGGCATTATATCAGAAGGCCGCGCGAAAATGTTTTTGTTAACCAATTGTTTATCAACTACGCGTCTGTCAAAATTCGTAAACGGGCTAACGTTTATAGTGGTAAAATGAGTGGTGTACCAGAGGCAATTGCTGAAAGAGCAAAGAACATTGTGCTAGATTTGCTGCCGACTAAATCTCTTTACCAATATGAGAAGGAATACCAGGCATTTCAAAAATGGAATAAGATAAACGGCGTTGCGGCCATAAACGAGGAAGTTGTGTTAAGTTATCTCCAAGGAAAATCAAAAACTTTAAAACCATCGTCTTTATTGTCGAAGTACTCAATGTTGAAAGCTACTCTTTCTGTAAAAGAAAATATAAATATGGATACTTATTCAAAAGTGGTAGCGTTTTTAAAGAGACAATCCTGTAGGATATGAAAGCAAAAAATCCAAGGTCCTTTCAAGGGAGGTAATTAACAAGTTTTTAAAGGAGGCTCCGGACGAGACGTATTTGATGGTTAAAGTGGCTGTCCTTATTGGGGTATGCGGTGCTTGCAGAAGGGAAGAATTGCATTCTCTGAAACTGCCAGATATTGTGGACACAGGTAGTTCATTGATTATTACTCTCACAGATACAAAAACAAATCGCAAGCGAGTGTTTACTGTGCTTCCGGAGGGTGAAGCTGTGAATCCATTGGAATTGTTTCATAAATATGCACGTCTTCGACCACAAAATGTGCAGGGCAATTATTTTTTTCTGTCATACTTCAATCAAAAGTGTACAATTCAACGTGTGGGAATACATACAGGAACATCAACAATTATTTCAAACCACCTGATCCCGCCATATAGGCAACACATTATACACGAGGCGTGGCAGTTGGCGACACTTAAAATTTAAATTTTCCAGTGGCGTAACGTTAAGCATGTCTGATGAGGTCTCATAATGATGGTGAAACTGAAGTAAATTAGAAACTCACAGAATAGTTTTGGTATTACATTTTTAAAATTTTGTTCAATGTGCACTAAATGCACACAAAGAAAACAACAATTTTTAACAGATTTTAATGAAATGCATTCATTACAAGGTGCACACGAACGTTAATGAATAATACAAGTGTTGTTTACGAAAACGCTCAGGTGTTTCAGTGCTGCCACTAGTGGAAACAAAATTATATTGGCGCTAAATTCAAAAATGTGGTCACGTGGTTTGAAATCATTGTTGATGTCCCTGTACATTTGGAAGGATGCCTAGAATGGTAGCTGAGTACTTAAAACTGCCCAACCCCGAACTCTACACAGGGCATTGCTTTAGACCAGTGATTCCCAAAGTGGGCGATATCGCCCCTTGGGGGGCGCTGGAACGATCCAGGGGGGCGATAGTAGTCTCGGGTGCATTTGGGGGGCGGTGAATAAAAATAAGGGGGCGGTGAAAGCTTAACGAAGGAAGAGAAGAAAAAAGAATTGGAAAAACCATCGTACATATTTCATCTGTTGTGTAACATAGTGGCAAACTCAGATACATCTTTAAAGATAGCATCCCTCTGAGTTTAAAGAGGAAAACTTTCAATACATGTGTTCTGCCAGTGCTTACCTACGGGGCAGAGACTCTAACCCTGACAAAAACATCAACAAGAAAACTGAGTATTGCCCAACGAAAGATGGAAAGATCGATGTTGGGAATAACACTAAAAGATAAAATAAAAAATGAAGAGATACGTAGAAGAACGGGAGTAGAGGACGTAATAGAAAAGATAGCCAAATCGAAGTGGCGATGGGCTGGCCATGTGGCGAGGCAGATAGATGGAAGATGGACAAAAAAGATTATTGAGTGGAGGCCGAGGGCTGACAAGCGAAGTCGAGGGAGACCACCCACCCGATGGACGGACAATTTGAAAAGAATTTCGACAAACTGGGTTGCAACTGCACAAGATAGAGGAATTTGGAAAGATCTGGAGGAGGCCTATGTCCGACAGCGGACAATACTGGCTGGATGATGATGATGATGTAACATAGTGTAACATTATTTTCCAAATAGACACACAAAATGCAAGTTACAGATTTATTTATTCCATAAAGACTATTTACCATTATTAAATGTTCTTATTCTATTTCATACCATTTTTTACTTTATTTATTCAGTCTGTTTATTCTCCGTTTCTTTAATTTTACTTTATCACTCCTTTTAATAGACCATCCAGAAAGTAAATACCATTAGAATAAATGGTTTTTATTATTCAAATTTGTTTTTACTCAAAATACAGGTTACAAATTTAGCAAAGATTTGTTTATTTTAACAATATCATTTTCTCTAGAAATAATAATTTATACAAAGTTTCTACAGTGTGTTTCACTTTTCATGGAAGCACCCCTGTATTTTATTTGTTTTTGTATGAATCGATTTGAATTTTTTACCAGTTGTAGAACTCACCAAGAGGCATCTATTCATGTCCTTGAGCGCAAATGACGTTATTAGCCTGGCCTACTACGATGAAGAACATGGGTCGTATTGTCAATATTTTGCATCGCGTTAGAGTTACAGCAAAAAGTTATTAAGAAAAGTTGTTTAGAATCACAAGAGTACCCCAGATACCGATTTTCGTTTAATAATTCGAATTTTTAATTTTTATCCATAAATTTGTGAAAGTCTCAAATTTCAACTTTGAATTTGGTATCAAATGATGCCATGGAGAAACAGAATTTTTATTATTGTTGCAAACGTCATTAGCTATTAATAATGGCTGAATTAAGTTTAACTGTAGCTGAGAAAGTAGAAATAATTAGAATTACTGGTAAAAATTCAAGATCCAATAGAGAAGTAGCTAGAATATTTAATGGAAGGCATCCAGGGCGTGCACCTATTTAACCTGGAACTGTTTAAAAAATTAATCAACTTTTTAATTTGTGTCAGGATAAATAGGTGCACGCCCTGGATGCCTTCCATTAAATATTCTAGCTACTTCTCTGTTGGATCTTGCATTTTCACCAGTAATTCTAATTATTTCTACTTTCTCAGCTACAGTTAAACGTAATTCAGCCATTATTAATAGCTAATGACGTTTGCAACAATAATAAAAATGCTGTTTTTCCATGGCATCATTTGATACCAAATTCAAAGTTGAAATTTGAGACTTTCACAAATTTATGGATAAAAATTAAAAATTCGAATTATTAAACGAAAATCGGTATCTGGGGTACTCTTGTGATTCTAAACAACTTTTTTTAATAACTTTTTGCTGTAACTCTAACGCGACGCAAAATATTGACAATACGACCCACGTTCTTCATCGTAGTTGGCCAGGCTAACAACGTCATTAGCGCTCAAGGACATGAATATATGCCTCTTGGTGAGTTGTACAACTGGTAAAAAAATCAAATCGATTCATACAAAAACAAAGAAAATACAGGGGTGCTTCCATGTAAAGTGAAACACACTGTATATGGTATATTTTATTATAACATTTCATAATTGATTTTTTCAGTTTAGTTATTCTGATTGTCAATTAATACCTAGAAACTAAAATCTAAGCTCTGATGTTACCAAACAGCTATTACAACTAAATCAACTTACCTATATGCTCGAACCTGTTTAATAAACTATTCACATAATAACAGTAGCTGTATCTAATGTATCATTCATTAAACAATTCTCAAATATTTATGTTGTACTTTTAATGTATAAATCCCTCCTTGTATTTTTTAATTGCTAATTAATTTATTCTTTCAAAATAATTTATTACCTAGAAATACTCTTATAGATAATTATCAGTTTCAATAAGCTACCACTACAATATATTTCTGTTTGTTCGCTTAAAGAATGTAGATTCCAGGGGGCGCTGAGTAATTTTGTTCTGAAAATGGGGCGGTAGGCCAAATAAGTTTGGGAACCACTGCTTTAGACGGACGTCTGCAACGCTTGTTGCAGATGTAGGTGCCGAAATAATAACTTTAAAGCGACACGGTGGTTGGCGGTCCACTGCGGTAGCATAAGGCTACATCGAAGAATCCTTAGAAAATAAACGAAAGGTATTTTAAAAATACACTACTCAAAAGAAAAAAGTAGTCAAGTATTCAAAGTGGCGTAAATTTAATGCGAGTTTAGGAATTTTGTTGAAACTTGGTATATGTGAACACTTGTCCTTTATCTTTAATAATTTCCACATAATACAAAAATATCATCAAGTGTGCTTGTTACGGTCTTGAACTGACTTTACGACACCGCACCGGCTCATAGAACAACGAAACGGCCGGCGCGTGCCATAATGGACAAAATCGGGACGAAAGTTCTCCTAGGCCGCTACCCAGCCGCAACAAGATAGGCCGGCTAGACTTTCAGTGGAGTTGGGCGGGTTCTTAACGAGATTATCTAAGGGTAACGGCCAGAGGGACGGTGAATAACGGTAAAATAAAGAGGGCGCCACCAAGCCTGTCTTAACCCGAATAACCGGGCCTGGGCGGTTAGACGGGGGCGAAGTATTCAAGACACTCCGTCGATAGGGGTACTCGTGAATTATAAACTCACACAACAATTTCGTGATAGCAAAAATACTTAGATCATGAAGTGGGGCTCTTTCAGCCACGGCAATGTCACCACCAAGCTTACCTGCACGCTCTGATCTCACTGGCCCCACCGTACATTTATCTTCTCAATGATGGGCGCACGCTGAAACAGAACATGCACAAATCGACCAAGAATAAAGCGTCTCTTAATTAGATAAGCGTCTATTATTCAATTCTTACATTGGGGCAGCAAAGCGTGCCGCAAACATTGGGTTAATCCTTATAAATAAGCATCAGCTGATGGGCGCACTACTGTTACTAAACAACACCCATAACTGTACAAAATCAAGAGCAGTTTGACATATGAGTCCCACAAAGGGAACGTTTGTTCATAAAAATCGAGTTATGCAACAGCAAAGGCGACGCGAACAGTGTAGCTGTCGGCAGAATCCGGCGCCGCAAAGAGATGCGGCGAATTAGTTGGAAACCCAATTCGCAAGGCAAAAAGGGGCCGCGTTACTGAGATATATTTGGCCGAAAAGGGGGCTTACATAGCCTAACGCCCGCAGGCGAATTTAGAACATGACACAGCTGGTGCTACGCCGCCCAAGCGATCGATAACTTCGTGTAACACTCAACGAGCCGAACACGACGCCGTTGCTAACATACGAAAGGTCTCGCACAAAACTTGGCGAATATGGCACCGCCCTGATAAGAAGTGATCTGGCTCACATGATAATTTGGGCAAACACAGCAAATCCCAAGTGAGGGAAGTGATTAGATTAAAAACGAGCGACGCCACTTCGCGACAACAATTTAAGGTGCGAAGGGTACATTTTTAACGGTGCACATGATTTCACATCAAGTTCGCGCACATGCAATTTTACTGCGACCAAACTGGCAATGCCGCCTTACAGCACGTATGCCAAGAGTTCAGCAATTATTCACATGGTTAGGCGCAAAGCTCGCGCACAAGAAGTTAGTCACATGGAGTACCGCGGCACACAAATACGCCCCCGCGAAGCGAGCGTACAAGCGGGAGCAACACCGCAACAATGGTTATGATTAAATGGTTACAAATACCTTAGTTTTATTGGTGACGGCCCAAGAGATCGGCATGCGGTCCAGCTGGCGGGAAACAGGTTGCCTGTGGCAATTAATTCGCCGCTAAAACGGCCGACGGTGTCAATGGTCTGGATGCGCCCAAAATGGCGACAAAGGCTGGCGCTTCAACAAATGCCGCTACGACGGCAAAGCTAGCCCAATCATGTCCTACCTCAACGGAATCCTCGCACAACGAGCTAAAGGGAACACTCCCTTACGTGACGACGTAGAACCGGGCATGGAATTCCATCACACCTACGCCTTGGCGTAATAAGATCGCCGCTAAACGACACACACCTCCCTTGTTCAATGGCCTGAGTTGAACTGCCGAGCAAGAAGCGTTACGACGCCCGAAGTGGCGTGAGCCAAAACGGCGTTACCACGTGACTCTCGACAGCCAATGGCGATGCGCCCAATACAACAAATACGTTCCGGTGACAAAGAGAGCGCGAGGCCTCGCAGTCGCACCAACAGCGTAATTTCTAGAAGGTTCCGAAATCTTGCGAGCGTTAACACCCGGCTGTCAAAGTACCAACAAAGGGGTGCCCCAGATGACGAGAAATACTGCGCTTGAGGCCAAATATGTGCAAAATAATTATTATGGAATTAGGCGATGAAGCCAAATAAGTAACTAAAAGGGTTTAACATACGGGCACGCTGCCCTAAAGCCTAGGTGGCTAATTAAAATACAAAATGACCTGACATGCTTATGTCAAATAAGTTAGATAAATTAAGTAACAAAAAACAAAGTAGGGTGGACATTATTATTACATGCATATATGCTAGTATACTGGTTAAAACTGCTTCTTAACATTATGGGTGAACACATTCAAGATGTACCACAAATAAGAAGGCAACTAACGCCAATACAGGCTATGCGAGCGGTAACTTTGCCGCAAGAAGGGCGATCTCAACGGTACGTGGCTCAACAATTGGGAATTGTACAGGGAACTGTATGGAAGCTCTGGAGACGTTACAGGGAGACCGGGCTTGTTACTAGACGTCCTGGTAGTGGTCGAAACGGAAAAACGACTGTAGGTGAAGACCATTTTCTTCGTTTGCAAGCCCTACGCAGTCGTGCAGCTACAGCACGAGACCTTCAAGCAGACGTTCGACAAGCTACTAGGTGCATAATTAGTGACCAAACTGTTAGAAATAGACTGCATGAAGTTAATCTAAGGTCCAGAAGACCCGTTAGAGTGCCCAAATTGTCTAGAAATCATCGTAGAATGAGAGTGCAATTCGGTCGAGAACACCTAAACTGGCAACTGAGACACTGGCGACGTGTCATGTTTACAGATGAGTCCAGGTTCCTTCTATCAGGTAATGATGGACGTTGACGTGTATGGAGAAGACCAGGAGAACGTTACCTTCCCAATACAATGCATGAAACTATTCCTTTTGCTGGAGGATCGATAATGGTATGGGGCGGCATCACATTAGATACCCGTACTGAGCTTGTCATTGTTCGAAATGGTGCTCTGAATGCACAACGATACATAAATGAAATCCTAGATGTACATGTTCGTCCGTATGCCCAAAATATTGGTCGGGAATTCGTGTACATGCATGATAATGCTAGGCCACACGTCGCAAACATAGTGATTAATTATCTTCAAGATCAAGACATTCAAACAATGAATTGGCCATCATGTAGTCCGGACATGAATCCCACATGTGGGATATGCTGGGAAGAGCTGTTCACACTCGTCCAAACCCTCCATAAACCCTTCCTCAGTTGGAACAACCTCTGATAGAAGAATGGCAGCGCATCCCAGAGGATGTGATTCGTAGGCTAATTCGAAGCATGCCAAGACGCTGTCAAGCAGTAATTCGAGCAAGAGGAGGCAATACTTCGTATTGAATTTATTGTCATCTTAATTAATGAAGTAAAACTGACTCACAAATTTCCTAGATTACTTTAGTTTTTGTTACCTATAAGCTCGAAGCTATACAGAAATTACAAATTTAATTAATTTTTTTTAAAACATGTAGCATTATCCAAATAAAGAATTTGTCTACATATATACCAAGTTTCAACAAGATTCCTAAACTCTCAATAAATTTACGCCGCTTTGAATACGTGACTACTTTTTTCTTTTGAGTAGTGTAGTATTATATTTATATTTTTAATTTTTAATATTTTAACGATAGATATCAAAACTAATTTTGGGACAGAAACAAGCCGAATCATCAGTTTCGACCAGCAACATGCCACTTACTGAAAGAGGTGTTATAACTCAAGGAACCGCTTCTGAAAATGTTTCCTTTTCAGGCGAGATTTTTAAATTTGCTAAGGACTGTAGTTTTCATTTCCATATTTCTAAATAGCGTTAATTTTTTATTTATATTTGTAAACATTAAGAATAAACAAATGAATTACTAATGTTTGAGTCCGCTAAAATGTTGCCATGACGACTTTAAGTACAAGGCCTCTAAATGGCCATTTTGAGGATCCTAGACAGTTTCCAAAGTAACCAGTTTGGGGAGCGAATACAAAAAAAAATGGTTTACGCACTGACCCTGACAAAATTTTGGCTATCACCAAATACCCTCAACCAAATACGGTGACCGAAGTCAATCGCTTTATTGGCTTAGCTTCTTGGTATCGTCGCTTCGTCCCAAATTTTTCCACTATTACTGCTCCTATTTCGGACCTAATTAAAGGTCGTATTAAAAAGCAGCGTGTGCATTGGACTGATGATGCTCTTAAGTCCTTTAATCAAATTAAATCTTGTTTGACCTCCGCTCCTGTTTTGAGTAGTCCTAATTTCTCACTACCTTTCACCTTGCAATGTGACGCCTCCAATTTTGGCCTCGGTTGTGTTGTTACACAGAATATTGACAATGAGGAGAAGGTTATCGCCTATGCTTCACGTACCCTTAACAAGGCCGAACGCAATTATTCTGTCACGGAGAGAGAGTGTTTAGCTGTCATCTTTGGCATTGAGAAATTCAGACCGTATATCGAAGGCACACATTTCACTGTATTAACTGATCATTATTCTCTATTGTGGCTTACCAATATGAAAGATCCCACGGGCCGCTTAGCCCGTTGGAGTGTTCGTCTGTCGCAATACGATTTTACAATTCGACACCGATAGGGCAAACATAATGTAGTTCCCGATGCTTTATCTCGAGCTCCTATTCAGGTTTCCGCTCTAGAACTTGTTGATGGTGACTTAGACTCTTGGTACTTAAAAATGCTTGAACGTGTTAGCCAAAGTCCTAATCAATTTCCAACTTGGCGAATTGAAAATCACCGACTTTTTAATTATGTTCCCAACCTTCATGCCATCGTTAGCAACTTAGTGGAATGGAAACAGGTTATACCCTGTTCTCGACGAACTGAAATTTACAAACTCTTTCATGACAGTCCCACATCTGCTCACTTGGGTGGTTATAAAACCTTTTGTAAGATTTCCGAACAATATTACTGGCCAAAAATGCGTGCCGATGTCATTCGCTACATATGCCATTGTGAAACTTTTGCTGCGAGTAAAGTTAGTCAACTTGCTAGACCTGGGTTAATGGGCCAAAATAAGAAGTTTTTATACCCTTTTCAATGTTTGTCAATTGACATAATGGGTCCTTTACCTCGCACGAAAACTGATAACACTTCTATCATAGTTGTATGTGATTGGCTAACCAAGTTTACCCTAGTTAAAGCTGTTCGCGCTGCCACTGCTAAAGCAGTAGCCAAGTTTTTGGAGAACGAAGTCTTCCTCATTTTTGGTGTCCCTCAAATATCTATGGTTGATAACGGACCACAATTTATAAGTTCCCAATTTAAGGCCTTGATGAAACAATACCAAGTTCAACAAGTTTGGTATAATGCTTCTTACCATCCTCAAGTTAATTTTGTCGAGAGAGTTAACCGAGTTATCGGTACTGCTCTTCGCTCCTATGTTTCGGATAATCATCGTTTGTGGGACAAACATCTTTATCAAGTTGCACACGCTTTGCGTAACGCCGTTCATGAGGTAACGGGTTACACCCCTTCTTTCTTAAATTTTAGGAGGACTGTACCAGTTTCTGGGACTTATTACGGTCGTCTTAAGAACTTCCAAGAGGAAGAGTTGTCTTTAGAAACTCATGAAGACCTGGCTTCAGACCTTAACCAGCTTTCTGAACTTTATCAAGACGTTGTTAAACGCCTCAATAATTCCTACCAACGCAATTCCAAGCACTACAACTTATGTAAGCGTTCATTAAAATTTAATGTCAATGATTTGGTTTGGAAAAGGAACTACGTCTTATCAGATGCGTCTAAATCCTTCAATCAGAAATTGGCTCCTAAATATGTCAAATGCAGAGTACTAAAAGTTACCGGTCCTTTCACTTATCAGTTAGTGACCGTCCCCGACAATAAGAACGTTGGAGTTTGGCATATTAAAGATTTAAAACCTTACTTTGGAGAAGGACAAGTGGAGGAGTAAATTTTGGTGCGCATGATTGTGTATGATCGTATGTATGATGAATGATGATGTATGTGCATGTTTAACTTATCTCGCCTATTCACCCTACGGATAGTATTATACTATCAACATTATTCTCACCCTTTTCGACATGATAACCAATTTCTATTATTATGATTATTGTTTATTGCGTGCTTCTTTAAGCCGTATATTTTTTTGCTTTTGAGTGCTAGTTAAGCACCTTGAGCGATTCCCCAATTACCGATTTGATGGTACTTTTCCCTATCATTAGATTATTATATTAGGTGAAACCCTTATGAGTGACTGATTTCTTCGCTTCCTTATAGATAGCGATTGGACCTTTTGTCGAACTCTTTTTGAGTTTATTGTTGATAGTGAAACAAGTGTTTAGGTGAATTGCTTGCTTTCGTGATGAATGTGTGAGCCTTCTCTACTTTTTCAAAGTGTGTCTTTCTGACGATGGAATTAGCCGTAAATGAGTTTCTAGACCTGCACGATTTACTTAGGGTGGTTGGTTGGGCATGCAGGGAAGGTCACCATTGAGGAGCAACGTCGTCTTGTTTTCCCTCTAGCAATGTTTTGGGTGGTTGGTTGGGCATGCAGGGAAGGTCACTGTTTGGGAACGTCATCATCTAGTTCTTCCCCTTTGTAACGTATAGGGTGGTTGGTTGGGCATGCAGGGTCAGTCTCTTTCTGGGAAACCTTTCCATCAAATATTTTTTATTTTCCTTTCCCCATCTCGCTTCACGAGATCTCTTCAAAGCATCAGGTCAACACTATCAAATTCTTTAGTGGCCTTTAGGATTTGTGGTATGCATGAGTTCATGCTTGGGTTCTTTCTTTAATGGTTTTTGCGGGGCGGGTTTCTTTCGGTCTTGTGGAGATTTCTGGGGTCGGGGCGAGCGATTGTGTTGCCATCTGACTCGGTGAGGGAGTTACATTCAGTCCGTCACCGGCGCGCTTTTTCCATCTAGCTGCGACGACTGGCTGAGTGCCCGAGTTGGGTTTGGTGGTGGTGCGGTCGTTCCCTCCGGCTTCTGGGGTCTCTACCCAAATTCGGGGAGGGTATGGTTTTTGGGACTTTGTCCTGGGTTTCCACCCGAACTTTTTCGTCGTAGCACTTGCGATTCTGCGATGTTTCATACACGAGTAAGTTTTTGTGACTTACCTCCGGTGTTTCGCTGTGTGTTCGTTCATAAAGTGTATCGGTGTGCAGTCGTTCCTGGACTGTTCACTTTTCCTCGACCAGCAGGGTTTAGGATTTTTCTGCTTTGGCGCTCTTCTTCACAGTCGCTTACATTCGCGGTGATCACTACGGGGCCCGCGCTGAGTGTCTGTGATCAAAAGCGTCCTCACCTTTTGTTAATTTACAATTTCACTACAATAGCTTCTTTCACACAGCCCTGCGTTGACTGACGGACATCGGACTTATCCCTTCCAAATCCCTCTTCGTTACACTATATTCTTTTAATACCCAGGTATCCCTTTTTCCGATTTCTTTTCTTTTCTACCTTATTGGCCTATTCCAAATCCCATTTTTTAGTTCCGTAACTATTTCCGGCTGCTGCCTCAGCCGTTGGCTAAATCTCAGTAACTTTTCAGTACGCTGACTAGGTCCAATGTGTGTGTATTCTGCCAGTACGCGTTTAAGGTAACCTTCTGATTAGTTCGTTTCCCGTTGGCTATGGTACGGAGCTAAGCGTCTAACTTATCCACCGATGTGCCTTTTTCATCTAGCGCGACGGATCGGTCTAGCACTTTGCACACGACTATTCCCTCCGTAGAAACTTTCTATCTCTTCTTCTTTTCTTAACTTTACTCTTTTATTCCCCATTCCCGGGTGGTGTAGCTTGAGCAAGCGTCCACGTTCGATCAGCAGAGTTAAGCAACGTTCTCTCTGGTCAGAACTTGGATGGGAGTTCCAAGGCTGCTTTTCCCGGCACTTCGTGGTACGGCTACCACGGAAAAAAAGTTGGTCCCGGATATCATAACATCATGATAGTCGTTAGTGGGGTTGGAAGTCCCCATAAAATGTACAGTGACGCCTATAATTGGCCTAACGGCTGTTGGCGGAGTACGGAATAAAAAATCTATCTCCCTATTTTCCTTTCAGTTCCTATTTTACTTTCGAATAGGAAAGACGTATCTTGCGGTTTAAAGTGCAAGTGTTGGCCGCGCGATAACTCGCGATATCGGGCTTTATTTATTTGTTAAACCTAATTTTAAATTTTAAATTTAACGCTGCGTGCTTAAATTAATCCCATATAACTGAACGAAGCTGCAACAACGAGGCCTTTATGGCCTACTACCAGCCTCCTGGAGGGGTGCAACCCCCCCAAATACCACCCCTAATGGTTCCGCAACCATCAGTATTGTCACCGGACCAAACCCAGATCTTCTACAGCCAATTCCAACAAACGCCAGGTAATCTTCCACGTCAAACGCAACAAAGTCAAACATTTTATCCCCAAACCTTTTATCAAACCCAACAAAACACTTATTCCAACGCACCCCCGCAGCCACCAGAAAATACTAATAATTGGACCACAGTTTCCTATAAAAGAAGTAGAAATCTAGATGAAGTGGAAACCAAAAATAAACACCCTAAAGAGAGCGAATATTGGCTTAGCCCACCCTCAACATCAAATCGCTACTAAAATCTAAATATGGAAGGTGACGATGTACAACAGGAGTCAAACGCTGATAACACTAATGAGAAAATCTCAAGACCTCCTCCCATTTTTGTAAATCGTGTACTATCTATTGCACCGCTAATACAACTGTTAGATGAAATAGCCAAACAACAATATGAAGTTAAAGCCCTCGTCAATAACCAAGTAAAAATTCAACCCAAAACACCTGAATATTATCGAATAATCTCAAAAGCTCTGACTGAAAAGGGAACGGAATTTCACACATATAAACTAAAAGAAGAGAGAAATTATAAAGTGGTGCTAAAAAATCTTCACCATTCCATCGACTGTAAAGATATCAAAGGCGAAATTGAAAAATTGGGGCACGAGGTCACAAACATTTGCAATATCAAACAATTTAAAACTAAATTGCCTCTTCCAATGTTTTATGTCGAGCTAAAACCAGCTTCTAACAATAAAAGCATCTTTGAAGTGGAATACTTGCAGCAATGCAAAATCAAGTTTGAACCCCCAAGGTCAAAAAGAATTATCCCACAGTGTGTACGCTGTCAGCGCTACGGACATACAAGAAACTTTTGCCAGTTACCCCCTAGATGTGTAAAATGTGCAGGCGATCACCTCACGGAACAATGTCAAAGAAAAGAAAAATCCCGCGATGTCCGCTGCGTCCTGTGTAAAGGGAATCATCCTGCGAATTACAAAGGATGTACTATATATAAACAGTTACAAAGTAAACATTTTCCAACCCTTCGACAAAAACAATACATACCACCCCCACAAATCAGATACTACCAACAAACACAACCGGGGCTATCGTATTCACAAATAGCCTCAGCACAACAGCAAAACTCTGAACCCGTTGTAAATCTCCCACAAACAACAAATACTAGCCATCCAAACCAACAAGCAAACGACATACAAGACTTAAAAAACATAATGACAAAGCTATCAGAACAAATAGGAACAGTATTAAACTGTGGTAGCTTCTTGTAGAGTAGTACACAATTAAACAGGCTTGATAACTTGTTATTATTTACTAATATATATAAGTAGACTGACACATGTCATATCTATATTAATGTTATTATATCAAAGTGCCCTGATTCGTAACTAGGCTACTATAGTCTCCCACGCTTATTTTCCTTCCAGGATGTAATCCTTTAGGTGCCTTGGAAGTTGATGAAGACGAGTTGATCTTCGTAAGACTAAGGGCTCAGGATCGTTCTGCGCTGGTTCGTGCAAGGCTGGTTCGACCGGCCCCGGCAACGGTGGTGGTGTATCAGCACTTTTGTAGTTAGCCTGTGTTTGAGAAGGCATCATCACCAAATGTTCCATGTTGAAGCCCTGGTCCGAATGGCTGGGCTCTGGCTGGTTGTCTTCAATAGGAGCAAAAGTGACTGTTTTTCTTTGTTGAACACAGGTTGATCTTAGCTGATTGATATGTCGCTTGAACACATATCCGTTATCAAGCTTGACTTGATAATGCAGTTGTCCAAACTTTTTGATTACCGTTCCAGGTCTCCATAGCTGCTTATTGTTGGCGTAGTACCTTGCTTGAACCCTTTCTCCCACGCTTAATTGTCGGGCAGCGAGAGTTGATTGTTTAGACTCTTGGAATTGAACTGGTTTGAGGGCATCCAGTGTGATACGAATTTGTCTATTTAAGAACAGTTCAGATGGGGTCCTTCCGCAGCTCAAGGGCGTGGCTCGATATCTAAATAAAATCGGTTGAACCTTCTGACGCATAGACAATGGTTCATCTGCAATGGCTGCAAGCCTATGTTTGAGAGTTTGTACGTTGCGCTCAGCAAGGCCGTTCGTCGCTGGATGGCCAGGCGCAATAAATTTTTGAAAGATTCCTGCAGATTTACAGAATTTCTGAAACACTTCGCTGGTAAATATGGTTGCATTGTCTGAAACCATCACATCTGGGAATCCATTACGTGAACACACTTCCTGAATCAGTTGTATTGTTGATGTCGATGTAGGCGCTGATGTACAGGGTAGAATTTGAGCCCACTTTGATTTGGCATCGATAATAACAAGGAAATAATGCCCCTGAAAAGGCCCGGCATAATCAATGTGGACGCGCTGCCAGTTGTTTTCTGGTTCTATCCATGGGTGGAGTGGTGCTTTAGGAGGACTACCTTGGACTGCAGCACATGCTGGACACGCTCGGACTAATCTCTCAATGTCCTTGTCGATCGATTTCCAATAGACGTACCGTCGGGCTAATTGTTTCATCTTTGTTGTCCCTATGTGGGTGTGATGAAGTTCTCGTAGAACAGCAGATTGTAATGATGCTGGAATAACTACCCGTGGTCCCCTGAACAGGATGTCATTTTCGATTGTGAATTCAGAGTCACTTACGCGGCTTTCGCGGAGCTGGTGCAGAAGCTGTGAGAGCGACTCATCTTTCTGCTTCTCATCTCGAAGTGACTGGTAAGTTAGGTCTGGCGTCAGAATCTGTTGAACAGAGGCTTCACACAGTTGATGGACCTCTTCATTCATTGCAGAGTCTGTATGAGCCCTTGGGTGGATGGGTGCCCTTGACAGGCAATCTACGTTTGAGTTTTCCAATCCTTTCTTGAATACAACCGTATAGTTAAATCCAGACAAAAATGCTGCATAACGTTGAAGTCGAGCAGAAGTCATTTTTGGAATTTTTGAATGCTGGTGAAAGATTCGCACTAACGGTTGATTGTCTGTGATCAGTGTGAAAGGTCGGGCAAACAAATATTGATAAAAATGATCCACTGCAAACACAATAGCCAATGCTTCCCTGTCCAGTTGAGAATAACCTTTTTCTGCTTGCGTCAGTGATCTTGATGCAAAAGCAATAGGTCGCTCAGTCCCATTAACTATGTGTGATAATATACCAGCTACTCCGTGCGGACTGGCGTCACATGCAAGCTGCACAGGTAATTCTGGGTTGAATGGTATGAGGACCTGGTCACTGGCAATCTCTTGTTTCAGCCGAATGAATGCTGCTTCACTTGCTGTCGTCCAATTGAATGCAACATTATTTTTTAGAAGTTTTCGCAGTGGCGCAGTGAGTGTAGAGGCATTTGCAATAAACCGAGAGTAATAGGTTACCATGCCTAAAAATCTTCGAAGCTCGTCTGTTGATGTTGGCCTTGGCATCTCAGTTATTGCAGCCACCTTCTCCGGTGATTTTGATATGCAGTTGAATTGTACAACATGCCCCAAAAATTCGATTTTTTCCTGGAATAGGACACATTTGCGTTGATTGAGGTGCAAGTCGTACTTTTGTAATTGCGTAAGACATGCGTTCAGGTTTAATTTACATTCTTCTGTGGTAACCCCATGTACCACAATATCGTCGAAATAAAATTCTGTCTTGGGTACCTCTCGTAAAATTTGGTCCATTATTCTGTTGAATTCAGAGGGAGCCGTTTTTATACCAAATGACAAACGATTCATTCGATATGTACCCCTATGCGTCGTCATTGTCTGGATCTCACTTGATTTGTCATCAACCTTGATGTGAAGGTATGCTTTGAACAGATCTAGCCTACAGAAAAATCTTGAATTACGAAGACTGTTCAAGATATCGTCGATTCTTCGGATTGGATAATGAGAACTGATCAGGCGTTCGTTAACTCCAATCTTGTAGTCCACGCATAGACGTACTCCACCATCAGCTTTAGGAATGATAACCAATGGCGACCCCCAATCACTACTTTCTGCTTTGGACACAATTCCAGCAGCCTCAAGTGTGTTGAGTTCTTGTTCCACTAAACCGGTAAGTGCATATGGAACATCACGCTCTCGATGGTAAACTGGTGTGGCCCCTTCACGTAACCTGAGTGTCACTGTGAATCCAGGGACGCAGCCAATTTTCTCTTCAAACACATTTGGGTATCTGGCGCTGAGTTCATCGATATTCCATACATTATTGATGGAGGAACAAGATGAAAGTGATGATTGCTTTTGATCAATTTTGTTGAGGTCAATTTTGAGTCGTCGAATCCAGGCTCGACCAAGGATTGCCGCATACTCGTCTGGTACTATGTAGATTTCGTCCTGAATTGAGAGTCCGTTATACCGTGCATGTACGATAATTTTCCCATCAGGGACAAAAATGTCTTGAGTGTAAGAGCGGAATCCAATGGTGGTTGGCTGAAGTGGTTTGTTCAAGTTAAGTTCAGCAAATTGATGTCTGGGTAAAAATGTATAACCTGACCCAGAATCAACCTCGAATTTGACTGGTTTTCCATCTATATTAACATAGACATAATAACGATGAATATGTTCAGTTGATTGATATTGATTTCTGAAGATGTCAACAATATGTTTAATACCATACTGACGAACAATATCAGCATTGACTTGAAAGTGGCTGTTTGATTCTGGTAGATCTTGAATATAATTGGTCGATTTCTTATTTATTAGTGATCGTATGCATACCTTATAAACATGGCCAGACTTATTGCATAATGAACATTTGAGGTTATACTTCAAAATGCGGCAGTCTTAAAATGATTATTCCTGCCACACCTCAAGCAGAGGCCATCCAATCCTAGAGTACTCAAGTCAATTTTCGATCGATGACTGCTTCTGGACTTGGACCTGCTATGTGTGCGGCGCCGTGATTGATCTTGGAACCCCTGACGGTTATGTTGTCTAAAGCCTTGGTTAATTTTGTTGATATCAACGACTGGATGTGTTGTTGAAGTTCTCTGGCCAAGTACCTTAGAATCGATTTTTGAAGATTCACAAGCGACGGCTTTTGAAACAATATCTTTGAAATCCGAAATTTCTGACTGCAATAATTGTTCCCTTATGCTGTTATCTTTCAGTCCACGGATGAATTGAGCACGCAAGAAAACGTCTGCAATTGAACTTTTGCAATTACAAGGAGATATAAAGTTACAATCTCCTATGTCACTTTTAAGTGAAGCCACAAATTCAGATATTGATTGTCGATCTTCTTGATATATTGATAAAAATTGATGTTGAGCGACAAGAATGTTTTTCTTGGGTGCTAAATGTTCTTCTAACAGCTTGATCAATTCGTCAAATTCAAGATCACCTGGTGTTTTAGGAGCTGCCAGTGCAGAAATAATATCAAAATTTTTAGCTCCAATGGAGTTAAGAAGTAACCTGGCACAATAGGGTTTATTGTTTGTTATGTTTTTCATTTCCAGATAATTCTCAAATCGCTGTTTGTAATTGCGAAATGATTCTTTGTGTGAATCATAACATTCAAAATTAGGTAGTAGTACTGGGTTGATTGAGGGCAAACCTGAGTCGACGTTGCCTTTGTCAGAACTACCGCCTAGAGGTTGATTTTCTTGTATTTGAACTTGTGTCTGTTGGAGTTGATTAATTAAGGAAGACATCATTGTGTTCTGGAACTCCATAAACTTTTTAAATTGTTCACCGTCCATGTTTATTTGATTTTAGAAGAATACCTGCGAACTGGGGTGAAAATTTCTAATTTTTCCTCGTCGCCAATTTGTGGTAGCTTCTTGTAGAGTAGTACACAATTAAACAGGCTTGATAACTTGTTATTATTTACTAATATATATAAGTAGACTGACACATGTCATATCTATATTAATGTTATTATATCAAAGTGCCCTGATTCGTAACTAGGCTACTATATAAACCTACTAACAGCAGTCCTTGCAAAAATTAAATAATGGACAGACACTTACAGCTTGCCCAATGGAACGCCAACGGCGTATCACAGCACCTAGAAGAATTAAAACTATTTATTACTAATTACAACATTGATGTGTTACTTATTTCAGAAACACATTTTACTGCTCGGAGTTTTATCAAAATCCCAAATTATGCGGTTTATACCACGAATCATCCGGCGGGAACAGTTCGTGGCGGTCTGCCATAATAATCAGAAACATAATCAAGCACCATCAATTAGAAAGCTACAGTAGCGATTTTCTCCAAGCAACAAGTGTGTCAGTTGAGGATCAAATAGGACCTCTCACCCTTTCGGCGGCGTATTTTCCCCCTAAACATGCTGTTAAAGAAGAACAATTTACAAACTATTTCAAAACCCTTGGACAACGATTCATCGCGGGCGCAGATTACAATGCCAAGCACACTGACTGGGGTTCCAGAATTACAACGACAAAGGGACGCGAACTAAACAAAACCCTAGAACACAATAACTTGCGGCACCTATCCACGGGAGAGCCCACATATTGGCCCACGGACCCACACAAATTGCCTGACTTGGTGGACTTCTGCATAACAAAAGGAATTCCTCAAACTCATGCCAGTATAAAATCCTGCTTCGAACTTTCTTCTGACCATTCCCCAATCCTGATCACGCTTACCACTAAACCCCACAAAAAAGAAACAACCCCTAAATTAAGCAATAACCGTACAAATTGGGGCACCTTCCAATATGTCGTAAATGATGAACTAACCTTAAATATTCCACTGAAATCTCCCGAAAACATAGAGGCAGCTGTCAAATTATTCAGTGATGTTATCCAGCGGGCCTGTTGGAAGGCCACACCAATTATACCTGATACAGTCATACTTCCTGAATGTCCCTCAATCATTAAACAAAAAATTCAAGACAAAAGAAGACTTCGAAGAAGCTGGCAAAGGTTGCGTACACCTGAAAGCAAACGACTACTCAACAGGGCAACTCGCGAGCTACAAGATCTCCTTAACAAAAATAAAAGCGATTGCATCGAAACATTCCTTAAAGACTTATCACCAACGGAAGCGACGGATTATTCCCTGTGGAAGACAACAAAAAACTTGAAGCACATAAAAAAATTCTCTCCGCCCATCCGTAACCACCAGGGCAGCTGGGCAAGAAGCGATAAGGAAAAGGCAAACGTATTTACTGAATACTTAACATCTGTGTTCAGCCACATCCTTCTGAAAATCTCCCCCAAGAAGAATACAACCTCACTCAAACACTGTTCCACCCATACCAACTTGAACCGCCTATCAAAAATTCAAAGCTGCTGAAGTTCATGAAGTCATTAGCATACTCAACCCCAAAAAGGCCCCGGGGTATGATTTAATAAATGGTAAAATACTCAAAGAGCTACCTGCCATCGGTACACAATACTTAACTCAGCTATATAATGCCGTCCTTCAAAATGGTTATTTTCCATCCCAATGGAAAGTGGCCCAGATTATACTTATCGCAAAGCCTGATAAACCCCCCAACGACCCAAAGTCCTATCGGCCGATAAGCCTTCTACCTATAATAGCCAAAGTTTTCGAAAAGCTCTTAGTACAAAGACTAATCCCAATCATAGATGACAAAGAGCTAATACCATCCCACCAGTTTGGTTTCCGGAAGATGCACTCAACCACTGAACAAATCCATCGGGTAGTTCACACAATCAATCAAGCCTTTGAAGACAAGAAATACTGTTCTGCTGCGTTCCTGGATATATCACAGGCATTTGATAAAGTGTGGCATACGGGACTCCTATGTAAACTAAGAGCACTCCTCCCCCTAAACTACTTCCTAATCCTGCAATCCTACTTCCTTGATCGGTACTTTCTGGTTAAATACGAAACTGCAACCACAAATCTCTTTCCGATCAACGCTGGGTGTACCCCAAGGCAGTGTTCTTGGCCCACTGCTCTATCTCTTATACACAGCAGACCTTCCGACAATACCAGAAATCACCACAGCTACATTTGCGGATGACACCGCGGTTCTGGCCACTGACAGAGACCCAATCGCAGCCTCCCAAAAACTACAAGCCAACCTAACCGCAATTGACAAATGGTTAACAAGATGGAGAATTAAAATAAACGAGTCCAAGTCTACTCAAGTAACCTTTACCCTGTGCAGAGATACGTGCCCCCCGGTTCAGATAAAGAACAATCCTTTACCGCAAAAAGAAGAAGTAAAGTACCTTGGGTTACATCTTGACAGAAGACTAACATGGCGCAAGCATATTTTCAGTAAGCGCAAGCAGCTGGGATTAATTTTATCCAAGATGTACTGGCTACTGGGGCGTAACTCCAAGTTATTACTAAGCAATAAACTCCTATTATACAAGGTAATTCTCAAACCCGTATGGAGCTATGGTATTCAACTCTGGGGTACATCTGCCAACTCAAACCTAGAAATCCTAGAACGCTTCCAATCCAAAGTGCTGCGCATGATTGTGAACGCGCCCTGGTTTGTGTCCAACGCGGCTATCCGTAACGATCTTCATATCCCTTCAGTGAAAGAAGAAGTCAGCCGTTTCAGTGCTAATTACAGTGACCGTCTTAGTGCACACCCCAACACTTTAGTAATGGACCTTATAGTTCCACGAAATCGCAATCGTAGACTCCAAAAATATATGCCAAACGATTTGCCCACTAGATTCCATACTTAAACAATATTAAATCTTGCTTTAGTTTTATTTTAGTTTTAAGATATAGTTTTTAAGTTTCCTTTCTACCCAAAAATTCAAAACTCACCAAGCTGACTACTGTTACAGGAGCATCCTACTGGGGATGCTTCTACATGTCCAAACAATATATCACATAATTTACTGAATGCACTTGTGCAGATTGTAAATATATTGGGATTTCAAATAAAAAAAAAATTTTTTCCTTTCGCCTTCTCTTGAAAAAAGTCATCGCCACTTTTACTTCCTTTTACAATAAAGGAAGTATTGGATTCACCCCAAAAATTCGAAATTGAGTTTTCAACAGATCTTTACGTTTTAGAGTCCCCTGATCTCAAAAAACATATTTTTTTTCATTGGTCTGTCTGTCTGTCTGTGAACAGAATATCTCAAAAACGAAAAGAGGTATGGCGTTGAAACTTCATATATAAGTTTTGTGTACTATGTAGATGCGACAGCAAGCTTTTGAAGAAAATCGCATAACCGGAAGTAGGTGTTTACTCATGTAATTTTTCAGTTTTTTTCGATTTTTTTCAAAAACGGCTCTAACGATTTTTTTTAAACTTTACATTTTTATAAATTTTTAATGTGTATTGATGTGAGATAGGTGATTTTCCAGTTGAATACTTCTAAAATGGGTTTCTTTTGTTTTTTTTCTATTTTTTTATTAACTTCTATTTTAAATAGAACACCCGGTATATTATTACATTTTTGAATTTCGCTTAAAATTCTAGAGAAAATTTTTCTCTTGAACTAACACTCTATTTTGTACCGTTTTTGTAAAATTTGTAATTTTTGAAAATTTTTGACAATGCTTAAAAATTTAAAATAAAATTTTTGGCTAATTATAAGATCACTGTAAAAGGAAGTTGTGTGCGTGTATCACACCAGATTTTTTTATTACTTCATTATAATTATATCTCAGGTATTTCTGTACGTTTTTTCCCAGGCTGTTACCCTGTTAAAAATCTGGCCGTGAGGAGTGAAACAATTTTTTGGCTTCACTTAATTGTTTCGCCAGTTACCAATCTATTTCGGGCCAGCCCGTATATTTTCACTTCAGTTATAATCCGCCAAACGCCTCAAACTTTCATCTGAAATTGCAACTGGAACATGCCCTGGATGAACAAAGTCTTTAGTCCAATATCATTCTTGTCGAAATTTTCTGCACCACTAAACCACCATATTACAATAACTATAGTCACTATCGACAGCTTTCATTCTCTCAAGCATTTCTAGTGGTTGAGGTCCTTCGGCCGCTAAAAGTTGAATAAGACCAATCATATTATTTGGATGGATTATCTTCAGTAAAGGCCATTTTCGAGCTCTATAAAAATTGAAACTATCATTTTTTTACAACAGTGCTCTTAATAGGTTGCATAATAGTTATTTGGTATACAAGTGTGATAAGTGCAACATTAATATGCGTGTGTGTAAGCACACAAGTAATGATGCATTATCACACATGTATTGTATAAAATTTTATCTACGACTGCTCAAAATTGAGAAAAGTGCATTAAGAAAAGAGTCAGATGTATCTTTTTCAAAAATATTTTAGTAAATATAATCCATTTACTTGACATCCGCACTGTCAAACTGACAGTATGTTGGCACCACTGCTATTTTTCATATTTTAACAATTAAATTAATGTACAGTCTAATAAAAAACACATTATTTTGGAAGTTTGGATTTATTCTAGTGGAACTAGGTATCGTTACCAATTTGGTTGCTTTACGCCACTGGAACCATTACGTTGTTTATTACTGCGGAATTCAGTTCAGTAAAATACAACCATTTGTGGAACACAATAACATTCCTTTTTATATCTTTAGAACACACGAACAAATATAATATAAACAAATTCGATAATATTATTTTAAAATACATACGAATTTGAGTAACCTGGTTTCGAATTAATGATTAATAAAAGACTTTGGAAACTTAGCTCAGTCTCAACTTTACTCCAAAATGGAACAAGTCAGTATATACCGTAATTAAGTCTCAGTAAAATGCAAGTGATAAGTGATCTCGAAACTAAGCTACTCTTTTATATATCGGGCGCGTGAATGGAAGTGACACTATTCTATTCAATACAATACAATTGTCAAGCTGTATTTTGAAATCGTCGGTCAAAAAGACTTTCCCTTTTCGAGTGTTTACAACTGTTATTGTTGACCGGGCTGACATTCTCTTTTCATCTTATTTGTAACGAAAAGGGTTTGTTTACGACGTACCCCCGGCTGTTTTGGAAATTGCATCGTAAATGTTTAGAGAGTTATTTTTTATTGTCCAATTCAACTACACAAATCACATTCGACATTCCAGATCTATTACTCTGTTCACCAGCCCTGTCACAATGTGAATTTCACTTATTATTTGCTTTAGCAGAGAATAGATCTGTGACGACGCGAGTTTTACTTTCTGATTTAAAACTGCACGAAGTGTCAAGTTTCAGTTTATGGCCGTCTCTTCCACGACAGGCATTTGCAGACCAATTATCATGCAACGCTACAGAAGTATAGTCAAGACATTTTTCTAAAATTTGGCACTGACAGTGCGGATGTCAGGTAGATGGATTATAGATGTTATTACGTCATTCATTTGACACTATCCGTTAATGGAAATAGCGTCGTTTGCGTGATTGTTGCGTTAATTGTTTATAACAAGTCTGTTACCTAAAAGGTTTGCTTCTTGACAACCGAAGTTTTATAACAGATGTCACCAAGATCGCGTGTTACAGGAAACTGTAAATAATCACCAGTACTTCAGAAATACTAAATTCAATGAAATAGAATAGGGAAAACTTACGTAAAGTGACAAATATCGTGAAATTTGGTATAATGTCTGCTACAATGGTCATATTACATACATTGTTCATACTTTAGAAGAACGAATCGATTGTACTTGTCTGGAAACATAGACTAGTGTTAAAACTTGTACGCCACTATTAGTCTTAATATATCTACAAGACAGAGGATCTTTGTAATGCGCTATTTCATTTCCTTAATATACAATACCTACTAGTAACATTGTAATAAAAATAATTGCATATTTTCCACCGGTAGGAAATGCTATGAAAATTAGTGTATCTTTATTAACAGACCCCCCCCCCCCACATTTTGAATGCAGCGATCACAATCAGCCCATTGTTGATAAAATTTTATCAAAATTGACTAAACCTCTGCTTAGCAATTATTGCAAAACACGAACAAATATAAAGTCTACACATTACCCTTTTTCTTTGACGTCAGAAATAACATAGCGTTTAAAACGTATGTCTTATATTGCATTGAAATTCAAAAAGATCATTTAGATCACAGATCGCAGAATTTAGGAATAATTTGACATATACCTAACCTTTAATGTAAGGGATGCTCCAAATAGCACATTATGCAAACCAAGACATTCTTGACCTATGTAATCTGACGTTTCTCCTCTTCGAAGAAGTCCCTAACGCTTAAAATAAGATTTTAGGCTTGCTCGCTTGCTTGTTATTGCGCGTTATTTTACTGTCATTTTGGACAAATGGCTTGTTTTATAATACTGTCAGATGTCACGCATTTGCCGAAACATACGAGCGAAGTCTGGATTGTTCTAGAAGGAAATTATCCAGCAATATAAATAAGCGATCGCAGAATAGCAGTTCAGTTCTCATACAGTTCGAATTCGGCTCGAAGTGCGTAGAGCTCCCATATAAATAGACCCGTGTGTATATAACCCTAGTGAAATAAATAACAAATAAATAACCATATAAATCGTTAGTGTTTAAGTCGTAAATAGCCAAATAAATAATTGATGTTTAATCCAGCGTATATAAATAAATAGTGTATCGTTGTTAGAAATAGTTCGTTAGTTTAAGTAATTTGTGTTCTGCCTTGTAAATTCGTGTGTTTGTAAATAATCGTAATTAATAGTTGTAAATAAATGTTTAATACAAGAAGCGTCGTATAGTTTTTAAATAGCCCGAACGTTAAAAACGTAACAGTGGTGTCGGGTGTGCGGTGTTGTACCGGGGCTATAACAAAATTATTGAACAAACATTAAATAAATAAATTTGTTTAACAAGTGCCGATAAAACGACGGTCGGATAAATCAATTGAAGTGTGTATAGTGGGGATGCCTTTGACGAGATCCAAGATGGAAGCCCAGTTAAGCCAACTTTTATAACGGATGCAGGACGAGGCAGAGAAGACGCAAGAGATGGCAGAAAAAATGCTAGAGGATCTTAAGAAAGAGCTTAACGCCGGACAGGAGATACTTGGGGAAGAGCGGAAAGCCGCGCTAGAGGATCTTAAAGATAAGATTGAGGAACGGCGGAAAGCCGCGAAAGAAGAATGGAGAGCCGACCGAAAGAGGAGCTTAAAAAAACTCGAGGAATTGAAACCCGGCC
>OW679195.1:99957244-100055336 GCA_940337035.1 Agriotes lineatus | reverse complement strand
TAGCAGGAGCTAAAGATTTGTTTCAATGATGGAAAAGAGACGAATTTTGAAGACACAAAACACTACTGAACAGTACAAGGTTCTGCACAAAGAAATAATTAAATAAATAAGGAAGACAAAGAACAACTGGCTTAAAGATAAATGCGAAAACATAGAACAATTGGAAAAACTGCACAATACACATAACCTACACAGACAAGTACGAGAACTAAATAGAGGGCAAGGAAACATTTTAAAAAAAGCAAACAACGAAATTCTTACTTGCAATGAAAACATATTGCTGGAGTGGAAGAATTACATCTCTTATCTCTTCAAAGCCAACAGAGGAGACATACCGGTAATAAATGTTACTAACGATATCGTAGAAATAACGAAGGAAGAAGTGATAAATGCCATACGAACCTCTAAATCAGGAAAGGCACTAGGACCAGATGAGGTACCAATTGAACTAATAAAACTAGTAGAGAAAACATCACAACTCTTGTTGATATAAAACTGGTATACTCCTAAAGGAATGGCTACATTCGACGTTTATAACCTTCCCAAAAAAGTGCAAAGACTACCGCACCAATAAATCTCATGTGTAATACTATGAAAACCTTCCTCAAAGTTATACACAGGAGAATATACCGAAAATGCGAAGAACAACTGTCCGAGTAGCAGTTCGGTTTCCGAGAAGGATTAGAGACACGAGAACCACTATTCTTCATGAGAATACTGTCGGAAAGAACTCGCGATATAAATAAAGATATCTTCCTTCTCTTTATCGATTATGAGAAGGCTTCGATAAAGTACAGCATGAAAAACTTTTCGAAATATTACTAAATTCGCAAATACAGGGAATTTATTTTAATAGTTAACATAAGCGTTTCGTTTCTATGCCGCCATTTAATCATACAGGTCATTTCCATAGTTACAAATGAGACCAATAGATTAGAGCGTGTATTTTACAAGTTAACATAGGAATTATTACTTGTCAAAAAGACAATTAAAAGTTATCCTAATGTATGCACTGAAGAAAAGATACAACACACAAGTTGTTCCTAAATATCTACTTTTTAGTTGCATACCTCATTCCGGTAACAAAATTAAAGTTTCTTATTAACAAGTACCTAATTCATATTCGTATGTTAACACTTAAAATAACGCTCTGATTTATTGATTTCATTCGTAACTATGGAAGTGACCTGTATAATTAAAGGCTGGCATAGAAACGAAACTGCTATGTTAACCATTAAAATAAATTCACTGTAGATAAAACCGGACAGTCGAATTATAATAAATTTATATAAAGACCAAAAGGCTCAGGTACGAATTGACGGAAAAAATACGGAAGAAATACAGATACTACAAGGAGTGAGGACAGGGTTGTGTCTGTCGCCGTTGTTGTTCAACGTGTACTCGAGAGATATTTAGAAAAGCTCAATCCAACTCCGATGAAGGCATAATAATAAATGGAGAGAAAATCCCATCAATACGCTATGCTGATGACACGGTGCTGATAGCAGAATCCGAACAAGAAGTACAAGAAATGTTAACTAACATCGCAACAATTAGCGAGGGGAATACGATCTTCAAATAAATGTCAAGAAAACAAAGTCTATGATAATAACTAGAAATCCACTTGTGCCGCAGATGACCCTACAATATAGAAATGTAACTATAGAGAACGTATCCCAATACCGCTACTTAGGATCAATGCTAAACGAAGAAGTGATTGCCTCCAGAAATTAAGTGTCGTATCGAAACTGCGTGATCAACTTTCATGAAAATGAAACAACATTATGTTCTAAGCAGATACATATTAAATTAAGAACAAGACTATTGTGATGTTAGGTATGTATTCTCAGTTCTATATTATGGGGTAGAAAACATAGACGTTAAGCAGAGATGTACGGAAGAGAAATGAAGCTTTCTAGATGTGGACATACCGAAGAATGTGCCACATTTCTTGGATACAAAGAATAAGCAACAAAGAGGTTCTAGAAAGAATGCATAAAACAACTGAATGCGTCAATTACTATTCAAAGGCGCAAACTTGAGTATCTAGGCCATATAATGAGGAATGATAAATATCGCCTACTATAGACTATATTACCAGGTAAAATCAATGGCCCGCCGCCAGCCAGGCCGATGACGAATATCCTGGCTCAAGAACCTCAGAGATTGGTTCGGATTACATCGATAGAACTTTTTAGAGCAGCAGTGTCCCGGATGATGATCGCGAACGCTCTTCGCCGAAGAGCACGCACGTGAAGAAGAAGAAGAAGAAGCTTTAAACAGTCCTCTGCGAAGTCGCTTGGTCGCCAAATTCAGCACGAAGTCGTTCAAAGCTTTCTTTCAGATATAGGGAACTTTTAAAGTCATAGCAAATCATGGCTCTAAAATTTTCTCTTATAACTTCATTTTTGCCGCACAACACTCATTTCAAAATTGTATAATAACTTGCAATTATCGAAACTAAATTTGAACTGTCAAACTAAAAAACCAACAAACATTTGTTTCAAGGCAAGTTTGATATTCACGGTGCACTTGAACTACTAGTTTGCAGAAATTATGGGTACTATCCTCATACATGATACACAATACGCCACTATAGAATGGGCAATAACCTCGCAATAGAAAAGCTATGATAAACAAAATAGGTTCAATTATTCAGAAACAATATTACGAAACTCTTAAAAGGAAGTAAGATATACTTATGTATCAAAATATCTTCTATAAATAAAACATTACATAAAAAATTATACAACGTAATAATAAGACAGTCCCCAAACCCCAAGGTTCAAGTAACGCTGGTAAAGTAATCTATTGTAACAATAATAGGTGTGGGCACTTACAAAGAAGAAATGCGTTTCTAAAAGGAATTAAGAGAAGTTTTACGAACATGTTTAGCATCAATTTTGAACTGCTGTAACTCCTATAGGTCAAGTTGTAAGACAGGAGGTACAATCTCAACTAAGCTATTCACAACACTACATGAGTATGTGTGCAAAAAGATTAACTGCAGGAATTAATATCGATGGAGTACCTTTTAATCATTTGCGATTTGCAGATGACATCATGCCGATAAAATGAAGCTTGTCGAATGTTGAAAGAACTGAACAGTGCTTCACGAGAGATGGATTTGAAATAAACTTCTCAAAACAAAATTTATGACGAATCTTGGCAGGGTGAAAATATATCTGTAGTAAACATTTCCATTGAACAGGTTGTATCCTACAAATAACCTAGGCCACGAAATCAAAATAAGCCGAGACAACCGAACTTATGAGGTAAATGGAAGAATGTGTCTAACATAGGCAACATTCGGGAAACAGAGATGTATTCAAGTCCAACATCCTTATATGCTCTTGATAAGTTTTTGATCAGCGAGTGTTACCGATGTTAACATATGGTACAGAAACTCCTACTTTGGCCAAACAAAAGACCAAGCAACTTCGCGTTGCTCAGAGGGCTATGGAGCGTTCCATGATCGGCGGTGGAAGGAATTACATATTTAAAATGGAACTGAGCTAGGCACGTGGCTAGACAAACCGATGGAAGATGGACTCGAAGAATTATTGAGTGGAGACCAAGATTTGAAGCATACAGGAGCAGAGGTCGATCTCCAACACATTGGACAGGCGACCTAAAACGCATCAAAAGAAATTGGATTAAAGTAGCTCAAAATCGTAGTAATTGGACAGTGGACTTAAAAAGAAAAAAAAGTTAAATGATGATGAACTCCATGAGGCACCATTTTTCTGATGAAGTTAACTGTATTAGATTCTATTTGAATTTCGTATTTTGAAAGTTACCAATAAATCATGTACCAAAGCTTTAGGTTTGTTCTATGCATTGCGAAGTGTGAGTATAAAAACTATAACATCTGACATTTTTTGTGGTGCTTCAATGGCATGTCATTCCTTTGCGCATTTCGCCAACAACAAAATAATAAAATTAAAGCATAAACGTTCAGAAGGACAAATTTATATCCGTTTTGAACAATTAACTTATTAAATTAAAAATTAACTAGGAGAAGTTAGCTCATTTTACTGGAAATCTAGCAGAGCGCTACTACCCTCGCCAGTAAACAGCTTGGACACTGACAGCCGACAGCCTTTAAGAATGGATAGTCAACTACTATCTAAATCAACTGAATGTGTGGGCACCCATTCGTCTTTGTTTAGTAAAAAGGTCCCGGGTGATGTAGCTTGAACAAGCGTCCACGTTCGATCAGTAGAGTTAAGCAATGCTCTTTCTGGTCAGAACTTGGATGGGAGTTCCACGGCTGCATCTGTCGACGCCTCGTGGTATGGCTGCCACGAAAATAGTTGATCCGGATGTCATAATAACATCATGACAGTCGTTAGTGGGGTTGGAAGTTCCCATAAAATGTACAGCGACGCCTATAATTAGCCTAACGTCTGTTGGCTGAGTACTAAAGAAATAGATAAATAAATAAAATATACTCAGTGTCTTTAATTTTACGTCTAGTTGATATCGATTCGTTAGATAACATTTTTATTTTATGTCAATGTATTTTATGGTTATTTCAAGTATGTTCTGCTATTTTAGATATATCAATCTGGTATTCCTTAATTTTTGTTTCTTTAACCTTTAGATACTGCCACAGGCATTGATTTTGAAATGCAAAGAGAAAACAAAATAATGGCCAAAGATTAAGTATTCAAAGTAAACCATAGATTTAAAAATATGTTATGAATTCAGGGCAACACAACAACGAATTTTAAATGTGTCATCAGTGGGCAGATGACTCGAATGACGTTTTTTTGTAATTTGATACACCTTACCAGGAAAGAGAACGGCAGCGTTCTTATTAAATTTTAATTACCTTGCAACAGACATTATTGTAGCATTTTTTAAGTAGAATTTTGTTATTCGTAATACAACTTTAAATTCTCCAGAATTTTATTGCTTTTACTAGTTCTGCACTTTTGCTTGTTCACAGTAGAGTTCTGGTTACTTCATTCATGTCACGTTTCCACTTCCGTGACAATTGTCGACGCGGAATGTACGCACTGTTTATCGTAATTCCTACTTCGCTAATGGCAGCGTGTGAATTTGTTTTTTAAATCGAATGTCAGATTTAACTCCTAAGCGCAGTAGTACTTCAATTTGGCCATAAAAAAATTCAAAAGTCGTAAATAAGAATTTAATATCAGTCTGGCACCAGTTCGCTTCGACGCACTTCAGGGAATCACCGAGACTCATTTTCCTTCTTTCATATTACAACAGCAGGCGTTTATGTATTTTGGATAAAACTGAAAATATATTGCAGCAGAAAAAAATTTAGCTTCCCTTCTCGGTGTAGGCGATGTCATTAACAACACAATTCGCGACCCATACGTAGATTAGCGTCTGATTCATTTGGATCATTCAAGTTTCTCGCGAAACTCATTCGAACAGAAATGTCAGCAAGATATGTTAATTTAATCGAGCACACAAATTCCAGAGCTTTGCGACAAACTAATTAGCCTATGATGAACATCGGTGCCAAGTTTAGAACAGGGCGTGAAGGATGCGGTCAGGGAGTACATGGTCGTGTTACATTCATCATACCCTGTGCTGTGCGTGACATTCGGTTCCACAACTACTACTTACTTGACTTGATTGTTATTGCATTAATACAGCCTAAAGTTGGCATTAATGATGTCGTTTTTGCAGTAAATGCTTTCTTCATTTTTTGGAATATTGTCATAAACATATGCTCTTTCCGATTGTTGTTTCATCTGCATCATTTGCAGTTTAGCGAGACGGGAAAGCCTGTAAATTGTGAAACGCTGCATCCTCGATTATGATTTAATTTTGTTAGAGCGTATCTGAACGTTATGTTGATTTTTCAGTTAAGCACTCAATCTGCGTTACACTTTCCCTCCACTAATTCACTTGGCTCGTTTTCGGTGAGCAGCAGAGAAGTCCATAAATCATCGACAGATGAATAAGCATCTTGGTTCCATAAATTACTTGTAGACGATGCATAAAATATGTTGCTCATAATAAAGATAACTTATTTTATGAATTAATGCTGTTGTTTTGGAATATCATTCCAATTTATTATTTAAAGCGTTGGCTAAAGCACATGTGTTAGTTTAGCTGAAGTGTCAATGCAAACTTTCAATATCCCAAAGCCAAAATACATGAACGTGTTATTCAATATTCAACAAAAACGATTGTCGCCATTTAAATCACCTTTTGTCGTGTATTTACACTACATTTTTGAGGAAAATTGTCAACTTACTTGAAATTTTCGTAAATACCTATTATAGTTCATAGCGACAAGATCAAATACAAGGAGTGCATATTATTTAATGAAACTCGCACAGATCGTTCATCAATTTTGAACCTGTTATCAACATTGCAATTTATTTTCGAGAAGCGGATCGTGTAAGAGATTATTCAAAAGTCGACGCGGGCAATACCGGTAAACGGTGAACGAAGATCATCACAGAGAAAAATTATACAGTGTGTCCAAGATAAGGAAGACCAGTATGGGGATCTCGTTAATATTAAGAGATACAAATTTGGTTAAATGGCAAATAATAAGCGTAATTAAGGAACTAATAAAATGACTCCTAGAAATCCTTGATGTGATTTTTTGTTTTTGGGTTATCTTAAAAACCGAATTTTTGAATTTTTTATTATATTTTTTCTGGCGTAACAAACCTTCTTTTAACAACTTTTCATGAACTGAAAAGATTACGTTATCATTTTTTTTATCAGTGATCAACTTCATGTTTAAATGCTGCCCGTATTTTCTGATGTCAAATTTTAGAAGCATTTTTTCTTCTGAATTCAACAATGTACCAAACATTATAGTTTAATTAAGTTTTTAGTATTTTTCGATAATTATCAACACATTTTTGAATACGTTTTTAGCTTCTATAATATAAAAAAGGAGTAATGAGCCACAATGGTTGTTTTTAATGCTTAATAATCGTGTAAGGTCTTGCAATACAAATATTTTTCTAATAGAAAGTAATTAATTTATTGATCATTTTTCTTACTTATAAGCAATAATTTAAATTAGACAGCTGAAATAACGTGTGACATGCTGTACGACACAGGTCCAAAGCCAAAATTTCTTGATGATAGTCAAAAAGACTCGAAACGTAATTAAAGCAGTGGTACATTGTTGAGTTGTAGAATAAAAATGTTGTTTCTGTTTTGTAATTTAACAAAAAAGGAATGAGCCACACTGGATGTTTTTATTTCTAATTAATTTTAGAGACACGCTGTATATAAGTTGTAGGTACGAAAGTGGTGCACATTACCAAATATATTTTTAATTACACACAGTAACTCCAAAAAGTGTAGTGAGAAAATGTTAACTAAAGTTGCACGGGTTGAAGATAGTAACGATTTAAAACGAGAATATTTTCAAAACGGTTGAATTTATAGGTATGAAGTAGGATATTACAAGAAAGCTCATAAAAAGTACTTTTCAAGAATACAAAAATATACAAGGTGAAAAATATTAGAAATCATTAAATTTGTAAATGTTGAGTACCCTGTAAGGCATCAATAGCCAGATCCACCGTGTCACACCCAAAAGGTAGTTCACATGAATTAAAATAATTGTTTAAATTGTTCCTTCTTCAGTTTTCCTTAAATCCTAAACTGTATAACGGTGTTAGTCTATCTACAATATGCAAATAGATAACCAGATATTTTAAAAAAATATTTTTACTTTTTTTATTTTTGCGAAAACTCCCAAAATTGTTAATAGAAATTATGAGTATCAGTACCTTCTGACCTCAGATAAAGCTAATAAAAAATGACACAAATAAACCATTTATTTCATAAGTATGTATAAATATTATCATTAAATTTTAAGTTCAATGGTATGATATCTATCTATGTAACCATGGAGCCCGCGTTTTATGTGCTTGTCACACGATTAATAAACTAGAATGATTAATATATATTACCTAATCCCGGGGTAGACACAAGTGTACATATAAAGACGTACAATATCAGTCCTTCTCAGGACTAACTAGGAACACCTGAAGACGAAAGTAGATCAAAAACTCCCAAAACGTCGTGTGATATATACTCTAGACAGTAGAAAAAGTTCGATAAAACATATTACCTAATATTTTATCTGAAATTACAATATGTCAGTGTTGCTTAATTTTCTGTCATGATAATAATTTGTGCAAATATTAACAGAAACAACTATTATTTTAAGGTTAGTACACCTGGGAAATTAGATAAAAATAGCCCAGGGATGTATCCATGGGATAAGCCAAATCTTTCTTTAAACCTCTCTGAATTCTCTGTTTTTCACAATACCCTAAAATCCACCCAGATTTAGAAATTTCGCCGGTTTCTAGAAGAAGTGTATTTTGAAGTTCAAAAACTTTCTATAATTTCTGTTAAATAAAGATCCAGTTTTTTAAGCACCAATACAATTTCTGAGACACATTCTTGCAAATTCGAAACACTTCCCAAATTTTTGTGGAAGTCTCAAAAGGTTTGAGCTTGTAATCCGCACGTAGTAAGTTCAAATCTCACGCTCAGGTTTTGATGGTCGTGGCACTTGTAGAAGCTTATTCTTGCCCTAAAATTCAATGGATGAGCCACGTACCCGCGCCACTGCCGAGGAGAGCCCATAGAACTAGACATTGTGTAGTTAGTAAAAACCTCTCAGGCTATAAATAATAAGAGGAACAAGAAGAACTATTAGCTGTAGTGTTTACAAATATTTCAAATGTCAATGTTTGGTTTCAATAACGTGCTCGACTACTTTCTTTCCATTGTTTTTAATTTTTTTATAATTCTTCTCCAATTCTTCATTCCTAGCATTGAGAACTTGGATTCCATCTTCATCCCATCTTTTCGGAAGCCTGCAACCCTCCTGGTGTCTTCTGTTTCCATTTTGTTAGATTTTTGGAAACTGTTCTCTTTCATTATTTGGATATCTCTAAACCTTCTGTTTCTTATACGCTTACATAAATGTACCAGAAATTAATAACAGTGTTCTAAACTCCTTTTTCTCTTAGATGGCAGAATATTGTAGCCACTTAACACCAAAATCCCTACAACCACTTTCAATTTAACAATAGAAGCATTGGAGTCAGGATTATTTTCGTATGCAAAGTGTCATCTGTTGTCTGCCTTTTACATTTCTGTAAATTATCTCTTGTTTTATAAAATTCAATTTCATTGACTTCGTAGCTATTTTAATTGACGGTACTGGACAATCATCAGTTAAGAAATGAACCAGCTATTAAATTTGGGTCATTTTCGACATCTAGGTCTTTTACCAACTGCTACTCCGTTTTTCGTTCTACTGCTGATCTTTATCCAAATCTTACATAAGGCTCGTCGGTCAAAGGATGATGGGTCTATATACATTTTCGTCAATTCACTGTCCAATTATCGGTTTTGATAGGACTTATATAACGCCTCTTTTAACGTTATACCACTAAAATGAAAATTTGGTGAATGAAGCAGATACAGAAAATATGTAGGACGCAGAAAGTTTCTATTGATCCCATATAGGAACACAATGAAACTTCTCAAACAAATCTGTGTTTGTCTAACCCTATACTGACGTACTGTTAATTGAAATCTGCCGATCACCTTTTACGAATGATGAGGCGTTAAAGGGTTAATAGGTATTTTAATTTCACATATTAAAGGGATATTGGCTTTATATGGAAAATTTCAATGGTTTCCGAGATGAAGATATTTTAAGTTAACAATCTGTGCGTCAGTTGAGATATCACGGACTATATTTCACGCATTTCTCTGAAATTATAGTTTTCTTAGTTTATTCCTATTCTTTTGATTTTTTATCTGTCGGTGTCGAGGACCATTTACACCATGCACGCAATGCAACGGATGCAATGTGCTCCCCGCATCCAGACATACCACATTCAACAATTCTGAATCTAACTTAAAGCTACGTTAAGTAATGAGTTCAAATCCATTGCCGCTCTATAAAAATCCCTGCATTCAGAATTGCTAAAGCATTCTGTATTTTGTTACAAAAATTCTACATTAGATAAATGTTTTGATTGGTATACAAAGCTATTAAAAAGAACTACATCTAGTAGCTTTTTAATTCTTTTTGCATGCCAATTTTTGTTATTGATGTTTCTCTTGTTCTGTTAAGTATCGACAACCTGGCAAGTTCACGAACAATAACGAATATAGTGGCACATAATAATTTATGTGCAAAGATATTTCAAAGACAAATACATGCAGTTCTGTTTTAATCACTCTGTATGTTTAATGAGCATCTTCAAGATTGTTGATATCAGTTTGAAGCCATAATGAAAATATGTTTTTTTAATTGCTAATGAGGTAATCCAATGTTTTTTAAGTTGATAGGGTGACAGATGAACGTCAACATAATCTACAACAAATTTTCATTTCATGATTAGTCGATTTCAAGAAAACATACTGCGACCTCTGCACTGAAGTTCCTTTTTGTCCCTTCTGTGACTTATTTACTTTCCACATTCGTGATGATAAGTTGAACTTTAGTACTTATTATTACGTTTCAGGTAAAGATTGCTTAATATTGGTTCTATAGGTCTTCAGAAATTAATTTTTTTGTAATATACTAGAAGTGGTTCATATATTTGCAATCGTTGCGTTTACGTAAAACAGACAGCATATGTCTTCTTCTCACCTACTGTCTACCTACTTATACAAAATTGTTATACTGTTTTTTTTTCTCTTTGTATTTCAGCTGTAGCTTGAGAATCAATTTGATGTATTTTATTGCTAATTTATACATCTACTTTATTTGCTATAATTTCAGTTTGTTTAATTTTTCTTCTAATGTGTGCTATAGTACAATCCACATGTTGTAATATTTAGCGCATGTGCCCATTTCAATCCTTCTTTCTATTTGCATTATCCAAACAACTAAAAGAACAATAATAGGCGAAAGAATGTACTTTCCTGAATTCTATTTCGACGATAAATATACTTATATTTGTTCGTATGAGGCCTGCAAATCCTTCGCATCTACTGCTTTGTCAGCTTCTTCTAGAAATTATAAATATTTACTGCAGTTTTCTATTGCTCATCGTCTTAGCTGTATTTACATTCTCTTTTGTATCTCTTTTGTATCAAATTAGACATGTCATTAAATCAACTACAAAAATCATTATAATTATGTATCTGTGATCATATTGTATCTCCTATATCTTACTTGCATTTTCGAATTTTTCTCTGTATCCTCCACTTTCCTTTCAATTTCTATTGTATTTTTCTTAGTTCAATATATTGTTTGACAAATAGCAAATACACGCAGATTTTTTCCAATTCCATACTTTGGTAAATTTCTCTATAACTGGTTTACATTAATCAATTTTCCAATCAGATATGAAAGTGGTAGTACGTCCCGTCATAGAATTTCTTGAATTTGTTCACAATGAACATATCTGGTAGTTACAGTAGCTGTATTGAAATATTCGTTTCAGAAGCAGAGGAAGATAGTAACCTTTTATTAGATCAATGCCAAGTCCGATTCTAGCCCAGGACTCGATGACATCCATCCCCTTGTGTTAAAGAATTGTGCTGAATCACTTCTTATGCCTCTCTCTAACTTAATGAATGGGTCTTTACAACACGGTGCGCTTTCAAGTTCTTGGAAGCGCGCCATTGTCATTCCAATACATAAGAAAGGAGACAAACTTGACCCTGTAAACTACAGGCCTATCAGTCTAACGTCGACCATTTGTAAGTGTATGGAACGAATAATAGCGAAGCATCTGACAACTTTTCTCCTGAACAACCACATCATCCCGCAGACTCAACATGAATTCCTACCTGGACGATCAACCTACACCAACTTACTTACAAATCTAAATGAATGGACTAAATCCCTTGACCAAGGTGAGCCTCTGGATGTGTTGTACTTTGATTACTCTAAAGCATTTGACCAAGTCTCTATCGAACGTCTGCTACTAAAGCTTGAGCATATCGGTATAAGAGGCGATTTGTTGAGATGGGTTTCCGACTTTACGAGAGGAAGAACGTTTTGTGTGAGGGTCGCCGATACTTACTCAGAATATTATCCCGTACTGAGTGGTGTGCCGCAAGGTTCCGTTTTAGGACCTATTCTTTTCCTAGCATATACAAGTGACTTAACGCGCAATATCTCATCAAATATAACACTATTTGCCGACGATACCAAATTTTTCGGGAACCCAATCACGGATGGTTTCTCCATAGACGACGACCTTAAGCGACTACAAGACTGGTCAGCGAAGTGGCTATTGACGCTTAATGCCTCGAAGTGTAGTGTCCTGCACTTAGGTCATAATAACCCTAAGAGGGAATATACTGTAAATGGCATGATTTTGAAGAGCGTGGAAACCCAAGTAGACTTAGGAGTCTCTGTCTCGAGTGATCTAAAATGGAGTGCGCACCTTATTAGTGTAGTGAAAAAAGCAAACAGTCTAATATACCTCGTTAAATGTGTGTTTAAAAACCCGTCACCCTCCCTAGTGCTAAACATTTATAAAACTTACATTCGCCCCCTGTTAGAATATGCTGCTCCGGTGTGGTGCCCGTATCTTGTAAAAGACATTGAACTATTAGAGAAGGTACAAAGGCGAGTGACTAAAATTCCATTTAGTTTGCGAAATCTTAGTTATCCCGAAAGATTGTCAAGGTTACAGTTAACTAGCCTTAGAGTCAGACGTTTGCGAGGCGATCTTATTGAAGTCTTTAAAATATTAAATAATTTTTACGAGTGCAATTTAGATATTTTCAGACGCAACTCCAATATCCATCTCCGAGGTCACAATCTAAAACTGAGCCGTGATCGCTTCCATGGGAACGCCCGCAAATTCTTTTTGTCAAACAGGGTTGTGGAACACTGGAATGCATTACCTAGTGCTGTTGTAAATGCAAGGAATTTAAATGTCTTCAAAAATATGCTTGATGAACACTTGAATGCAGCTCCATATGTTAGAGAAAGTACGTGTAGCTCAACTATAGTAATCCCATCATTTCATTTTATTGTTATTTGTTTTCTGATTACAGCTTTTTGTAGAGTAAGCCTTAGTGAATTCGAAATGTACAATGTTCTGCATACTTTTATCATTTGTAAGGGTCATTATCGGCTTTGCCGCTTACCCTTTTATTCCTTTAATAATAATAATAATAATAATAATAATATACATTGTACAGAAACCATTATCATGACAAGATTATTTATGGTAGGCGATAGAAATTTGTTGATACTTGCGTTTTAACATGTTGATAGCAAACGGTGATAGATAGTTATAATCTCACAATCGCCAGCTTCTATTAAACTCTTAAGAAGATTATACCACTCCATATAACATCAACCAATGAAAAACGGTAAAAATGCATAGTTACGCATATACTAACTGTTGATAATGTACATAGCAACGGTGATAATCATATACCTTCTTGACTAATAACTGATAGTCTAATACGTTTACAAATATCTCGTTATCTGCTGAAAGTACAATCGTCATAGCAACCACACTACCTGTACTTTTAATATTTATAAATAAACTGTTCAAACGTTGTTTATTAACTCGTGATATAATCTAGCCCAATGTAACACGTGTCTTCTTAATTATCAAATCATTTTTGTTTCCACTCGATATATTGTTTTAGGCAATCACGGGAGTCCGAAGGCAATATAGCTCTTGTAAACGGTAGTGATTATTTGATAATTAAGAACCTACTAGTTGCACTATTGACATACATTAATCCGTAAAGGTATCTACAGTGACTATACGGAAATAAACAAAAAAATAATTTTGTAGTAAAACGTAAATTTTATATATGTTATTTTCATTATAGGTTGCAGCAACTTTTTAAAAGTCTCATAGGTATAGTTATTATACACCTTCGTCTTAAAACAAATCGTATCATACTTACTATATGTAAAAAGAACGTAGCTATGTCATAATAATACTTTCAAGTTTTGGGAAAATCATTTGTTGGATGCATGCACGAATAAATTTTACTAACACAGAGATATATTCCAGCAGGATTAGCGCGGTCCCCTACTGAAACTATAACTTTCTAAACATTACATCAAATAACTTTCTATCCCTAAAATGATTTAGGCCTTTACATTGCATGTAAATTGGGCGAATAATTTCTTATCGCCTATTAGCAGATTAGGGCGTCTTGTATTTGCTTGATGAGAAATGCGAATTTCCTAAAGGCCACTTGAAGCAACACTCCAGAAGGAAATTGTATGACATCCAGCAAAGCGTACGCAGCTAGATTTTCATAGAGATTTCCACTTATTTTTTCCAATTTATTATTTTTAAAGTATAAGTCATGCACAAAGGAGACCAAAACAACTACAAATATGAATCTGCCAGAAAAACGTTTAACTCCATATTATGTTCACCAAACAGTATTACTTCCTTTTACAATAAAGGAAATATTGGATATACAATAAAAATTCTAAATTGAGTTTTCAACACATCTTCACGTTTTAGGGTCCCCTGAACCCAAAAAACCCTGTTTTTGTTCATTGGTGTGTCTGTCAGTCTGTGTATGAATAGAATATCTCAAAAATGAAAAGAGGTATGATCTTGAACCTTCATATACTAGTTTTGTATACTATCTAGATGCGACAGCAAGTTTTTGAAGAAAATTTCATAACCGGACGTATGGTGTTTACTCTTGGGATTTTTCGATTTTTTGAAAAACGGCTTTAATGGCTTTATTTCAAACTTTACATTTTTAACGTGTCTTGATGTGATTTTCCAGTTGAATACCTCGAAAATGGGTTCTTTTGTTTTAATTTTTTTATTAACTCCTATTTTAAATAGAACACCCGGTACATTAATACATATTTGAATTCGGCTTAAAATTTTAGAGAAAATTTGTCTTTTTAACCAACTCTCTATTTTGTACGGTTTCTGTAGAATTTGTAATTTTTGAAATTTTTGACAAATGCCTTAAATTAAAAATCAAGTTTTTGGCTAGTTATAAGATCACTGTAAAAGGAAGTTGTGTGCGTGTATAACACCAGATTTTTTTCATAGTAAAGCTCGTGAACTAGAAAATTGTTATTGTTAATAATGTATTAAAGGTAAGTGATTTTGCCGGTAAATTTTTTTACGAAAGTGTGTTATTTAGACAACGTCACGAGACAAACTAACTTGATCAAACCCCTAGCTGAAGGCGAGGGAATTTGTCAGAGTTAGTTTTTCAAGGGACTTTGCCAAAACAACAAATCTTAGTGAAAAAAATCCGAGCAAAATCATGATTTCTAAATAAATTTTGTGGATTATTTTCTAAATATCGGTTAATTTTGTATCGGCACGCAATGAATATAACATTTATACTGACACACAGTTACAGTTTAAATGACGCCTTTGAAATGCCGCCTTGATTAAAACAACATATTTGGTGGTTACCATGAGTAGATAAACAATGGGCGTTCTGGCGCAAATAACCTCACTTTGGAACTGCATGCATGTCCATCCGAAACCCAATCTTGTTGTGTTTTTCAAGGTAGCGTTTCGGATAGACATGTCATCCAAATCCACAATTTGAATTTCTCGCAAAAATGAGGTTATGTTTTGTTTATCTACTGCAATAGATGTAAGTAACAAAAATAAAATTATAAAATTCCAAGGGAAAATTTAAATCTTTTGCCACTATACAAACAAGAGATTGGTTGAATTTTGAAAAATCATGTCATTTCAGTAGCGTTGCAAAAATTCCTACATGGAAAAGATGTTTTTACAGTTGCTATTTTCGAAATGTTTAATATTATGGGCAGTCTATTAAGAATAGTGTAGCTTTCATGATTAATCAGTAGAAGACATTCTGTTGGTATGGAAATATATTATGAACCGAAAGTTTATTTAAAGAAGTTCACTCATATATTATGTTATCGATTTGTAAAATAGTACACTATTTCTAGTCAAATAAATTACCTACCTAGTTAATTGTAGTACTACATATATACATGGTGTCCCAAAACTGCCTCCCCAGAGAGAAATGGGGGTATTCGGGCGAATGTATCAATCGGTATTTTAAAGAAAAAAGTCCAATCTGGAGCGACAACCGAGAAAAGACATGTTGAAATTAACCAATCAGGGCTTAGCACCATCAAGGTAGGATGACCGCAATTTTGCGTTGCCAGGGTTTTGCGATTATTCGTTTTATTAAAATCTACTATCCATAAATCTAATCTACCACAGTTGGTGCTTTGATTTTTGCTAAGTCAGTATTTATTTTTGCTGTTTAGTAGGTAACGTGTCGGATTTCAGTGGCGTAACTATTGGGGGGTGATATTGATGTCGGACCCCCCCCCCCCTCCCCCCCAGAGGCTTTAGGAATAACTAAAATTTGTCATAAATAAGAAATTTAGAATTAGATTTTAGTAATGTGTAATTGAATATCAATTATTACATTCGGAATTCGAATTCGACCATTTTTAAAATCCGATCTCAACGAACCTCCTTCGAACGTGATTGCTGAATTCAAATTATACCGGAAATGCCAAAATGTACAAAATCTTCCATATAAGACAGCAATGGATGCGCTAGCTAGCTACGTATGTATAACTTTTCTAAATGTTATTTAATCACCGCCAAAATACGCCGGGTCGTAAAGTAATACATTACGTCCTCAAAAATAGGGTATAAATTGACCAATTCAAACTAATTGTACATAAATAACTATTTTTACAACCGTCAAAAAAGGTGAAATTCACGCATTGCTATCGATACGCGAAGTTTGCTTTTTTTAACGTGTCAAAGAATAGCTATGGAAACAATTCTTGCACCGTGAAAAAATAAAAAAATAATTTTCTCCATTTTTACATAGTGATGATTGTCCAGGAAGTTGTAGAGAAAAATATAGTATGTATTTCGTCGACGAAATTGCTTACTTATTACAAAAATTACTATTAGGGGACTATTAAATAATCTAGGTAATTACATTATGTGTTACTGTTCAGTATTGAAAATATACGCTTGATCGTTGTTTGTTTTCAATATTGGTGTTCGCATGGAATGATTGTCGTAAATTATTGATGTTTCTTTTTAAAGTTATAAGTTGGTGTTATCTGCATTGGTGTTCTTATGAATCTCATCAGGAGATAAATATGTTTGTTTCTTTCCATACATTATAATAATATACTGTGCAATATTATGCTGTGTATCAGCACTTACTACTTGCAGTAAGAGATTTAAGGTAAATAATTTTTTCGCAGTTTGTATAATAATGTGATATTTTACTAAATTCAAAGTCTGTTAATAAAGTGGCACTTTGGTTCAAAGAAATGTCACTTTACTATATAGTAATGTCACTGTCAAATTCGAGGTTAGCGGGTTAGGTTTTGTGTCATTTTGTGTCAAATTCGAGGTTAGCAGGTTAGCTTTTGTGTCAGTTTGTGTCAAAACTGACGGAAAAACTAACATGCCAACCTCGAATTTAACATAGACTTACAGTGCCACCAACATATTATTCATACGTGTGAATTTTCACAGCTACCTCTTATGGACATGTAGTATAATGCTTTTATATAAATGTTTTTTTATAAATACTAATACAAAATGCGAAAAAATAGTATACACACTCTATAGGAAAAGTATTTTTACTAAACTTATATAGCTTTTCAAGTTACTCGCTCGCTTTGCTCGCTCGTACTCAATCAAGCTATATTCGTTTAGTAAAATTTTACTTTTCTAAACTTGTTGTGTATTATACTATTATAGCAGTTTCAGATTTTAACCAGAATCCAACCATTGCCACACGATCATGTAAAGATTTGTTATTTCTAATTTATAATATTCTTTACTAAATTGTTTATGTGCTTCAAACTATCTCAAGTATCATCAAGTTTTCTTCTTATAAACATCATATAACATTTTCTTGCCAATGGATCTTCTTCTGCTGGTTGTGCGAGTTGTTAGCTGCACTGAGACCTATTGGTCCATGATTTGGCAATGGATTACTCTTATTTTTGTGCTTTTAACAATATACAATAAGTCAATGCTCACTTTAGTTTCTTTTAAGTAGGATTATTAAATAAATTTTACATTAATTCAAAATTCCTATCACAAGACGTTCTCTTTATAAAAATTCTTATGCGAAATAATTATACAATATTTTGAAAGTTTATAACCGCTGAGTAGATTTTGTAACATTCTATTGAGTAAAACTGTTGCACACTAGCTTTCGGAATAATATTAAGAAGATAAATTAATGTAAATTTATTAACTTGCTACGGGGAAAAACTGATTTACGATCCGCAAAAAGCCAGAAAGGTCGTCCAATAGCTCACTGAAAATGCGTGGGATGTTTTAGGCTAAAAAAGGCTCACTCGAGATAGTAAAAAAGTGTACCTTATCCTGAGATAAATCCGGGGAATGGTAAGAAATGTGCTTAGCTCAAAGATATGACTTAAATTAAAAAAGATAACATTGAACTTAGCTGAAAATGCACAATTTAATACTCAAGGCAGAAACCAAGATAAGTTAACTCTTGGCTAAACTGAAGGATGTCTGATAGCGTAAGCTCTCAGATTGATAAAAAAATAATGGAAAGCTTTAGGTCGAGGCATTGGTATTCAGTACCCGAAAGGGAAGTTCCTCATACTGCGTAGAAGCTCAGAAGGTCGCCCTACAGAAACGTTATATGGCAGAAAGATAGAAGTTTTCCAAATATCCGACCAGGAAGTGAAATAAAACTCCACTGAACAACAACGAGACCGGAAACAAAATCTCACTTATCGGCTGTGCCTTGGTGATTATTACAATGAGCTCATGTGATGAGTTTAAAATAGATGCCAGCATTATCAAAGCTGACGACTAGAACTTGACGATTGCAGATTTTCGATTGATTTCAATATTCATTCCAACATTAAGAGAAATAGAAAGAAGAAATATCAGGCAAACTATTTTAAACAATCAAAAGAAACGGGATAATGTTTGAAACTAAATGATGGGCAGTTTGGGAATATAGTATGGATTGGCATTATATCATCATATCATTTAATTACTTCATATCGTATTCTTGTGTCATTTAAATTTTTATATGTAAAATAAACGTTGTTAATTCGAATAACGTATAATTAGCCATAATTAGTGATTGATTAATTGTTTCATTATACCTACTTAGAGTAACTAATTTATAATTATGGATTCGAAACGGATATAAGAATAAACATAATTGTATGTCATTGAAATCAGAAAAGCAAATGCTATTTTAACTGACATCTTATCCCCTAAGATAAACGAGATTTCCATGCATATACTCTAAAAACCTACACTCTGTATGAGTTGTGTCTATTTAGTTTTGTATTTAACTTAAACCGTGTGATATAAATTTCTCAAACTTCTCAACTTAAAAAAAAAAATCAAGAGTCTGTAAGATTAGCGGTAATATTCTCTTGTACAGTTTAGAATGGTTGAGTATTGTTACCTAAAACAATTGATATCTCTAATCATATAATACGTCACAATTGTTTAAGATAAGCTTGGAGTTTTGAAGTTATGGAGAATCTTGTATACTATAATGCACGTGTTTATCAGTGAGAAAATATTCACTTTCATGCTGCACTAACCAATTTGCATTTTAGTGATAACGATATTAGTTCACAATATTTTTATTGCCAATTTAAGAATTGAAAAAAAATCTATCGGTTTCCTGGTCTGTTGGAAAAAATGTAAAATACAAATTATAAGTTTCTTGTAATCAAGCAGTAGTGATTACCTTTACATATCATTGGTATAATTAAAAATTACATGACCTTATTTAAACTTATAGATTTTTGGAAGCTTAGTTTCTATGATTCTAATAAAATATCATGCAGAAGCAGTAAATCTCCATTTTTAACAATGCTTTCAGAAATTATTTATTATTCTGTTTCAAAAATTGTATTGTCGAATAACTATCACTCACTATCTTTTGGCAAACAATAAACGCATTTCTGAAAGTACAAATTCTGCCATTCATTATTTACTACATTCTCTGTATGGGTGACATATGAAAGGCCCAGACAAAATATCAGAATATGACTTGAAAGTGCAAGGTTAGGTATTCAGAATATGTTATCGATTAAATAATTTGGGAAAATACACACAAAATTATATTCTAAGATCCTTGCGATTGAATATTAATACAATTGGGTTAGTCAATTATGGTGCTGATATGTTGCACGAGTTCAATGTCGCTTAAGCTTACGAGGAAGAAAGCATTCCCGAGGGTGTAAACGAATTTGGAAATTCTAAACCCGAACGGAAGTTCCTCTCGCAATGTTCACCATGTGTGTGCTAAGTTAACTTTTTATCACACTGTCAATGTTGCTTATTATCCTGTCGTTTAATTTACAGCACGCATTCCTGGGGACGTGTATCGCTTGCTCAAATAAGGTAGGGTAATTTACGCAAGTTTTGCAGCACTCTATACTGCTTTTGTAATGTCTTCCACTTATAGGTTTCTTTTACAGCAGCACCCACTGTTAGAGTTGCATTTTCTGGCACTGGTAGGTAGCCAGTTGGTAGAAATAGCCACTTTTTGCATTATAGTAGTGATAGTAATTTCAAATCGCACGGTATAGCTACGTTCCAGATGAAAAAATACTCTTTATATGGAATTTTTAATAAAAAACTTTATTTTCTGGAAATTAATAAAAAATTGGCACTTATGTAGCTTTTACTTTGGTGGACGAGTCGATCTTGAAATTTAATATAAAACAGTAGACGCGGTGTACGAGATAAAACGTGATAATGGAACAAGGCTTTCGCAAAGAAAAGGGTATTATAAACATGAAAATTATCTCATTTGCTAAATAAAGACAAATAATAATTACAGCAAACAACAAAGCTAAATTAAATTGTTGGTTTAATCTAAAATAAGTAATCAAGACGTAGCAGAAAACAAGTCTGGAAAGACAAAAGATATGAATAAAACAGCAACGCTGTTAGTATTCCACACTAATTGCGAAATTGTGGCTACAAAGCCATTCTATGCATTTGTGTTTGTGCACTTCAGTGCACTTAACTCCTTTAGTATTTGCAATTAATACTCACCCACATAGATGTCTGAGCACACAGCTGGAATGAAGGGCTCGTGCTCTTGCATTTCTGTATAACAATGTAATTTTTTTATATTCACAATTAGATAACATGCAGGTACATATGTAATTTCTATTTTTATTGCCCTTCTTACTATCTAGTTTCTAGGTCACTTAAAACAATATCACTCTTTCTTTTTATTCTATTATAGTTGCTTCAATCTTAGCGTAATTAGAAATAGTGTTGTAATAATAGTTGATAGTTAAATATATTATAAGGATATAAAGTAGACTTACTAGATTAGATGTAATGACTAGTAATTCTAACGGATGTTCCAAAGCTTTCGTCATTGAGTAGGCACTAAAATAAAAAAAAGTGCAAAATCCGTCCTCTTTTGTCTTATACGGTATAGAGGTACAGTGAAGAGAACGAATAATGCACATTTTTTTTATTTCAGTGCCTGCTGGTAATCGCAAGTTTTGGAACACTCGTTATTAGTGGAATGTTTTCCAATTTTGGAATTTTAGTATTTCTAAAATGTGGCGTGCAGTCATTTAGTAATAATGTTTATTGTTTTAAGTATCTTAGTAGTACAAATACTTTCTCCATGATAGTTTATAAGTTCACATTAGTGTCATGAGAATACTTAATATTTTATTATATTTCTCTATATATCATCATATTGAGTTTTAAAATTATTTTCATAACACTAGCTGATCGTTAATTACTGTGTTACTCGTTTTTCTCTTTCAATGTAGGGCGCGAGCGCAATATATTGTATCATATTCGTCAGAAATGTCTATCAGATCTATGCCATAGCATAGAATTGTACACTTGTCGACAAAATAATAACAAGATACATTATAATCTTCCTTCCCCATATTGAACCGAACAGATGATTAACTTATTTTTAAGTTCTTCTGTATATTTTCGGCCCCCACTTCCTAGAAGAAAAACTACACACTCAAGCTTCCAAAATGTATGCATAGTCACTCAGAACTAAGCCCGTCACAACATTTTACCAACTTGAACTGCTTCTTCAAGGTAAGTCGCACTAACTCCTTAAATTATAATATCAACTCATGAGACTACTAGTGGACCCCTTGCAAAATATTTTGAAAGTTACAGAACTTCTTTGTAACGTGTGGCAGGATCCATTGGGTAACACTCAATATTGTTTTTCATAATCAGGCAAGAGAGGTCTAATTTTGTTGTTGATTTAATCGCAATATTCGCTGTTTAGGGCTAACATTAAGAATTTTTAAGGCCGCTGGTAGGGCAGGAACGGCTAGAAAATCGTTTAAATAAGCGACACGCGCTTTACGCGAGAACGGACAAAACTTCAAAATAACTCTCCCCAAGAATATGGGCCATGTAAACCGAATGCTTTCTACAGAAGCTTGTTTGCAACTAACTGCGCCAATTGGCACGGGCTTAAATGTCCAAATATTTGCTTCTACACCAAATCTCCGTCAAACGGAGTGGAGCACACAAATAATCAAAAGCAGACTAACTCCCCCATCAGATAATAGAATGCGAAAAACCGTGCAAGCAGCTAGCTTCGCTGTAAAAATGAGACGAAGGCCGAACCGCAATGAGTTTGCAAAATCCGAGCACCACCAAAAAAAAGTAATCGGCAACGAATTTCGATGCGCGCGAACCGAATATCGGCACTAAAGGTTTGTTCACACATTACCAACAGCTAAGAGACTATTTACACCGCAACACCCTTTGGTGGTGAATTCCAAAATTCCCTGAACATGATGTGGCATATTTCTAAGAGGATCTAATATGCCAAATAATGTCAACTTCCTGTCTGTAGTAGTTCGCGCATTAAGGCAATCTTTAAGAAAACAGTTCTATCTCATTTAACTCTTTTGGGGAGATGCATTCTGCAAAACCCTGAAAATGGTTTGACATGATTTGCAAAACAAATATGCCGAATTTCAACTTCCTACCTAAATATATTTTTTGACGATCTTTGGAAAAACACATCTACCTCATTTAATCCATTTGAGAGGATACATTTCGAAAGATCTTGAAAATGACTTGATTCGAAGTGTAAAACTAACTATTGCGCCGAATTAACTTTCTACCTGCAGCAGTTACCGTATTATGGCGATCTTTAGAAAAACATATCTACCTCAATTAACCCTTTCGGGAGTTAACCTTGAAAAAGCCTGAATTTGATTTGACCTAATTTGTAAAACGATCTAATATGCCGAATTTCAATTTTCGGCCTGTAGTAGATTTTTTGTGGCTATTTTTATAAAAACACTGGCCTATTTAACCACTTTGAGGGAATGTATTTCGAAAAACCCTAAAAATGATGTCCGATCACTAAAACGATCTGAAGTGCGGAATTTTAACTTACTGCCTGTAGTAGTTTTCCCGTGGCGATATTTTGACAAACATATTTGTTTCATCTAACCCCTTTCGAGGATGAATTCTCCAAAACCTTAAAAATGATTTGACCCGATTTGAAAAATATTCTAATATGCTCAATTTCAACTTCCTATACTTGTAGCAGTTTACTTGTGGCGAATTTAGAAAAACAGATTTGTCCCATTTAACCCCCTTCGGGGATGAATTCTGCGAAACCTTGAAATTTACTTGATCTGATTTGTAAAACGAACTAATATGTCAAATTTCAGCTTCCCACCTATAGTAGTTTCCTTGTTATAGATCTTTAGAAAAACAGGTCTACCACAGTTAGTTCCTTTGGAGGGATGAATTTTGAAAGGCCCTGAAAATAATTTGACCCTATTTCTAAAAAGAACTAATATGGCAAATTACAATTTTGTACCTTTCCTACACTCTATTATGTAACGATCTGTGAAGTAAATATCAATCCGGTCGAATAGAGGGTAAAAAACTTCTTTGTAGACGATATTGTATAGTCTTCCCTCAAGTCCAACCCAGTCTGATTCAGCCGACTATCCCTGCACCTTGTTGATCGTCATGGCAAAGCAGGTTTCGACGGTAAATTTCAGTCTCTTAAATTGAAAAGAATAGTCTGAAAGAATAAGGGGTGTTCGATGAATGAAGATTGTCTTCCCCTCTCCAAAACTTATGAAAATTGTAGCCTCAGTAACGTTTCGATGCGGAGCTTTCACCTGCAGTCGAGTTTGGGAGTTTTCACGTTTCTCAGTAGTATAATGGGTGCTTTAACTTTCAAAGGTAGGCGATTTGGAAGAAGTCCGGAAAGGTCGAGAGTGTGGAGAAACTCAACGTGGTAGTGCACTGTGTTCTCTGCCTCCATATCAGTGTTAATCGACTGATAGATCTTTTTCTCCGAATGAAAGGCTCCGAGATATGTGTTGTTGATTTCTAGTGCCTTATCATTGTTCAGAGTGATAATCGCCCTTTTTAGAAGCCAGGACACATGTTTTGCTGTTATGTTCTTGATGTCGGAATATATTAAGTTAGAGAGGTTGGCAATATCTTTCACGGCTTGACATAGGTTTTCGTTGCCGAGTTTCAACAGAAGTTTGGAAAACTTTTCTCAGGTGAACCCTTATGTAAATTCAAGACAATATGTCCTTATTGTACTGAACTGCATTTTGAAAAATCACTGCTATAACACGTAACTGCCATTTAAATATCATCGTCGAGCGGGTAAAATTACAGTAAATAAAAAAACCACCCATTACAAAATATTTTGCAACTTATAAAAATTCTTTGTAGACAATGTTCAACGTGTGACATGATCCATTAGGTAACATTTTAATTTTTAAGTTTTTAGAACATCGCACACGTGACACTGCTACATATAATTGACAATGGCTAAATACTGGTTGTGGCAAATACATTCCTACTTCATCCAGAGTTTGTCCTTGCGATTAATTAATTGTCATCGCAAATGCTAGGCCAAAACAAAAAGGTAATGTAGTATTAGAATGTGGTTAATCTATACGCGGTAATAATACTCTTCTGCCTGTAGCTTGCCGATTTACGACTTCCAAATCTAAACTGTTCTCGTATAAATTGCGTGCCATTAATCTTGTTCCATTTATTAAACCAGTACACATTTAAAATTTTCAAAATAATAACAATTGCCGCTATTTTCAGTGTTAAGCAGTGGAGGTATTCCACTGAAATTTAACGAATCTAGAAATTCAGTAAGAAATTCTAAAATGTTGTCACTATCTGCAATTGTAATCACACTTAGATATTTGTTTTTGAGGTATATAATTTTGTGGTTAATTTCATCGCAATGTTAATTTTTTGGCGAGAATTTGGAGATACTAAGGATGTTCTCAAGAGTTGACAAACTATTACCAAATATTTCTGTAATGATGTCCTCTTTGGCAATTAGTTGAGATGGTATATTAATTACATCCTTTTCTCCTGTAATCGTGTGATATTCTCCATTTCCAATTTGCAAGAAAATGGGCGATGTGTAGGTACAGTTGCGGCCAAATAAAGATGGGACAGTTGCGTCTATTTTCGCTATTATTCCACCTTTTGTCACTGCATTTATATGCGACATAACTACTTTGTCGTATTATTTCTAATTTGGAATTGTTTGGGACATGTCACATATTCATGACATATTAATAAAACAAGTTCAAGCAGGTAGAATTAGACAAAAATCTGTTATAAGAGTTGTCTCATTTTTTATTGGCCGCAACTGCACATTCGATTAATAATGAACTGATGTACAGTCAAGATTCACCCATACACGCTACTTTCGAAAAAAAAGATTGAAATTTTCTTAAATATTCGCTGTCACTCTACATGTACTTTGACGTTTCTCGTAATATAGCAGGCGGTATTTTACTTGTTCTACTGTTGTTACGTTTTAAATATATAGATGTATAGTAAATTGAGTTCGGTCATATTTAGAGAAACACTTTTGAGAAAACTATTACACTCGGTATTATACCGATGGGGCCACAATTATATATAACAGCAATGAGATAACATAAACAAGAAAATAACACACACTGCTTCAGTAAGAACGAGATAAACATAGTAGCAAATATACGAGCAGGCTTGAATCTCATTTTAATTATGACATTTGTCAACTAATTGTGCCTACTAGAATAATTTTGTTGTATAGTCATGTCTTTCTTACTCAAGCATTCTATTTTGTTGTTCATGTTTTCTTATTGCTGTTATATATAATTATGGCCCCATGCGTATATCAATCGCCAATTTATTGCTTGCAATACCTCACATATTCAATAATTATTTATGAAATTGCAATTTCTTCAGATTTTTGCAGTTAAGATCATTTATAATTTTCACATATAATCTCATAAGAGCATTAATTCTTTCCGGAAATTTTTTGAGTGCATTCCAACAACGTCGTATTAATTTGCCCGAGCGGGACGCGAGGGCAAATTAGGACGTTGTTGGAATGCACGAAAAATAATTTCTGGATATGAATTAATGCTCGAATGCAGATTCGGTAAGAAAATCGTAACGATACAAGTCCTCACAGTTAGGCTGATCTACCTACAAAAAATTTCCAAGAAATTTTGTTGTTGTCTTGGTTACGGCTCGTGAACTAATTTTTCTATTGGTCATTAATGAGTGTCGTACGATTTTCAGATAACTTAAACACACTCTGAATCATTTATACACACCAGCTTCGGAGAAAAAAATATAACTTTGAATGCAAACATGCAGTATACATTTGACCAATCTCAAGATCAAGGCTAATTGGTTACGCTTTAGAAGAATATTTTAAATAACTATTACGTATGTGGCTGAATAAAAACAGGTTATAGCAACATACCTTGATCTAAGATAATTTCTTTGAAGATAATACACTGAGTCGCAAACCGTTGGAATCATAACAGCTATGTGTTAGTCACTGTATCCACAAGTCTCTCCAGTTCCTCTATAATGTCTGTGACAAGAACTGCGTCGCCTGCCTACCTGAGGATGTAGACATGGACACCGTTGGTCGTCTATCAGTTCAGGGCCTTTGAGTAACTTTTGAAGACCAAGGCCGATACAATGCAGTAATATTTAACTTATTACCGGTTTTAGTAGTATTTACGGCACTAGCAATGTTTATACCAAACAGGCTACTATTCCGTGTTGCAGCGTCGGTTATTAAAGGATGCTCACAATGTTTACACGATCCGAGGACCTACAAAAATTCAATCAACCCTGCAACCATTTTGCTCCGGATCACTGCAGTCGCGAAGGGTGGGTTCACTAGCGATAGAATGGTGATTTTGATTATTTAGGGGGTGTTCTTAGTAGCTTTCTGCAGACAACGGATTACATTTAATGCATACGTCCTTTATAACACCCGTGAAGCTTTCTGCAGGTTGCAGTACAGTACAAAGAAGTTAACGCAAGCTAAGAACCACGAATATTTAAACAGATCTAGCACGTTATAGGTTACACATGCAAAAAGTGACGTCACTGTGCATAAAGTCTAACTTCAAAATGATGACACAGCAACAAGCGCCGCTTTAAATGTTTAATGAACAAACACACTGAGGGAGTTCTTAAATTAGATATAGTCTAACGCTGCAGCGCAAACTTGATTAAACTAAAAGTTTTGCAGTGGCCTGGGACTCGGAAATGGTGTCCATGACTGGAAGACATTTCTTTTAGCACTCTGGAAAAGAGATGGAATTGATCAGTTCTTGGAGAATATATTATCTACTTCAAGTTCAAGAGATGACTGAGTGACTATAAATTTGCTACAACTCATCTATGCGACGTCAAAAGGATAGTCCAACATCCACCTGGTTGAGCGGGGGTTCGCCGAACACATACGACGGCAGACCACAACACCCCGTTATTTTAAGAAACGTAAGGGAATCAAACATCAATCCGGTATTGAATCCTAATCAGGGATAGTGTCCTTAACAAGCGATAAAGATTCTCCGGGTATATGACTATTCCGTACGATACATTCTACTACGGTGCGATACGTGTGCATCGCCCGAGCTTCGAGAGCTTAGTCATGCTAACATGAAAGTAATGAGCTGGGTAGAGCTGCACCCAACCGTCTGCTCGCTCCGGTATTACTACCCCGACTGAAGATTAATCCAGCCGTTGGCCTTAAGGTCTTGTCCCCAATTAAGACAATGCTAAAGCAGGTCATGGGTAAATTCCGCCCAAGGTGGCCGCAAAATAGATTTACCACAAGCGTTGTTAAAATTTAAATATCCTGACACACGCCTCATGTTATTTCGACGTCATCAATTCTATGGTGTCTATTCAGACATGAGCAGTTTATTTCCGGTAGTGATTGGCAATGAGACGTAGATCTTTGTTATTCAGCCCAACGTTGCAGAGGACTTTCAACATCTTTCCATGGCGCACCAATTAAACGCCTTTTTGTTTTGGACGTCACAGTTCACGTTCTGATGTCGCTGCACCTGCACCTGCAGACTTCTGCACGCTTCTGTAAAAACCAAATTGTGAGTAAGACTAGCCTTCTTTAACCTTGCGATAAATATTCGCATGAATAACCAGGAGAAGAATTTTTAAGGTATGACTCATAAGACATAGTCCTGTAGTCACCAAACGTCTTGGTTCTCGGTTTCTTAGCGAGAGACATAAACGTAGACCCTCGCATGAGAATGTTTCCACGATCGTGGATGTTCTATTTACTGACGAGTTATTAGTACTGTTTCTGAGGCATTATTTCTGGTACTCAATAAAGGTACTCACCACGTAGTATGTTTACTCCTCCAGATTCTGATTTGCATTTAGGATTAAGCATCTGCATCATCTTGTGTAATAATATTATACATAAAACGAGTCCTGCCGTTTTTCTCTCTATCTTCTATTTTCGCACGCTCCATCGCATACCATTTTGCCTTTGTATACTAGACCATCCTTTTTATTTTCGGTTAACCCAGCATTCTTCCTTAGTGGGTTCTGAGAACACAGGAGTGCTGATATACCACTAGCAGCCAGTACACCAGGGTTGCTCCATGTCTCGTCGGTGAATGCCCTCTTGCAGCAAAAATGTTTTCCCCTTCCTTCTGAAGTTATTTTTCTCCCCCCACCCCCATGTTGTGAGAATCCTGGAGCCTTCTTTTGTCAATTGCGCCATTACTATTTGTTTCTTAATTTTTTGAGACGATGCCAGAATTCGGCGACCACAGGGTTGTGGCGAGATAATACATCGACTCCTGGTTGTATGTTGGCACTTTTGTAGACGTTCTTGTATTGTTATTATAGAGTGATATAATCAATAAGATTCCTCATGATATGGTTGGTCATGTCGGCCATAGAGGTCCAGGTGTACAAACTTCTCTCCATTAGATTTTAGAACTGTTAGATTAGATTAGATTAGATTAGATTCCACGACTGCCTTTTGCTGGAATGCGCACGTCAGCCCTTTGGGCTTTTTGTACTGTCGGGAGTTTTCAAGTTAGCAGGCCGACATCTGTATCTTTTACTAGACTTGCAATGTCCCCTACTAGCTTGCGGTTGTCAATAGAGTTAAGGCTCCAATCGAGTTGGTGTCTTTTACGCTCTAATGCTGGGCATTCAAAGAGGATATGATAGGCTGTTTCATCATCCTCTTGGCATAGTCTGCAAACAGGTTCATCTCTATAGATATTGATCCTGTGCATAAATTCTCTGAATGCTCCAGTGCCTGTTAGTAGACTGACTACTTGCTTGATTCGAGTTCGGTTCAGTCTCAACAGGGTCGTGGTGGTTTGTGGATTCGGAGTTTTTAGCAATCTTTTGCAGTGTGTTGCTTGATTGTAGTTTCTCCACCTTAGTTGGTGTGCGGTATTGACCCATTCATTAATGGCTGAGCGGGCTTGGTTTTTCTGAATGCTTAGACCAGGTTCTGGACCGGTCATTGCATTACGGGCTGCTTCTTTTGCGAGCTTGTCCGCCTTCTCGTTTCCTTCAATACCTTGGTGACCTGGGATCCAGCATAATTTTACTGTATTTCCCTGGCTTAAGGTTTGAAGTTTGGATTTGCATTCCTTGACCAGTCTCGATGAAGTACTGAAAGCGTTTAGCGCTTTCAGTGCTGCCTGACTGTCTGAGAGAATGTGTATGTCTCGATTGAGCAGCTTCTTTTCTATCCTGATGTTTGCGCATACGTTAATAGCTTGTACTTCAGCCTGAAAGATGTTACAAAACTTTCCTAGACTGACTTTTTCGTTGGTTCTAGGATTGGTACTGTACACACCGGAGCCTGTACCCCCTTCAAATTTAGATCCATCAGTATAAAAAATGATGTTCTTATTTGTTGGGGTTGGTAGTTGGTCCGGATTCCAACTTGTGTGTACAGTAAAGTTCTTTTCAAAGTCATAGGCTTTGGTTATAAGATCAGAACCCATTTCTAACATTGGGTTGTTGATGTGTGACATGATCTTGCCATGTCCTAGATTATTAGCTGTGGTCATCCAGTGACCAGTACTTTGTAATCTGTAGGCTGCCATTCTGGCTTCACCTTCCAAGAAGATGTGCAGAGGTGGCAGATTTAAAATAGCATTCAGTGCTTGTCCTGAGGTGCCTTTAAAGGCTCCAGTGATGCACCGATTAGCTAGATATTGTATTCTGCTAATTTTGTGGATCGCAGTTGCTTGTTTTATTTTGGGCTACCAGGCGATTATTCCATATGAAATTATTGGTCGAACCATGGTTTTGTACAGCCAGAAGGTCAGTTCCGGCTTGAGCCCCCACGTACTACCTATGGCTCTTTTCCCAATAACTAATGTTTGTATGCACCTGGTGATTGTTTTGTCTAAATGGGAGTTCCAAGTTAGTTTGGAATCGATGGTTAGACCTAGGTACTTAACCTCGTTCTGCCAGTTGACATTTGTCTCAAACAGTTTTATGTTGATTCTGTTTGTGATGTTCTTTCTACGAGTGAAAGCGACGAGAGTGGCTTTGCTGGGATTAATTCTAAGATTATTCTCTAGACACCACTCTTCGGTTATCTTTAGTGCTGATTTCATTACATTGTCTACGGTTCTTTGGTATTTACCTTGAATCAGTATGACAATGTCATCAGCGTATCCTTGAGTGTAGTAGCCTTTGTTATTGAGTTGGGTCAGCAGTTCATCAACTGTGAGGCACCACAGGAGTGGAGAAAGAACTCCTCCCTGTGGACATCCCCTTGTCGCCTGCACTGTCTTTTCCTTGTCAAATAACTTGACTTTTACAACTCTAGTGTTGAGCATTGCCATAGTCCATCTTATCGTGGTGTTATCGATCTGGTGGTTTGTCATTGCTCTTTCAATAGAGTGGTAGGAGGTGTTGTCGAAGGCACCTTCTATGTCTAGAAATGCTCCGACTGCGTACTCCTTGTACTCCAAGGTTCTCTCAATTTTCCCCACTAGTTGGTGTAGGGCGGTTTCACATGACTTCCCTGTTTGGTAAGCATGTTGATATTTGTGAATCGGGAGTGAAGTTAGGGCTTCCTCCCTCCAGTACCTGTCTACTAATCTTTCCAACGTTTTAAGGAGGAATGACGTTAGGCTGATAGGTCTGTAAGATTTAGCTTCTGCATAGCTGCTCTTACCAGGCTTAGGGATAAATACTACTTTAGTCACTCTCCAGGCTTGGGGAATGTAGCCTAAGGCAAGACTTGCTTGGAACATGTCTTTGAGTGGGTTCAGCAGTATATCTATCCCTTTCTGCAGCATTACGGGTTGTATGCCGTCGTTTCCAGCAGATTTGAAAGGGCTGAAGAGGCTAGTTGCCCATCTAATCCTTTCTTTGCTGACTATTCTCTTAGCTGTTTCCCAGTCTTCCCTCCTAGGGGTATGATTGGGTTCAGCCAGAGTAGGTTGTTCCACTGCTCCGGGTAGGTGAGTTTTTATCAAAAGAGATAAAGTCTCCTCTTCCGTTGTAGTGTATTCTCCGCTTTCTTTTTTAAGAGTGCCTACTGGGTTCATGGCTTGCTTTGAGATGATTTTGTGGAGTCTAGCTGTGGATCGCGTGGTCTCCACCTCCTGGCAAAACTTTTTCCAGGCTGCTATCTTAGCTGCCTTGATCTTTTTGCCATAGTCTGTGAGAGCCTTGTGATAGTTCTCCCAGTTATTTGTGGCTTTAGACCTGTTAAACAGACGTCCACCAATTTGTGTGTTTTTTTGCTCTTTGCTGACTTGGGTCTATTAGAGGACAGCTACTCTGAAAGGAGTCAATCATGGCCTCTTTTAACCGGTCAGCATTTGAGTCTAAAACTACTTTATTGGGAGATCTGAACTTTAGGTGTTCTATCTTCTCTTATAGTTTTTGTTTATATAGGTCCCAGTCTGTCTTTCTTGGGTTGTAGTAAACTCTTTGGCTTACTTCCCGTTGAGACAGTTCAAAGGTTATATAATTGTGGTCAGAGAGTGATGGTTCGTCTGAAACTTGCCATTTATTCACTGATTGACTAATTCTCATAGTGGTTATGGTAATATCAATAACTTCATGTCTATTAGAGTTATAAAAGGTTGGAGTGTTACCTTTATTGACTACTACTAGATTGTTAGTTAAGATAAATTCTAAAAGTGACTCACCTCTTATGTTGCAGTTGGTGCTGCCCCAAATGGTGTGGTGAGAATTTGCGTCACAGCCTAGGATGAGGTCTAGATCGTCTTGGGAGGCAGATGATACTAGGTTCTCTAGTTCCTCGCTAGGCGGTGGGTCCCTGGAATCGGATGGAAGGTAGACGGAGCTTATAATGGCTTGGTCACAACCTTCATCGTTATTCCATTTTATTTTAATTGTGGTTATGTCTCTAGAACAGAATTCCATTAGTGGTAAACAGTCTAGATTATTTCTTATAAGTATGCAGGTTCTAGGACTTGCATGATTATAAATAAGCCTACCTTTAGCACCCCCTAATCCACGGACTTGTCCCTTAACTATCCATGGTTCTTGGATCAGTGCTAAATCGATGTCATCTGCCAGCAGCTTTCTGCTTAGACTTGCAGTGGCTGCTTTGCAGTGGTGGAGGTTAATTTGAACTACCATCAGGTGCTTCTTTCCTATCCTTGGAGCGGATGAGGAGAGTGACCTTGTTGAGGCCTAGGTGCGGCCTTTTTCTGCTCAGAAGACTGTCCTTGACTGGAAGTCTGGACTGTCAACTCTGCAGTAGAGGCACACTGTTTCATTTTTGTCTCGGTCACCGAGATCTGAGCATCAGTGATCAGAAACGGTGATGACTCCATCAGTGTGTCGTCTTCACCATGTGAAAGAGCAGTTGTTAAATCCATACAAGTGAGTATTTAATGCAACTGTAACAGGTTTGGCTAAATACTTCTGGAGGGCGCCTGACTGTTACTTACTTCTTCAACTTTCATGTTCAGATCAGTGATGAGTATGGTTCAGTGCATTTCGCAAATATATCACAAAGGTGTTAAACACTGTTCGATTTGCCGGTACAAAATCTTCGTTTATCGGGCTCTGTGAACATGACTGAGATGGAGTGATGCATTGTAGAAATTAACTGCTGGATCAGGCGTATGTAGCCTAATCGATTTGGCCACATCTTTGTGAGTTTTCGGGCAGCCCAAATAGAGCAGAGGCCTACAGTATTGCCGAGTAACGTGCAGTTTAGTCTGCGTTTGTCCCGCTGCCCCCTGTATCTTTCAAGCAGCACCAAGGGAGCCTCCTGTGTTGGCAGAAACTGTTGAGAGCTAACATCACCTTTACTTTATACTGGATGGGGTTTGCACTTAACGGCTATTTTGTTATTGTGATCTAATAATTGACATGCTATCGAATTCTTAACGGCCTCGCCGTTTGTTATCTTAATTTAGTAGTTGATATATGCCTTAAAGCTAGCGGCTTCATCACTGTTGTAACGAACTGTAATTCAGGTGTGTTAACCGAACGTCAATTTCAAGCTGAGTTAGTTCAGTTATAGTTAAAGTATGCTAATAAATTAGCTGAGTGAATGGTGAACCCACGTACGTTTGTTCCATAACTATCGCCTCAGTAATTAAGTTCGCTGGAGGGAAAGCTACCCCAACAGGTTATTTGGTATACTACTAAGACATGCAGATATCTGAATGTGTGAGTACGCGCGAGGTGCCAATTTAACACATTAACGGTGGAAAGCAGTACCGCTGTGTCGTTCATTTAGTACTCGGGATGTTACTAAATCACCTGTTTTGGCCAACTTACAGTTTAAAGTAAATCATTTTGGAAATTAGTTTTTACACGTCCGCAGCAAAGGCTGCGTTTTCTGATGCACACTGTCTCAGGGTTTGATTGATTAAGATTGTGATATTTACATATGTGATATATTAATTTTTGTGATAGTATTGTTATTGTCCGTTAGTGCCAGTAATTACAAATCAATTTTATTCCCCCTGTTATGGATCCATTATCTTTTTGAAACATTATACGATTTATCGAACTGTGGGTTTTCATTGTTTATGTTGTATTGTTACCTTGAACAATTTAATGGTTTGTTTGCTCAAATGAACCAGAGAACATGGGCCCAAAACCATTTGGCGCCCCTATAATTTCGACATCGGCAGGTTATGTATAGATCTAAAGCAATGCGACGAAATAACATATTTTGCTTCCGGCTTCTGTCATTCTCAAAATAGAAGAAATCGTGCTCGTATCACATAGAATTTTGCTGCCTCTTATGATTGGTATATATATTTCCAGGATATATTTCCTGAAATTCATTTCCCTCTCCCATGCTACGGATACTCCATGTTTGTATTCCTCTTGATTTTTTTCCTGAAATATCAGTAGCTGATCTGAATATTCTTAGTGCTTTTATCCCACTGAAAGGGCGGCAATACTTGGGGTCATGGCTTAAGTTCTACTAGAATAGGGATGTAATGCGGTGGGTTTCTTTTACCTTCAGCGCCACAACGCCTCCAGTCTACAGTCTTAAAACAAAGGAATTGAGAAGATAAATACCACCTAACAGTAATATATGTATACGGTGCATAAAATAAAAAACGGTTCTCATGAAGCTTTTTTTAAACTGAGGAGAAAAAATCCCGAAATTGTAAATCATATTCTTGTTAATTAAGCATTTTATTCAGTTAAACTAGGAGTTGTAGTTCTCTTTCAGTGAAATACCTATTGAAAGGTTTTGCCATGATTACTTGCCTTTTGTAAGAAAATATTTTGAATAAAGATTGTATTTAATATTTTATGAGCAGATATGTTTCATTAAAAATTTCAATCCAAATAGTAAAAATGGTGAAATTAAAATGATCGTTATTAATTTAATAAGATTATATACCAGTTTATACAAAAAATATATATTATTTCACATAATGCATATGTTCGATATTAAATGAAAAAGTTCACATGTCATAGAACAATTCCGTTAAAAGCGGAGAAAAATGTAATTATTTACATTATTATCAAACGATTTATATGCATTCTATAGAGAAAATTATGGATTAGAAAATACCTGACTGGACGTCTAGATGTAACTAACTGATCATACCATAAATAGCAATGCCATAGAAGAAATCACACGATTTATAAGTCATGTTCTTTATAGATTCTGAAACTTCAAAATATGCCATATGGCACCCCTAATTTAGTTTGTACATGAACTTCGTGCATGAACACAGGGTATAGATCAGGACGGTAATATCAATATATTTCAAAATGCGGTTTTAACATGCGGTTTCAGATCGACGATGAATATTGCAAAATTGATTCGGGCCTCATTATCGCCCACCTTCTGTTTGAACTACTACACCGTCGACAATAATGCACGAAAGCGGAGAATAATTATAGGGTACCAATAGACCGATATGGAAATTATTCCAATTATAATGTCGATATCTCCAGTTCGCTGTAGTAATTGTTAATGAGTAGGTTTAGAGAACAGATTTGCTCCACGTTCTAGTTAATGTGCGTATCAAAGCAGTAAATGAGCTTATTCCTGTGTTTGTTTTTAAGCAATAAATATTAATAATAATTTATGGATTTGACTACGAGGCGTTTAACTATTAGACTAGAATGGTTAAATTAATTAATGGACACTGGCAGATGTGTTGATGTTTCTCAACAGATTTTGCTAAAATCTAGTTTTAAAGATCGAATAAGTTGAGTTAGAATTATTTTATAAGTAATGTTTGTATCAGGTTATTGTTAAGTATATAGCGCATACAATGCATTCACAATGTTTCCTCCTACCAGTAGGCAGTTATGCAGGGAATTTATTTTAATGGTTAACAAAAGTTTCGTTTCTATGCCACCATTTAATCATACAGGTCATTTCCATAGTTACAAATGAGACGAATAGATTAGATAGTTTATTTTACGAGTTAACATAGGAATTATTACTTGCCAAAAAGACAATTAAATCTTATCCTACTCTATACAACTGAAGAAAAGAGACAACACACAAGTTGTACCTATGTATCTACTTTTTAGTTGCATACCTACATTCCGGTAACAAAATTAAAGTTTCTTATTACCAAGTACCTAATTCAAATTCGTATGTTAACTCGTAAAATAAACGCTGTAATCTATTGATCTCATTTGTAACTATGGAAGTGACCTGTATGATTAAATGCTGGCATAGAAACGAAACTGCTATGTTAACCATTAAAATAAATTCACTGTATGTTTTTATTAGATTGTGAGTTATGATAGAAGTCAAATTGCTTTACGTTTTGGTGCATTTATTTCTACTTTGTTCTTTTTATACTCATCACCCATACTTCTACTAGTTTCTACATTTCATTTTGTGTATTTGAAATAATTACAATATCGTCTGCGTACATTAGGCACTCTATCCTTACAAATGTCAAGTTCTTGTATCTTATTTTTGCTTTTGGGATTTTGTTCTTGTGTTTTGTAAGATTCTGTAAATCACAATTATGAATGTTGTCAATGTATTTGAACCACCCCTTTTACGGCTTATGGTTTATTCTGTGACTTACAATTATATTAGACACTTCCATGCCTCTTCCCTGTGTATTCCGTCAAATGCTGATCTTATAGTCCAAGAGCCAGCAACGGATTTCTTACAGTATTTTTAACAAGTCTGTAACTGTTATGGTCTGTGTCAAAACTGACTGAAAACCTAACCTGGTAACCTCGAATTTGCCAGACTTACAGTGCCACCAACTTATTATTCACACGTTTGAATTTCCACAGCCCGCTGAAGATCAGTTTTTTTGGATCTCTCGATATTTTACAGTAAATGGTTAAGTTTATGATGCAACATTATGTGAATCTGGGGTAAACTTACCACCCGCGAAAGCGTCTTTCAATCTTTTTACTTACATAAGATATTATTACCTCTAACATAGCAAAGAGCCAGACTTGTTATTATACTTTTTTCTTATTATTTTTTTCCATCCTTCAAGGACGCAAGGGGGCCAAAACCACCACCACAGGCTTGCCAGACTTCGGGTTTCTTTCTTAGTATATTCAAAGGGACCTTCCATAACAGTTACACGCTTGTTAAAACTACTGTAAGCAAACCCGTTGCTGGCTCTTGGACTATTATGTCTATAAAGGTTAGGTATCATACTTGTCCTTTCTCTAGTCGTCTCTTTTTTATAGTCCTTAATATACGTAGTTATATTGTCCAAAGTTCTTCTATTCATTCTAAACGCTCTTCTGTCTACTCATATTTTGTTTGCTCTCGTTTTCAACTATTTGTCTTAGCTTCCTTTATATTATTATTGTGTACATATTGGACACTACCGACGTTAGGCATATCGCTTTGTAATTGCCACAGTTCGTCTGTTCTCCCTTCATAAATATAGATATTATTAAATTATACTCCCAATTTTCTCTCCATATCATTTCATTTATTTCCCATATGCATTTCCTTACTTTTATTTCTCCCCAATTAATCATCTGTGGTTCGATTTTGCCTGCTCTATATGTTTTCCCCGCGCTTATTTACCAATTTTTCTACTTCTTCCATACTAATAGTGATTTCTTCTGTTTCTTGAATCCTTTATTCTTTCTTTTCCTCTATTTTATCGGTGTGCTCATCCTGTTGATTGAATTAATTTTTGTAATCTCCATACCTCTGAAATTCCTTGAGGTACCTAGGTACGGTGTTTCTAATCTTTTTTTTATTTTCCCTCCACCTGTTGCTCTTATTATATTCCAAAAGTTTCCATTATTCATATCATTTATTTCTCTCCCAAATTCTTCCCAATTTTCCTTCTTTGCTTCCATTACTTTATTTTTTGCCTGTTTTTTTTTCTCTCGATATATTCTTGTCTTTTTTTCTTTACGTCTTCCTTTACTCCATTGTTTCACCACCTGGTTCTTTTAACGCGATTGTTAATATTTCTTACCACATATCTTTCTCTGGTTTGTGTATTAAAGTCGTGTTCAGGTTTTCCCATCTTTCTTACATAGTCCACCTCGTTTTTCTTGTTTCTAACTTGGTAAGTTCTTGCTCTGTTTCATTTTGGTGCTGCTTTCGTATTTCTTCCATTTTTAACGTCTTAATTTCAATTCTTGTGTATATTAATTTTTCTATTTCGTATTTCTTAAACTGCGTTTTGCTGTCACAAGTTTGTTAAGTATTCTGCCTCCGTTTCCTCTTTAACTTCTTTTATATAGTTCTGTGTTTCCTGCGTATATAATATCTAATCTATAATGCTATTTGCATTTCTTTCCTCCGCTACAAAAGTGTTTCTTTCAGTTATCCTTTGACGCCAAACGAATTACCAATGAACATATCATTTATCTGGAAAAATTTTTGCATTTTTCTCCCCCGTTTCTGTTTAGACACTCTTCCCCGAATTGCCCCACGCATCCCAATCCTCTGTTCCTACCTATTATGGCGCCCCAGTCACACTTATAATTAATTTTTCCAGTTTTCTCCTTTACCTTGTAAATGTTTTGTATTTCTAGGTAGAAATTATTTATTTCTTCTGGGTTTCTTCCTTCTACTAGTGCATCTATTTGAATTATGCATATCTTTCCTTTCGACTGTATTTGTATCAATATTATTGTTGCTGCATAATTTATTATGATCGGTTGTATTTATTTTGTAACTATTATCCGTACTCCTTCCTTTATTCTTATTCCTGGTTGTGTTGCTGAATAGTATAGTGTAATGTTTTGTACTTACAGAATATAAACCTGTTAATTAACAGACGGGTCAATTCGGAATACTTTATTTTGTTACTATCTATTTACAAAATTGCATGCGCGTATCGCAAGAGCATTACTTAAAAATCGCACATACGTTACATACAATGTTCATTTGTTAGATTTCATATTCAACTATCTCTCGCTTTAGTTGCGCTAAGTTCTAATGTTTGAATTCCATGTTTATTTATTTTCTCCGCTAATTCTATGTGATCTATGCCGAATTCGTTCTGTTTTCATCCGCTTTTATTCTTAAGTTTTTTATCTTTGCGTGTATATATTGTGTATCTTGTATACCTTGCTTACTTTATCACACACTCTCTTTCTTTATCCGAATCTCTTGGAGATCTTTCACTTACTGTTCTCCCCTTTCCTCTTTGTCTTCTCTTATGTCTTTATTATTATGTCCTACCTCTTCTGCATCTATATCTTATAGCCCTGCTGCATTTAATTGCTCCAGTGTACTCGCATAGGCATCCTCATTTATTATCAATTTGTTGTACATGACATATGCGTGATGTCCTTTTGCTCGGATTTCTTTCATGTGTTTTCTCAGTTCTCGTGTTTAGTCTTGTATCTGCTTTGAAAAGTCGTCTTTTATATACATCTTTGTTCCCTTAATTTGTTGGTCGCTTTCTAGATCTCCCTTTTCTTTGACCGGTTTCTAAGTTTCCCCAAGATTGGTCCCGTTTTTCCGTTAATTTGTTTCCCACTTCTTCTTATCTCTGTTATTTTCTCTTCCATTCCTATTAGTATCTGAATATCTTTTAACATCGTTCTCACTTTCTCTTTCAATTGTAGATCGCTCTCTTTTTTTGTTCTTCTATTCCACGTATTATTATTTTTCTTTTCTTTATTTATTTTTCTATCCCTTCAATTCTTTACCCTTATTCTGTATTTTTTTGTCTTAGCTGTTGATTTTCTTCCTATTTCCGTAAACAAAAGCGGATCGATCTAAAAGTCAAAGCTTGCTACATCGTTAATCCGAAACATACACCATGACTTTTTTTTTGAAAAATTGGATCAACGCATGCTATTGCTAATTATCTAGAAAAAAATAAATAAATTTATAAATTAGGCGTCTTTCTAGACGTCAATGAAGTGTATGGTACGTTGTTTTTCTTTCATAAAAAATGTTATCTATTTTCAATACAATAAAGCAAACATTTTTGAATGTTTATGACGAGTGAATAAATCTTTGTACCTTTGTATTAGATGAAATTATTAAACTTTTGTTTTATAGCTAATGCTATACAGTGCTAATATAGAGAATGCGAACATGGGCAGTCAAATGTGCTAGAATACAGTTTATGGGCCTTGTATGAGTTAGACAGAGATATACCTATATATTAACATCTGGCATCCGCAGGATGAAGGTGTTTTGCTTTCAGAAAACACTGAGTCCTTGGATACTAGATTTTAAATCGTATATATCGATTTCTGTCTAACGCATACAAAGTTCATAAACTGTATTCTAACTCATTTGACTGCCTATGTTCGCATTCTGTATATTAGCACTGTATAATTGGCATTAAACGTCTTTCTTTGTTGATTAGATGATACCATTGGTGGACCACACATTTATAAGAAGAGTTTCACTACAAACCGTCAATAAAATTGTTTAAAAAAATTATTACTTAGATGATGCTGTCTCATATCGTCGATATCATTATTGATCTTCACATAATGATACTTCGCGGATCAGTTTCAAAAGAATGATAATCTTAACAAATATATGAGGAATTATAGTAGTAAACGTTGGCTAGTTAGCTCGCCCAACTTATTGCTTTTAGTTGTTTAGGGGTTACGATAAGAACAACATTTATAAAAATTATAGTACTAATGTAAATTAAGCAGGAACAAGTATTAATCAGACATTAGGGCAAACAAGAATAGTAGTTTATTTAACAAGACTTTAAAGAGGATCTTTATTGGACGCGTAGGCACATTTTAGACCAATACATACGGCTGAGCCTGAAAACCTACAGTATAAAAGCATTACAATACATACGGCTAAGCCTGAAAACCTACAGTATAAAAACATTACAACAACAAACAAGCATTATACCATCCTAACCATCTGATCTGCTTAGTAACCACAGCCAAAAAATGTGTGAAACCCATCAAAAGGTCAATTTTCCAACAGTCCAGCAAAATAAATATTTTCTGTAGCCCTGTAAAAATTACTTTCCAATCTAAAAATTGCACAGTAATGCATGATTTTTAGGGGGGTGGGGCGAAAATGGTAATTTACATTACAAGATCGGAAATTAGTGTTTTGGAGGTCGAACCAAGTAGAGCCCAATGCGAGCCCTGGAGGATTGGGGAAACCTGCAAGAGACTTTCCGGTCATTAACATTACATTCCTTTACGACATCCGAGTCCATACTTCGAAACTTGCAAATTCATTTTCGAAAACTAAAAAAAAATGACATTAGTATCTATTATTTGACTTATCCAAACAATAACAGTAACTTGTTTCCATAGTAACGAAGGCATCAGGGATGGGTAAAAGCTTCTGCCAACCCCTGATGCCTGTTTTCCGATCTTGGCCGGCAAAATTTTACTTTATGGTGATTATTTCCTTCATATCCACAATAATGCGTAATCACCATGGTTTCTGTCAGTTTAATAATGACTAAAATTCAAACGTCTAAATTTAACCGCGGTTAAATTTATGTCAAAATTTAATCGCTTGTGCATAATTTTAACATGATTATTAAAGGTGCTTCAGCAACTGAATTTTATCTATTTATTCAGGAAATAATCACTCCGAACATCCCGCGTGCATGTAAACTAGCCTGAATAAATTTTGACGATTTTCTGTCAGAATGTTTTGCTCTGAAGAAATATATCTCGTAAATTTTCCGCTTCAAAATCCCTCGTGCTGCTCACTCGGGATTCTTGTTGAGCGGCAAATTTACTTGACAAATTTCTTAGCAAAACATTCTGACAGAAAACGTCAAAATTTAATCGGCTATTTTAATGCACTTGGGATATTACTGTTGACAAAATTCTCCAGGAACTATATTTTCCGGTCGGTCGAAAATAATATTTTAGGATAACGATTTCAAAGATTGAGAATTGACGCAGTAAATACTTAATTTGCAATTTGCGGATATGCTGTCACTTACGGTCTAATAGTTAATTAACTCATTTAGTATTTTATGTTATATATGTTTTATAGGTGAAATAAATGTTGTTTGCTAGATTTATTAATTGTTTTACTTGGTCTACTTTAAGTAACTAAGTAATAGGTATTAAATTTGACAAAATAACGAACTTTTCTAGAAGCAGTGCGGAGCCAAGTATTAAAGTTATTTCCTACTATCGAATCAACAGATTTGATTCGTTAATTAGACGATTTAATTAAATTAATTATAATTTAATTTTACTTTACTTTTTCGATTCTTTTTTGAAAATAAAAAGCTGCCTACGATCTAAGTCTACATATTAGCAAAATGTTAAGCTATCATACAATTTAATCGGTCCAGTATCTTCGGAGGAGATAGCGAACAAAGATACATACAAAGAAAGAGACCACCGATTTTATGATATAGATTACAACAGCCATAAAGAAATGCGTATTCAAATATACCTTCACTTTTTTCCAAGCTTTTTATAAAAGATTCTCATGTGTTTTATTGGAACGACTTTATGCTATATGATGTCATCAGTTTAATAAATTCTCGTAACACGGCAAAAAGGGTCGACAAAATGTAAGAACCCATTCGGTTATTCACCGCAGAAATTTAATTTACGCAAAATCCTCTAGGTATTTTTTTATTCAATTTTCAGCTATTGTTCTAATAATATTAAGGCTCCTACACAACTTCTCCGTTGCGCTAATAAATGATATCTACATTTTATACGCTCGTCTCAACAGAAACCTATAAAGATACATTTACTGTTTGCAGTAGTATTTATTTCAACTTTAGGCTGCATATAAAATGCTGCGCAGCATAAATTCGACGGTAAAGCGAAACTCAATGTTGTCTCAGTGGATTTTCTGTTATCGGTAGTTGTATCTCATAACATTCACTTGAAGTTCGATTACACTCCGACCATAATCCCTTGAGAAGAGCCTCTTCACAGCGTAGTGGGATGTTATGTATCATCATTCAAACTTTAGGGTATTAGAGGATTTTGGATTGCTTGCATAAATACTAGTAGCTACAGTGGCGGGCAACATAAAATTAAAGACGGTGAGTTATGGGTGCTTTCGCAAACTGGAGCGCGAAACAAAATTTTGTGGACCACTCTATGTATTTTTCTCAAAGTAAAACGAATCACACAATTGATTATTTTTACCAAAGTCAGGTAAGTGTACACGTATAACTTTGACTTGCCAAAATGAAAGAAACGTCAAAGCATATTGTGCTATTAAAAAATCTCATTTTGAAACCCAACCGTGTTGAAATATTGGCAGCGAGTGAAATCCTAAAATAACGTAAGTTCTTTCAATTGTACCTAAAGAAATTAATTGCCTGCGTATAAAGGAGAGAAACATAACGTAAAGGCTAAATCCTATTAAAGTAAACCTCTTTGTGCAGCCGTAGTTCTTGTATCAACATCAACTCGGGCAAATGTTTCCCAGAGACGGAAATCCGACCACAACCTTCCGCGCTTTCCCGTTTTTTCTCTACTTCCGTGCCAAAGTACGTTAATGGCGGAAGTACAACTATCGGTTTTACCTACACTGATTTTACCATGTTTCTGCCAATTGATGGATGATGAGTTTAACTATTCCGTGAGTCTTGCAATCAAAATGTTTTGCTAAATACTAAATTCTTTTAACAAATATCAGCTGCGCACTGCTCTTCATTCTCAACAATGAAGGTTCGACTAGAAAATGTAACGTGGAAAGGTTTGAAGTAGTCTTTTTCTTTTTCCCTGATGGATGCTTTCAAACGATGAATTAAATATCAAGCTTTTAATATTAGACAACCTTATTTTTATCCCAGTATACGCCAGCAATTTATTTGTCTTATATAAAGTTGTTCTTTTTCTCGTACCTAAAATGGATTTGTAATGTTTCACATAGACACTTTTCGTGCCCAGTATAATGTTAATTACCTTGATATAGGTATTTTCCATGTACAGTGTAATGTTAACTAAATATACGATAGAAGCCTTGGCGACTATTTTTATAACATTATAATATGTCATTATAGGCACATTTTACACGCACTACATATATATACAAAACTGGTTCTACCATAACCTCCTCACAGTCAATCTAAAAAAAACAAATTTCCTTTGCTTTTCAATAAATAAAATAGGCCAGCCTGACTTCAATATAGTAGTTTGTACAATGAGAGTGGATATGATGTCCATATCGCACGAGGATAAAGTTTGAGCACGACGCCGTAGGCGGAGTGCTCAATTATCCGAGGGCGATATGGACATTCCACTCGAGTTGTACAGTGTATTTTTTCTACGACCTATCAATGGAAAAGAATGGAAAATTAAAAGAAAATTTATTCAACGCTAATTAATAAGATATCTTACAACAAAATCACGTTTGCCACAAACAGGGCACAGCAGGGCGTGCCCATTGCAAAACAAACAATTAATGAAAGTTGCCTAGGTAATCACGACTAACGTGGTTTGTGATTGGTGTATTTCATATCCACCCTTGTGTGGGTATGAAATCATATACGTTCAGTTAACTACAATTGCCTACATATCCATTCTGTAGATTGTGAAGAAAACAGAATATATACATGCGGGAGTAGAAAAAATTAATTATACACGATGAGAGTTGTTCTATAAATGCAAATTGCGATTGTCAAACATCTATAAATTTAGTTGAAGAAATAAAATATCTGGGAGTTATTTTTTATTCATATCTAAAATGGGACAAACAAATACAATACCTAGTAAAAAAGATTAGAAAATTAATTTTTATATTTTTAGAAATAAGACGCCTTTTTAATAAAAACCTTCTTAAAACAATATACCACGCCCTTACAGAATCAATTTTACAATATGGAACATTAGTTTGGGGTGGTGCGTATAATATAAGCATTAAACTTTGGAAATTGTACACAAATTCATAATAATAGCTATGTATGCAACAAGTGCTAAAAGTCGACTTTTATGCGCGAGACATGAAAATTATGAAACGAAGCCGAAGGCTGAGTTTCATAACATGTCTCGCGCATAAACGACTTTTAGCACGCGTTGCATACAATATTTTATCTACTCCAGTGGGATAAGTAACGCATTACGCCACTCATTTGACACTATTTCAGTTAGGTAATGAAGCTGATTACACCACTCAGTTATGTAATGGTTTTATTACGCAACTGAGTTGTGTAATGACTTCATTACGTAACTGAAATAGTGTCAAATGAATGACATAGTGACATTTGCCTACTAAAATATTTTTGAAAATGACAGATCTGACATTTTTCTTAATGCACTTTTCTCAATTTTAGGCAGTCGTAGATAAAATTTTGTACAATACATGTGTGATAATGCATCATTAATATACTTGTGTGCTTACATAACTCGTGCTACGCACTCGTTTGTAACTTACACACACGTATATTAATGATGCTGTTATCCCACTTGTATAGTAAATAACTATTATCTACGACCTTAATTTTACCGTTATTAATCCATAAATATCGATTTAAGAAAGGTTCGCATCTGCGACGTTTTTAATTTATGTCATAATAAATAGTAGGCCTGCGCCGCGGTGGCGATTGTTTGGACACGCCCGTGCTGTCAAGGTGAGTTTCCAAATGTAATAATTGATACTCCACATATGACTGTATTCATTACATAACGCTTTAATTATTTCAAAAACGCTTTACATGTAACGCAAGAAGCAACTAGAATAGCTTTACAACTTCACTTGCAGTTCGAAATTGTAGTTTTGAACCTCGCTTCACTTTTAGCACATGTGCTAAAAGTAAACAGCTGATTTCTTTAAACACGGTAAACTATAAAACGTCACTTTTAGTGAAACAAGCTAGCGCTAAAAGGCCTACTTTTAGTAGTGGTCGTAGATAAAAATTATTTTAGGGAAAAAGAGACGCTATCCTACCAACTTAATATATGACGAATTAAACGTATTGGACCTCAAAGGATTATATTTAAAAAATGTTTGTATTTTTATACACAAAAAGTAAAAACCTTCAGCAATTTGCAGAACATAGTTATGATACCAGATCTGTTGCCCGTCAGGATATTCAGCCTGCACAAATTACACGTACATTTGATAAAAAGTTTGTAACATACATCGGTCCTAAAATGTATAATATGCTTCCTGCCGATATGAAAGTAATCAATAGCATAAAGCTGTCCTCATCAAGAGTAAATAAATGCATTAAAGAAAATATTGAAAAAATAAAAAAAGAAATCAAACCACCAGAGCTTTGACAGATTCAAAACATATACTCAGATATTACTTCAAATAATGAAACAGATTCCCTGAAATTGCTTTCCCTCAGATTTTTCTATTGGTTCATTGTTGGCTGTATTAACCTTATATACTTATGTACCAATTGGTTTGTAAACCTTTCAGTTTCATACTTTTTGCATGCTTGTGTTTATATTTATATTAATAGGCTTTAGTTTTAAAAAATTCTGTTGGCACATACGACAATAGTCAGGTGCCATTCTATTTTTTACATTTACTGTACATTATAAAAAAGAAAGGAAAGAATAAATTTATTTATTTATTATTTATTATTTATTTATTATATTAAGGCATATCCTCTTTTGCCTGTGCAGCTCAGGTTCGTTACTGAATTACAGCCACTTAAAGTTTTTCATTTTTTTATTTAAAAAAGGTTACAGAAAACGGGAGTTTTTAATGTAAATCATAACAAATGTTCAAAATGACCTCCAGGGGCAGCAACACACTGCTGAGTTCGTCGTATCATGGACTGCCTCACGCGCTCAAAAATCCTGGTGTATTTCGAATTTGCTGGCATCCATCTTCTTCTCTACGTTGAAGATCCTCAATATTTCGAATTGGAGTAGAATATACCATAGATTTTAAATGTCCCCATATGTAAAAATCGAGAGGATTAGATCGGGAGACCGTGCAGGCCACGCTACAGGTCCATCACGACCAATCCATCTTCCAGGATATACGGCATTTAAAAATTCGCGTGCTGTGTGACTGACGTGAGCCGGTGCACCGTCATGCATGAACCACATTCGTCCTCTAACATTTAGTGGAACAGCTTCCAGCAAACCTGGTAAGTCGTTTTCTAAAAAATGACGATAATTCTGCCCAGAAAGTCGTCGGGGAAGTACAACAGGACCAATCAAGAAGTCGTTGATAATTCCTGCCCACACATTTAATGAAACCTGCGCCTGATGTCTGGACTGAATAATAGCTTGAGGGTTTTCTTCTTGCCGCTGGTGTAAATTATGAAAATTGACGATACCATCTCTTGTAAAGCCAGCTTCATCAGTAAAGAGCACACACGTCAGAAAGAGACGATCGGCGGCGCATGTCTGTAACAACCATTCACAGTAAGCTTCTCGTGGTGGGAAGTCATTCTCACTAAGTGCCCGTACTCTTTGCAGGTGGTACGGATAAATCTGATTAGTTCTTAAAATCCGCCACACACTTACATGATCGACAACTTCCGCCGATGCAATTCTTCGAGTACTAGCACCTGCATTTTATTCAACACGATCCAATACACGTTCTTCCAAGTACAAAGTTCTTGTAGTTCGTGGTCTGCCGCGATCTCGGACTACCGGTTTGAAGGATCTTGTTTCCCTTAATCTAATATGAAGCCTTTCGAACGTTTTTTCATTTGGTAAACGTCGGTTTGGGAAATGGTCTGCGTAAAGTCTTCTTGCTTCTGTTCTGTTACAGTGTGCCAAACCATACATTAAATGCATGTCGGACATCTCTTCGAAAGAATAATCTGCCATTTTGTACTATTAATTAGAAAACAGTACTAATCAAATAAATGACTTAATCAACTGTCACGACTGAAAACAAAAAGCATGGACTGCCTACTTAATATTGGTCTGAAAAGCTTTAAGTAAATTTCTTTAAATCCACCGCTGTAATTCAGTAACGAACCATTTTAGGACATATGTTTATATAAACTTGTTTGCTTATTTTTAGTTGTAGAAACCGTCTATGTATAGCCAGCCCAACATTTTTCTAACACCCTGTATAAGCGCATTGTACCTACTGGGTATAAATAATGCTGTCGTACATAAGAAAAAGGCAATTACAAAAATTACGCATGATCAACTCTAGTTTTAACCCGAATAAAACATTAAAGTGTTCTGTCAACATGACAGTACAAATATTCGGTTTGCTTTGACCTTTCGCCGAATTTATCTTTAAGATATTAGTTCTGAGAAAATATGTTTCATAAAATAAATAAGTATTTATAAAAGTTTTGATATTTATCAAATTTATTTTATGTAGTAAAACTTAATTAACCGTTGGCAACGTTGCTATGTTGGTTTACCACAGATATAGTCGATGCTTCGTAATTTCTAACATTGTCTGTTCCCTATGTACAACATTTCCGTTTACAGCCAGTATTAAAAACGAATAGTCAATGCAGTTTCTTAGCTGTTTTCAGTAATTGCAGTTAACTCAATTATTTCCACATATTTATCTAAAACACATTTTTACAGATATAAAATACTTGAAGTAAATAATATTATCACTAATACAGATATACATACACCAGTTGATATTGGTTTTGTAAAGTGTTACAGTGAAAACAGAGACGAGATGGCAGATAAGGAAGTACTTAAAACAGTACAAGCAATGTTTAACACCTTTATGGGGGAAATGCGGAATGAGATGAGAAAAAATAATGAAACATTACATCAAAAATTAGCTGCTGATTTAGAAGAAAGTCGGAAAACGGTAGAAGAAAGCAAGGGCCTAATCGAGGAAATGAGAACTGAACTAATGACAAAACAAAAAGAATGGGAAGAGGAAAGAAGTGAGCTGAAAAGTAAAATAATGGAGTTAGAAGGAAAAATAGAAAATCAAGATAGAAGAGGTAGAAAACTAAACGTGGTTATAAAAGGGAAAGCTTTTGAGAATATAAATAAGGAACAAGAAGTTCAACAATTTTTAAAGGAAACAATAAACGTCGAGGCGCAAATAAAAGAAGTGTGATCGTTTGTAAACAAAAAAAGAATACCGATTAACATTGTGGAGATGGGAAACTGGAGTAGCAAGCAAAAGATTATGGAAAACAAGAATAAACTGAAAGGCTCGCAGATTTACATAGAGAATGACTTGACAACTAAGGAAATGGGAATCCAAGCTGAACTCTGGAGAATAGCGCAAGAAAAAAAGAAAGAAGGTCTAAATGCAAGAATTGGCTATAAAAAAATAGAGATTGAAGGAGAAACATATACCTGGGACGAAAGCCGCAGTGAAATAACAAAAAACTGATGCAACTGGCAACCACATCTTACGAGACGACCAAAATGGCAAAGAAAACGGACGAAGACATAGGTAAACGAAAAAAAATATAAGGAAAGGCAAAAATTAATTAAGGACAAAAACAAAGTAGAAGATATAATTATAATGGCAACATGGAATGTAAGGGGTACGTACGTAGAAGGAGCATTTAAAAACTTAATAGAAGAAGCAACAAAATACAGATTAGATATAATAGCACTTCAGGAAACGAAACAAAGAGGAAACATAATTACAGACTTGGAGCAATACGTGTTCTTTAATAGCGGCAGTGAAAATAGGAGATTTGGTACGGGATTCCTAATAAGTAATAAGTGGAAACACGCAATAGTAAAATTTGAACCAATAACGGACAGAATGTGCACACTACGAATCAAAGGAAAGTTCAGAAAAATAACCATAGTTAACATACATGCACCAACGGAAGAAAAGGACATAGAAGAAAAAAACGAGTATTATGAAAAACTAGAAGAAGTGTACAGGAAGATCCCAAAATACGACATAAAAATTGTGGCAGGAGATTTCAACGCAAAAATTGGAAGGGAAGAAATATACAAACCAGTAATAGGGAATTTTAGTAAACATCTAGAGAGCAACCAGAATGGAGAAAAGGTGATCGAGTTTGCAACAGAACATAACATGAGAGTCAAAAGTACCTACCACCAGCATAAAGAAATACATAAAGCGACGTGGACAACACCAGATGGAAACACGACAAATCAAATCGACCATGTCTTGATCGAAGCAAAACATGCAGAGGGTATAATTGATGTGAGAAGCTGCAGAGGGGCGGATGCAGATACAGATCATATGCTTGTAAGAATAAAAATCAAACAAAAAATGCCAGAAACAAGAGAGAGGAAGAAACAGATTCAAAGAATGGGTGCGTACAAGATAGAAAAACTACAGAATCAGGAAACTCTACGAAGATATAACGAAGAAATAGAAAAAAGGGTTAGAATGCTGAAGGAAGGAAACAATATTGAAGAAAATTGGAAAGAAATAGAAGAAGTGATGCACGAGGCAGCGAAAGTACTGGAAATAACAAATACAACAGGCGGGAAAAAACAATGGTTCGACGACGAATGCAAAGAGGCAGTGAAAGAGCGAAACAAATCAAGAACAGAGATGTTGAAAAACCCAACAGAAGTAAACAAACAAAAATATAAAGAACAAAGGAGAAATACCAAAGAAATGTGTAGACGGAAAAAGAGAAGATATAATGAAATCAGGATAGAGAAACTGGAAGAAAACTTTAATGACCGAGAAATAAGAAACTTTTACCAAGATATAAAAAAGGAAAAAAAGGGATATCAAAATAAGACAACGTTATGTGAAGACAAACAAGGAAACTTAATAGGAGGACACAAGGAAATAATGGAAAGATGGGCTCAACACTTTCATGAGATGCTAAATGGAAATGAAGAACAAGGCAGGCAAACAGTAGTATCAGCTGCAGAGAATCAGCAAGTGGCAGGATCATACAAACCAAACACCGAAGAAAAGGTAGAAACGCCACGGAATGACGAAATCAAAAACATAATTTCTAGACTGAAGAATAATAAAAGCCCTGGAAGAAATAGAATAAAGGCAGAGCTGATAAGATATGGAGGCGACGAGCTACAAGAAAAAATATGCAAATTAGTACAGCAAGTATGGGAAAATAAAGAGATGCCAAAGAAATGGGCGGTGGCAATAATATGCCCCATCCACAAAAAAGGACCGAAAACACAATGTCAAAACTACAGAGGTATCGCCCTGCTAGACGTGGTATACAAAATAACAGCAAGCTGCATAAAAGGAAGATTAAACTCATATATGGAAAAGGTGATTGGGGAGTACCAAGGAGGTTTCCGGAATAATAGATCGGTTGTTGATCAGGTACACACACTTAGACATATTCAAGCGAAATCTTATGAATATGAAATAGAAATGCATGTACTGTACATAGATTTCAAACAGGCATACGATTCTGTAAAGAGAGCTCAACTATACAATGCAATGCAAGAACTCGGATTTCCGACAAAGTTAACGAACCTGGTAAAGATGACACTCAGCACAACTGAAAGTATAGTGAGAATACATGGCGAAGAAACAGATGCGTTTCCAGTAAACAAAGGACTAAGACAAGGCGACCCACTGTCAGCATTATTGTTTAACGTAATACTGAAGAAAGTCTTAAGGGAAAGTAATATCAATAGGAATAGTACAATATTTTATAAAGAACATCAATGTTTAGCATACGCCGACGACGTAACACTCATAGCTAGAACAAAGAACGAGCTGATAAAAATTACAAAAAACCTGATCAAAACTGCGGCACGTGTAGGACTCGAGATCAATGAGGGAAAAACGAAATACATGAAGTGGGGGAGTAAGAGACAGACACAACCAACCCAGGATTTAACAATAGGAATAGAACAAGACAGGAGATACACATTTGAACACGTGAAGAATTTTACATACTTAGGCACACTTATAAATGACCACGGCAGCGGTAGTGAGGAGGTTCGAGCAAGGATAAATAAAGGAAATAAAAGTGCGGGAAGTTTAATACCAGTGTTGAAATCTAAGACAGTGTCGCGAAAATTAAAAATACGCGTGTACCAAACAGTAATCAGACCAACAGTGCTATACGCGTGTGAAAGGAAAATGCTACGGAGAATATATGGAGGAAAGAAGATAAGTGGGGAATGGAAAAGAAGAACCAATGAGGAAATATACAACCTATATGGAGAACCAAGTATAGTGAATGTAGTTAAAGCACAAAGAATAAGGTGGATAGGGCATATAGAAAGACTGTCAGAGGAAAGAATAACAAAGAGAATAGTGAGAGGAGATACAGAGGGTAACAGGAGAAGAGGGAGGCCAAGAAACAAATGACGAAATCAAGTGACGAAGGACCTGGAAAAACTTGGTGTCGAGAGATGGACGGAAAAGGCAAAGGATAGAAAACAGTGGAAACAGATAGTGAAACAAGCCTTAGGCCTTCACGGCCTGTAGCGCTACAATATATATAAAGTGTTACAAGGAAAACCGATTTATGACTCGCAACAAGACAAAAAGGTTGTCCAGTTAGCTCAATGAGAAGTGGGAGGGCGGGGTTAAGCTGGAGGAAAAGACTAAGTCGCGATAGTCAAAACAAATTGTACCTTGAAATACGGGGACCCATCTGACTACTTCATTAGGCTACCCAATACATCTGTCGGGGATGGCATGGGGTCTCTCACCGAGAAGAATATCTCTTGGCTACGGAAATGTGTTTATCTGAAGATGTGAGTCACCTTATTTCATAATTTCAGATATAATTATTTTGCTCCAAGAATTCGCGTAACGACATTCAGCTTCCTAAATAAAATCGCAGAAGAATATTACACTAACACACATAAAATACATACGGTGACGGTCATAAATTAACTTTCTACTTGCATTTTAACATTACGTATATCGCTACACAAATAAAAAGTCTGAACAAGTGTTTACCGTGATACGATTCCATAGGAAAGTCAAGCTTGCAACAGAATATTAAGCGTTACCCCCCCATATAGCGGGAATGTACTCAAAAGTTGGGCCCGTCTAAAGCAGTCTTCTTATTATTTTGGTGGTGTTAGTAGTTAGCTGCATTGAGACCTAGTGGTCGCTTGTGTTTCCCAACGAAATTGCACGGGTCTTGTTCGAAAAGGTTGAATTCCAAAGCGAAGAAAGAATCCTATCCATAAGAACGTCCTTTATTATCTGGGGTTCTACCAGGTTGGTACCAAAATGTTTATGCCTCAGTGCTAGGAGGGACATAAAACATAAATTGAGGTATCTCTCTCCAATTGCCACTTCCTAAGGGTGGCACCATTTGCGATTCCAATTAGAAGTAAGTGCTCCCGTAGGTGACCGTGCCCCGTTAGTAGGCCAGTCACAAACCTGATATATTTTCTGATCATTGACAGGAGAGTGGAGGTGTTTCCGGGTAACATTTACCCAATAAGGAGTTTCGCCTAACGTAGCCTTGCTATCGAAGCCTAGTTGGCACTTGATTGGTTATTTAGCCAGTGCTCAATCTGTCTTTCCATTAGCACGTGTAATACCTAAAGCTGGCGGAGGGCCAATGAGTGGTTCTTGAGGACCCCTTCTGACTAGAACATCAACTTCTTCGTTACACCCTCTATTTTACTATGGCCTAGTACCCATAGTAATTTGACCCATTTTTTGTACCGAGTCTATTCAGTGTCTGAAAACGTCCCAGAACCAACCTAGGATTGATCATGGGCGATGGGATACCTTACTGTTTATGCAAATATAGATATGAAGATTGGAGTATCCTCTTTGAAGGTTTTCATGGGAACAGGTTAAGATAGCAAATATCTCCGCCTGGAATACAGTGGCGTATTTTCCAAGCGCAACGGTGTGCTTAGCCATCGGCCTATAGCCGTAAATACCAGCACCAGATCCTTCTGTCATGCTGGAGCCGTCTGTGTTCCTATCAAGGATGATTACCTGAAATGCTTTATGGAACGTATAGAGCGAAGCCATAAAATCGCTTCTTGTAAGAAGTAATGGAACCTTCCCAAAGTGGTGGATGATTCCTGAGTGTCCCACTTGCTCCCTTCTTATAGCCCACATCTGTCCCTGCCTAAGTCAGTAGGCTGATTTCCTAGCCTCTGCCTCAATCACGAAGTGAAGGGACGCAAACCCAGAAGCACCTTCAGACCTGCCGTGGGAGCAGTGCGCATTGCTCCTGTTATGCTTAAACAAACCAATCTCTGTAGTCTGTTTCTGATTGTTGCCTTGCTACTTGCCAGCTACCAAACCAGAGCAGCATATATTGTTATTGGTCTTGTAACCACAGTGTAAAACCTATAATGGTACTTTTTCCCGTCCCCTATATTCTATTTTAGTGTAGTATTAGAGTGCCCTTTGTTTGCTAATTAACTCAGTCGACCCGCTCTTACCTCAGTGCAGCTAAGGGAATTTGTCAATATAGAGAGTTCCGGCGTGCCCGCTGCCAGCTATAATTCTGTAATTATACATGCAAATCCTACCAGAAATGAAAACCAAACAGTTTATACGGAAATACATATACTCTGTAAAAGGAATATACTGGCATAAAAATACATAAAAAGAGTACACATTGATAATCTATGACTACTATATGCGCTATTAATAATAGCAAGGAACAGTCCACGAGCTTAATGCTGAATCTACATGCTTGAATACACTATTTAAGTGTAGGTATGACTTATTAATTATCAACGCCAAATAAAAAACCAGCAGTGCTAATAGTGTTCAAATTCCGCACACGAATTCACTTTAATGCGGCCTTACTCCAGTAGCTTGAAATCAGCTAACGCGACGTGTCCAAGGGGTGATGCAAGCGCTTTGTTCTGACGTTTCAGCAGGTTGCTCGTTATTTCGGGGGCGTAATTTGCTCTTTGAAACTATTGCGTAATTTGTTGCAATCGCTTCGTAATTCGTAGTTATGATTCGGCTCCCAATTTCCTGGACCGAGCATTCAAGCCTGGGCTTTATTTATGATAATTAAGCTTGCCTTTACCTCGTTGCAAGATAACGAAGAGGTCAGCTTGGTGGCTTCGGTAGCTACTCTCACAGACTTCGTGTGTTGACAAAGTCGACTGGCTTCCTTGAAGATCGAATGGCAGCTGAAGTAGCAGCTTCTTGCTATGAACTGCTGTATCTCGGGGATGCTTTCCCAAGCTGGCACTTTATACTTCGCGTGGCGTCCCTTTTGCTTAGACCACCACCTCAGTCGGCTATTGGCAAGCGACTGCCTCTACGTTGCTTCCAAAGGGCGCATGCAGTTCTAATAATGGCACACGGGATCAGTATTCCGCTAGCTTGCACTTCCCTATTAGAGCGCGCGGAACATTCACTGCAAGTTTTATGTACACAATACGTTTTAATCTAATTTCTACAATGGAAGAAATACGACTGTATTTCACTATTCTGACAGGTATAGAACCAGACTTGGTCCTATACCTGTCAGAATAGTGGTTAAATACCAAGGTGATTATTAAATACCAAGATGACACGAACTAGCCCGTTACAAACCCCATGGTGCGACGACACTTCAGACCCCAGCTGATTTCAAAGGCTCGTCTGCATTTCAACTGGGAAGCAGTGGCCATTTGAATTTGTCTCTCTACATGAGCCCTTCAGTTCATCTTCGAATACAGAATTACTCCTCGAATAATGACTAATTTAGAGCGGGTGAAGAGAGTTGCCGAAGAGTGAGGACTGTCTAAAACCCCCAATCCTTCTTTGATAAAAATGACAAGTTTTGCTTTGGTAGGTTTAATCCCAGTGAGGGCTTCTTGAATAAGCTCTCTTACTGTGTTAATATTACAAGGTCATCAGCGTAACCTAACACAAAGATGCCCTTTGCAGAGAACTCCAGTCCATGACCAGAGACCATAATCTAAATCAGTTAATTCTTAAATAGCACACAATCTGTACCACTTGTAACCAATAAAATATAACCACTTAACTGGAAATGCAGCACTTTAGTTGGCATTGTTCTAGGCAAAAACTGGAAGACATCAAACCTCTAGCTCGGAAAACGTACGGCCCGGGCTTATCGGAAAAAGAACGGAGAGCTTCAGTTCAAGGCGTCGGTATTTGGCGAAGGAAAGGAAGGTGTCTCGATGTGACATGGTGGTTGCGGAACAATAGGAGTTACCTAAATATCCGACCAGGGGTCGAAATGAAATTCCACAATTTTCGCTTTGTAGGTTGTACCGTAGATTCAACAATGTCGATATTGCCTCGAAGGGGCGGTAATGATCCCAAAATGTCTGCTATATTGCACGGAATGGTAGCACTCAAATGTGCACATCATATTTACGGGACGCTAGCTAACCGACTCTTTGAATACTACTAAATTATGCTTTATTTTTAAAATCTCTACTAATAAATTAGAAATAGAAGGACTCCTGTGTGAAGTCAATGTCTCTAATGATTTAGTTAGAAATCGATATTAAATATCAATCACACTTGTTAAATGCTGGACTCAGTAGCTTAGTGGTTAATATTCTGGATACTGATCTAAGGGCCGAGAATTCGATTTCCGGTCCAAGCGATGTTCTTAAAAATAAAACAATGCGGATGAAAACTTCTACAGAATGCCATCATTCTGAAGTGATATCAATCCGTGGGTCCCATGTTACTACGATATGTAGCATGTAAAATATTCTTTACTACGGTTGGAACTTCTTAGTCTCGGCAAAATTGTATGTAAGACTTTGGCCATATGATCACAGTAGCCAGTATCTAAGGCACCTGCTACTACCCATACCTAGACCTTGTCCATAACAAATTATTAACTAAATTTTTCAAATTTCTAATAATCAAGCAACCACGGTATTAAAAAAGTGAGCCATGAATTCGCTAACAATGTGTCATTTCAGGAGAGTAGGCGAAGAGCATGAAGATCAAAAGTTATTAATGATAACTAAAAAGTGAATACATTTACAGTATGTTGCTTTATTATGTTAATTTTTTATTATACATAAATATTAAATAGAAGCAATCCTGTATTCTTTTAACAAATCAATGATGCGACTGTAGTTTGTGACAGATGGCTACTACCCCAAAATTACTGGTATTATCAAACTAGTGGCTCACTTTTTCCAAGGAAGTTGCTTTATTGGAAATTTGAAAAGCTTGACTTGTTTTTAAAGCTGATTTCTGAATAAACCATTAAATAATAAAATTTACCCAAGGGTACTCCCTTTCTCAGCACAGGTTCTAGAAATAAAGCTAAACACCTTTAAGTGATGAAAAGTTACAAGTCATTCCGTTTTTAAATTTTGTAGCAGATACTTCGGCCATTATTAGCATTTACGACTACGTCAGATTTGACATTTCCAAGGTATAGCTTTCAGGTTTGTAGATTCGAGTCCCGCTTCGATGTTTTAAAGTGAATCTTCATTATCAACTTTTGATCGGACATTTGGAAAAATTCTACCGTCACGCTTAGATACTTTTCATATCCACCCCATAGAGCAACGCTCTGGGCCGATGTAGTTCCTACATTCCCAAAGAATTATCTCTTCAGGTTTGCGCGTATACCCATACTGATTTGTCCTTGGTTCTCCGTCTATCCCTCAAGCTAAAATTAACCACCTTACGCGGACTCAAGTGTAACGTGACGTCACGAAGCAGGTTGAGTTCTGAGCAGCTAAGACCCCTGAAACTAAACGCTTTAATACATTGCTGTTATACAGTTAATGTAAAATTAACTATTATATTGTTTCTGCAATTAAGCAGTCATAGAAACATAGGTCTCATGTCTATCGATAAAGTAAACTCAGGGTATATATACACAATTTTTATGTTCCTTAAGTTTACTTGCACTACCAAAGCAGACTCATGATGATAATAACAAAACTTCAAACCAACAACTGAAGCTATCTACTTGCGGCCTTAAAACCGAAAATTACAAACTTCTAATTTGATACTGCATTTTTAAGACTTTTCAAATTTTCAAGATATATACGACTATAAAAGCGATATTAATTATTACCGGATTAGGAGTTTAAATAATTTTTTCTACGACCACTCTTGTAAATGCTAAAAAATGTCTAAATTAAAACTGTGTAAGCTTGTTCTTACGCACAGTCGAGTCGTATGTAAAATGGATCCATTGCACGTTTAGGGATTTAATGGGGGATTATGTTGGTAGCAACAATGGTTTTAGTTTGTACGAAGCGGTGCAGAGAGGAACGGCTGTGACTGCAGTCGCCTTGTTTTTAAGGTGCTGTGACAGTACTAATATGACAATTAATACGTACAACATGTTACGTTTAGATTACACCGCCTTGTTAAATTCGAATTCGAATGGTATTTTCCCGCGCGTCGCCCGAATGATTCGCACTTGGCTGCAATAACCTCGATGCGCTTCTATCTTGGAAATGCCGATTGCGGTCTTCGACGCGTTCTTTCCGCTCGCAGCTTTAAAACAAGCAGTATGGGGGCTTAGCAATTCAAGAGCTTCGGGGATGTTTAATAACGCTTTTGGTTAGTTTTGAGTATTGGTGAATGCAAGCCTTCACGTTTTCGTGTCTTTGTTACCCCGAGCTCACGAGAGGAAGTTTTCCTACGCCTTGTGCTGATCTTTTCTAATTGCAACAACGAGCTTTTCCATGTGCCCGAATCGTCATCTGGGGTGAGAAATTAGACGCGCTAGGACCCCTTGTAGTTGTGTATTCTATCGTTGGGCTCCTTTTCCTATTCACAGCAAGCAGTGCCAGGCATAAATAATGCCGGTCTAATTCGTTAAGCCAGTGAAATTCAGGGCCCGCTCGCCGCTTCGAATCAGGTGCGGCGCTCGAATGTTTTCCGTAACTACGGCGACCGCTACAGCGCCTACCTAGGGCACGAGAAGGACCCGTCTGGGGGTTGCTTTCTCTCTTGCTTTGGCATCCCTATCTCTCTGTCGCGATGCAGTTTGCGCTGAAGGACAACAGCTACAGCCATTCGAATTTATTGGCCGAGAGCCGGAACTGCGTTTAAGATTTCCTCCAAGACTGAGCTAGGAGGTCCTGCGAGCCAGGTGGCTTGCCAAGCCGCCCTTTTAATGTGTGCAATCTATATCATTGCTGTATTTTGTTGTAAGTCTATAAGTATGTGGTAGCCTGTAATTAAGTAATGTAGAGCGACTCTGCAATTCTAACTGACGCAACATATTGTGATAATTATGCATTTACTTGTACTGTGATATTTGCACGAAATTATATGATATTTATGCCAGTATATAGGGTGAGTTTAGTTAAGGCTGATTACTTTGTTTGGAGCTATCTGTCAGGAAGTATAATATAGTGTTGGGTATTGAGTTTACAAATTCTCGTTAGAACACCGGCTTGCATTCGCCGTTATTTCAAAATTTGTTGGCGCTTTGGGCATTTATTTAATTACTCATCTACCGTTTCCTTCTTAAAGAGCTACACGCCTCCAATCGCTGAGCCGGCAGCCGGCTTTTTCACCCAAGTGTACCTAACCTTGTTTCTTTGGAAGATCGCCCAGTTATTTCAGTAATAATGGGCTAACAAACATTTCTGTTTCTATTCTACTCTATTTAACCGTATGAGTGTGGTACTTTTAAATTTATTTATTTATTCCAAGACAAAAGTAAAACGTTTTATGCACCACAGGCATTAATTTACCCTTCGGACACAAACATCTTTATAATGTCCTTGGTACATAAATAACTATTATTTGAGCCTGGGGATACATTTCATACGTTTAAGTATCTGAAGATTTTATTTACGTGTGTGGGCAATTTTACTACTCGTACAAATAACCTAGTTGTGAAAACTAAAATTAACAGCTTAAATGAGATTTTACACGGTTAAATTGTTGCAGGGGAATTCTTTACGAAATAATTTTATGCCAGCGTATGTAACGTAATTTTTGCTTAAATTAAAGAGACATGCATGCTTTGATTCTAGTATTTGACTAGTGTCAAAACGTTGCGGGTTCGTAAGACATTCTATGTTATACTATAACATGATCTTAAATGTATATGAACACTTACGTTATATCGCAGCTCTATCAAACTAAATTAAGAGGATTACATATAAATGTACATAGCACTCAAGTATTTTAGTTACGTTTGAGAGTAAAAGGACACAGTTCGGTATAAGTAATTGTGATATTGCACAGACTAAAATTAACGATACAAATAAACTTGATATCTAGCAAATAAATACAATACAATTTAACATAATCTCGTATTTGATTAAATTGCTAATACAGGAACCATTGAATAACAGTTCCCTTTCTTTGCATTTAACATGGTTTATACAAAGCATAACAACTTAGTTGGTTCATTGTATTATAAATTAAAACTACAGTTCATCGATAACTATTACTACATGTATTCGACATCTAGAAACTTGATTTTAGTAGAAAATGTTAAAAAATATTTGCAAATGTTGTAGGTTAAAATTACTCACACAACTACCCTTTGCTGCTTAAATATTTTTATATAAATTTTAATGGATCGTACTTAGTTTACAATATTGAGAACCTACTATGGTTATTGCTTATAGAAGTACCCATAAAAACCGACTCATCTATTATAGCGACACTTCGTCTGTAGAAAAGTTAATTATAGATAGATTAATGTAACACCACTTTTTTATCCACAGTTTTTAACTTTTTACACCCATTCTTAGTACACGTTAGCGAATCCGATCGAAAAGCGTCGAGGTGAACTGACATGTTAACAAATGTTCAGCCCCAAAGCTCCGACCCTACGCTTTGTAATCCGCAGCATCATGCGTGTATTAATAAAATGTACAATTTCGACTATGTGTGCAAACTTTTTTTTTAACAACACATACTTAGATGTTTGCACTTCAACAATAAATCATTAGCATGGCAGCTTAATCTCTATAACTTTGATGATGTTTTCGGTGCAAAGTTTTTCAGAAATATACGGTTCGAAGAACTTTAGCTTCTTTCCATCTCAAGTTTCTAGTAGCGGCTGTTTAATAGACATAAATGCGTACCTATTAATACAAACATATACAGTGCGGCTCACAACATACGCAATATGAGTAAATTTGTGAATTTTTAATATAATCAAAATTGAACAGCACTGTAAGTAATAACCGATCATGAGTTATAAAATTATAATATAACCAAGTTTGAATAATCCACGTTTATAAATAATTTTAGTAGAATGGAGTAGATGGATGCATCTCTGCCTAGCAGAGGTTATGCAAAGGCAACGCTATCTCCTAGCAAAGTTTTGAATGGAAAACACGCAGTTTAATACAATGGCATTTCTGAAACCTATTCTTTTATGAAATGTTTACCTATCCAGTGTAACAAAGTAAACTTTGAAATAAATTATATCCACATGGCTGTATGGTTGCATGGCCCGATGCTGATCAACTTGAATTTGGAATAGCCAAACGCTATGGTTTCTCCTTATGCTGCTTCAGGTTGATTAAATACCTATTCTAATGAAATTCTATCTTTAATTAACATTAGGCACTTGTTACACCCGAAATTCGTTTTACGACAAATAATAGAGAATAGGCCTGGGCTGGGATCAACAATAATTTGGTAACTACAAGTGCCGTTCAGCCGATGGGTGACGAGATTGGTGTAACAATAATTTGCCAGCTAACTCGTCGGGAAGGTCGTAGGTTCACTTAGATATTCGTTACACTGGGCGAGGACCTGGTAAACTTACGATGTGTAATCTTTTAGGCGCCACCGACTTTGATATTGGTAATACAGGTCTGTTTCTTAAAGGAGTATTTGGAAACGATCCTCAGTTTCACTAACATGTGTTACATACGTTGTCCAGCACGCTCCAGACTAACTTTTCTTTGTCGTTTGTTACCGCTAGAATCTTTTACATACAAAATATAAAGGGAGTGCATGCAACTAACATCAGATCAAAATAAAACATGGGTTAATTTAATTTTACGCAATTGAAGTTAAAAACACCAAAATTAAGCATTTACAATAATGACAATGAACTTAATTGATTAAACCTATTTCCTATATAACGTCATAGGTGTTTTCACGAGCTGCGAAAGATTATTATTGTTAATTCTACTTAGGTATCTAACGAGATTACTAATTCACAGGACAAGAATTAATGTTTGTGCCTCGCTATTGAAGCTATGCGATGTCCTTTACACGCGCGTCACTTTAATTGTTTTCCCGGCACTTCGCTCAGTAAAAATGGAACGGGCTTGTACTATATTATAAACTACACAGTACTTTAAGATCCCGGCGGTTAGGGATTTTTTGCTGTCCGTCGGCAATGCGCTGACGCTATTGATGGCTGCCAAGAAGGTTGATAGCTACGGGTCTGAATGAGTTTTTGCGGTGTGGGGACGAAAGCTGGAAAGAACAACTGATCCTCGAAATGGAGTCTGGATGTGTGGACGTAATGAGACGAGAATGCTGTCAACCATACTTCCTAATTGACCTTTTCTGACCGTATAAAGCGATATGAAGATTTCTCCTCCGATAATTAAATTTTTCGCAGCTTTAACACATTATCTACCCGTCAATCACTCGCTACTTAACTACACCAAGCAACTCCTTGAAGGCTTTGTAGATGACTCCCCGAAACAAAGTGACACTCCAGTCCATTCGAATCGCCAAGTGGCAGTAGTGACAGTTAGATGATCGCACCCGATTGGTTAAAAAAACACGCTTTCTAGTTGACAGGGCTTAATTGGCGGAATCCGCATAAGGTGTTTAATTGCATGATGCAGTTTCTGCACGTGTGTGTGTTTATAGTTTTTAATTCAGATTTATGATAACATTTATTGCTTCCTAAACGACTTGACGAGCTTACGTCGCACGAAAATAGACAAATATGTGCTACTGCAATTACACTTTGCTGTATTCCGATTTTGTACCTGGTTGTTATAGCACGAAAAATTCACTTAACACACTCTAAACCTATTGACCAAAACGACATCTAGATGTTATTTACCACAGGCAAAATCAAGATAATAACCATCATTACACCAGGTTACATCGTCCTTCAAATATTATCCCTATACAAATGATTTATTTTCTTAACTATGATCATATTCTTCAAACTGTAGATGTTTTCATCTGATGTATTAAAAATAAAACATGTAGTAATAGACAGAACCTACATTTATCATGCACTACCTTTTAGCACTGCACGTTGGCTCTGTTACGCTTATTAAAATAGTTAGAAGCACCGCAACGCAAACAACTTTTAGATCGAACAAAGGTTGACGATTGTTGAAAATTATATGCATTTTTCGTAATAATATTGAAACAGTAAAACCACATAGCAATGCGAATTATATGGAATTCTTCTAGTAATATTGAAACAGTAAAACACATAGTAATGCGAATTACGTTAATTCGCAAAAACACCGTAGTCGGTGGAATTCCAATCTGCTGCCCAAAGCGGAATCAGATTGTTAGACAGAAGCAGAGTGGCCTAATTCTGATTAAAATAATTTTTAAATTTTTCAAGTTAAATAGCAATTAAATAAATTACAGCGGGAAATGCTTTTAACGTCTTTAATCAAGAAAGCGCTTCTCAAAGAAACAAATATTGCTAGATCAAATAACGGTTGACCATTGTTCGTCATAATTATGTGCAAAATGGGTAACAATATCTTGTTTCTATGTATCTAAGTTTCTACTAGTAATAAGACTGAGGTCACACGGAACACTTGAATGTGCGAATTGCGAATGTGCATAGTAAAAAAATTGGAATCGCTGATTGAACCTAGGAATCTGACTGCTACTCAGACGCCTTAACTGTTTGGTCAATAGGATGCTTTGCAAGATACAGGCTTATCAATGCGTTATGTAGGGCAATATGACGACAAGACTGGTGGCGAATGAAGTAAGCCCGATCAATGACCATGATTACGTGACACACGCACGCAGACAGGCACAACATGAGTTTATACAGGGTCTCGCAAAGATGCGAAGATGGAAGACATTTCTAAAAGTATAAGAGTTACATAAAACGCGTTTATATAAACGTTGTAGGTACGAAGAGGGTTCGAATTATTAAAATATCTTTGATTAAACAGGTTTGCTCAAGAAAGCGTCGAGAACCAAAATATTTGAGTAATGTGCATCACCTATACCGAATGATAACCACCAAACCTGACCATAGGAGTTTAAGATGACAAATAGTTTTTTTCGACGACTAACAACAAAATTAGATTTTGCTAATTGACATTCGCCGCTGAGCGAGCGTTTTCAGCATTTTAGCGCCCGCCGAGAGTTTTGAGTTTCCGCGTGAGTAAAATAATTAGCCGTGTCAGGATGTTTCCTTAACAATGTTCGTCATTTGTTTAAATAATCGCATCACATGCCGACTATTAGGCGAGTAATTTTCTATTTATTGTCACTTGTAAATTTTAATAATATGAAGTAGTATGATTATTTTCCTCTTAATAATATGCCCAGTCGTCGAAAAAATAGTATGTATATTTCGAGCTAAAAGTGCTCTTGCCGCTTTTCTATGATTGCTGGTTTCGCTGCGCAGCAGTATAGAAGGTATAATTCCAGAACTTTGATGGAGCTACGGCAACGCAGTTTACTATGTCGTAAGTACTTATCTAAGGGGCCAAGCTTCTGCAGAGGATGGTTAAATATCCTCCAAACCGGCTATCACAGCTATCCTGGCAGCAGATTGAGGGTGCTTGCAAAAGTCACCAGATCGCAAACGAAATACGGCTGCAAAGCTAATAGCTCAGGCGGTGTGAATCTAGGTCAAATAAGATGCACGCCTCCTAGAGACTGTATCGGCGAATTTTATAACCTCTCGTCAAAGTTATAAACGCCGTATGCAATCAGCTAAATACAAAACGCTACCAAAACCAAAACGAACTAAACTCTCATCTTGTAATACAGGCTTTTATGGCCAGGACGGCTAACAACTTGTAGTAAATAATCCATCTGATAGACGTGGGCACAAAAATAAACCCAAAACACGTTTTCCAGGCCCAAGTTCCGCAGCAAAGTGAAGCCTCTATGTATAATCTCTCCAAATACAAAAAGCTAAGGGACTATATCCGGAGCACGAAAATTACACACAAGTTGTTCAGAATATACTGAATTCGAAGCTACATCTTACATTCGACGTACAAGATTCACTAAGCTGTCAATTAAACCAGGTGAAATATCTAATCAATCCAAAACATATATTTTAAATAGCCTTTCGGTCACTTCGACAACCAATGGAATTCAGATTATCATGATTTAACCAATTCTCATTCCCCTGAAAAAAGAACGAAAACAACTTTGTAAGCTTTTGAAAAGCGAAGCAGTTCTACGGTACCCGCACTCGATAAATATGCTGTGAGGAAAATCAGACAAGGTGCAATTTAAAATTTTAAGACAACTTAATGCAGTTAACGAGTAAGTACTACGAAACCTCAAATATTTAAAAAACATTATTAAGCAGCGAAATAGAAATCGGAAATTGTTTTGTTCTACCACAATTCTAGCTCATATTAAGGAAGTACAAAGGTGTGGACTCAGTTTCTCCCATAAGGCATCAAATATAAAAAAGTCGGTGCAAATAAACCAATCGACCAAAGAGCCTGCAATGCTTTACTTCAAACTGGCGTTTAAGGAGAGCACTTAGTGCTGACAGCTGTGTAGAAGCCTGTGGAAGTACGCAATAGAAAAGCATCATTGATATACTATCGAGAGATTTAAAAAAAACAATAGAGTTTTTCTCTTACGTGGCTGTAAAAAAATATAACAACGCTTCTAAATGTTAGAGGATGACCAGTTACTAAATATTAAAACGCTGAACGATAATCTTCAGATGCCTGCAGGGTTGTCGTAGAAAGCAAATGCGTTAATACCTGCAATAACGAAACTATGCGTTATAAGCTCACTAGCTGATGTTTTTTTGCTAAACTAGCGTCTATCTTCAAACACTATAGTAAATCAAACCTAGTTTATTTACTATACTGAGTATTATAGAACCGGAGAAGATTAAAATTTAATTTAAATATAGAACTAAAAACTCAGATGGACGTAAATTCTACCCCTTTCGATAACTGAAATTCCCCACGCTCGCAACTAAAAGGAATAGTAATATGTGAGCAAACGAAAATGAAATCAAGCTTGGCTTTGAAATATTTGTTTGTGTTGGTGGCTCTATTTGAGGTTATCAATCAGGTTAGGTTTTGCGTCAGTTTTGACACAAACTGACGCAAAACCTAACCTGATTGATAACCTCAAATGTGACATAGACTTATTCCATATATTTAAAGAACTATATTGCTAGCGGCTATGAGTTGGGGGGTCACGAAGGAAGTGAGACAGACAGCTAACCCTTCAATGTATATGATGAGCTATGCGCAAGCGCGTCGGCGTTGTCCGCGCGGTGAGGAAGTAATCAAGTTTAAAATTCTCTTCTAAAGGCGGAGTTTGAATTCTTAGGCATGCGCACTAGACGCTTTATACTCAGAGTGAGACTGTGTCGGCGCCGTAATGATTTCGGCCGTTTCCAGGCATTACTAGCAATATACAGGGTGTTGAAAAAGAGCCGCAATCGTATAGTACTACCGTAATTGACATCAAATAAGTACCATAAATCCGTTTTTAAAAGTTTGCTGCTATGCTTATGTCGGAAGATATAAAATTCCTTCTACCAAAATTAAAACCTGTTCTAAAGCTATGATATTAATTGTATTGACAATTTTTCCTAACAAAATAAAAGCGTTAATCTATATCAACAATTTCCGGTTAGTATAGTAATGAATAACAGTTTTATTAGACATCCTCAAAGAATAAAATATTGTTGAAAATACAAAATTACCGATCTGACAATCCTGCAATATTTGTATGTATTTAAGCACAATAAACTAGTTATCATATTTCAATAAAAAACAAACGTAAAAAATCAGAATCTAGACACAGGTCACTTTTTTGTAATGCATGCATGTTGGCACTTAACCCCTTTGTATGTACAGTGTTGTCATATTTTCTAACTTAAAACAGCATTATCTCTGAAACGGTTGTCGGAATTAAAAAAATGGTGTTAACTTTTTTGTTACTTTACCCATGAAGAACATCATGATACTCTTCGATTGCGCGACTTTTTCAACACCCTGTATGTATAATATGCGCAAAACCTAACGTGATAACCTCGAACTTGACATAAACTTACACTGGCACCAACACAAACAAATATTTCAAAGCCAAGCCTGATTTCATTTTCGTTTGCTCACATCACGGCCTGCTAAATTGTGTGACAAACGTCACTTAATACGTTTGTCACACAATTCAGCAGGCCGTGACTCACATGTTATATTATGTTATTAGGATTAAAAATGGTAATTTGTGTGGCGAGACCGGACGCGTTTGACTGACGAGCGTAGGCTAGTCAGACAACTCAGGGCGGGGCACACAAAGTCACTTTTACTCCGAATAGCATATGCTATTTTATTTTCAATCGCCCGAGCTAATATATATTTTATAAATATATATTTCAATAATTATGATTATCGAGAATTGATGTCTACGTCAGTTTTTGACAATCAAGAAGGCCAATGTCAAAAATATAAATAATGTTATCACTTCTAGAGCGAATAGCCTAGAGTCACCTTGAGCCATTTGTCCTGCTGGGTCAATACTTGCCACATTAAATATACCTTTTTGGTCTTTATTTTACAGATATTCAACTTCAATCTAGAAGTCAGGTTGAAATATTTATTTTAATTTAAGTGTATGTTGCTATATTTGATCATAATCAAATCGTAAATAGAAGCATATGCTACTAATACGGTTAAGTATTTACTGCCCTTCAAATATATTAATGGTAATGTAAATATTAACATGATCTCGATGAAGGAATATTTATACTTAAAAACGTAACAATAGAGGGTATTACATTTCCACTGCTAACGCATCCACAATTTCTGGTTTCAGTAAAGTGATTACATTGACGTTACACAATTGCTGTCTGGTGTGGTATAAATCAATAGCGAACAAAGCCTGTTAAACGGCATCCAGAATTACACAGAAATGTGGGAAAGCGTTATATATTATATTCTTTGAAATAATAAAAGCGCACTGTACATTTATCTTCAAAATTTCAATTTCATTTATAGATTAACAATTGCAGTTACCACAAGGCATTTGTTACGCATAGAAACTTATGGAAATAAATGCCGGAGCGGTTTTATTATGTTTTCTGTGAATTTGATAAAATATAGAAATAAATGACTAACTCGTTGTTACAAAGCTATTTTGGGCAACGTCCATCTTTAAAATTCAACATGGGGTATTTTTGCTTATGTACGACAAAGTAAGAATTTAATTGTGGTCCAAGATATTTTGAGTTCAATTGTTGGCTAGTGCAGTGATTCTAATAGTATATTATGTAACAAGTTTTATAAACGTCACTTTAGTTACGAGTGTTTAATAAACGAGTTCATATAATGTGCTACATACTATACTTTTTCTAATAAAGCAAATACCTACTGTTTGAACCTAATTTCACCCCATGACTAAAATGTACTTGCCAACTTCAGCTCGTGACTAAGAGGCTCTTTAGTCATAGGTTATGAGGGCATGATTAAAAGGTCATTTAGCGACGTGTATGTTAGTATGTTAAATGTCATTTCAGTTACAGGAGTCAAATAATAATATAATTTCCATTCACTTTTCATAAGCATATAAGCAAAATATTTGAAGAGCAAGCTAAGATTACCGTTTGTCGTTAATTTATTAGGGCTTACCGCCCGGAGAGATGTTTATGCCCTTTCGAGGGCACCAGTTTACAAGCCTGAGGGCATCTGGCCCAAGAATTTATAAGTCACCCGAGGGATATGATTATCAAGTAACTAGCTGAAACCCGCGGCATATGCCGCAATTAAAATGTACGACGAATTTAATAACTTTTGTTGCACTAAAGAAAGTTTTAAAAGCACGCTAGAGATTGGCAGTAAGGAAAAGTTCCAAAAAATATATTTTCAAATGGAAAGTCTCTGGAAAGGAAACGCTCGCCCCTGGAAGGCGTCCTAATTAATACGACGTTGTTGGAACGCAGTAAAAAAAAATTATGAAAAGAATTGTTCTACAAGTTAAGAAAAGTGAGAGTTTTCCAGTGAATGTAAAAGTTTTACGTGAGCATGGAAGAATGACGTAGCCCACGGCACATGCCGCATTTAAAGTTTTGGGCGTTAGATAGATATACTTTGTTTGCGACATTACAAACAAAAATCTTTTACACACGTCTACTATGGCAAATGCTACACCAAATACATACAATATATACAGTTCACATTTAATTATATATATTTATTCCTAATTCAGTACGTAAAACATGCTTAGAGCCATGTTTATGATAACGGTGATAAAACTTAGATTACATTTAGATTTTAGTTTATTGGCATACATGTTTAACGTCAGTGTACAAACAATTTCTAGAATATTTTATACCACATTGAATATTATGTATCATCGGATGAAAAATTTTATTATTTGGCCTGAACGAGATCAGCTGATTAAATCAATGCCAGAATGCTTCAAGGTAGCATTTGGCAACAAGATTTCAGTAATAATCAATTGTTTTGAGATGAGAGTGGAAAAATCAAGTAGCCTTGAATTACAATGTACTACATGATCTATGTACAAACAACATAATACGGTAAAGGTACTAATAGGCATCACTCCTCCTGGATCAATATCATTTGTATCACATGGATATGGTGGCAGAATAAGCGATAAAGGTCTAACAGAGGATTGTGGGATTTTAAACAATCTCTTGCCAGAAGATTTTGTATTGGCAGAGGCTTTTTAATAAAAGACTCCGTAGGACTACATATGGCCACAGTGATTACGCCTCTGCTTTTCTAAAAGGGAAACGGCAGCTCGATCCAAGGGATATAGCATCAACCAGGAATATAGCAAGCGTGAGGTAGTGCAAGTATATTGTTACAATAATTATCTTAATTATATCTTTTTTTCAGAATACACGTCCAACGCGTTATTGGTGTCCTTCGTCAAAAAAATACAGTTCTTCACGAAACAATGCCGATGTTCCTGGCGAAAAAGAAAACTGACGATGTTGCTGTGGTAGATCAGATATTAACAGTTTCTTCTGCACTCGTAAATTTATGCTCTCCTATAATTGTATAAATATGAAATAAATTGTATTAACAAAGTTAATCTAATTATTTTTACTTTAATAATAATAATAATATCTACAAAATTATTAAAATTAGTTAATTAAGGATCTAACGTTAATACTATCCACCACCATTTATTATATAATGTAAAATTATTTTATTATCTTTTTCTGCATGTGGCCAATTAATAAAAAGCCAAATTACAATATCACATAGCAAAAATTATTAAATAGTAGGTACCTATACGATAAGAAACATAAGGATATTTTAAAACTATGTAAGCTACATTAACAATCAATAAAATTACACATGCTGTCTACACAACATAAAAGAATAAGAAAAATCATTTTTTCGTTGACCGCTTCTTAATTTCAATATTAATGAATTATTTTTCCTAAAAAAGGATGGATTAATAGAAGTCATTAATACACTGTTTTTGATTAATCCACTCTTTTTCATTAATTAACTGTTTTTGTGATTTTGATGTTTTGATGATATTTTGCATGGAGGTTAGTTGTATTAATCAAATTTTTCGTCACAAAAAAAGATTTTGAGGTCAACGAAAAATTTTTGTAATCAACTTGTTTGTTAATGGGTTATTAATAATCTCAACTATTAAAGGCACTCACTCGATTATTAATCGCCTTCATTAACACACTTGTTGGTTAAATAACTATTAATGCATAAAGAATAACGGATATTTTGAAGCTATTTAATATTTATTTATTGTGGCATCTCTAACAAATAACTATTAATGCATAAAGAATAACGGATATTTTGAAGCTATTTAATATTTATTTATTGTGGCATCTCTAACAAGTGTTACCCTTATTACAAGAGATGCAGTGTAGATATATTCTGCTATATGCAGGTATGAGCGTTATAGCATGTAAATTAAAATTAAAATAATCATCCTAACTAAAATAAACTTTAATCATGGTTGCAGGAGATGGATCGATGCCGTAACTTGCTACTATGACTTCCCGTACTGATTGGTAAATTTAAGTCTTAAAAATTTGTTACATCAATAGTTCATTTTGTTTCATTTTAGTTATAATAATACTTTTTTACAACAGATGCAAACATACGGTATGGAGCTGACAAATCAATGTTGAGCAGTATGTAAATTTGATTCACAAGCTTTAATATATCAGTAATCGGAATTCTGGTATAAAAAGAAGGTACAAAGAATAACCGTGAGAAACGAACAAGCCTAGCGGGTACTCTTAAAGTTAATAGCAAAAGCAGCTTGCTATCATTAATCTTATTATTCCATAATTTATAACAAAATTTTAATGAATTTAAGGTACATAAACAATCAAAATATTTACATAACAGTACAAAATAACAGAATAACTAATGTCTAAATTAAGTATGAAAAAGAATTGCAATGGATAAAGTATAAAGGATCAACATATTTACAAATTCTATCAACATAGAATAACAAAATAATTCTATTTATATACTGCTCCACAAATGTACTGGACCACCCATAAAAATGTATTTATTACATTACGTCACAATATATATACCGTCTGTTCTATAAAAAAGGCCCCGCCTTCTAGCTACTTTATTAATTATTTTAGACCCAATAACCTTATATCAAATCAAATGGCACATAAAAACCTACATTTTAACACTATCAAATTTTTTTTATCTTCAATTGTTTCAGAGTGGTGACGTCACGTGCAATTTTTTTAAATGACACTGTATATTTTTTGACATTTTCTGGTAGAGGTTTTTTTTCTCTTTTCAACAATATAAATATTTTATGCCCTTACATAAGAAAATTTTCGAGAAAAATTAAAAAACTTTTTTATCGGTGGGAGGCCACCATACAAAACTATAAACAAAAGTGTAACTCAGAAAAACAAAACAATAAACACTTTAGATTATTCTGAAATCTGACAGTTAAAGCGTTTGGCTACTATTTGTTTTGTTTTTCTGAGTTACACTTTTGCTTACAGTTTTGTATCATGGCCTCCCACTGTGAAAAAGTTTTGTAATTTTTCACGAAAATTTTTTTATGCAAGTGCATGAAATATTTATATTGTTGAAAAGAGAAAAAAAACCTCTACCAGAAAATGTCAAAAAATATATACCGTGTCATTTAAAAAAATTGCACGTGACGTCACCACTCTGAAACAATTGAAGATAAAAAAATTTTGATAGTGTTAAAATGTAGGTTTTTATGCGCCATTTGATTTGATATAAGGTTTATTGGGTCTAAAATAAATAATAAAGTAGCTAGAAGGCGGGGCCTTTTTTATAGAACAGACTGTATACAGTGTTTTGCACTACCAAACGGCTTAATACCTAAATTCCCAACAAATTTCGAAAATATTTTAACTGTCCACCTGACAATTCAGCTCTTTAAAACGTCAAAATTAAAATAGTCATATTTGGTAACTTAGCAATTTATTAGTTACCATGGTGAAAATTGTTTATTTTACTTTCTCTCCGTTGGTGGAGCAAATCAACTTCACGACCTAAAGATAGGCTAATAACGGTGCGTTCTGAGACTAGTAGTGCAAAAAATGTATTCTACAAATTTAGGAATTAAGTGTCAAACATGTGTGAGAACATACGAGGGCTGCTCTGTATATTGTTAGTAGCAGGCCATGGACGCAGGCAAAAACAAAACATTTGTATTAATTGAAAGCCCATTCTTTTGACAGTTTCCAGCTGCAATTTTACCAGATTGAAGTTAAAGGTTATAGAGATATAAATTTTTGATTGTTATAATTCGTTTGATTTCCACTAAGCCACTAAGCAATATGGAAGTGCCGCGAAGTGCTTTTAGGGCTATGATGTTCTACGATTATAAACGAGGTTTAACGTATGACCAGTCATCAAAATTTAGTGGCAGCTTTTGATGACAATAGTCCTTCATTATCCTCAATTAGTTACTGGTTCCGTGAATTTAAACGTGGAAGGTGTACGTTAGAAGATGAACCAAGACCTGGACGACCAACAGTCGCTGTTTGTGCTGAAAACGTTATTGCTGCCGAAAAGCTGATTAAGGAAAATCGGAATATCACCCATAGAGACCTTCAAGAAGAACTAGGGATTGGATCATCTGCAGTAGATACCATCTTACATAAACATCTGGGCGTAAGGAAGCTGGCAAGTCGGTGGATTCCGCATTGCTAACCGAAGAACAAAAACAAGCACGGGTAAACTGGTGCAGGTTTATGTTAGAAAAGTTCCATGGAGGATCTTCAAAGCAGATATTTAATATCGTTACGGCCGATGAATCGTGGATATATAGTTATGATCCTGAAACGAAACAACAGTCGACTGTTTGGGTGTTTGAAAATGAGGATATACCAACAAAAGTTAGTCGCAGTAAAAGTGTAAACAAAAAGATTATTGCAGCTTTCTTCAGATACAGTGGTCCAATCGCAGTAATTCCTCTTGAAGATCGTAAAACTGTAGCTGCTGATAGGTATGTAGAAGTTTGCGTTCCACAAGTCTTCCAAAAATTGTGTAGTGATCGGCCACGATCTGGTTTGCATGGAATTTCATTGCACCATGACAACGCAACTCCCATACGGCTGCAAAAACTTAAATTTTTTACACTAATCCGGAGCCCAACTAGTCACTCACCCACCAACCTGTTTCGAGCAGTGGTTTCAAAGAATGAAGAAGTGTATTATGGCTAAGGGGGAATACTTTGAAAAACAGTGAAATTATTTTTTTTTAAATTTCGTAGTTTTTCTTGCTACTAACAATTTATAGAACAACTCTCGTACCATATTACTTGCCTAAAAAAGAAAATGTTTGAGAACAATTTTAAATGTATTTCATGCCTAAAACCAGCTATCTGAATTGAGGCGTGTAGTTCAACAACGGCCTAACTGACATTGAGTTTTCGCGTTTTATAGCGGGCTGTGTTCTAAATTCGTGATATTACATAGTGCAACACTGACCCAATTGAAATTCTTCAAATTGCCAATAGATGGCAGCAGACTACTGTTGTTGCCGTTGTTGCATTTACGAAATTTTAATATTTCAGAGAGCAACAATGGCCCAACTGAGAAAGGTCGGCGAAGTACTTATTTCTTAAAGTGCAACAGTGGCCTATCTACAGCGTTCGGTAGATAGTGGAAAGCCTTGAGCAGTGTTATTTTGTGCAAATAAGTGTAATAATATGTCGAATCTTTTAGCAATTCCAGTAAATAATTTACACTATTGTGATTAGTTTTGAGTTGACTGCATTTACATATGATTAGGCTTGATAATGTTCTTTTTCTACAATAAATAAATTCATATTTTGAGGTTATGGACCACATATTTTTTATACTGATTGACTAAAATTACAAAATGTGCATAAAAATAAATTTTTAGGTTGCTCAAATGAAACAGATTTGGATGGAGAAGATGAACCATTTGTAGACTCAGGTTCGAGTTATGTGCCATCAGGCGACGAGTCTGAATCTGACGTCGAAGGTATAAGATCTTAGATAAAATTAATTATAGTAGATTTGATTCAATATTTCGGGGTTCTCTTCTATAAGTAAGTTCCCTTTATCAGATAATTTTACTGCTGAGATTGTGGTTAACACCACAACACCACCGAGAAAAAGAAAGCGCGGGGATAGGAGAAAATTCAAAGACGAATCTATATGGAAGAGAAATGTAAGAAAGAACTTTAAAAATAGTGGTCAGGAATGTGTATCTGCTAGAGGTAAAACCATATCCAAAAATGCTTTGATGATAGTGACTGTCAATGTATTAGGCAGTGTCACAATTTAGTTGCTTTAGAACAGAGAAGAAAAATTTTTGAAACTTTTTATTCACTCGGCGATCATGATCTTCAAACGTCGTATATTTCTGGATTAATTCGGCTAGTTAACCCTTTACAGCGCAGTGGGTAAATAATTTCCCACCTACTGTACCTGTAGCTTCATTGGGAAAATATATTCCCACCTACAAATGTAGATGCCCTGAGATGGTACTGGAGCCACTACAAGCCACTACCACATTGCAGCGCCTCTATATTCGTTATTTTAACTATTATGCCAGCTGATCTGTCAAAGTGGGAAATTATTCGCCCAAAGGTTTCGTGTGGTGTAGAATGACGTATATTGTTGTTGCATATAGTTTGAAGTGGTTTTTCTGTTTTTACTGTATGTTTAAGGTGAGTAAATTAGCATGTAATGTATTTAGAAAGGATTCTGCTATAATTGTGCAATATTAGTTTAACAAATAGTGCTCATATTGGTATTACAGATAAAAAATTTGTTTGGTATTGTCATTGTTAGGTTACGTAGGACTTCCACAAAACTAACTTTTTTCCTAATAGCTAGTACTGAAAATGTTTATTTTGCTTTTTTATCACGTAAATTGTATATTTTATCAGTTCAAAGTATTGGTTTTCAAATTTTTCGATTCACTTAGATAATATTTTCGTTTTTATCGATGCACTCTAGTACAGTGTTAGTATGCCATGAAATCAAACTATAAAATATTTCAGGATGGCAAGAAATTACGAAAATCGCCGAGCTCTTTCCCATGCAGAGTTAGTAGAACTGGCTAGTAATTCATTTATTGAAATTACTGAAGAGCAAGCAGTATGTTCCGATATTGGGGGCGACTCCGATGCAGAAGATGTGTTACCACTGAGTGCACCCTATTCTCATCGCGATGTGGTTGAGACAAGACAAAATAGAAGAAACAAAGCTGGTCCAAGTACATCGAAGGATCAGAACAGTGAATCTAGCGGTTCAGATTATTTACCTTCTGATGCCGATGACAAAGACGATGCAGTGTCGGTTATGGATGTTAGCGAAGGCAGTGACAATGGGCTGGATACTTCATCAGACATTGATACTAGTGCTAATATAGATATAAAATGGACAAAACAGGCTAGGGATCCCAAAATGTATAATAATTGTGTTTTTCAACAACCATTTGGTTGTAAAATGAACCTGAATCGGGAGCTTTTTTCTGATCATTATCAGAAATTTTTTTAGATACGGACCTGCATTTCTCATAGTTTTGTAAAAATAAGTTCATACAGTAAGTTAGGCCTTTTTACATGCCGTTAAAATATTAAAATGCACATCATAATGTCATAATTCTGATACATTAATTTAATAAGCAACCAATAACTATTAACAATAAACAACAAATAAATGAACAAAAGATAGGCAGAAAGAATGAGAAAACGAGCCTTGAAACAATGTAATAGGTATTTAACGTTTTGAAATAGAAGAAGAACTTAGAAGATTGGTTCTTGAAGCCTTTCAAAGTATAACGCCAGTATTGCTGAATAATGTTTTAGATTCTACAGTTAGATGTTATTTATGCATATAGTCTAAGAGCTGGTGACATTTTTTGGTGATCATTTAGTTAAGGCCTATTTTTTGAGAGAATGTTGCTGGAGGCATGTATAAGTGTCATCTGTAAGGATTCTTCTAGATAGCGGTATCGGAGGGAGGCAGAACACCCCCAATTTGCACTGTCAGTATATGTCAAATTCGAGGTGAGCCGGTTAGGTTTTGTGTCACTTTGTGTCAAAACTGACGGAAAACCTAACCTGCTAACCTCGAATTTGACATGGACTTACAATGCCACCAACCTATTATTCATACGTTTCAATTTCCACAGCCGCCCCTTATGGACTTTTTTAGTGTAACAGCACAATATCTAACACGAAATCTAACTTACAGCTTCCTTTACTTCACGTACAACCGCAGTACTGGTTGATGCAATTGGACTTGTGGTTCCGATTGAAGTGGCATTCGCATCTTCATCCACAATCTCAAATAGCTGGTAATTTTCTTGTTCACCATGATGCAACGGAAAGGTGTCGGCATCGTACTTATTTACAAGACCCGTTACACTTTTCTCACTTATGAGGGACATGGTGAAATCATGTAACGGGTCCTTCTTGATTCCTTTTTCCGTGCCACCGCCAGTTTTTATAAAACTACGCCTCTCGGCACATGCAGCTGCGCGCGTTTTTTTTTTTTTTATTTTCATAGCACTTTTTTAAAGACTTTGCTCCTTGGAACTTGGTTAGGCGCTTGGCCATTAAATTCGCAAGTCACCTTGTCCCAAGCAGCATCCTTTTCCCGCCAAGTAGTGCCATTTGTGCTTTTGCACTCCACAATATTTTTATATTTTCCCACTACGTTTAACACCATAATTTCGTCATTGCTAAAATTAGCCCCACGCTTCTTCTTTTCGGGTATAACCACACTCATTTTTAATCGGTACAGAAAAACTAGTCGCTCCCAAGAAAAAAACACGAAAACAATACGATTGAGATAGGTTATAGAGGTTATGTTTATTTTCCGTCCAGCGCGAATCGTGTATTTCTACATTATTGTATAAAAGTTACTTTGTAGAACGAGATGAACATATACAAACTCTAACGATAAACAGAGATAACAATGTTTTAACGTTTTCTATACACCAGAGTGCGCATCATTCAACGAGCATTTGCAGCTACCTTCACAAAACAAATATTTACATTGTTGCCATATCTAAGTGGTACTTAACCCTTTACAGCGCAGTGGGTAAATAATTTCCCACCTACTGTACCTGTAGCTTCATTGGGAAAATATATTCCCACCTACAAATGTAGATGCCCTGAGATGGTACTGGAGCCACTACCACATTGCAGCGCCTCTATATTCGTTATGCCAGCTGATCTGTCAAAGTGGGAAATTATTCGCCCAAAGGTTTCGTGTGGTGTAGAATGACGTATATTGTTGTTGCATATAGTTTGAAGTGGTTTTTCTGTTTTTACTGTATGTTTAAAGTGAGTAAATTAGCATGTAATGTATTTAGAAAGGATTCTGCTATAATTGTGCAATATTAGTTTAACAAATAGTGCTCATATTGGTATTACAGATAAAAAATTTGTTTGGTATTGTCATTGTTAGGTTACGTAGGACTTCCACAAGACTAACTTTTTTCCTAATAGCTAGTACTGAAAATGTTTATTTTGCTTTTTTATCACGTAAATTGTATATTTTATCAGTTCAAAGTATTGGTTTTCAAATTTTTCGATTCACTTAGATAATATTTTCGTTTTTATCGATGCACTCTAGTACAGTGTTAGTATGCCATGAAATCAAACTATAAAATATTTCAGGATGGCAAGAAATTACGAAAATCGCCGAGCTCTTTCCCATGCAGAGTTAGTAGAACTGGCTAGTAATTCATTTATTGAAATTACTGAAGAGCAAGCAGTATGTTCCGATATTGGGGGCGACTCCGATGCAGAAGATGTGTTACCACTGAGTGCACCCTATTCTCATCGCGATGTGGTTGAGACAAGACAAAATAGAAGAAACAAAGCTGGTCCAAGTACATCGAAGGATCAGAACAGTGAATCTAGCGGTTCAGATTATTTACCTTCTGATGCCGATGACAAAGACGATGCAGTGTCGGTTATGGATGTTAGCGAAGGCAGTGACAATGGGCTGGATACTTCATCAGACACTGATACTAGTGCTAATATAGATATAAAATGGACAAAACAGGCTAGGGATCCCAAAATGTATAATAATTGTGTTTTTCAACAACCATTTGGTTGTAAAATGAACCTGAATCGGTATTTATCGCCACTCGAATATTTTATGCTATTTTTTACACAGGATTTTATGCAGGAAATTATAAAACAAAGTAATTTGTATGGTCAACAAAAGAATGTAGAATTAGGTTTAGATTTATTAGAATTTAGGGCATGGTTAGGTATAATCATTTTCATGGGATTTCATTCCCTGCCAAGTTTACGATTGTACTGGTCCACTGACGAAAACTTTCATTGTGAACGAGTTGCACGCGTTATGTCCGTCAAACGCTTTCTGTGTATTTTACGTCTTCTACATATTGCTGACAACAGTAAGATGCCTGAACGTGGTACACCAAAATTTGATCGGCTCTATAAAGTAAGACCGTTATTGGATCACCTGTCACAGAAATTTTCCGAAACATTTTCACCATCAAGAAATATCTCGATTGATGAAAGCATGGTTGCATTCAAGGGACGGACCACCATGAAGCAATACATGCCCCTAAAACCTATAAAAAGGGGCTTCAAGGTTTGGGCTATGTGTTGTGCTGCAACGGGGTATATGATAGCTTTTGAAGTGTATACTGGCAAAAATCCCGAAGGTACCATTACCAAAAATCTAGGGGAGAGTGTAGTCCTTCGACTTTCCCAGTTTCTCGAAGGAATGTGGTATTGTCTGTTTTTCGATAATTTTTTTACCACTGTACCCCTTTTATTACAACTGCTAAAAAAGAAATTGTTTGGATGCGGTACATTTAGACAAAATAGGAAATATTTTCCCAGCAATCACCTAAAATCTAATAAAAACATGAAGCGATTAGAAATGGATTATGCCATGTCCGAAGATCTTAGCGCAAGCAAATGGCTTGATCGTGGAAAAACTCCAGTTTGTGTATTGTCCAGCATGCATAATCCATCAGATAATGCATCCGTGCTGAGACGAAATACAAAAGGAGTCCGAGAAGAAGTGCCCTGTCCACCATCCATCGCTACGTATAATAAATTTATGGGAGGCGTAGACAGGCTGGACCAGCATTTGGCTGTATATAGCGTTGCGCAAAAATCTAGGAGGTGGTGGATAAAGTTATTTTATTACTTTTTAGATTGTAGTATTGTAAATAGTTACATCATGTACAAAGAAAACATGAAAAAACAGAATCTAAAATATAAGACCCATCTACAATTCAGATCTGTTCTTGTCAACGATCTAATAGCAAACTTTTCCTCAAAAAAGCGACCTGGATATTTTCCTATGAAAGGATTTGCCAAGAAAAGAAACAGCAGTACTGGACAAGCTACAGTTAGTAATACAACAAGACTGGTCAATGTAGGAAGTCACCTGCCTGAAAAAATATCAACCTACCGAAGATGTGCAAATTGTAGCACTAAGAAAAAGGAAAAAAGAAGTAATTTAGTTTGTAAAATGTGCAATGTTGCTCTCTGTAAAGATTGTTTTGCAGTGTTTCACACTTCAAAGTGACAAGAGCTACCTATTTTTGTAAAATGGTAAACGGGCATTGGGATAATAATTTCCCACCCAAAAAATCAGAAAATTTTGATTTTTTTTCAAAAATTTCATTTAATCTAGTTATAGTGTGTTACAATAAACATGTATTCAAAATACTGGGTTTTAAAATCATTTGCCAACCTTTTGCCCTATAAAGGGTTAAAACAACTAGAAATAGCACAGTTTCTCCAATCTCCAAAAGAAAATATACTAGACTTTACTATTTGCCCAACAAACACGGAATCGATATACCTGTGTGCAAATATTTTTTTTAAATGCTTATGTCAGATGGTCGTCTCACACTTTCTTTAAAAAACAAACAAACTGGAGAAGCTCCATTTAAAGATCGTAGAGGCAAAAAAGAACCCTACAATAAAACTAGTGATGTTAGAAAACAGGCTGTTATCAATTTCATTAACAAGTTTCCTAAGTATCCATCTCACTACTCAAGACAGAAAAATATTGAAAAATGTTATTTAGCTCCAACATTGAATTTGTCTATAATGTATGATTTGTATAAAAAGGATGTAGAAAATCCAGTTTTTAAATAAGTCTTCAGAGACATATTTAGGAAGCAATTCAATTTATCTTTCCATGCCCCTTTATCTGATACTTGCAAAACATATGACTCACTAGAACAAAAAATAAAATCAGAAACTAATGAAGAGTTGACGAGGGCATGCAAGGCTGAAAAAGAACTGCATATTCGCAAAGCCGAAGCTGCCAGAGCCGGATTGAAGAGAGATGCAGAACTGGGTAAAGATGGCAGTAACAATGTCGCAGTCATTGCTTTTGATTTAATGAGTACCCTTCCTACACCGCATCTTAGTACTGGAGTTTGCTATTATAAAAGACAACTCTGGACCTATTGCCTAGGAATACATAATTTATCAAATAATGCTGCCTCCATGTACATGTGGAATGAGGCAGTAGCATCTCGTGGACCGCAAGAAATAGGATCATGCTTGTTACATTTCATTAAGAATTTTGTGACTACTTCTAAGTTGATCATGTACAGTGACCAGTGTGGTGGTCAAAATAGAAACATTAAAATAGCTGTTCTTTGCAATTATATAATTGATAATGACCTTTCTAGTGTGCGTCAAATAGATCACAAATTCTTGGTTTCGGGTCATTCGTACATGGCCTGTGATCAAGATTTTGGGGTAATAGAAAAGCACAAAAAGAGCTACAACGATATTTACATTCCAAAGGACTGGGTGAAAGTAGTCACAAACGCTAGAAAACGTAATCCATTTACGGTAGTTGAACTTTCAAAGGAAGATTTTATTAGTACAGTTCCATTAGAAAAGAATGTGACAAACAGGAAGAAAACCGACGAAAAAAGTGAAGTAAAATGGCTAAAGATATAGTGGTTGAAGTAGGTATGTTAAAAATTGTACGCAAGAAATACTTTTCAAATATTCAAACAATGAAGCAGTTTCATTCAAAAGAGTGGACATAAAGAAAAGGAATACAGACCCATACAAAGGAAATTTAGACATTTTGTACCCAGGAGGGAGAAAAATAGAAGCTGCAAAATACTTAAGACTTACAAGATTTACTGGCTTTTATACCACCAATCCATCGTAACTTTTATAATAATTTACTACAAGTAAACAATGAAACTGAAAATCCTGAAGATGTACCGAATGATGATAATCTTATGGTACTACGTAGTGTTGCTGCATCTGGAAGTGTTCCTGAACCTGGCAGAGTTGCTGAGCCTTCCGCCACGACAGAAGGAAATCTCATATTGGTAGGCCAAAAATTAATTAAAGGAAAACAGACTAAAGGCAGGAAATGTAAATCAACTAGAAAAATAACACATAAAAAATAAAAATGGAGATGGATTAGAAACAACGGCTTTACCTATAAGTTTAACTTTTGCTTTTACATAATATTTTTGTTAACACTTAGCTTTTTCTTTTCAGTAGTCCTTTCATTTTGTTAATACATGTTATAAATGTTTATTACTATTTTTTGTAATGAATAAAATTAGTTTTAGTGGAAGTTTGTTTTACTTTATATCCAAAAACATTGACCTAACTGCATAGCATTTCAGTGACAACAGAAAAACGTTAAGCGCAACAATGGCCTAACTTTTTTTTAGATACTACCAATGAGAATATCAGTTTTATAGAAAAAGTCTATAAAAAATATGGAATCTTCACGAGCATTACAAAAATTAAAACATTTAGTAAAGAAATACGCTAACAAACGCCTTTTTACTTCCTTTTACAATAAAGGAAGTATTGGATTCACCCCAAAAATTCGAAATTGAGTTTTCAACGGATCTTCACGTTTTAGAGTCCCCTGATCCCAAAAAACATATTTTTTTTCATTGGTCTGTCTGTCTGTGTGTCTGTCTGTGAACAGAATATCTCAAAAACGAAAAGAGGTATGGCGTTGAAACTTCATATATAAGTTTTGTGTACTATGTAGATGAGACAGCAAGCTTTTGAAGAAAATCGCATAACCGGAAGTAGGTGTTTACTCTTGTGATTTTTCAGTTTTTTTCGATTTTTTCAAAAACGGCTCTAACGATTTTTTTTAAACTTTACATTTTTCTTACATTTTTAATGTGTATTGATGTGAGATAGGTGATTTTCCAGTTGAATACTTCTAAAGTGGGTTTCTTTTGTTTTTTTTTCTATTTTTTTTATTAACTCCTATTTTAAATAAAACACCCGGTATATTATTACATTTTTGAATTCACCTTAAAATTCTAGAGAAAATTTGTCTCTTCAACTAACACTCGATTTTGTACCGTTTTTGTAGAATTTGAAATTTTTGAAAATTTTTAACAAATGGTTAATTAAAAATGAAATTTTTGACTAATTATAAGATCACTGTAAAAGGAAGTTGTGTGAGTGTATCACACCAGATTTTTTAAAACCCATTTATCTCAAGACTATGTTTTATTGGTTAGGCCATTGTTGCACTATACGCTTCAATTATTATTAAACTGTTGATAATCTATTTCATTTATGTTATCTAGGTAGGTGCTTAGCTAGGTACCTGTATACTCAGGTATGTTTTTAAGTTTTGTTCTACGTTATGCCTATCAAGAGAAATTTGATGTTAGTTTCATGTTTAGCTATAATTAATTTTTTTATTGTTTCCATGTTTTTATACTTTCTAATTATATATTGTTTTTTTATGACAAAATTGTTTACCTATTTATAACACGAATTGATATTGTCCTATCTTCTGCTAGGTATCTTTTAAGCGCTACAATGCCAATGAAGCAGACACACCCCATGCCAATCAATGGCTCACTTGCACATGTCAATCATTGGTAAAAGTGCCAATAACTGGCACCTCCGCTTTGGTTTTAATTAATTTTTAGCTAATTACATACATTATTTTCATGAAGTTCCTAACAAATCTTGTTGATAAAACATTTAAGAATTTTTTTTAAAAATGTGATATTTTGTATAGCCAATATTAATTAATTAATGCATTTTTGAATCAGAAAATTCTCTTAAGGTGCCAATCAATGGGGCTTTTACCCTATATATCAAAGTTTCTATATAAAGTAGTTTTTTTCGCGGTCCCTTTAGACTTCGATTAGACCCTGTATAAAAATCTTAATATAAAGGGTCTCTAACTTCAATATGTGGAAGTTCGACTGTATATAAATAATAGTTTTGTTTTCCTTGTGTACGCCACTGCCACTGTGATGTGCCTGTCCCTATCTTAGAGCAGCCGGACTCTACACCCACAATTAATATCACTGACAAGCTCTTACAGCATTTTAAAAATCAAATTGAATTCATAGCGACTACGTCCCAAAGAAAATCTAAATTGTAAAATTTGACAACACGAAATTAATAAAAATTTATATTAACCCTAAATCCTGTGTAACAAAGTTTACAGAATTACTTCTAAAATTTTGTATACCCAAAACTATTATAGTTACTTTCGCGACAAAAATATTTATAGAGAATTTACAACATTTATAATTTCCATTACCAACAAAGATAATCTAAATTTTTCAAATGCTTATCCCAAGTCACTTACATAATCATACAGATATCAAAGAGACTGAAGAACATCTAAAACGAAAATATTATTGGATGAGTATTTCTAGAAACAGAACAATACGACAATAACTTGTAGTAGTCAGAGCCACCGCCATGCTTGTCGTAGTCAGAGCCACCGCCATGCGTGTAGTAGTCAGAGCCACCGCCATGCGGAAGGTGGGGAAATCGGGGGAGTCGTCCGATGAACGCCAACAAGTGTGGCCGCGCACGAAGCAAGCCTGAACTTTATGTGTTATGTTTTACTGTTAATTCATATTTGTTGTGTATTACTGTGTATTCATTTTGTTACGATTAAACCGTTCTGCATCCTACAAACTGTACAATCTGTAAAAGACAAAAGTATTTACCAAATCCTATTAAACAACCTTTTGAACTAACTCCTACTACATATATCATAACCTAAAACAAGTGAGTTGATCGCAAAATTCAGCATGTCTAAAACTTGTGCTAAATGTGATAAAGTAGATGAGCAATTGTTTTCATGTGATGGTTGTAGAAAAGAGTTGTGTAAAAAGTGTGGTGATATATCAGAGACGGAAATAAGATGCTTAAAATTAAGTAAACGTAAGCTCTTATTTTTTTGTGATGCATGTGAGGTTTGGAGTATTTCGTGTCCCTGAGCTGATTAATAAAGTCATATTGCTTGAAGACAAAATTAATCAGCTTAGTGCTGGAAATGTACAGCAAGATTACACAAATAAGCAAGATAATGATCTAAATGAGGACCTTATTTATTTATTTATTTATTTATTTATTCAACCGACAGGCCAGGCCCAATAACGGGTTGAAAATACAATTTACAATTTAAGACGGTGAACACAGTTACAATACAATACATAATGAAAATAAAGATAATTGTAATTATAACAATTTAGATCCTCTTAGTAGAAGCGGCATAACATGAATAACAGAATATACATAGTAAATTGCGCAAATATAAACGAATACACATTTAACAAATTGTACAAGAAATTAAAAAATGAAAAAGAAAAACAATTAATCGCTTAGGTATTACACGTCACGATTCAGGACTTGCGTGGCTTGTGTTTTAAAAACTTTTATATTATCATGAAATATATCCGAATTGTGGCAGTGATTTGCAATTCTTGAAATTCTATGGAGGGGTGAATTGAATGCATAATTTGTGCGACAAATAGGTATGTGGAAGGTAGATCTATGTCTATAATTGTAGCAGGGAACTGCTAGCATCAGGCACTGAAGTATCTGGGATGCATCAACCCTGCTGTTGATAACATTATACGTAAACAGAGCAGAGGCAAGATCTCTCCTTTTTTCTAAACTGCAAAAATTAAATTCTTGAAGCATAGATGCATAAGATCTCGCAAGAGGAAAAATTCCGTGTTTTTTATAATATATGAATCTTAGAAATTTCTTTTGCACTTTTTCAATTTCGTTCTTATGAACTTCGTAGCACGGAGACCATATAATTGCGCCGTATTCTAAAATGGGTCGAACATAAGAAGTGTATAACCAAATAAAAGACGATATACGACGAAAATTTGCACCATTGCGCAAAATGAAACCCAGAGTCTGATAAGCTTTTTTAATGGAATTGTGAACGTGCCGATTAAATGTCAACTTGTTATCGAAGACTACTCCCAAATCTTTAATACTATCATTCCTTGTCAGGTTGCTACCTTTGACATTATAATTATAAAGCAACGGTGTTGGGCTTCGAGAGTATGAAATACAACTACACTTTGCAATATTGAGGTTTAAGTGATTCCTTTCCGCCCAATCCACAACACGATTCAGGTCTTCCTGCAATTTTGAAAAGTCATGAAATGAAGAAATTACTTTGTAAATTTTGAAGTCGTCTGCAAAAACTTGGCACTCAGAGTACTTTACACAGTCCGGTAAATCATTAATTAATATAAGGAAAAGAAGAGGCCCTAGATTCGACCCTTGAGGTACTCCTGATGTCGCATTATAGTTATTTGATGTACTGCCATTATAGACAACATATTGCTTTCGATTCGAGAGATAAGATACCATTAATTTTAAAAATTTTTCAGAAATAGAATACGAATGAAGTTTTTTTAATAATGTATCGTGGTGAACTCTGTCGAATGCTTTAGAAAAGTCAGTATATATGACGTCCAACTGCCCACCACTATACATTGATCCGCAAGCAGTTTGTGTAAAGGATAAAAGGTTTGTGACTGTGGATCGACCAGGAACAAACCCATGCTGGTAAGGAGAAACATAACTTTTTATATAAGACAAGAGGTACTTGTAGATCACACTCTCAAAGATTTTACATGGGACTGAAAGCAGAGCTATAGGCCTGTAGTTAGCACAGTCATTTTTATTGCCATTCTTGAAAACTGGACAAACTTTAGTGACTTTCCAGCTCTGTGGAACATGATTAGTTTTCAAAATTAAATTAAGTATAAGATGAAATGGTTTTATGAAGAATTCTGAGCATGCTTTATACACATAGGCGGGTATTCCATCCGGTCCCACCGAACGCTTTGGAGCTAAGGCCTTAAATCCATCTTCAACATCTTTAATAGTTATACTTGACATATTGAAACAATCGTGATGTATTAAAGGCAGTGCGTGCGAGAACGAAACATTATAGCTTGATGAATTCGGAAGGAATACCGATTTAAAATGTTGGGAGAACGCATTCACAATTTCCTCATTCGTAGTTAGAGTGTTATTTTTATAAACCATATGGTTCTCCACACCGGTATTTTGTTTTATTGATTTTAAAAATGACCAAAATGCTTTAGAATCGCTATTAATATTATCTTCCACATTTAATACGTAAGTTCGATAAGCAGTTCTTATTTCAAGTTTAATTTTGGCTCTTAAATAATTGAAAGTTTGACGTAAATAAACATTCTCTCGTTTCTTTAGCGATTTTCTTCACCTTTCTTTCTTTTTTATGCTTTTTATTATACTGGTAGTAAACCATGTAGGATAGATAGCTTTTTTAAAAGTAGTTTTCGGTACGCACCTGTCCAAAATAGCATAAAACTGGCTGTAGAATGCTTCAGTGGCTTGTTCAACATCATCAGCACTCTCTAGATTCCATTGGACATTACGCAATTCATAATTATCTCTGAAATCTCTGAAATATTTGATCGTCAACAGAGTGGTAAAAATGTAATATTCTTCAACATTCATGAACCAGAAGGCAATTCCTTTTCTGATAAAACAATTGCTGATAAAAACGCAGTCAAGGATCTTTTGAGTGATATTGAAGTGGACACCAAAAACCTTAAACTTTTTAGACTAGGTAAACATTATAACAACAAAATTCGGCCTTTAAAAGTTATTCTAAATTCTCATGAAGAAGCGTTAACTATTTTAAGAAATAAGAATAAAATATCCGATCCTAATGTGCGTATCAGCTCCGATCAGACCCCAGCGCAAAGGGCTTACTATAAGAAATTAAAGGCTGCTTTAGAACAACTTAAGCTGAATGGTGAAACGAATAAGACAATCAGATATATCCATGGCGTTCCGAAAATTGTAGAAGTCAACATTCGTAGCAGCTCAAAAAACGAAAAACGTTAACTGTGTATTATCAAAATATACGTGGGCTCCGAACTAAACTACCTCAACTAAGAATTGCATTAACACTCAATAGCGATTATGATATAATAGTATTCACCGAAACTTGGTTGCATAAGGATATTTCTGATAAGGAATTGGGGTTCTCCCACTACAATATTTACAGGAAGGATCGAAATAGTGAGACCAGCGTCTATAACAGAGGCGGTGGTGTTTTGATTGCTATTAGGAATCACATCAGCTGCAGTTGCATTAATCTAGCAAATGCTAATATTGAACAGTTGTTTGTGAAAATTTTTTATCAGTCAAGTTATCTTATTGTTGGAGCTGTTTATTTTCCACCAAGATCAGCAATCGACATATATACTGAGCATTGTAACTCTATTAAAGAAATTATGGATGTAAATATCAATAATAAATTATTAATTCTCGGAGATTACAATTTGCCAAATGTCACATGGATTAACGACAATTTTGGAGTATATTCTGTTCATCAAGGTAATGCAACGGACCTTGAGAATAATGCTGCCCTTGTATTATCAGATACTCTTGGTAGTTACAATTTGATGCAGTTAAACACTATCCAAAATACCAATGGTGTAATGCTTGACCTGATGTTTTCTAATCTTTCCGAAGCTGTGATATCTACTGTCTTAGAATCTATGTTACCATGTGATAAACATCACCCTGCATTTTGTGCTACACTGTCTTTAACTACGACGAATTTGGGATTGGTATATGATGATTACTACTACGATTTTAAACATGCTGATTACTATGCAATATGCTCCTATTTTGAAGTTGTAAATTGGGATTTAATTTTTAGTAATCTGTCTTTGATTAGCGCCATAAATATGTTTTACCAAATCGTATATGAGTCAATCAGAATGTATGTTCCACTCTGCAAATCTTATTCTACCAGCTTTCCTAGTTGGTTCACTCCTGCTCTCAAAAAACTAATATTATTAAAGAAACTTGCACATAAGAAATATAAGGAAACAGGCCGCATTGAAGACTACTTGCAATTTTCTGAGCTAAGAAGAAAATGTGAAAAACTGTCCAATTCATGTTATAAAAGTCATGTCGGTAGAGTCGAAGATGGGATCGCAGGAAATATTAACAGTTTTTGGAGATTTGTAAACAATCGCAGAAAGGATAATGATCTTCCCAACTCAATGTTCTTAGACGATGACAAAGCAGACGGAGGAGGTGAGATTGCTGATCTTTTTGCAAAATATTTTGCGTCTGTCTATTCTGATAATGCTACTGCCCCACCTGACTATATGTTTTCATCGCCAACTGTTCTGTCGTCGTTGGATATATCATTAATTGAAGTATATGAGCAAATAGAAATGTTAAATTCTAATAAGGGACCTGGTCCTGATGGTATACCAGCCTACTTTCTTAAACAATGTAATTTTACATTGTCTAGAGCACTATGGCTACTTTTTAAACTCTCCCTAAATGAGGGCCATTTTCCTGAGTATTGGAAGTCCAGTTTTATTACGCCGGTTTACAAGAGTGGAGATAAAGTTAACATTAAGAACTATAGGCCAATTTCTATAATCAGTTGCATACCAATGATTTTTGAATGCATTATCACTCAAAAGCTGAGTAACTTAATGAAACATCTGATAATTGGCGAACAGCATGGTTTCTGCAAGGGTAGATCTACTACAACAAATTTGCTGGTATACGAGAATTACATTTCACGAGCTTTTGAGTTTGGATATCAGGTTGATTCCATATATGGCGATTTTTCTAAGGCATTTGACCGTGTTAATCATTGTCTACTAATAGCGAAATTGGAAGCGTATGGAGTTATCGGGAATCTGCTCGAATGGATAGTGAGTTATCTAACAAATAGGTGCCAGTTTGTTAAAATTAAAAACTATGTATCTTCTGAAATTAAGGTGTCTTCGGGTGTGCCGCAGGGATCTCATCTTGGTCCCCTTCTTTTTGTGCTATTTATCAATGATATAAAAAGTGTTTTTAATTTATGTAACTTTTTATTATTTGCGGATGATATCAAGATTTATTTGACTGTCAGATCACCTTTAGATGTCCAGTTATTACAAAATGAACTCTGTAACTTCGTTGCATGGTGTTATCTGAACGACCTTGAGTTAAATTTTGCTAAATGTTTCTGTATGAAGTTCTATCGCCACAACAAACCAATCACGGGTTCTTATACATTGAATAACCATGAGCTTCCGATAGTTTTTGAAGTACGTGATCTTGGTGTTAAGCTAGATAAGTCACTCACTTTTGTAACGCACATTAATGAAATTATATCTATGGCTAACCGTATGTTAGGTTTTATTAAGAGATTTTCTGCTGATTTCCAAAATATTGTTACTTTTAGGATCCTATATATATCGTTAGTTCGCCCACACCTCGAATACTGTTCGGTAATTTGGATGCCTAATTATTTAGTGTATATTAATAGCATTGAACGTATTCAAAATAGGTTTCTTCGATTTGTAGCTTTCAAATTGAAAATTAATATTGACAATATAAATTATGATCACATTCTAAACTGTTTAAATATGAAAACTCTTAGAGTTCGAAGAATTACTTTTGATTTGTGTCTAATTTACAAAATTTTAAACTCTTTGGTTGACTGTCCTCAAATTTTGTGTAGTATTAAGTTACATGTACCTGCTCGTACACTAAGAAATGCTAATATTTTGTTTGTACCATTTCATAAAACTAACTATAGTTATTATTCTGCTATTTCTAGGATGTGTCGGGAAGTAAATATCTACTACGCATATATTGATTTGTTTGACACTTCATTCAGCAAGTTTAAATCATCTGTTCTCAGAATTAAATTTGAAAATTTTTGATTGGGATGTTATTAGGTTAATTTAGCTTATCTTAACTGACTTAATTTATTTTGTCTAATTGTATTAGGTTATAATTTAATTTAATTTAACTTGTATATTTTGTTAAAAAGGGTCTTCCCGTTAATGAAATAATAAATAAATAAATAAATTTAGTAAACCCTTTCAAAATGTAACGTCGACATATTCGAAATTGATGCTTATAATATTAATTTTATTAAATAGTTTCTATGTATTGTGAAATACCTACTTTTTTGTGCAAGTGTAATTATTCGCCGTGGCGAGTTTAGACTAGTAGTGAGTTGTCCTAGACCCCTACCAGGTGGGTAATTCCGCTCACATTTTTAATTTTTAATCCATGAAATTTGACTTAACCGGAACACTAAGAAATATTTTGGCAACAATAGTCTCTAATTGCAGAATTCCGCTTACGGTTTAGAACAGGGATGAGCAACCTTCTTTTACAACGGCCCAGCTACAAATTTAAAAATGTTGTGCGGGCCGCACGTAAGAAATTTATGATAATGCAAACACTGAATGATGAACGCAAATTATCCCTTTATTAACAAAATAAACCTAGTATAAAAAATTACAGAAATAAAACAATCATTAATAGAAATACTATCAAAAAAACGGCGAAAGATATATGTGGAAAAAAATTATTTAATGAGAAATAGGGTACAATGGGGCTGCGGGACACCAGGAATTTTTAAAAGTAAAATGTAAAATTTTTGAAGGGCCGCACGAGAATGTGTGGCAAACCGCGGGTTGCTCATGCCTGGTTTAAAATATATGAATTATTTTGCTTAGATGGGCGCCATTAGCCCTCCCTCCCCTAACTGGGACCATTTGATGATTAATAATTTTATGTTAAAATAGTTAATGGCTGAAATGAAAGTCCTCCATAGTCCCAAATGTCTCAAGATAAAAAGATTACACTTTTAAATTCAAAAGTGGCTTACACGTATTTAAAGTTGTAAAAGTCGGGCCCATTTATGCAAACTTACCTTAACCACTATTAAATTCGTTGCTACAGTTAGTTGTGTTTAGTATTAAACAAGAGACAAAACAGTAAATCACAACTCTCTTGAAAACACCTGAAAAAAATTAATGCCAATGAATCCAACGCTGTCATATATTATTCTTCTTCTTCCCCTTACATTAGGCCACTTGTCTGTTTAAATCTACAAAGACGTGATCAAATGAGCCCTTTGCTCATAAGCCAGGTAGATGGCTAGCTTTGCCTATCAAAACCGACGCAGGCTACCACAGGTAGCCGTAGAGAGTACTATTTTTAAAATCCAGATGTAATCACCGGGAATTGAACCCGGGCCGGCCGCCTGAGCAAACATATCGCTCACTTGGCCATCCACGCCTCTATATGAAAAAAAGTAATTCCAAAGCCAATTGTTTGAAATTAACTGTCAAACAAAGTAGTTGTTTAATGAGACTACAAGATTGCATTGATAGAAAACCACAGACAAATAACGGTAGAAAGTTTCCTAGAAATTTTTGAACAAAAATGAAAAACCAGAGATGATCATTGCAGAAATAGTACTCTGAATGAAGGTGAATACCTTTACCCAGCTTTCCCGCCAAATCTTCCCCCTGAAAATATAGAAGCGAACACTTGGAACCTTTACAAAAAAGTATTCTGCCTTGAAGTGGCATCAGATGGTAAAGCCGTTAAACAAACACCTGCTATTCTACCGATTCTTGTCACATTGTCACAATGTAGCAAAGAATCTTGGATAACGCAATCACTGCCGCCAAGACCAAAATGGACACTGGTCTCAACACCACATTTCTGAAAGTTATCTCAAAGAACCTAACAACGGCCAAGACTTTAAAACAATGGCTATCGTCCCAAGTATTTGAAATTGGGGTCTACTCTACTGTCGCTATTCCACCTCCTGCTCATAGAGGATCAAGTCCACTAACCAACAGAATTAATTATAAATAAATATCCAAATGAAAACATGCTAATGCACGAGACTATTTAAGATTAACATTTGGCTTCGTTAGATTGACAAAGGAACTCGACATTTTCTTTTCAACAAGTATTCTTCTAAAAGACAAGAACATTATGAAGTCTTTAGTATTTCCTCTTCAAATGTGTTTCAGTTCTTTCATCAAATATATTCCCATGTTTCTTGCCTAAATATTGTTGGCATGATAAATAGTGTTATGAATAGATTCAGCGTCCTCTTCCTTTTGTTGTTCTACTAATAGTTTGTATTCTTCATTCTGGTGGACCTTTTTCGTCTGTAACCCTAGACAGGGGCTCTTACTGGGTGCTATCAGCCGAAGCCAGCTGAACCCAGGTTTTTTAATGAGGTTGTTACTCCTCCCCATCCTCTTTTCCTAACCAGGCTGGAGACCGGATATAAGGTAGTTACTACAGCTCCTTATTTCATTCTTGCAGAAGGTTGTAGTCCCTCATAAGACTGTAGCATTTAAATGTGATACTGCATCTGTAACAAAAGATACACAATTTTAGTAAATCATTTCTAAGGCCATTATTAATAAACAAACGATTTCCACGGTTTGCATCGTGCCACTGCTGAGGTAAACGAAAGAAATTAATTGTGGTTCTCTGTTACTTCCCACACTCATGACGAAGCCCCTTACAAAATGGGTGAAACCATGAATTTTTAATGAAATATTATTACGTAAAACATCAATAGTATGTAATGTTATCAATCAAGTGCGCTTCAAAAGCATTTCTTGAGAAAATTAGAGGTTCCTCATTGTCAAACTATATCGATGATCTTATACAGACCACTAATTTGAGATTAACTTTAATCTTTGTTGAACTAAACAAAAGCACATCAAAATGTTAGTGCTTATGACATTTTTACTTCCTTTTACTGTAAAGGAAGTATTGGATTCACCCCAAAAATTCGAAATTGAGTTTTCAACGGATCTTCACGTTTTAGAGTCCCCTGATCCCAAAAAACATATTTTTTTTCATTGGTCTGTGTGTCTGTCTGTCTGTGTGTCTGTCTGTGTGTCTGTCTGTGAACAGAATATCTCAAAAACGAAAACAGGTATGGCGTTGAAACTTCATATATAAGTTTTGTGTACTATGTAGATGAGACAGCAAGCTTTTGAAGAAAAACGCATTACCGGAAGTAGGTGTTTACTCTTGTGATTTTTCAGTTTTTTTCGATTTTTTCAAAAACGGCTCTAACGATTTTTTTTAAACTTTACATTTTTCTTACATTTTTAATGTGTATTGATGTGAGATAGGTGATTTTCCAGTTGAATACTTCTAAAGTGGGTTTCTTTTGTTTTTTTTTTCTATTTTTTTATTAACTCCTATTTTAAATAAAACACCCGGTATATTATTACATTTTTGAATTCACCTTAAAATTCTAGAGAAAATTTGTCTCTTCAACTAACACTCGATTTTTTACCGTTTTTGTAGAATTTGTAATTTTTGAAAATTTTTAACAAATGGTTAAAAATTAAAAATGAAATTTTTGACTAATTATAAGATCACTGTAAAAGGAAGTTGTGTGAGTGTATCACACCAGATTTTATTCAGTTATAATACCACGAGTGCATAAAAAATTATCGATTATTTTACTTCTCGACCAACAAGACGTATTCTGCGAAAAATCACGACAGCGCAGCTGGAGTAATTCTTTAAGGAATATGTTGAGTTGGAGAGAAATAATCGATTATTTTTGATGTTCGAGTTATATTCATTACGATTATATAATGAATGGAAAATTAATTAAACAAGAAAAAATCTTATTATTTTGTAGTAATATCAAACGTATTAACAGCGTACATAAATCAAACAAGTAGAGACACTCACTGTCGGTGCCTTTGATGTCAAAATACCGATTTGGATGATCTTGAACGGCTCCTGGGGGGTACTTTCCGATAGTACTAACAGATGGCGCCACTACTTTATCACATACATAGATATATAAGTACTAGATACGGCGTGCCGTTGCTATAGTTGACCAAGACGTACCATCTATTTCTGTCACTCTCAGTGCGTGCATTACGTATAGCGCTATCCTTTAGAGAGGTACTTTGACTCGTAATTGAAAGAAATTATGATAAAATACATTTAACTCGTGTTACATGGTGCCAGAACTAGTCTTTTTGGTTTCAAAATGCTACAAAATGTAGAAAAGAAGTACCTAATCGTATAAATAAACACGAATTAGAAAATATAACCTCAACAGTCAACACATAACCTCACTCGATAAGATTGTGTGCAGATATCCACTTACTAGAGTCTTTGAGTTTTACGGTTGAAAATAATAGCAATCAAAACCATGTAAACAACATTTTGACTGGTAGGTCCAACAAGTTAAATGTTCAAGTAGCACCATTTTTCATGATAACTTTTTTAGGTCACCATGTCTAATCGTTTTAACTTGTCAGAGGCTGGTTGAAAGGAAATTAATGATCCTAATAAAAGAAGTTTGTGAACACTACTTTGCTCTGAAACTGAGTTTGTCCTTTACAAGATGCACCATTTTGAAGTATGGTAGAAAATGACCTTTTGTACTCCGAGAATGGTGTTCCAAGTGGCTGTTAGAGCTCAACGAACAAAAATGCAGCGTGTTGCACATGGGATACCACAACCCTAGCTACACGTATTTTCTGAACAATGTGCTTATAAAGGCGGTTTATCAACAAAGAGATCTTGGGGTCACCGTGTCGTCGGATTTTAAATGGGAGTACCACGTTGCTAAAACAATCAAGAAAGTAAATATCGTGTCGTAGCTAGTTTCGATCGCTTTTAAAAACATGTCTCCTCAACTTTTAGCGAAAACCTAAATTCGGCCAATTTTGGAGTATGTGTCCTGCGTTTGGAAGCCTAACCTTGCTAAAGACATTCATGCTCTTGAACTCACCCAGAGACGTATCACCAAGTTATCGCCAACTATTTGAAAACTGCCATATAAACAGAGGCTGCAGGTAGAGGGGCTATCATCGATTTCTGAAAGATATTAAGACGTAACCTAATAAGAGAAATATAAAATCCTCCATGTTTACTACACTGTAGTCATTGAAGGGTTTGTTACTAGTGAGAATGTGCAGTTGCGTGGCCATGAATCCAAGCTAGTGCGCGAAAGATTTAATAAAATGTGTCGGCAGTTCTGTTTATTCAACAGAATTTTTGGAGATTGGCACGCTCTTTCCGAATCAGTTGTCTGTGCGCCTTCAGTAAACGCCTTGGACAAATGGAGTGGTTAATTTAAGTTAAGTTAATAGCTGTAGTTGTATAATTTCATTCTGTAAAATTTTCAAGTTTGAAAGTGTTGCAAGTAGAATTTTTTATCTTGTTATTTACATATATATTATGTGCCTTCAATTTTAATTTTTAAGTGTAAATATTTTATTAGCTCTAGTTTTCGATTGATATGTTTTATAACATAAATAAATAAATAAAAAGGAAGCAGAACTTTGATGCATGCAACAACGGGGAAAATGCAGAATCCGAGGGCAATATCCCTGCTATTGTTAACATTAATAATTATTTAATGTTGTTTCTCTACTAACCATAACCAAAATTATAAGGAAAAGAGTTGGCAGTGTAATTGGTCTCCGATTCTGCATTTTAGCCCAAAACAGTTGGTTATTAAATAAATAGCCGTGTTTATTTGATTGTGCATTATGCAAAAGGCCCATTTTCAGAAAAAATAGTAGGCATCTAGTATTTTTAATTTTTATATGCCTTGCAAGGATTTGTTTGATGGAGTATTGTACTCGAGCCACCCGTGATTTAGTCTAAGCCAAAATTTAAAATTGGTAATTTTATTAATATTTATATCCCTAATGGCATTAGGAATGATTATCAAAAAAATTCCCTACCCAAGTAGTGATGCACATACCCGTAGTCTCAAAAAATACCCTTGAGACTGGTAGTAGCACTGGTTTTTGGCTATTAACTACGAAAGGGTGCATCGGAGAAGAAAATTGAATAGGGATGAAAATATTGGAAATACAAGTTTCAATAAGGTCTGTCATGTGTAATCTGCAGCAAGAGTGGAAATAAGTTTGAGCGTACAGCACAAAATGTGCTCGCTCGTTTAGTTTCTGGTCAATATCGCAAAAACAGGAGTTTTTGATAAAAATGGATAGAAGTAAATTTGTAGAGCACATTTCTTTGCAAGAATGATAGATAAAATTTTTGTTGCACCAATTTTGAAAGTGGTACTTAAATTTTTTGGAAAAATACAGTTAAATTTACTGGTACCTATCTCTTTTCCACACCACCCATGAGGTAGAGATTTTGGCGCGTTTTTTTTATAGTGGTGCCCCTGTAGGCAAAAATCCACTTATTTGTTGAAAAAAATATCACTTGGAATCAAAATTAACTTTGCTATTTGAAATTATAGTTAATGTTACCATCATTTAGAAATTTTTCCATTTCTACGTTTAATTAGGTTAAAGAATATGAGAATAAATCTTCTGCTTCTAATAATGTGCAGTCCTCAATATCATTCTTTTCATCACTAAGAACTTCGAGATCAATCACATTTCTTCCTGCACCCCATTTTACAAGAACGCGCAACCAAATTTATATGGCTTGCTGGAGCTTGCACCTCAGTTGCGTGGTAACAAACAGTTACTATTTTTTTCCAACCCCCACACATCTGCATGAACTGCTGTTATTTCTTATTTCCCACATTCGAATTTGATGAAAAACATGACGAGAATGTGGACGAACAGCTGAAGAAGCAAAAGGAAACATTAACCTCAACTTTACAATTCATAATTCATTCGGAAGTTAGGTGCCTTGAAAAACTGTAGGGAATCAATCCTTTTTGAAGCTTGGATAGGGAACTTTTTTGATATTCATTCCTTTCCTAATGCTATGAGGGATATGAATATCAATAAAAAAACTGAAATAATTTTTTCAAGGTTTTAATTAAACAAACTATCTACTAAACACCTATGAAAAGATACGTCTTCGCTTGAAGAATTAGAAGAAATAGAACAAATTATGCATGTTCTCATTGCTAAAGTCAATTTTCGAAGAATAAACTGAAATTGAATGACACTTCTGACGTTTTCATTTCAAAACTTCAAAATTAAGGGTACGAAACATCGTACGAAATACGTCTAGAGGGAGAGAGAAATAAAGTGATACAGGTTAGAATGAAATGGGGGAAGGTACCGAACTCCGTGATATGTTATTTTAAGATTCGACGTACGTTTACATGTAGTGAACGTATCCTGTACTAATATATCCATGATCACATATGATTGGTAGCAGAGCTAGTAACTGGCTCTGATTGGTAGAATTTTGTACTACCATCTGATAGTCAAGCTTAGAAATACCCACCGAGTTACTGTCCCAAGCACTCTAGACAGGTTTCAACATTTGGCATGAGTGTCTTTACTTGTTTGATGTATGTATGCTGGTATTAATGTCCCAACAATGTTACTATAACAACGATGTTCAAAATCATGGCTTTAGATTGAATATTTTTAATTGTTGGACCAAAACGGTTATATCACGTTGTCAAGCATAT
>OW679195.1:99762780-99957144 GCA_940337035.1 Agriotes lineatus | reverse complement strand
CAATACCGGCAGGATACACTGATCATCAAATAGATGATTTCGAACATACGAGGGGATTCACGCCAAAACCGGAATTTATTCTTTAAAGGAAGTAATTCAAAACTTTATATAGATAAACAAACAAATTTTTTTCAACATAATCCCCATTAACATCTACATATTTATTCCACCTTTGTATCAAAGCATGAAGTCCTACAAAATAGAAACTTTCTTCCTGCTGTCTACGCCCATTTAGAACACATTTTTAAGTTCATCACCTTTGACATCGTTTGCCTCCAAGATTACTTTTAAGTGGCCAAAACAAGTGAAAATCTGAGGGAGGCAAGTCTGAACTATAAGCAGGATGCGGTAGAGTTTATTATCCCAATTTCGTAAAAAAATCCTTAATCTTTGCCGTGTGTGGCCTGGCAGTAACCTGTTGAAGGATTACGCTTTTTGATAACAATCCCCTTCGTTCTTTTTCGTCATATATTGGGATATTTTGGTTTTGTAGGGTATTTTTCGTCTTCCGAAAGCTGCTTATGCCAATCTTTTCCTTCGGATTATTTCGTTTGTTTGATTTTCAATTCTCATTGATATTGCATGACCCAGGTTGACAGTGATTAGTTACAAAGTATCAATATGACTATCAACCTGCGGTGATGTTTACCTTAAATATTACTTGCGTTCCTGAATTAGAATTAGCCAAAATTTGTTACTTTGATTAGAATTAAACTATCCAAACAAATAAATAACTACGAGGATAAATTGAAGTCTCCGGCCTAGACAAGAAAACACAACAATATCGTGCAAACAGTAATTTTATCTTTCAACGTAATTCCCGTCAAGTCCAATGCACTTGGTCCACCTATATTCAAGTGCTCTTATTCCATCCCTATAAGCCCTTTTATCCAGTTGGTCAAATAGATATTTGTGGCAGCAATCACATCTTCATCAGACTCGTACTTCTTTCCAGAATAATAAAATCTTTTCAAGTTTGGAAATAAACTAAACTATGAGGAGGCTAAGGCCGGCGAGTAGGGGGCATGGGGTACCAATTCAAACCGCAATACATTAATTTTTGCCATGGTAATAACTGACTTGTGGTACAGATTTATTTTCTTTGCTAATCCAGGTCTTGAATTTTTTCTTTTAGCTGGTCAAATAGAGTAGCACAGCATGTCCCGTTGATTGTTTTACCCAGTTTTAAGATAATCCACAAAAAGAATCACCTTGGCATCCCCAAAAACTGAAGCCAAAGCTTTTCCGGCGACGGAACTGTTTTGGCCTTTTTTCGGAGCAGGTTCTTCTTTGGCAGTCCATTGCTTCGATTGCTGCTTCGTTTCTGGTGTATAGTAGTAAATCCACGTCTCATCCATTATAATAAATCGTCGCAAAAAATCTACTGTATTGCGTTTAAACAAGTCCAAACACTCATCCGAAACTGTTTTGCTTGGCAGCTTTTGCTCCAGTGTGAGCAGTTGCGGCACCCATCGCGCGGATAACTTTCTCATCCGCAAAACTTCAGTTAGGATATCATACGTCCGCTCTGTTGAAATTCCCACAGTATCTGCTATCTCCATCAACTTCAATCGCCGGTCATTCAAGACAATTTCATAAACTTTTTCGATAATTTCTGTTGTGGTGACTGTTCCCTTCTGTACTCTTGCGACCACGTTTAAAGTCCGCAACCCAAGTTTTAACTGTGCACGAAGGGGAAGATTCGCATAATGTGCCACCTAGTTCAGCTTTTATTTCTTTTGAAAATAAACCCTTAATATGAAAATATTTAATAACTGCATGAATTTCAACTTGCTCCATTCTTACAGCATGCAAAACTCTATCAACTTTGACAGCTTGTAGGGACAGTCGAGAAAGCGAGCGTTGTCTTCTACTTTTACCGCACGCTGAATATGCCGCTTTAGTTAGTTTGTGCAAACTCGGCCAGAATTCTTGGAAGCAACGCGTGCAGGTGTCGAGCCCCGACCTTTGCGAGCAAGTTTAAAATACGCGTTTAGAGCGAGATGCTCTATTAGTGCGAGCAAGCCCGCAAGCTTGCAATTGCCCTTTCCATTGTAGCACGTTTTCTGCGCGAGCCACATAAGCGCCCCCCCCCCCCCACCCCCCCATCCCGTTCTGGCGGTTGCCTGGCTTGATCTTTTTCAGTGTGTGGGTTCCCAGACTTTGAGCAAGTCGGTCTCAGGACTGTGTGTGAGAGTTTTTTGTGCGTGTTCCGTCGAAATCCAGGCGCTTCTTCTTTTTAAATGAGCCGTGGGTCGATATAACCCCAGTTGAGGCTGATCAAATGGAAAGCGATCTATCCCTGGTTAATTCTACATGTGAACCGGCGTGCCTTGTCGTTAATTCCGGTTGCATCGTTGCTCCTAGTTAGGAAACTGCGGAATATCATCAAAACCGACGCTTCGAGCTCCTTTCTTTTGCCCTCTGTTTCGTAGTCTTGGGAAACCCGTCTGGTTCCCGTGGCGCCCTATTATTTTTCAAGACCTTGTATATGTCTTCACGCTTATCTATACGGCGTCCCGTTCGTAGAACCACGCCCACCTCCCTGAGCGTATTCAACAGTGGCTACTATTCTGTTCGCGAGAATCCTAGGGCAAGTGGTGACATTTTCTGGAAGCGATAAGTCTTGTGGCACTATCACACCCCGAGGTGTTGTAAAAACAGTTTTATACGGTAACAAGCTTGTCAAACAATTATTATTTGACAGAAATTTTTGTTATTCCAGAGCCAAACTGATAAATCTTGAAACAATATAACACCGTAAAAACATTGCGCCGTTATATTCCATATCGTCTTGACTGCAGCCTCCTTAAGCTCTGTACCATCTCTTTTTCTCATATTTACCGCCCAGTGTTTTAGTATCATCGCCAATTCTTCTCCGGTACGGTTTCCATTCGGTTAAAATTTTCGGTAACCGCAAAACCGCATGTACATTATCTATGTATAGTTATTACTAGTTACGGTATTTCGTGGGGTATTTTATTCTATTATCTTGTTTATTCAATGGTTGTTTTCACTACTAATACGTGTATGAGATATTTTACAAAAATGTTCTTTAAATTATGAAATTGTCAAGTTAATCTGACATCAAAATATTTAATTCTGAGCTGTTAAAAACTTGACGTAACATAGCAACCCCAACTGACGGCTGCGCGGTACATAAAGTGATAACAACCCATGGGTAGTTTTCGCTTGATCATCATCTCTAGGCAGCTTATCAGCTATAATTTACCAAGGGCAGTGATAATCACCCGCAATAATTTTGACAAATAACAACCCGAAAGTGCTTGCCTAGAAATAACCCGAGGCGAAGCCGAGGGTTATTTCTTAAAGGCAACGCACTTGAGGGATATTATTTGTCAAAATTATAAGGATTTATCACTGGCCGCGGTGAATTCGGAAAGATAAGTTCTTAAATAAATTAGCCATTTTCTGACAAATTAATTTGACACTTCATTATAATAATATTATGTTGGTGGCACTGTAAGTCTATGTCAAATTTGAGGTTATCAGGTTAGCTTTTGCGTCAGTTTTGACACAGACTGACGGAAAAGCTAACCTGCTAACCTCAAATTTGACTTAGATTTACAGTGTGATAGGATACTACTGAAATTTAATTAGGTAGTTTCCATAGTGATTGAAAATCACCCTAGGGTCGTTTTCACTTCAAGTGTGGTCTGATTTGTCAAACTGAGCCACGTGATTAAAAATAATCAAATTGGATTGGTCTGCAATATATGTAAGAACTTATCAGCTATAATTTACCAAGGGCAGTGATAATCACCCGCAATAATTTTGACAAATAACACCCCGAAAGAGCGTTGCCTAGAAATAACTTTCCGCATCGCCTCGTGTTATTTATTAAAGGTAACGCACTTGAGGGATATTATTTTTCAAAATTATAAGGATTTATTACAAGCCGCGGTGAATTCGGGAACATAAGTTCTTAAATAAATTAATAATTTTTACCGAAGCGAGAAGCCGTTTTTCTGACAACTTAATTTGATTATTGGTATTTATGTCATGTCGCAACCAAGGTATCTGAAATGCTTCAATTGTTTTAACATATACTATTTAGGCAGGTCTTAAGTTGTGCTTTTGTCATGAAGTGAGGTTCATCCTCAGGAAATGTAAGTATCGCTTGGTCATAAGGAAGTAGTAACGTGTTAAGAGTTTTATTTTTATCTATTTATATTTCAGGTTTTAACATTGTCGGCATCTAAATATAGGCTTAATAAAATACTCAATAAACAGAATCCTTGCCTCGTTTCTTGACTGTCAAAGATCGTTTAGCAACTCCGTCGGCATTATTGTTTACAACTATAGCAGTGTGCCTGCAGACACTTCTTATTACTTATATCAAGCGGTATGGAAAGCCTCTATTTATTAAATTCTTCCGTAGCTTTTGTTTTATTACTCCGTGAAAGGTCTTCGTCTAGTCGATGCAATATCTCTTCAGACTTAATTCTTAATTGAAGAGTTCCTACGATTGTTCGTGTTCGTACTTAATAAACTAATCTCTCTGTGGCGCCCTATTATTTTTCAAGACCTTGTATATGTCTTCACGCTTATCTATACGGCGTCCCGTTCGTAGAACCACGCCCACCTCCCTGAGCGTATTCAACAGTGGCTACTATTCTGTTCGCGAGAATCCTAGGGCAAGTGGTGACATTTTCTGGAAGCGATAAGTCTTGTGGCACTATCACACCCCGAGGTGTTGTAAAAACAGTTTTATACGGTAACAAGCTTGTCAAACAATTATTATTTGACAGAAATTTTTGTTATTCCAGAGCCAAACTGATAAATCTTGAAACAATATAACACCGTAAAAACATTGCGCCGTTATATTCCATATCGTCTTGACTGTAGCCTCCTTAAGCTCTGTACCATCTCTTTTTCTCATATTTACCGCCCAGTGTTTTAGTATCATCGCCAATTCTTCTCCGGTACGGTTTCCATTCGGTTAAAATTTTCGGTAACCGCAAAACCGCATGTACATTATCTATGTACTAGCTGAAACCCGCGGCATATGCCGCAATTAAAATGTACGACGAATTTAATAACTTTTGTTGCACTAAAGAAAGTTTTAAAAGCACGCTAGAGATTGGCAGTAAGGAAAAGTTCCAAAAAATATATTTTCAAATGGAAAGTCTCTGGAAAGGAAACGCTCGCCCCTGGAAGGCGTCCTAATTAATACGTTGTTGGAACGCAGTAAAAAAAAATTATGAAAAGAATTGTTCTACAAGTTAAGAAAAGTGAGAGTTTTCCAGTGAATGTAAAAGTTTTACGTGAGCATGGAAGAATGACGTAGCCCACGGCACATGCCGCATTTAAAGTTTTGGGCGTTAGATAGATATACTTTGTTTGCGACATTACAAACAAAAATCTTTTACACACGTCTACTATGGCAAATGCTACACCAAATACATACAATATATACAGTTCACATTTAATTATATATATTTATTCCTAATTCAGTACGTAAAACATGCTTAGAGCCATGTTTATGATAACGGTGATAAAACTTAGATTACATTTAGATTTTAGTTTATTAGCATACATGTTTAACGTCAGTGTACAAACAATTTCTAGAATATTTTATACCACATTGAATATTATGTATCATCGGATGAAAAATTTTATTATTTGGCCTGAACGAGATCAGCTGATTAAATCAATGCCAGAATGCTTCAAGGTAGCATTTGGCAACAAGATTTCAGTAATAATCAATTGTTTTGAGATGAGAGTGGAAAAATCAAGTAGCCTTGAAGTACAATGTACTACATGATCTATGTACAAACAACATAATACGGTAAAGGTACTAATAGGCATCACTCCTCCTGGATCAATATCATTTGTATCACATGGATATGGTGGCAGAATAAGCGATAAGGGTCTAACAGAGGATTGTGGGATTTTAAACAATCTCTTGCCAGAAGATTTTGTATTGGCAGAGGCTTTTTAATAAAAGACTCCGTAGGACTACATATGGCCACAGTGATTACGCCTCTGCTTTTCTAAAAGGGAAACGGCAGCTCGATCCAAGGGATATAGCATCAACCAGGAATATAGCAAGCGTGAGGTAGTGCAAGTATATTGTTACAATAATTATCTTAATTATATCTTTTTTTCAGAATACACGTCCAACGCGTTATTGGTGTCCTTCGTCAAAAAAATACAGTTCTTCACGAAACAATGCCTATGTTCCTGGCGAAAAAGAAAACTGACGATGTTGCTGTGGTAGATCAGATATTAACAGTTTCTTCTGCACTCGTAAATTTATGCTCTCCTATAATTGTATAAATATGAAATAAATTGTATTAACAAAGTTAATCTAATTATTTTTACTTTAATAATAATAATAATATCTACAAAATTATTAAAATTAGTTAATTAAGGATCTAACGTTAATACTATCCACCACCATTTATTATATAATGTAAAATTATTTTATTATCTTTTTCTGCATGTGGCCAATTAATAAAAAGCCAAATTACAATATCACATAGCAAAAATTATTAAATAGTAGGTACCTATACGATAAGAAACATAAGGATATTTTAAAACTATGTAAGCTACATTAACAATCAATAAAATTACACATGCTGTCTACACAACATAAAAGAATAAGAAAAATCATTTTTTCGTTGACCGCTTCTTAATTTCAATATTAATGAATTATTTTTCCTAAAAAAGGATGGATTAATAGAAGTCATTAATACACTGTTTTTGATTAATCCACTCTTTTTCATTAATTAACTGTTTTTGTGATTTTGATGTTTTGATGATATTTTGCATGGAGGTTAGTTGTATTAATCAAATTTTTCGTCACAAAAAAAGATTTTGAGGTCAACGAAAAATTTTTGTAATCAACTTGTTTGTTAATGGGTTATTAATAATCTCAACTATTAAAGGCACTCACTCGATTATTAATCGCCTTCATTAACACACTTGTTGGTTAAATAACTATTAATGCATAAAGAATAACGGATATTTTGAAGCTATTTAATATTTATTTATTGTGGCATCTCTAACAAATAACTATTAATGCATAAAGAATAACGGATATTTTGAAGCTATTTAATATTTATTTATTGTGGCATCTCTAACAAGTGTTACCCTTATTACAAGAGATGCAGTGTAGATATATTCTGCTATATGCAGGTATGAGCGTTATAGCATGTAAATTAAAATTAAAATAATCATCCTAACTAAAATAAACTTTAATCATGGTTGCAGGAGATGGATCGATGCCGTAACTTGCTACTATGACTTCCCGTACTGATTGGTAAATTTAAGTCTTAAAAATTTGTTACATCAATAGTTCATTTTGTTTCATTTTAGTTATAATAATACTTTTTTACAACAGATGCAAACATACGGTATGGAGCTGACAAATCAATGTTGAGCAGTATGTAAATTTGATTCACAAGCTTTAATATATCAGTAATCGGAATTCTGGTATAAAAAGAAGGTACAAAGAATAACCGTGAGAAACAAACAAGCCTAGCGGGTACTCTTAAAGTTAATAGCAAAAGCAGCTTGCTATCATTAATCTTATTATTCCATAATTTATAACAAAATTTTAATGAATTTAAGGTACATAAACAATCAAAATATTTACATAACAGTACAAAATAACAGAATAACTAATGTCTAAGTTAAGTATGAAAAAGAATTGCAATGGATAAAGTATAAAGGATCAACATATTTACAAATTCTATCAACATAGAATAACAAAATAATTCTATTTATATACTGCTCCACAAATGTACTGGACCACCCATAAAAATGTATTTATTACATTACGTCACAATATATATACCGTCTGTTCTATAAAAAAGGCCCCGCCTTCTAGCTACTTTATTAATTATTTTAGACCCAATAACCTTATATCAAATCAAATGGCACATAAAAACCTACATTTTAACACTATCAAATTTTTTTTATCTTCAATTGTTTCAGAGTGGTGACGTCACGTGCAATTTTTTTAAATGACACTGTATATTTTTTGACATTTTCTGGTAGAGGTTTTTTTTCTCTTTTCAACAATATAAATATTTTATGCCCTTACATAAGAAAATTTTCGAGAAAAATTAAAAAACTTTTTTATCGGTGGGAGGCCACCATACAAAACTATAAACAAAAGTGTAACTCAGAAAAACAAAACAATAAACACTTTAGATTATTCTGAAATCTGACAGTTAAAGCGTTTGGCTACTATTTGTTTTGTTTTTCTGAGTTACACTTTTGCTTACAGTTTTGTATCATGGCCTCCCACTGTGAAAAAGTTTTGTAATTTTTCACGAAAATTTTTTTATGCAAGTGCATGAAATATTTATATTGTTGAAAAGAGAAAAAAAACCTCTACCAGAAAATGTCAAAAAATATATACCGTGTCATTTAAAAAAATTGCACGTGACGTCACCACTCTGAAACAATTGAAGATAAAAAAATTTTGATAGTGTTAAAATGTAGGTTTTTATGCGCCATTTGATTTGATATAAGGTTTATTGGGTCTAAAATAAATAATAAAGTAGCTAGAAGGCGGGGCCTTTTTTATAGAACAGACTGTATACAGTGTGTCCCCGGATAGGTGAAACAACTCTTGTGAAAGGTAAAAAATTCTCGATTTAAATTTTCATTTTTTGGGGTTCAGCCCCCCTGCTTCGTTAAAGGCGAATTTCTAACATTATTTCAGTTTTGAAAAATCAAGTATGCCTTGGAAATTTTTAAAAATCTATTTTTCTGTAAGGTAAAGTACCCTTTATGTGGCAAATACGACAAAAAGTTATAAAGAAAAGTTGTTTAGAATCAACATGTAGGCCCCTATACCAAATTTCAAAATCCGCGGCCAACTTTGATTTCTCACATTTTCTTTCAAGTTTATTTCCCAAATCAAAGAATTTTATTTTTAACGAAGTTTTTTTATTATGAAATAAAAAACTTTGTTAAAAGTAAAATTCTTTGATTTGGGACCTAAACATAAAAAGAAATTGAGAGATCAAAGTTAGCTGAGGATTTTGAAATTTGGTATAGAGGCCTATGTGTTGATTCTAAACAACTTTTTACTTTCCCATACCCATAGGTATAGGGAAGTATTGGAATCATGAAAATTTTGGAAATCGAGATTTTCACAGAAATATCCGTTTTGGGACTCTAGGAACCCAAAAAAGTGGTTTTTAAAAAATGTCTGTCTGTGTGTGGGTGTGTGTGTGGGTGTGTGTGTGGGTGTGTGTGTGTGTGGGTGGGTGACGCTCCTACAGCCGAAAGTATTGCTCCGATTTTTATGCGCTTTGGAATGCGGGGGTGTATCGAAAATTCATCGACAAAATAAGCTTTTCAAAAAAATCTGAAACCGGAAGCGGAAGTTACGCATGTTTTTTTGGTATCACTGTTTTCGTGATTAAAATTTTGAAAATTTTATCGCGGATAACGATAGAGGGTCATAAGACAAATCTGTTAGTTTTTTTCCGAACTCGTTAGGTTTAAAATGAAGGGCGCTAGGATTTTTTGAAAATTTTGAGTTTAACGCCCTATTACTCAAAAACGGATGAATCGATTCAATTGATTTTTGTTTTCTGAATAGTATATGAAGGCTAACATGAGGTGATATAAAAAGTGTTTTGAAAAATATTAAGGGGCCTAAATTACAAATTTTCAAAATTTTGGAAATTTTCTAAAAATCATTTCTCAAAAACTGCCCACAGGAATTTGTTTAAACTTCATACACTGATAGACCCCGAAAAGGGCTATCGATCTGTTTTTTAAAGAATCTCATGAATTATCTGTGGCGCCCTCTACGAAGCTTTGAAGTTTGAAAATTTAAACCCCTTTAATTAATAAACAAAACAAGATAGGTAGCTGGGGTTTTCACTGGATTGTTCAGTGCATAATGGAGCATATGAATATGCAAAAAAATATTACACTCGTGGATATATGTAAGCGCACCGGCCCCCTCCCCCCTCTATTTTTGAAAAATAATTTTTTTATTCTAACGGTTGTTATATTTTTGCGTCAAAGAATCTTTTTCCGCGAAAATAAAAAAATCGATTTTGTATGCCCTAGAAAATATAATTTCCAGGTACTTAGAAAATTTCACCTCGGTGCTACAGCCGTTTTGAATAAAATAACACATAAATAGCACAGTGGCGGCTTGTCCACTTGGCGCCATCTACAGAAGCTCGGTGGTCACGTTTTGAACTACACATCTTATAACATAAAATCGTAGCTCTCTTTGTTTGCGTGTAACTATGTTTGTTCGCTATCTCCTCCGAAGATACTGGACCGATTAAGTTGTACGATGGCTTAAAAGTTTGCTAATTTTCAGACTTATTTAATTAACTTCTCTAGGCAGCAGTATAATTTAATTAACTTCTCTAGGCAGCAGAGCGGAGCGCCTATCGCTGTCTAGTATTAGCTCGGGTGCGCGCATTATTTAAACAGGAGAGTGTGGTTGTGCGGTAAGCGTGCTGGCCTATCACGCGGGAGCCCCGAGTTCGATCCCGTCGATGCATCTTTTTTTTAAATTTATATTAATGAATCTCTCTTAATTTTGCGAACCGAAACGTAGTTCGGGTGACTCACTAGTTCTTTTATATTTACCCGCAATTTACGTGAAAGTGTAAACGCTTATCACGGTGAAGACGTGAGTCATCGAGTTGAAATTTTGATATGTTGTAAAGACTGTTGAATAAAGACGATATGAACAGTTTCCAGTATGGGAAAGTCCAGGGAGGTAGTCACGTTCACTTTTTTTAATAACTTTTTGTCGTATTTGCCACATATAAGGTACTTTACCTCACAGAAAAATAGGTTTTTTAAAATTTCCAAGGCATACTTGATCTCTCAGAACTAAAATTATGTTGGAAATTCGCCTTTAACCAAGCAGGGCTGAACCCCAAAAAATGAAAATTTAAATCGAGAATTTTTTACCTTTCACAAGAGTCGTTTCACCTATCCGGGGACACACTGTATATAAAAGCTTTTGTTTTATAGTATACTCATATTAAGCATATTTAATTTCACTATTCTCAAATATCAACTGAAGAATTAACAAAATCATATTAATAAAATTATGAAACTATAAAAAACTATATTTCACAAAAATAAGACGAATCACAAAAAAAGGTTTAATTAATAGTTCTTTGAGTCTCTCCAGAACGTTTAAAAATCTTTGGCAACAATTCGGCATACTTTGTATGCAATGTGCTATCAATATTTGGGCAAAATTCAAAATTTTAAAATGATATTTTATTAATGGACTTCGTTTTCTTTAAACAGAATTATGAAAAGAAATGCTTTTTATAGTGACACAATCATGAAAGGTTACCAAAAATTTCATGACTGCCCTTTTGGAAAATATTTTTAAAAATTGCACCAATATATGCAAATGGTCCAGTTCATTTGTGGAGCAGTATATTTACAGAGTTCACATAACCACTTTCCTTTAGGAATTTTTTTAATTGTAGGCATGCTGAATGGTACCATTTTATTCTACATTTTCTGTCATAACATTTTACCATTTGTTCGCCGTCGTCTGGTTTCCTACAGTGACACCATAGCTGCAATCCATAATTAAAATAGGTACATAACATTGTAACAGATAATTCACAAAATTACAAACCTCTTCATCATATATGCCTATTACGATGTCACTGGAAATTGAACCGACACCTATAGCTCACATGTCCATGGGGATGTCGTCTGAACTTGGACCAGCACTCGTAGATGGCATATCCATGGCGATGTCACTACAACTTGAATCCAAACCAGTGGTCATAGATGGCAGAACTAATGTTAGAATCTAGTAATTTCCAAGTTTTGTATTGGTAACACTTTTGACATCTATCATATTGACATTAAATCGTTAACCTTATTTAAGCTAAACGACTCAATAAATCGGAGGCGTACTCATCATTGTGGTATGGCGCATTTCAAAACAGAATTAATAACACACACAAAAATAGCGACAATAGCAATAACAAAATAACAGATTTAACAAAATCAACAGCAATTTTCACACTTTGACTTGCACAATATCGCAAGATAGTCCAGTTACATTAGACGGACAACCGCAGCATCTGCCGAAAAAATCCAAGTGAGCTGAAATTTTGCATACACCTTTATTTTGAAATTACAAATAATGTCTCAAAAGTCCCCATCGATATGGCGCTTGCGTTTTGAGTTATTCAAGGTCAAAGGTCACAGAAATAAGTTTTTCGCAAATATCTCGCTTTCTATGGGTCGTATGACTTTTTTAGTTATTACAAAAAATGAAGGCTAGGAAATTCTCTACAAAAAAGATTATATAGCTTTTTTACATACAACTAACCGTTCAGTAAATAACACACTATTAAGTTTTGCAGACGGGTTTTACTTCTTTTTACGATAAAGAAAGTATTGGATTCACCCCAAAAATTCGGAAACTGGGTTTTCAACACATCTTCACGTTGTAGAGTCCCCTGAACCCAAAAAACATGTTTTTGCTCATTGGTCTGTGTGTCCGTCCGTCGGTCTGTCTGCCAACAGAATAACTCATTAACGAAAAGAGGTATGGCGTTGAAACTTCATATATAAGTTTTTTGTACTATCTAAATGCGACAGCAAGCTTCTGAAGAAAATCACATAACCGGTGTGTATTGATGTGAGATAAGTGATTTTTCAGTTGAATACCTCTAAAATTCAACTTGAAAATCACTCATCTCAATCAATCCACATATAAAATGTAATAAAAATGTATAGTTTGAAAAAACTCGTTGGAGCCGTTTTTGAAACACAAGAGTAAACATCATACTTCCGGTTATGCGATTTTCTTCAAAAGATAGCTGTCGCGTTTAGAAAGTACACAAAACTTATATTTGAAGTTTCAACGCCATACCTCTTTCCGTTTATGAGATATTCTGTTCGCAGACAGACAGACAGACCGACCAATGAACAAAAACACGTGTTTTTGGGTTCAGGGGACTCTAAAACGTGAAGATCTGTTGAAAACTCAATTTAGAATTTTTGGGGTGAATGCAATACTTCCTTTATCGTAAAAGGAAGTAAAACCCGTCTGCAAAACTCAACAGTGTGTTATTTACTGAATGGTTAGTTGTACGTAAAGCACCTGTATAATCTTTTTTGTAGAGAATTTCCTAGTCTTCATTTTTTGTAATAACTAAAAAAGTCATACGACCCATAGAAAGCGAGATATTTGCGAAAAACTTATTTCTGTGACCTTTGACGTTGAATAACTCAAATCGCAAGCGCCATATCGATGGGGACTTTTGAGACATTATTTGTAATGTCAAAGGTGTATGCAAAATCTCAGCTCACTTGGATTTTTTCGGCAGGCCGATCCTACTGTAGCTGGCCTAAGAGATTTTTGTAGGTATAGATTATAGTACAAATACATAAAATTGTGGGTTGAAGATACGAAAAGTCTATGTGACGAGTGTCCAGTATTGTTATACCGGGTGACCATAAATATCTGAGATCTCGGTAGCCATGGAATTAGCTACTTATAAATGTTGGGTTAGTATTATATTTCAATTACAATAAGTATTGGTACCTATGTAATGTAATAAAATGCAATAAGAGGAGGAGAATGTGCCCCGGATTCTGCAGTTTAGCCTACAACTCGATTATAAAAATCTCCTGTTCTAACTCCATTATTTATTGCAATCAGTAATAATTTTTGACAGACAGGAATTTTAGTTGTGATGACATTAATGACATTTATTAGTTTAGTTGTATTCATCGCTTTAGTAAAGCAGTGTTGATTCCAAAGGTAATGTGATATCAGATATTTATGGCCACCCGGTATAAAGAACAAGGTGTTGAAAGTGATTTAGGGCTTCTTGATATCAACGATTTTGCTTTGATAATAATGACGTCTTTTCAAATTCAACAGTTGCTACAATTTACTTACTTTACTTAACCGGCGTTACAATCCTTTGTGGATTTTAGCCTCCTTTACAACGTTGTTCCACCGGGCTCTGTCCTGTGCGACTCGTCTCCAGTTGAGCACCCTTAAGGTTCTCAAGTCCCGCTGAACACCGTCTAGCCATCTTTCCTTGGGTCTTCCCCTGGTCCTTCCGTAGTCCGGCCTCCATTCGAAAACGCTTTTTACTGCCCTGTCACTCACCATCCGCTCGACATGCCCCAACCACCTGTCTTTGTGCTTTCACAAGACGCACTATATCTGCACCACTTATTAGCACGTCTAATTCCACGTTCGTTCTACGCCGTGGGCCATTCATATCTTGCACTGGGCCCCATATCTTCCTCATTATTGCTCTTTCTGCAGTTCGTAGTGCGTTTTGGTCTCTCATTGTTAACGACCACGTCTCGCACCCGTAGATCATCACTGGCCTTATCATTGACTTATACACCTTCCATTTGGATGCACGTTGCAGTATTTTCGATTTCATCAGATTCTTGTACATAAAATAAATTTTGTTTCCATTTGTAAACTTTAACCACACTTTTACAAACATAAACGGCAAGGATCGGTTACGTCACCGATGGCATCGGTAGGTCGGCACGACTCGGGTCAGAATATGCAGGGTTGCCAGACTGAGCGCATGCCCGTTTTAAAAATGTACTTTTGTAGGAAACGGTTTCAGAATGTACCAGATTCTTAGAATTGTACCAGGTCTGGCAACGCTGCTAATATCAAGACGCCGCCCACATGTGTAACAGCACATAGACCAGGAGTTGATTTATTTGACCTTGGGAAGTGTTCTGCTTTATTATAGAGTTATGATGATTATGATTATGATTATGATTATGATTATGATTATGATACCCATGGTGCATACGACGTTTTATTTTACACTTTGAATACTCCAATAACTTGAAAAGCTTGTAGAGCCCTAGGGCGTTATGAACGGGCGTAATGATAACGCCCGCTCGTTATGCCCATTCGAGAGGGCATGAGAGCGCATAATGAGCGGGCGTTATTATTACGCCCCGTCATAACGCCCTAGGGCGTTATGGACTGCTTTATATACCCCATATCACCAATATATTACTGACGTCTAAGAGACTATATTTCTTTCATGTAACGTTCTACTATGCTAGCACTAATTATTACATTTATTTCTTCTGCCAAAATATGTCTACGTTTCTTGGTACATTTCTAAGGTGGTTGAAAAGATAGTACACCAACCACGGTCCGTAAGAATATTTGTATTCTCGAATGCTTATGAAACCTTGACAAACCTCGGTTTCTTAAACATCCACTACCACGAAAAAAAGTGCTCACGAATCTAGAGTTCTAATATACTGGTTATTTTGAATTTTAATTATTTTATATATATATCGTCAAAAAATAAAAAATGTTGAACACATTTAATTTTTTACTAAATGCCCTGTGTTAGGTTCATTACGTAATTTACTGTCATTTATTACATATTATAAATTAAAAAAGATAATAAATGTCAAATGAAAAGCATGATGTGTATTTGTAGTTTAATATTCGTTTTTCAATGCAAAAAATAGACATCTTCAGACTACTAAATTTTCCTTCTCTTGAATTGAGGAATCCTGATAAGTCTTAATTCTTTAAATACACCATAACACGAAAAATGATAAAACTTACGATAGTATGAAAATTCGAGTATTTATGCTTGATATACTGCTTTCCATTCTGATCTAAACACTGCAAACAATATTTTACTGATCTGGAGACAGTGCAGCAGAGACCATACTCTTGTGCAAGCTCTTGAAAAGCATTTGTAATTGCTTCTTCCAGTTCTTCTAGATTATTGGGTTTATTTTAGTACACTTAATTTTAATCCATTCCCAGAAAAAATAGTCCACAAGTGTTATATCTGGATTTCTACCTGGCCACTCAACAGTGCCGTTTCTTCCAATGCGTTTGGCTGGAAAATATTCGTTTAAAAATGTTTGGACAGCAGCTCCCAAATGAGGAGGCGCGCCATCCTGCATAAAATATAAATCACCAAAGTATTTTCTTTGCTGAAGCTGGGATATCACGTCATTTTGCAGCATATTTAAATAATTTTGAGCAGCTACCGTTTCTCGAAAAAAGTAAGGACCAACAACACCAAAAGATGAAATCCCCCCCAGACAGTCAGCCCTGGTTCGTTTAAGAGATTTTTCAAAGTAAGATGAGAGTTTTCAACAGCGTAATGAACACAAAAATTTCGATTTACTCTTCCATTTAATTTAAAACCTGCTTCATCAGTCCAAATAATTTTGTAGAAAAAATGTTCATCTTCTTCAATTTGATTGAGAAATGCAGCACAAAAATTTTCTCGTTTTTCAAAGTCAGTATCTTTTAAAAAATGCATTTTTCGATGCCTATAAACTTTAAATTTATTCCTCTTGTAATGCGCCTAAGTGAAGTTCTATATAGATAAACCTAGTTCAGCACTACGCCGTCTAGAACTTGTAGTGGGGTTTTCCACTAGAGACTGACATACTATTTCATGATTTTCTACTGTACAAATAGTAGTGGGAGCGTTTTCTTGAATTTAGCCACAATCCTCATTACAGAAAGTAATGTTGGTGGTACCCTCTCCGGGAACACTTCAGGCCAATGAGCTAGTACCAAGGGCATGGTTCCATATCTACTCATCTTTGATTTTTGACTTTAAATGTTTCAAGCTGACATGTAACTTTCATATGTCATAACTTTTCCGAAATAAAAATGAGCCTACTAAATTTTAAATTAGATATGTTTATCTCTTTCTTACAAAGGTGTTTTTATCTATTATTCACTTCCACTCACTTGTGTTCTACAGAATGTCTGCAGGAACTAGTCACACACGGTACAAGCAAGTAGAGACACTCATGCCAAATGTTTAAACCTGTCTAGAGTGCCTGGGACAGTAACTCGGGGAGTATTTCTAAGCTTGACTATCAGATGGCAGAACAAAGTTCCACTAATCAGAGCCAGTAGATATAGAGAGTACCGCCATTCTTTGATCCGTGAAAATGCCGCTATCGCCGCCATTTTTGTTCCCACCAGCAATGACTGATTGAGGTATGTCTAAAATTTTACTTGAAATTGGCAAGACTGTAAGTCTATGTCAAATTCGAGGTTAGCAGGTTATGTTTTGCGCCAGTTTGTGTCAAAACTGACTCAAAAACTAACCTGCTAACCTCGAATTTGACATAGACTTACAGTCTTGCCAATTTTAAGTAAAGCTTTGGATTGCCAACAAACGTCACGTTGACGGAATTGTGTTACAAACCTCAAAGTGACGCATATGTCAGAGGAACAAACATGGCGGATATGGCGGTACTCTCTATATCTACTGGCTCTGCCACTAATCAGAGCCAGTAGATATAGAGAGTACCGCCACGTCCGCCATGTTTCTTCCTTTGTCATATGCGTCACTTTGAGGTTTTGTAACACAATTCCGTCAACGTGACATTTATTGGCAATCCGAAATTTTACTTAAAATTGGCAAGACTGTAAGTCTATGTCAAATTCGAGGTTAGTAGGTTAGGTTTTGTTTGTTATTTGACACAAACTGATGGAAAACATAACCTGATAACCTCGAATTTGACATAGACTTACAGTCTTGCCAATTTCAAGTAAAAATTTAGACATAACTCAATCAGTCATTGCTGATGGGAACAAAAATGGCGGCGATGGCGGCATTTTCACGGATCAAAGAATGGCGGTACTCTCTATATCTACTGGCTCTGCCACTAATCAGAGTCAGTAGATATAGGAGAGTACCGCCACGTCCGCCATGTTTGTTCCTCTGTCATATGCGTCACTTTGAGGTTAGTAACACAATTCCGTCAATGTGACATTTATTGGCAATCCGAAATTGTACTTAAAATTGGCAAGACTGTAAGTCTATGTCAAATTCGAGGTTAGCAGGTTAGGTTTTGTTTGTTATTTAACACAGATTGACGCAAAACATAACCTGCTAACCTCGAATTTGACGTAGACTTACAGTATTGCCAATTTCAAGTAAATTTTTAGACATAACTCAATCACTTATTGCTGACTTACTGACTCTGCCACCAATCAGAGCCAGTTACTAGCTCTGCTACCAATCATATGTGATCACAGATATATTATATAAGTACAAGATACGGCGTGCCGTTGCTATAGTTGAACAAGACGTACCATCTATTTCTGTCACTCTCAGTGCGTGAATTACGTGTACCGCTATCCTTTAGAGAGGTACTTTGGCCCGACATTGAGTGAAATTCTGACACAATACATTTAACTCGTGTTACCTGGTGCCAGAAATAGTCTTTTTGGTCTCAAGATGCTACAAAATGTAGAAACGAAGTAATGGTATAAGTAAACACAAATTATAAAACATATCCTCAACAGTCTACACAGCCTCACTCTATGAGGTGGTGTGCAGGATATTCACTCGTTATAGCCTTTGAGTTTTACGATTGGCAGTTTGACTTCCTCTCTTGATTTAATAGATTCTGGTCACATATATGACTTAACATATCTTCTATGTTATTTATTTTACTGACTAGCTCTGTATTTTCCTTTTTCAGTCTTTTAGTAAGTACTCTTTACTCGCCAATATATTTTTGAATTATATTCAAATGTCGTTTTGTCCTTCGAGGACTATTAAAGTGCTCAATTGTTAGATCTCAAATATATCTAGCATCGGTAGGTTGAAAATAAGAAGTACCTCCCCTTTCATTTTCTAAAAATTTTATATAAATAAAATTAAATGTTACTTATTACACACTACACATTTATTGGTATCACAATGATCTTCTACTAAACTGGGACTAGGGGAATTGGCTGTTGTGGGACAGGTCAAGAATTTTGAAGGAATTGAAATAATTTTTTAAATAAGGTTTTTATTAAACAAACCATCTACTTAACACACCGGTGAAAAGATACGTCTTCGCTTGAAGAATTATAAGGAATAGAACAAATTATGAACGGTCACATTTCTAAAGTTCAATTTTCGAAGGTAGAAATAAACTGAAATTGAATGACATTTCTGACGTTTTCATTTCAAAACTTTTAAATTAATCGTACAAAACATTGTATGAAATACGTCTAAAGCGAGAGAGAAATAAATTGATACAGGTTAGAATGAAATGGGGGAGAGTACCGAACTCCGTGATATGTTATTTTAAGATTCGACGTACGTTTACATGTAGTGAACATATACTGTAAATAATATATCCATTTATGTGATTACAGTGACTGTATTAATGACAGCGTGGTCAATTTTGGTCCTGTTTCTGATTGGTTGTTTTAAAATCCGCCGCTAAGAGTCGTTTCCTATTGAATATTTTTGGCAGTGTACGCATATTTAGTTACAAAAAGTTACTAATGTCAAAATAAGACATAGCCATTCTAAGGGTGACTATAAATGATTGTGATTTTTTTTCTTAGGTTGGCACTGTTTATGTTGGTGGCACTGTAAGTCTATGTCAAATTCGGGGTTAGCAGGTTAGGTTTTGCGTCAGTTTTGACACAGAATGACGCAAAACCTAACCTGCGAACATTGAATTTAACATAGACTTACAGTGTCACCAACATTAACAGTGCCAACCTAAGAAAAAAATTACCATCATTTATAGTCACCCGGTATAAATTATCTAAAGTAGCTCAGTTACTGAACACGGCCTAAGCATCAAAATAAATATTGTATCATCATTGATGTACACTTGTGTTATTTTATACACAAAAATAAAGTAAGTACGAATGCAAACTAAATTTTAACCAAGCAATAATTTTTACTTTAGTAATGTTTTGTTACTAAATGTCACTGACACCGTTAAAAAATGCGCATGCAAATCCTGTCACATTGTAACAAATGGACTGAATGCGGTACAGACAACTCCTGCAGTTTACACAGGTATTTGTAGTCATATTTTAGTAATATTTCAGACGTTTTCAACTGAAAACCATTATTGTTAGTTTCAGTATTACGGTTTTAAAACAGTTTTTTGATAAAATCGGAGTTATTTGTACATAAACACCCGTGCAAGTTTTAATTGATGAGGTCTCTTATCATTTGAAGAGAGAATAGTTGCTTCTCTACATTTACTATGCCTGTTTATTTACAACCGATGCTTCTATTATTGAAATCAAGCGAAATATTGTTAGATTTGTCTATGCAGGCTGTAACAGAAACGCCTCAAAATGGCCGCCACCTACAATTAATCGCACTGTCCTTATAAAGTCACTGTATATGTGATCAGAGCCAGTGTATATAGGAGAATACCGCCACGTCCGCCATGTTTGTTCCTCTGTCATATGCTTCACTTTGAGGTTTGTAACACAATTCCGTCAATGTGACATTTATTTGCAATCCGAAATTTTACTTAAAATTGGCAAGACTGTAAGTCTATGTCAAATTCGAGGTTAGTAGGTTAGGTTTTGTTTGTTATTTGACACAAACTGATGGAAAACATAACCTGATAACCTCGAATTTGACATAGACTTACAGTCTTGCCAATTTCAAGTAAAAATTTAGACATAACTCAATCAGTCATTGCTGATGGGAACAAAAATGGCGGCGATGGCGGCATTTTCACGGATCAAAGAATGGCGGTACTCTCTATATCTACTGGCTCTGTCACTAATCAGAGTCAGTAGATATAGGAGAGTACCGCCACGTCCGCCATGTTTGTTCCTCTGTCATATGCGTCACTTTGAGGTTAGTAACACAATTCCGTCAATGTGACATTTATTGGCAATCCGAAATTGTACTTAAAATTGGCAAGACTGTAAGTCTATGTCAAATTCGAGGTTAGCAGGTTAGGTTTTGTTTGTTATTTAACACAGATTGACGCAAAACATAACCTGCTAACCTCGAATTTGACGTAGACTTACAGTATTGCCAATTTCAAGTAAATTTTTAGACATAACTCAATCACTTATTGCTGACTTACTGACTCTGCCACCAATCAGAGCCAGTTACTAGCTCTGCTACCAATCATATGTGATCACAGATATATTATATAAGTACAAGATACGGCGTGCCGTTGCTATAGTTGAACAAGACGTACCATCTATTTCTGTCACTCTCAGTGCGTGAATTACGTGTACCGCTATCCTTTAGAGAGGTACTTTGGCCCGACATTGAGTGAAATTCTGACACAATACATTTAACTCGTGTTACCTGGTGCCAGAAATAGTCTTTTTGGTCTCAAGATGCTACAAAATGTAGAAAAGAAGTAATGGTATAAGTAAACACAAATTAAAAAACATATCCTCAACAGTCTACACAGCCTCACTCTATGAGGTGGTGTGCAGGATATTCACTCGTTATAGCCTTTGAGTTTTACGATTGGCAGTTTGACTTCCTCTCTTGATTTAATAGATTCTGGTCACATATATGACTTAACATATCTTCTATGTTATTTATTTTACTGACTAGCTCTGTATTTTCCTTTTTCAGTCTTTTAGTAAGTACTCTTTACTCGCCAATATATTTTTGAATTATATTCAAATGTCGTTTTGTCCTTCGAGGACTATTAAAGTGCTCAATTGTTAGATCTCAAATATATCTAGCATCGGTAGGTTGAAAATAAGAAGTACCTCCCCTTTCATTTTCTAAAAATTTTATATAAATAAAATTAAATGTTACTTATTACACACTACACATTTATTGGTATCACAATGATCTTCTACTAAACTGGGACTAGGGGAATTGGCTGTTGTGGGACAGGTCAAGAATTTTGAAGGAATTGAAATAATTTTTTAAATAAGGTTTTTATTAAACAAACCATCTACTTAACACACCGGTGAAAAGATACGTCTTCGCTTGAAGAATTATAAGGAATAGAACAAATTATGAACGGTCACATTTCTAAAGTTCAATTTTCGAAGGTAGAAATAAACTGAAATTGAATGACATTTCTGACGTTTTCATTTCAAAACTTTTAAATTAATCGTACAAAACATTGTATGAAATACGTCTAAAGCGAGAGAGAAATAAATTGATACAGGTTAGAATGAAATGGGGGAGAGTACCGAACTCCGTGATATGTTATTTTAAGATTCGACGTACGTTTACATGTAGTGAACATATACTGTAAATAATATATCCATTTATGTGATTACAGTGACTGTATTAATGACAGCGTGGTCAATTTTGGTCCTGTTTCTGATTGGTTGTTTTAAAATCCGCCGCTAAGAGTCGTTTCCTATTGAATATTTTTGGCAGTGTACGCATATTTAGTTACAAAAAGTTACTAATGTCAAAATAAGACATAGCCATTCTAAGGGTGACTATAAATGATTGTGATTTTTTTTCTTAGGTTGGCACTGTTTATGTTGGTGGCACTGTAAGTCTATGTCAAATTCGGGGTTAGCAGGTTAGGTTTTGCGTCAGTTTTGACACAGAATGACGCAAAACCTAACCTGCGAACATTGAATTTAACATAGACTTACAGTGTCACCAACATTAACAGTGCCAACCTAAGAAAAAAATTACCATCATTTATAGTCACCCGGTATAAATTATCTAAAGTAGCTCAGTTACTGAACACGGCCTAAGCATCAAAATAAATATTGTATCATCATTGATGTACACTTGTGTTATTTTATACACAAAAATAAAGTAAGTACGAATGCAAACTAAATTTTAACCAAGCAATAATTTTTACTTTAGTAATGTTTTGTTACTAAATGTCACTGACACCGTTAAAAAATGCGCATGCAAATCCTGTCACATTGTAACAAATGGACTGAATGCGGTACAGACAACTCCTGCAGTTTACACAGGTATTTGTAGTCATATTTTAGTAATATTTCAGACGTTTTCAACTGAAAACCATTATTGTTAGTTTCAGTATTACGGTTTTAAAACAGTTTTTTGATAAAATCGGAGTTATTTGTACATAAACACCCGTGCAAGTTTTAATTGATGAGGTCTCTTATCATTTGAAGAGAGAATAGTTGCTTCTCTACATTTACTATGCCTGTTTATTTACAACCGATGCTTCTATTATTGAAATCAAGCGAAATATTGTTAGATTTGTCTATGCAGGCTGTAACAGAAACGCCTCAAAATGGCCGCCACCTACAATTAATCGCACTGTCCTTATAAAGTCACTGTATATGTGATCAGAGCCAGTGTATATAGGAGAATACCGCCACGTCCGCCATGTTTGTTCCTCTGTCATATGCTTCACTTTGAGGTTTGTAACACAATTCCGTCAATGTGACATTTATTTGCAATCCGAAATTTTACTTAAAATTGGCAAGACTGTAAGTCTATGTCAAATTCGAGGTTAGTAGGTTAGGTTTTGTTTGTTATTTGACACAAACTGATGGAAAACATAACCTGATAACCTCGAATTTGACATAGACTTACAGTCTTGCCAATTTCAAGTAAAAATTTAGACATAACTCAATCAGTCATTGCTGATGGGAACAAAAATGGCGGCGATGGCGGCATTTTCACGGATCAAAGAATGGCGGTACTCTCTATATCTACTGGCTCTGTCACTAATCAGAGTCAGTAGATATAGGAGAGTACCGCCACGTCCGCCATGTTTGTTCCTCTGTCATATGCGTCACTTTGAGGTTAGTAACACAATTCCGTCAATGTGACATTTATTGGCAATCCGAAATTGTACTTAAAATTGGCAAGACTGTAAGTCTATGTCAAATTCGAGGTTAGCAGGTTAGGTTTTGTTTGTTATTTAACACAGATTGACGCAAAACATAACCTGCTAACCTCGAATTTGACGTAGACTTACAGTATTGCCAATTTCAAGTAAATTTTTAGACATAACTCAATCACTTATTGCTGACTTACTGACTCTGCCACCAATCAGAGCCAGTTACTAGCTCTGCTACCAATCATATGTGATCACAGATATATTATATAAGTACAAGATACGGCGTGCCGTTGCTATAGTTGAACAAGACGTACCATCTATTTCTGTCACTCTCAGTGCGTGAATTACGTGTACCGCTATCCTTTAGAGAGGTACTTTGGCCCGACATTGAGTGAAATTCTGACACAATACATTTAACTCGTGTTACCTGGTGCCAGAAATAGTCTTTTTGGTCTCAAGATGCTACAAAATGTAGAAAAGAAGTAATGGTATAAGTAAACACAAATTAAAAAACATATCCTCAACAGTCTACACAGCCTCACTCTATGAGGTGGTGTGCAGGATATTCACTCGTTATAGCCTTTGAGTTTTACGATTGGCAGTTTGACTTCCTCTCTTGATTTAATAGATTCTGGTCACATATATGACTTAACATATCTTCTATGTTATTTATTTTACTGACTAGCTCTGTATTTTCCTTTTTCAGTCTTTTAGTAAGTACTCTTTACTCGCCAATATATTTTTGAATTATATTCAAATGTCGTTTTGTCCTTCGAGGACTATTAAAGTGCTCAATTGTTAGATCTCAAATATATCTAGCATCGGTAGGTTGAAAATAAGAAGTACCTCCCCTTTCATTTTCTAAAAATTTTATATAAATAAAATTAAATGTTACTTATTACACACTACACATTTATTGGTATCACAATGATCTTCTACTAAACTGGGACTAGGGGAATTGGCTGTTGTGGGACAGGTCAAGAATTTTGAAGGAATTGAAATAATTTTTTAAATAAGGTTTTTATTAAACAAACCATCTACTTAACACACCGGTGAAAAGATACGTCTTCGCTTGAAGAATTATAAGGAATAGAACAAATTATGAACGGTCACATTTCTAAAGTTCAATTTTCGAAGGTAGAAATAAACTGAAATTGAATGACATTTCTGACGTTTTCATTTCAAAACTTTTAAATTAATCGTACAAAACATTGTATGAAATACGTCTAAAGCGAGAGAGAAATAAATTGATACAGGTTAGAATGAAATGGGGGAGAGTACCGAACTCCGTGATATGTTATTTTAAGATTCGACGTACGTTTACATGTAGTGAACATATACTGTAAATAATATATCCATGTATGTGATTACAGTGACTGTATTAATGACAGCGTGGTCAATTTTGGTCCTGTTTCTGATTGGTTGTTTTAAAATCCGCCGCTAAGAGTCGTTTCCTATTGAATATTTTTGGCAGTGTACGCATATTTAGTTACAAAAAGTTACTAATGTCAAAATAAGACATAGCCATTCTAAGGGTGACTATAAATGATTGTGATTTTTTTTCTTAGGTTGGCACTGTTTATGTTGGTGGCACTGTAAGTCTATGTCAAATTCGGGGTTAGCAGGTTAGGTTTTGCGTCAGTTTTGACACAGAATGACGCAAAACCTAACCTGCGAACATTGAATTTAACATAGACTTACAGTGTCACCAACATTAACAGTGCCAACCTAAGAAAAAAATTACCATCATTTATAGTCACCCGGTATAAATTATCTAAAGTAGCTCAGTTACTGAACACGGCCTAAGCATCAAAATAAATATTGTATCATCATTGATGTACACTTGTGTTATTTTATACACAAAAATAAAGTAAGTACGAATGCAAACTAAATTTTAACCAAGCAATAATTTTTACTTTAGTAATGTTTTGTTACTAAATGTCACTGACACCGTTAAAAAATGCACATGCAAATCCTGTCACATTGTAACAAATGGACTGAATGCGGTACAGACAACTCCTGCAGTTTACACAGGTATTTGTAGTCATATTTTAGTAATATTTCAGACGTTTTCAACTGAAAACCATTATTGTTAGTTTCAGTATTACGGTTTTAAAACAGTTTTTTGATAAAATCGGAGTTATTTGTAGATAAACACCCGTGCAAGTTTTAATTGATGAGGTCTCTTATCATTTGAAGAGAGAATAGTTGCTTCTCTACATTTACTATGCCTGTTTATTTACAACCGATGCTTCTATTATTGAAATCAAGCGAAATATTGTTAGATTTGTCTATGCAGGCTGTAACAGAAACGCCTCAAAATGGCCGCCACCTACAATTAATCGCACTGTCCTTATAAAGTCACTGTATATGTGATCAGAGCCAGTGTATATAGGAGAATACCGCCACGTCCGCCATGTTTGTTCCTCTGTCATATGCGTCACTTTGAGGTTTGTAACACAATTCCGTCAATGTGACATTTATTTGCAATCCGAAATTTTACTTAAAATTGGCAAGACTGTAAGTCTATGTCAAATTCGAGGTTAGCAGGTTAAGTTTTGTTCGTAATTTGACGCAAACTGACGGAAAACATAACCTCGAATTTGACATAGACTTACAGCATTGCCAATTTCAAGTAAAATTTTAGACATAATTCAATCAGTTATTGCTGATGGGAACAAAAATGGCGGCGATGGCGATATTTTTACGGATCAAAGAATGGCAGTACTTTCCTGTATCTACTGGCTCTGTATGTGATAAAGTAGTGGCGCCATCTGTTAGTACTATCGGAAAGTACCCCCCAGGAGCCGTCCAAGAACATCCAAATCGGTTTTTTGACATCAAAGGAACCGACAGTGAGTGTCTCTATTTGTTTGATTTATTTACGCTGGCCAAACTGTCAGACAAACAAACCGTCTCTTTATCTACTTGCCGTGTGTACCTAGTACCTGCACACAATCTCTATATAATTATGGCCCCATCGGTATATCTATCTATCGCTGTTTAGTAAATACTAAATAATTACAATTCAATCTTGATACCTTACTCCAATATTAGTTCAAGTAAAATGCTTGCCATCCACTAAGGTAGTGGAAAAAGTCCGATAAAGCATATCATAATAGACCACTGCCAAAAATGACATCATTCAGAGAACAAATTCACTAGGAATGTTCGGAGATTTATGAATGAAAAATTTAGCATGCTTCTCTACAGTCCTCTAGTGGGCGTTGAACCCGTATTCACATTATTATCAACGGGGTTATTCCAAGGAACCCATTTGTATGCAGTTCTTAACGATGCACTTACTACTACCGTCGTAAGACACTTTTGACGGCATCTATCATGTATCATGAATAGCGTCTACGTGTTTAGCTACTACATTACGCTGGAGTGCAGCTTCTATGTGTTCCAGGGGATTTACTTTAACGATTCTCTTGGAATTTTTGATTTAGGAACTAATAGTAATTGTATTTAATAATAAACTAGCAGTGTAAGTAAACATTTATCTCTAATTACGTAATTTGAGCAAATAGTTCTTGAAACCTGTGCTTTCAGCATAAAATAGTCGAACGATGTGTTAATAGTATTTTATTTATCCCAATGATCCAAACGGGCAACAAATCGTCAGCTTCCTTGGTAGTTTATTGTGCTAATTTATGTCTACCACTGTATAGTATTATAGGAAGTATGTAATTTCCATCATTTTCAATTTTCAGTGATTCTTACCTCAACAAAGCCACTGGCAAAGTGATTGCCGTTTTTCCCAATTTTATTGTTACAATTATGGATTGTTTTAAAGAATCATATTTTAATTGAATTTTGTTATTGTAGTTTATAAAAAGAATTTACTCGGAAGCATGTTTTAGGTAGTTTTTCGCTCCACTGTATAATTAACTTTTATACTGCACAACTCGTGAAAATTATAGAAGAGGGAGTCTGCGCTGATTTAAGACTATAAAGAGATGATTTATTTAATTGCGTAATTGTACCCCAATCTATAACCACGTCGACTGGTCACCTATTAGCTCCGCCGTCATTGTAGTTTCTCTCACCTAAAATAAGTTGGGTATTTATTTTAAATCTTTTGCTTATCTGCCTGAAAATATCATCCTTTATTAACTGATCTTTTTCAACTGTAGCCTTCTTTCAACATCCTTTCGAGGTACCGATTTTCTTCTCTCTAGTGCGTTTTTCTTTTTGTATGACTAAATTATACTAGTTGTGTTGGTTTTTAACTTTATCTGCTACTTTTCTTCTATATCTATTTTAGTTATGATTTCTTTCCTGGTTATTATTGAATTAAAAACATTTCTTCAAAAATTCATATTTGTTGGAGGCGATTTATTTTCCTTGGTCCTAGGACTCATGTAATTTTCTTACCAGAATGTATGTATGTATTTCTATAATTTACGTTTCTTATCTATTTGACAGTAGTTGGCCTATTTGTAATTATTTTTGTACCTTATTTGAGATGATTACGAAGTTAATTACTTAATTTTGGTGTAATTTTTGCATTTGTAGAAAACCGATATAACGCAATCAACATGCTATTTATATTTAAATACAGTGGAACTACTCTCTAAAAAGTTTTAAAGTTTGTTTTCCCGACTGGGAACTGAAATCTAAATCTATCGGGCTGCGTAGAATAAAATATCGACGTACATTATACTGGTTCAAACTTCAGGTTCCCTCTAAGCAAAAATATCCATTATTCAGTTCTAGCCGTTCGTGAAAATCATTTTAATGCACTTACACGATTTGTGAATTTACCTTTCATTGTCAGCTGTGGTTTCCAGCAAACTTTAATCGGTTTAACTTCTAAAACTCCGGGCACGTAATTTGATTGTAAGCTATTGCTCCAATATTTACTCGTTATACAGCAGGAGGCGTTTGTTTAGCAATCAGGCACAATACCCTACTATAATTATTTAATCATAAAATTAGTAACTACATCAGGGCACTTAATTATTTCAACTGAATGTAGCTTGAAATAATATAGATATTTTAGTTAAACTGGAGATATTAATATCGCTCGTGGAAATATATTCGATTATGTTTTTTTGATGACGGAATTAATCAAAGAAATATTAGAAACATTGTTTGCAAAGATGTGTTTGTTTTATATAAACGAAATATTTCTACGAAAATCTCTCTAATAGGGGAAAATCTCTATTTAGGAAAAAATTTAAATGAAATTTTATCTAGGAGTCAAATATTACGCCAAACGCTGATGATAGATAAAACTGTCGGGAAATTGGCCACTTCAAAGGTCGCGCTGCTGCCACCAATTTGTTCTAAGTAGCTGAAATATCTCTACTACAATTGTTTCGAGTTCTCGAGTACTTGAACAATAAACGTAATTCAATCGTTCGATATTGAGATCAGTTTCATTCATAAGAATACAAAAAATAATAAATTTTATATGGCACTTATTTCTATTTCCGCAAGTGAAATACTCATCATTCGCTATTATAAAAATATTCATTACTTCAATTTGTTTTTAAATGCGATGCCGGACGATTAATTTTTCCATGATTAAAGTGAACTGTTAATATGCTGTGTAGTGTTGCTTCGTTTAAAATTAACAATACTTTCTTTTAAACTAACTTTAATCCCATTTAAGTTTAATAGAATCAGGAAAATGTATTATGCAGCAATGAAAATAAGCAGGTAGGGGTACGATGGCAGTGCATCTACTTACACTTCGAACTATATTGTGCGACCAAACCAATCTGAAATGCTAATGTATTCTAGCTACACGTTTAATCCTGGATAATAATCAAGTTTTTACAATTTTTGCAGGATATTTCCAATTTGCATAACCCTATTTTATGCTACTCTGGCTAAATCTGCATAACCCATTTAGATAAGTCTTTCTAAAATGTATGCTCTAGTAAAAAAGTTTAAAATTATTAACGTTTGGCATTTGTAATTCCTTTTTACTGGTTATTGGAATTATTTTCAATAACACCTGTGGAAGGGTTCAGTCTTATTCGCCTTCTTTGCTATTACCAAATCAAAGTTCTCACCGACCTATCACTTTACTAAGTAATATCTAATATTAAAACAGGAGTAGACTAAAGGAATTACAATTTATAATTTCTATGAAAATGATTTTCGGAGACGTATTAGAATGTGTTGCAAGCCCAAATATTTACCTAGAATTACATGACAGAATAAGAATAACGGACAGCTTTTTTACTAGTTTATCAACAATATCTGATAGCTTGGAGACATACAGAATGTGTTCTATTTCTAACAGATTTAATTGGAATAAAGCTCTTGTTAAGATGAAGCCGGTGTTTCATGCTCACACCTAGGAAAATGTATTACTTTTAACCAAAGGAAATTGAGGGCACGATACCAGTACCTAACTGAATACAACTTTGAATTCCGAGATGGCACATTCAAATATCTCAAGTTATCATTTCAAGTGTATTATACGTACATTTATACATAAAACTATTAGCAACGGCTCATTAATTTCTGTAGTTGAACAGCATTAATCTTACAATTACGTGGTCAGAATTACTTAATGCCGAATATAATTTAACGCGCTCATATACGTTCAGACACCCTTGTTAACAAATTCGACAACTTATTACACAGACCATTTGAATAATAGAATATTAACTTTGGACTTTAGTAAGTCACGATTTACGCCTACTAATATTGTGTAATCAAAAGTTAATTAAATAGAGGATAAAATATTTGGCAACACACCCTTGACACATATTTGTTGCAAGGTAAGTAATTAAGTAAATCTACATAGTAACAGGGTGACATTTAACTCATCTCTGGTCTGCCAGCTCAAAGTGACAGTGCATTGGTTATATGTGAATAGCATAATTAATACTTAATGGATTTAGCATTTACTAAATTACTTACTGCTACTACTTTAAATTTTAAAAAAAACCTCCTTGCGCTGCGTGTATATTTTATACAGACACATCACAAATTATTAAAGGCCACGTCAACGTTTAAATTGTTCCACTAAGTATCTTTCTATAATATATTAATTCCTTAATATGTGGCACGCCACTTGTAATGGTAAGTACTTATTGTCATGCTGTGTTTCCATTCCACCGCTACAAGCCATATTGAAATCTTCAACGGTGCAACGCGTGTAAAGTTACCACACTCGATTCGGGGAACCTCTGGCCAACAACTGACGTCTCAATGACGCTAGACGTCACGAATACACGTGGCTGCTTCGCAAATGGCTTGCTGCACACAAATATTTAAGCAGAAAATTATTTACTATGCTGTTTCCAAATCACTTTGTTTAACTCGTTGTATGGCGAAATTCGATTCGCCGTAAGCATATGAACTAGGAGAGGTTCACCCACATGTAGCTTCAGGCAATGCCCGCTGGCTGATTTTTCGACCCCCGTGAATTATACTTAAGTTAAAAATTTCCTCATCGCGCGAACAGGCTTCGAAGTTGCATTTATCGCTGCACCTGCGAGCACCGCGTAGAATTACGTGTTTTGAGAGAGCCTATGGATTTTAAAAACATTATTTATGCGCGTGCGTATGACCTACAGTCTAACTGGCTTGATCGATAGGTAAATGCATTTCATATTTTATATAGTCTTTGGATAGGTCTTTATAAGTAAAATTTTAAATTGACAGTACTTTACAAAGAGTTTACTGAGTTCTTCAAAATTTAAAACTTCTTTAAAATTTTAGACGACACATAGCGCAGATGTAGCCGCTCTGATATCGATCCCAGTGAATTCAATAGCCATATAAATTTAGTGTTGGATCTAGTGCAATTGCCTAATTCAGTTTTGGCAATCGTGGGGTCTTAACGCCTAAATTTACTCAAAAAGGCAAAGTCAATTATCCTGAAGTGGGGATGTAATCACAAAATTCACAAGGACGGTGTTTTAAAAATATTTTTTCACAATCTGCGAGGGTAATTTCAACTTAGTCGTAAAGCTTGGAAGCTTTTGCTGGTCAAATCTAGTTTATACGAACTTCATATGTAACTTTTCCTATCCAGTTTTTTTCATTTTGAAGACCCTAAGCTGCTTCGAATTTGATAGGTTTATATAGATACGTGAGCACTACTGTATACTACAAAGTTTTATAAATCTGTAGTACAGAAAACATACTCCAGAATTCTACAACAAAAAATTTAAAAAAAAGAGACCGTAGAGAAGAGACCGTACAAGAATAAACTCCATCTATGCCTTTTAGACAAACACATACATGTAGGCAAAAACGATTTGAAAAAGGGAGACCTTTACACTTGGCATTTCTAGACATACAAGCAGCAAGATGCGATACCTAAGCAAAGTGTATGGAGAGGATTAGCAACACACCAACTTCGACAGGTAATATGATGGAGCAAAGGAAAAAGTTAGAATTAGAAGATCAGAATCAGAGAGTTTTAAATTGACAAATCAATAAAGCCAAGCCAATGTGTGTATTGTTTCAGTAATGAATCAGGTCATACAAGGATCCAAAGAACCCAGATTAAATTTTAAAATAGAAAATTGGAACTTACAATCAATACGAACTCATTGGATTATAAGCGCAGACGACATAATGCTACTACCCGAGTCGTCCAGAAAGCTGCAACAAGTAGTCAATAAATCGAGTAGCGTAATCAGAGATGGGGAATTAAAATAAATACAAGTAAGAGCAAAGTGATGACAATAACAAAGAACGAAACTTAAGAAGATACACAAATTACATGCAATGGAGAAGAACCAGAATGGATTGACAACTACGAATACTTACTACTAGAACTAAGAATGCGAGTAAAGTATAATATGCACTAAAAAATGAATAATTGCAAAGAGGAAAATAAGCAGACAAACAAAGCAACGAACATACAGCAATAGACAACACACTGAGTGATAACTACCAAACCTGGCCATTGGGATTTAACAAGGGAAATCGTTTTTGCATGATTTTTGGCATCTATACTTTATTAATTTCTACTAAGCAGCTCATTTAACAAAAATATTTTTTTGCAATTCATATATTTTTGTTTATAGCAGATGTTAAAGCGTGCTTTGTTCAACTCAAAATAGTAAATCAAGTAGCACTTTAACCGCGAAGGTAGGTAATGCACGTTTTCTAAAAAATCAAATGCATTATAAAATAATACATTTAATACATTATAAATTAGTACATTAAATGCATTATAAATTAATAGAGAGCAGCCAGATAGCGCAGTAGATAGAGCGGGTTAGGCTTGCATTACGCAAGTCCTCGGTTCGAATCTCACAGTAAGCGAAATTTTCCGCAGCCTCCGCAATCGGCATCGGGTCCGGTGAGAGCATCCGCATTTGCGCACCAACTTAACTGTTATCTGCTCAGAACCACATACCTAAGAAATAGAGTAACATAGTCAACATATTACCAAGACACACACCTGACGCAGTGGTTACGATGCAAGGACAGAAAGCGCGCTCCAACCTTGTAACTCGGAACACGAGCTAAGTTGAGCACTACACCGCCAGACGCTTAAGCGTACAAAAGCACCAGCTTCTACAGAGCTAGGTAAAAAGGGTTACCAGTAATACATTCATATTATGTACATACACAAATTAATACATGATATTGCTTATTGATTTTGACAGATTGTATTACTGAAAACTTGAATTATTATGCAGTGAACGTTAACAGAAACATCTATTCTTGGAACAGAACAACAACTTGATTTTGTTGCTATGAAAATCATTACATTTTATACACGACGATAACATTTAATTATCAACTCGGGAAAAATAATTCAGCTTTCCGCTTGTCGATAAAATAGAATTTATTTGAAATCCCATTAAGGTACCTCGAAATCGTAATTAAAATACGAGAAATCGGCAGTAAAGTAATCCATAGTTTTACGACTTTTTATAGGTGGCGAAGCTACAGATAAACAACCGACGTCAACATAACCTACAAATGCTGGTTAAAATGTTGTAATTTCGCGATTTCTCGATTTCAAATAAAACATAATGTAGTGCTCGGCACTGAAGTTTCCTTTTATCCCTCATGTGGTTTATTTGCCTTGGCCCTACGGGCCTCGGCTAAATCCACATTCGTGATAGAAAGCTAAACTTCAGTGCCTTGGTATACAAATAGTAGTTTGTATACCAAGGCGTCCTCTATAAAAAATACATATTTTTTAAATTTGTGTAATTTTAAATGGCCGTGTTTTATGGTTAGGGTTTGGTAACTACTACTTGGTATATACACCAACTTTAACGTACGAATTTAAGAAATAGACGATTTAGGATAAGGCTCAAGACAAAATAGCTACGGGAGAGATTAAATATCTGAGTAGATTGGTGGCCAAGCTCAAAAGTGACGGCATAAGAAACATAGTCCAGGTTGAAATACACGTATAACCATTAAGCCACGAAGCAGAAAACAGATCCCCATAAGAGCGTTAGAAGCAAGAGCGGAAGGAAAACGAAAGAAATGCAGATCGCGATGGGAAGAACGACCGGAGAAAAAAATAGAGCCAACAAGTAAAGACCTAAAGAAAGTGGAAAGAATGGCTACCGACCGTAACCATAGAGTTACACTCTAAAATGGATTTACGATAAATAATCAAACCAAAAGTGCCTCCAGCTAGCTACAAAAGTACACGGGCGCGGTTCTGTTTTGAAAACGTGGATGATTCTATCTAAATCAATTCAGAAGGGACGTCGAAAATAGATAATTATTATTTGTTGGGCGCCACTGTGCTATAAATTGTCGCCGCGAGGAATGGTGGGTGTTCTCTAATGTAGAAGGGTATAATCTCTCCGAAGGGTCGGGGACGGGGAGATTGTTGAAGTTGGCAAACTTATTTGGGCTCCACCTGTTGCTTTTTAATTCGCTCATAAAATCACCTGCAGTTCGAAGTTCGGTTTAGACCGATTATTCACGATAGCACTAATTAACTGCACTATATTAGCACCGCATATAAAACGTAAAGCAGAAAAACCTGACTTCGTGCGTCAAACTTGTTGCCATTTGCTGCTTCTCTCTGTCTGCACATTTAGCGAAAAAGATCAAGCAAAATAATGTAGCCTTCTCCAAGGAGGTACATAACTACGCATAGACACACATTCAAAACCGCCACGAATGTAGTTTTTCGTGGAGGTTTTGAACGCGGGTCTATGTCTACCTTATGACTGCGCATATACACACTTTATAAACCGGCACGAATGTACTACATTCGTGGTGGTTTTAAACGTGTGTCTATTTTCAGCTATTGCCCACGACTAGATGCCGCCGGCATCGATTGGCGCGCATCATAGCTTTAGGGCTTCGTGCAGCCTTTCTGCTTCGAGTCGGGTACGAAATTAAAAAATCAAGGGAACCATTCGCCGGAGTCGCCTCTAAGCGTTCAACGTGAACATCCCCTCTTAAGGGGCGAGATCATAGGCGTGGACGAAAAAATTAGCCTCGGTATTTTAAAAATTTAAAATATCCTAAAACCAATTCTGAAAAAACAAAAAGGGAAAGGAAAAGAAGAAGTGTATAAGTAAATTATGTTATATATGCTGTTACGAGTTAAGGTAATGCTTTCCTTTTTGAAACTGATTTTCCTATTGATTCATCACTTTTGCCTGCAAAAATAAGAAATATCTTCCCCGATTTCTCCTCCAAAATAGCCCACATGGTTCTCATATAATGCGACTGTACCACACCAAATCTATTGACGTATTTTTAGGCGCCGTAATCGGTCCTAAAGTACTATCAATATCAAAACTGACTCTCGTACGAAAATAAGGTAACAGCCAGAACGCTATAACGTACCGTAGCCAAATTTTTACTTATTTTTAAAATTACGTTTGCATTTTGCCACATGGCATCGAAAAGATTTCACCAATTATTATAGCAAAATTGTTTGAACATCATATTCAACACTGAAACAGTTTCTCAACACAATTTTTAAAATTCTTCCTAAAACAAAGTGCCTTTTTTAAACCACTGAAAACGATTTCTATCCGTTCGACTTAATTTGCCCCCATAATTCTATATTACGCGGATAGGTTGTTAGTTTCCTGATACCCTATATCTAGTTTCAGAATTCCATGTTTTTTCATAAAAAAGGCTTTTGTATTAAAAGTATTAAAAACAAAGAAAATTAAGACGCTTAATCAATTACTGTCAACAGTTAGATAATAAACTTTGTAGGCAACTTTTGCCTGAAGTTATATGAGGTTATATGAAGTTATAGTATTAGTGTACCTACTGTGTGTTTTATTTACCTTTTGTTCGCTTCGTAAATGAAGCGCACAATAGAGTAAATCTAATGATAATAAAGGAGATACTTTTAAAATAATTTTAAAATTTAATTCAATGGGAAAATACATTCTTAACTTTAAAATAAGGTAATTGTTAATTGTATGAGGTATTTTAATGGACCTTTTCCTTGTGATGTATATTTATTTGAAGACGATTCTCCTCTATTTCTGTTCCTAAGTGAATGAAGTCCATTAAAACATCTGATAACAAAAAGTAGTTATAAGTAACGAGTACCCATGCAAATTTAGTTAATTCTCAACTGAAATATAAATATTCAGTTATACTAAATTTACCATAACTATGTACAGATGAATGACGGTGTGCAGAAGTTTTACAATTAACGAAAAGCAGTTACACATATGGAAATTCGGATACTAAAATAATCCTCTGATCCGATAGCTATTGTTTCTGCTATTGGAAACGTAGGAATTAGTTTGGATAGTTAAATTTGAATTTAATGGTAGCATCCTTCAAGTACTTGTCCACTAATCTAAGACTAGACGGTTTTATTAGAGTAGCATTCTAGATTTTAATTTGGAGTCGATATTTAATGAGCAGCAGTAAATGTCTTAGTATTTAATATTTGTATCATAATTTATTCTAGAATAATGTTCAATTAAATATGTCATTTAAATAGCATATAAATAATGAGGATATTTTTATGCTGTTATTCGATTATTATTTTTACTTTCCCATACCCATAGGTATAGGGAAGTCTTGGAATCATGAAAATTTTGGAAATCGAGATTTTCACAGAAATATCCGTTTTGGGCCTCTAGGAACCCAAAAAAGTGGTTTTTAAAAAATGTCTGTCTGTGTGTGGGTGTGTGGGTGGGTGACGCTCCTACAGCCGAAAGTATTGCTCCGATTTTGATGCGCTTTGGAATGCGGGGGTGTATCGAAAATTCATCGACAAAATAAGCTTTTCAAAAAAATCCGAAACCGGAAGCGGAAGTTACGCATGTTTTCTTGGTATCACTGTTTTCGTGATTAAAATTTTGAAAATTTTATCGCGGACAACGATAGAGGGTCATAAGACAAATCTGCTAGTTTTTTGCCGAACTCGCTAGGTTTAAAATGAAGGGCGCTATGATTTTTTGAAAATTTTGAGTTTAACGCCCTATTACTCAAAAACGGATGAATCGATTCAATTGATTTTTTTTTCTGAATAGTATATGAAGGCTAACATGAGGTGATATAAAAAGTGTTTTGAAAAATATTAAGGGGCCTAAATTACAAATTTTCAAAGTTTTGGAAATTTTCTAAAAATAATTTCTCAAAAACTGCCCACAGGAATTTGTTTAAACTTCATACACTGATAGACCCCGAAAAGGGCTATCGATCTGTTTTTAAAGAATCTCATGAATTATCTGTGGCGCCCTCTATGAAGCTTTGAAGTTTGAAAATTTAAACCCCTTTAATTAATAAACAAAACAAGATAGGTAGCTGGGGTTTTCACTGAATTGCTCAGTGCATAATGGAGCATATGAATATGCAAAAAAATATTACACTCGTGGATATATGTAAGCGCACCGGCCCCCTCCCCCCTCTATTTTTGAAAAATAATTTTTTTATTCTAACGGTTGTTATATTTTTGCGTCAAAGAATCTTTTTCCGCGAAAATAAAAAAATCGATTTTGTATGCCCTAGAAAATATAATTTCCAGGTGGTACTTAGAAAATTTCACCTCGGTGCTACAGCCGTTTTGAGGAAAATAATACATAAACTAGCACAGTGGCGGCTTGTCCACTTGGCGCCATCTACAGAAGCTCGGTGGTCACGTTTTGAACTACACATTCTTTTATATTTACCCGCAATTTACGTGAAAGTGTAAACGCTTATCACGGTGAAGACGTGAGTCATCGAGTTGAAATTTTGATATGTTGTAAAGACTGTTGAATAAAGACGATATGAACAGTTTCCAGTATGGGAAAGTCCGGGGAGGTAGTCACGTCCACTTTTTTAAATTGAGTTTGCTACTACTTTTGAATAACTAGTTCGCTCTGCACTTACCTTCTAGTCGAGAATGATTAAGTTATTATCTAGTTTGTTGTATAACTAAGAAGAATAATAAATTAAGCAAATAAATCTCAAGTTGATGAAGTAAAAATCATGTTGTTTTTCGATAATTACTAATTAAAAATGTAAAAATTCCACAATAATAAATACATAGTACATACATAACACATAAATAAATACATAATAAATCATATTTGAACACAAACGACGAACTATTTTACGTTATACGTAAATTGTGCGGGTGGAATCCACTTTCAAGTTAATTACAAATCAACATCGTCATAATCGATTACACTGTTCTAACAGAATCAGTGGCTACTAAATAATAGGCAACGTGTCTTCGCTGATAAAGATAAAGGGCACTAGCGTTTATCGTCAACTAATCAGTTATTTCAGCGTAGTTCACTTTATAACATGGTATCTGATCGCTTAGTTAATAGCCTGACTGATTGGCATTTTACATTAATAATATCTGATAAACGTTACGTAAATACAGGAAATTGTTGAACCTGCATTCAGCAGACAGCTTCATTAGGGAACTTATCGATTTCATTTTAAATCATATTCCGACACATATTCAGCGCAGCATTTCACCCCAGCCAAAGATGACTACCTACTCGTAGAAGAATCGTGAAAGGTTTTCAGATTTAGAAGTTCTGAAAATCTTCTTACAATTCATTCTGTATAAACCTTTAAAATTCGACGGTTCTGCAATGAACACTAACAAAAAATGTCTATTTTTACAATTTAAATAGCGAAAAATAGGCAGTCAATCACTTCCTTGCACTAACCAGAACAATAATATTTTATGTTTTACTAGTACATCATTGGGGGGGAGGCATTATGAGCGGGTATTATAATTCATAACACCCGGGGAGCGTTAGCTACCAATCACATATCTCGATACGTCCATGCGAATACAGCAATGGCTGATCATCCAGTTTTTGATCCTTTATTTAAGTTATTAACAAACACTAGGGAAATTTTGTATACACCACGGTCATTATTTGATATTTATTTCCTGGAGCTTGCAAGCTCCTTGCCCTCGAACGGGCACAAAGATCTTCACAATGCCCTTGGTACATAAACAACTATTACTGCCTCAAAACGGGGAGTAAAGCAAGAGTTTGTTCCCATGGGATTTAAAGTCTCCATGGAAACCAAAGAACAGTACAAACGTAACGAACATCATCAATTTTATTATGTCCAACTTTACATCGGATACTACATTAATAGTAATAAATATAACGAAGATAAATTAAAGTAAATAAAAAAAACACCGAAGCGGCTTTATAATATTGAATATTCTAAGAGCCACATCTTGCCACAATGTTCTAAATTTGTTAAGCGTTTCTGAGTCATTATAGTCCTTAAAATATTCTTTTTTCTCTAGCACATGTTAAAGTGAGCTTTTATCAACTGAAAACAAAAGGTCAAATTTTACTTTAACAGCAAGGGTAGATAAAGTAGCACTTTAACATCAAGGATAGATAATAGTAGATTATATTATAAGTGAGAGAAATGCATCATTATTTGCGAGTGAGAATTTTGAATCGCGAGTGCTCCAGCACGAGCGATACAATTTCTCACGAGCTTATAATGGCATTTCGCTCACGTGTGATATACGACGTTTTATCTTACAGTAGCAATTCTTGTGCCTAAATAGTTTGCGCAGTCAGAATATGTCGCGAAATAAATTTATAATTAGTCGCCTATGATTTGTGATATACGTTTGACAGTACTGAAGTGTATTGGCAGTACTGAAGTGTATTGTCAGTCTATGTCAAATTCGAGGTTCGTAGGTTAGGTTTTGTTTGTTATTTGACACAGATTGACGCAAAACTTAACCTGAAAATTACGAATTTGACATAGCTTGACAGTGCTACCAACAATGCAGTAGTATAAATATTGAAAACTCACTTGTGAATAAAACTTCATTTTAGTCACTGAAAACAGTTGTATAATGTATGGTAATAGGCGCTACTGTAAGATAATAGTATATTATTATATGAGCGATTATGACAGCCATTATTCACGAAGATGACATTTGCGCCACAAGCCGAAGGCGCGTGGCGCAAGTCATCTGAGTGAATAATGGCCATAATCGCGAATATAATACGATATTTTATCTACTCCTATGCAATAGGAGCCTTGTGTTCATATTTCAGAATTATGACATTTGTGACAGCTGTTAACTTCAAAAGTCATTTAATAATAAGAATGAATTTTGTGATTGGCTACAACCTATTGAATAATGAAAATAGAATTTTTTGATTGGTTGCAATTTGCAAACTATTGAATAATGAAAATAGAATTTTATGATTGGCTGTAAACCGTGAATTATGAATCATAATTCATGGCCATTGTGCAGTAGGAGTAGATAAAGTAATTTAATTTTCTAACTTTTGTTTAAATTAAATATGACAGCTTCGTATTATCGTAGCAACCCAATATAGCTACTGACATTTTGAAATGTGATTGACTGTCCTTATTTTCTTTTGAAATTGTTAAAATTCTTGCTATAGAAAAAAATATTGTATTATACACGACGATAAAGTTATTTCTATCCACTCTTGAATCATTAACGTCTCGACTTCGTCTCGACGTTAAATGATTCACTCATGGATAAAATTTTACTTTATCGTCTTGTATAATAAATTACTATAATTCGAGATTATACAATAAACTGTCTTCGGCTTGTGCTAGTATTACCGACAAAGTACAAAACATTGTTAATTATTATATTTGGAAGTGGTGATTCGAGTTTGATATTTTTTTATTTTATTTGACAACTGAATTAGTGGAATAATAATTTTACTAATATTATCATAGTATTTGGCTTTCAGATGCAAGACTATCAATCATTTTCCCGCTGATATTTTCTTTTAAATAATTTCATTTCAGTTTGAATTTTTAATAATTATTAAATTAATAATCGCTGCTCCCGTCTCTTCAGCGCAGCCAAAAACCTCCATGTTGGTTATTATTATTGACACAGTGGAGGCCGGACCTTAGTAGCTCAGAGGCTCCAGTCTGCCAGACGTCAACAGCGTATCTGTCATTAGAAACAAGTAACTATTCTATAATTGAAAATACATGTTATCATCTACCCATTCTACCCTACCGTTGTAACATAACAGGATTTGAGTAATTAGATCCGGAGATCGCTATTCGATACCGCTTAAGACGTGTAAAATAATATCCAAGAAGTGTGTCATATAACATGAGTTATGTGTCAACACATTTGCTCGTATCATATGCACTAAGTAGTTAGCAGCTGCTTTGGCCCTCCGAAATGAGCTCCAAACTTATATGAGAACTGTCGGTGAAAACGCTGTTCCTGCAGAATCGACAATATAGCAGTTTCAATAAATATGATGTGAAGACCAACGATGTTGGCACTACCACAGCTGCAGTCTCACGGACATCGTAATATTTACAAATGTTGCGCTTCGGAAATGTAATGCGATCCGAGGATAAAACCGGCAGCGATGATAAAATAACGTCTTAGAAACATTGTGATGAAAGCTTTTCGCTTAAAAGGTTAAGAAAAAACACTTCTTCTTCCTTCTTATATGGTTTCCCGTATTGGTAGGCATAAACTGCCTGTATTTTCCTTTTAAGCCTCTTCAGAAGTCAACGTCCAGCATTCCCGGCATCGTTTTGCTGGTCTTCCTTGTCTTTGTTTGCCCACTGGTTTGTTGTTTTTTGGCAATCTCGGCTAACCTGTTATTATCCATCGTTTGTATATGTTTATTCCATTGTTTTCTTCTGTGTCGTACCAATTCGGCTATGTCCTGAAAAACACTTGAACGGCCTAAACCGGCATTAAATTCCAACCTGCAAAATAAAGTTGGAACTCATAATTTTACAAGATATTTTTCTGTGGACATTTATGAAAAAACAAATGGGTTAGTGGATGTGAGGTATTAAATGTTCTCCTTTGTTTTCCACTATTAAATACAGTAGTATTGTGTTTACTTTTTTAACACTTATGAACATTTGGTTTTATTCTGTGCATATAAGATCCTTTTTGGATTATTAAAATTACAAGTCATCGCTATATTTGGATTAAAACATCAACGCAATGTAAGTGGGTCATTAATTATAATTTGTTACTTAGTTATTGTTAAAAATGAAGAGCCCCCCAAATACAATTATCATGAGCCGCTGTATTGACATGGAGACATACGGCGTTATGGGTCATTTGTTACAAATGAGTAAAGTCTGGTGTAGGATCTGCTGTGATTGCAAGGTATTTTGCAGTTTATTTTTTTATTAAAATTTAATTTACTACATTTTCCGCACGACATGATGTAAACGCATGTTCTCTACAAAAATAAGTAAAAGTAAGTTTTGAAGGTTTGTTTTCAGAGTTCAAAATGATACGTTATGATACCAGCGTTAAAAGTAAATTAATTTTTAACACTGGTGTTGAAGGTGAATTTAGTTCTGAAAATCCATGAAAATTGCCAATTTAATTTAATTCTTATTTGTAAAATAATAGTGTATGGTACTCGTGTGAAAAAGGCGTACGGCAATTGTATCATAAATAGCTATTATTTATTGTTGTTACCATAATATTGTTTGTTGACACTCCCTAGCCGACGTAATATGGCTTTTAGTGCCCGAGGACCTATAACGTTGCATGGCAACAATAACAACCTGCATAGAAACCATAGCACACTAAAAATATACAGCTCTAGCGCAACAAGTGATAAGGAGAACCTCCATAATAACCTCATTAATAATGAATCGTTTTTTGTATGTTAATGATCTGTATTTCAATGTATTAATAGTATTAGGCATACATACTTTTTTGAGTGCGACTCGGGTCCTCGGAGAGGTTCCTCAAATTGTAGAAAAAAATTCGGAGTCTGCCAAAGAGATGCGCATGATTTTAAGAATAAATATTTAGTTGAACTGAAAAAAAGATTTATTGATCTATATTTTAAATTCAGGAAAATACAGATTGTTCCTAATAATCAAATATTCTAAACGTTTGCCTTCATGCGCTTGCTTTAAGGTCAAATTTTTTAATGTTGGGTGTTTATTTCTTCGTTATACGTTCCTATATTAGGATTTAATATGTATTTAGTACTTGAAACTGCTATAACAACAAACGCGATTCACAGCTGTAAGAAATTGATAAATATAAGGGTACATATTCGAAAAGCGTTTACCGTTATTAAAGCAAATTTATAGCTTAATATTACAAATATCTACTAAAGATTTCTTGTAGCCGTTAAAGTACTCGCTAGCGCTCGTACTCAAACCAGTCATACGTGTTCAGTAAAACATCACTTTTCTAAACTAGTTGCGCAATAGGCTATATTATTGTAGGTTTATTTACAGCTGAAACTGTATCAAAGTTGTGTTAAATTTATTTTACCGTTTCTAAGTGAATTTTGTTAGTTAATTCTAGTACATTGATATTTTTCTCTAGAACTGAAAATGGGTAAGTTTAGTTTTTTAAATGTGTTGTATATTGTTATATTAGTTTTTACCTCTAATAAAACGGAAATATGCCTCCGACTAACTCGGGAGCAGTGCGAGGTCGACTTACCTTCGAAATGAACAGAAGTAAACTTTTGGGCGCCAAGTGATTCCTTATGGCGATGTGCCCCAAGAATTTTTGAGCTAGCAAGCCACTAAATTGCTCAAATTGTTACAAAAAAAACACGTAACCCAAGTCTCGGTAAAATCGTATAATGATTACTCATTCACTTTTCAAGATCAATTAATTTAGAGAACTGTCCGTTCGCTGAATGAATATGGCCTACATACAATTTCCCAAATAACTGTAGAATGTAACGCGATTAGCTTAGCACTCAGATACCGGTTTGTCCGCTGATAATATTAAAACATGAAGGGCTGGCATCGTAACCCAGCCTGTAAATTAACTAGTGAACTAACTTGGGAATGCTTGTTCAACTACTCACTCAGTTCTCAATACCATAAATTAAGGAGTTAAAATACGCCTGAACATGTCACTCAGCTTCAACTAGCGAAAATATAGTTTAAAAGGTCACACACAAAATATAGGTTTAAACAATGGTGAATCCAATAAATTAATTATATCTGTTGTTCCAAATAGCGTAATTCATATCCAAATAATACACGAGCAAAGCGATTTCAAACCAACAAGATGTGTGATGTGTCCGAAGCCAAATCGGGCAGTCTGCGAGTGGAGGAATTGGGACGTTTTCACCGACTTCACGGTTAGGTAGCTGCGGCGTTCCGAAAAAAAAAGTCTATGGTCACAACTTCCTTTAGGAATAAGGTACGGCTTAACACGAACCTCTGCGCCACAGGGTCCAATGAAAGGTCTAACACCCATTTCGATAGCCCGTAGGATGAAACTTCGATAGCCCGTCCAATGAAGGCTAATTAAATCATACACCAAAAATTAGAAATCGATCCAATATAATATAAGATAGACTATCTTACCAGAGTCTGTTTTTCATTCACTCATAAAAAGATCAAGCAATTGTCATGTGCTGTCGGGGTTAGGATTATTTAAAATGTTTAGAAAGTTTTATGATTTCGTAAATACTAGATGTCTGTAAAAAAAGCTATAACATTCCTACGAAAGTAAATATATTAGTTTAAGAACATAGCTCCAGTTGAAGTTAAACCGCGTTTCCTATGCTCAACGGTCCAAAGTGCCATATCCTGGAGATAGCGGCGTTTTCTTAAATGAATTTATTTTCAGACTAGGATTCTCAGACAGTCTTTATGTCGGACTTGAACTTTACCTTTCTATTTAACTCGTGAATCTGTGAGTGTAAAATCACGTGTTATTTCCTCTCTGTTTGACGACTAATAAATCGGTTTAGACATTTAAGAGCTGTCCTTCTACAAAGAAAAATTTTAATTTGGTTCATTTTTTTTTACTGGGCAACACTTATTTTATATCATTAATTGCAATTAGCATATTGTTATAAATTTAGGAAAACAGTCCTAGTATCTACAAGCAAATTTGCCAAATATCTAGAACAAACCCTTTATTCTATCACTAAATCTTTAAGTCTAGAACCATTTTAAGTTCGTGCACAAACTGAATTTGTACAGTAATTGATACTAGCCTCATATTGATTTCAATATTAGATTCAAACAGTTACTTCAAGTTGTTTTTTCATAGATCTGTTATTGTTATTGTTATTGTTTCTTCTGATTCTACCATTAAAATCACTTCTGCAATCTACAATAAAGCAAAGCTTCTAAGGATAGTTTAAATCAAGGTCAACCTGTAGCCATCATTTTACACACACAAAAGACGTATCTCTTCGCGTGATCCAAAGAATTTGTCGGCGAACAGGACCCATTAAATGAAATCCAGAAGCTACTCGTATTATCGAGATGGGAATCAGTTATTCTCAAGTATGCTATGAAAATATTGAATACTTATAAATCCACAGTAATTATTAAAATGTGCACAGACTATAGAATTAAATAAACACCAGAAGATTGTTGCTCTTTACGCCAATATAAGTAAATGGTTTGTATTGTCTATTATTACATTTTCCATTTGTGAGTTATTTATTCTAGACCTCAACACTAAATAAAAATTAGAACTGCTTCTGTAAATCTAGACTCTTCATTCTAAGAATTTTCGAGTTCAGTCAATCGGAATAAGAAAGTACATAATATTCCACCACGAAAAATGTAACACTGATGATAAATTTCAAATGGGAAAGTGTGTTCTTGTTGCAGATAATTTAGTGTAACTGCAGTTGCGATTTATGAGTCCGTATTTCATACTAATAGGGACCCGGATATTATTGTATTATGGGGAGTGTTAAACCGATAATTTCTGAAACAGATATCGTAGGCTGAAACTTTTCCAATTACACCGAACCAATTTCCGTTCTAATACAGTTGATAGGTAAACGTTCGGTTTCGTGAAGTAGATTTAAATCACAGTCTACATCTAAAAATATGCAGCAAATGCAGTCTTTTCGCAGACCTATTGATTTTTAGCCTGTAATGTATTTCTGAACGTAGCAGACTTAATATAGTATACTTATAAAAGTTATCGTTACATATTTAAGACTTTAACAAAGATAAATTTACTCATATATTGTAATGATATGATTGCTCCACGTTGCGGTGCGAGTATGTAATGAACTGACTGACCTGTAATTATTTATTTTGGTACAAAAGTTATGGCATATTCTAAAAAACACAGAATTCTTAGATTAATATTTTCATACTGTGCTCAAACTTAGCCTGTCAGTAAATTTAGGCTGGTTAAAATAAACTGTAATAATTAATCGCACAAATAAAATGGTTGAATGCCCCTCTTTCTATTTTATTTAACTGCAATACCAATTACGCTAGCTCTCGGCAAACACAAAACTTTTTATCTCATGAATTGGGTTCGTAAACGGACTATATTCTCAAATTTTAGGTTATTTGTCTCAACATAGCTCGTTTGCTCGTTCTTGGTAGATAAAATTTACAATCCAGTAAATTGACAGATGAACACAAAATGGTTCTTGCGTACAGCGTGAAATTGAAGATTATAAGACCTTGAGATACAGTGAGAACGCGCCAGGTAAATTATTTGAATATTCCCGCTTGGCAACTATTAAAACATCGCTTTCATTGTTAGGACGTCGAACCTCGTCTTGATTATTCTCAGAATGACGTGGAATGAACGCCGATCTTTCAACTGTTTCTAGCATTCGGGGCTCCGCCGATTTCGCCAAAACCTGGTGACGCAGTTCGTTTTTTGGAAACCACGAAGTAATTGGACTTTTGGAAAAATGCTAGACCTTTTCGGTAAGGTTTAATCTTGGATTTTAGTCGTTTGCCCGAACGCTAACACTTAAATTGCAGGCAAATTCCTACCTCGTTATAATCTTCTCGTGCTGGCTTCGGAGCTGGTCGTAGTGACGCTGCTGGAATATCTTAGCTTGTAGCTGCTTCCCTGCCCGCCAATGTTGATTCGGACGTTCTTGCAGACCTGGACGATGTTCCCGATTGCTGACCTCTTGGTTTCGATGCTAATTTTGATCGTAATCGAAGATTGTAATATGCAGTTGGATGGCTCCCGATATCCTCGGAGATGAGATTTGCAGATTTGTAAAATTTTCGTTGCGAAAACTGTTGTAAACTGTTATAAAATGCTCGTTTATTATATAAAAACCTTAATAAAATATGTAGCACAAATTCGACAACCTTTCAATATAATTTTATTTCAATTGTTTTATTGTTAATGAGAAAAAAGCATCATGTTGCTAACATACGGTGTTATTCTACTATTAATTGGAAATTAGGTTTGATAATATTTACCACAAATAGAATAAAATTTGATTACATAAATTATAATCTAACATTCACTTAAAATCTAAAATATTGTTTTTTTGCTTATAACTAATATTGTTCCATAGAGTTGCACTCACAAACGTGCTTAATTTCACTGCTCTGCTTTGGCACTATGTTTTTAGTTATTAAAACACTGATTTTTGAGTTCCGCACTTTTCACGTCGCTTGCCTCGTGTCTGTTGCCTCCATTCAGGAATTGCTCTTTGCAATTTTCTAGATTTTCCTTCATCTTGCTTTACCGTTCAACTTGCTCACAATTTTCGCAGTCCTTTGCTTTTATTGATAACTACGCTCCTTTCATGCACGTAACAACCTTTTTGTGTCAATTACTTTCGTTTGGTCTGGCTTTACATGTGCACAAACCTATCATTTTAATTATATTACTTTATTCACAAGCCAAATTTAAACCCTCTGAAATATGATTTGCATTTGCGTGCCTTTATCCGACTAATTACTGTTTCTCACATCTCATAATCAATGCATTTAATATTTTTATTATTTATTTTTAGCTTTACGTGCCTCGACTACTTTGGTCAATGGCACAGGTACAAAAAAGTTTACAAACAATGAACTAAAAATTAAATTAACGCAGATAGAGGTTAACAGTATGCATATAAATTATTTCAAATTTGGTCATACATTTTAATATTTTGTAGGAAATTAATTATATTTCTAAAATTGTTACAACAGTTAAGGTCTTCTTTGAGGTCTGATTTGAGGCTATAACGTTGACGGGCTTCAGCATATTGAGGACATTCCGCGAGAATGTGCTTCACTGTTAGGCGAGTGTTGCAGTGCTCGCAGAGAGGTGGGTTGCCATATTCCATCAAGTAGCCATGTGTTGCACGGGTGTGTCCGATTGTTAGTCTCCGTAGTATGATTTTATCTGTTCTGGTCATAGGCGGTAAGCTGCTTTTATTAATTCTGGGTTGGATCGCGGACAGCTTGGTATTTGAATGTAGCCAAAAAATTTGCCATTTATTTGAAATTTCTTGCTTCAGAACGTTTTTGAGGTCTTTGTGGAGTTGGACTTCTTCTACAGGCAGGTCATACGATAAAGCTTCCTTAGCTGCTTGGTCGGCTCTTTCATTGCCGGTGATACCGACGTGTGATGGCACCCAGATGATGGTTATAGAGACACCTTGGGCGGCAAGAAGTTGGCAAACGTCATGTATATCTTGAGCCAGAGGGTTGTCAGTGTACATGTTTTCTAAGGAATGAATGGATGCAAGTGAATCTGTGCATATTGCAACTGTCTCATTCACGCCCGTTGTCATATTAAGTGCCATCAGGATTCCGTACAGTTCCCCGGTATGAACACTACAGTTGGTGGGCAGTAGATGCCTTGCCATGGTAGCATCTGATGTGGTAACTGAGCAACTAACACCATTTTCGTTTTTTGATGCGTCAGTATATAGGATGTTATCAAACTGTTTCGAGTTGATCAATTGTAAGAAGGATTGCACGAAGATGCAGTTAGGAGTTTCGTGCTTTTTGTATTTACACAGAGATGTATTGATGCAGGGTAACCTTTTGGTCCAAGGAGGTATCTTTGAAATTGGGATAGCACGGGTCTTGGTGAGAATACTGTTTCCTAATAATGGTTTTAATATTTGTGTGACCGAGGGAAGCCTTCTAGGAGAGTTAGGTGGTAATATTTGAGCAGAGTTGAGTATACTGAAGACTGGATTATTAGGGTTAGCAGATACTCTGGCAGAATACGATACGAGAAGTTGTTCGCGACGTAGTGTAAGAGGGAGTTCATGTGCCTCGCAATAGAGCGATTCAACAGGGCTGGATCTAAAAGCTCCAAGGCAAATACGAAGTGCAGAATTGTGCACTGCGTTCAGACTTTTTAAATTAGATTTGCTAGCAGAACAGTACACTATGCTTCCGTAATCTAGTTTGGAGCGGACCAAGGCTCTGTATATTCTAAGAAGAGCTTCTTCTTCGGCTCCCCAGTGGTGGTGCGATAATGTCTTCAGAATATTTATACTTTTCGAGCAGTTTCCTTTAATGTCCTGTATATGTTGTCTCCAAGTAAGTCGACTATCGAAAGTTAAACCTAGAAGTTTGTGGTAATCTGCCACTTGTAACGGCACACCATTTAGTGTTATATGCGGAAAAACGTGGTTAGCCCTTCGTCTGCTGAATTTAATAACTTTAGATTTAGGGGCAGAAAAGTTAAAACCTGATTTCCTTGCCCAATCAGTTAGATCATTTACTGAAGTTTGCAGTAAATCGCATGTAGTTGAGGTGACTTTTCCTGAACAGTACAGAATAAGGTCGTCTGCATAAAGGGCATATTTAACTGGCGATTCAACGGAGGAGCATATATCATTCATAGCTAAGATGAACAAAGTGGTGCTCAAGACTGATCCCTGAGGAACCCCATTCTCCAGACTAAACAAATGAGAAATTTTCCCATTGGCTGCCACTTTTGATACTCTGTTCGTTAGGAAGTTTTTTAAAAAGGTTAGCATGTATCCTGATACATTAATTTCCTTTAATTTATTGTAGACGGTAGGTCTCCAGGTGGTATCAAAAGCACTTTCTATATCAAAAATTACAGCAACCACATCTTGCTTACTAGCGAAAGCGTTAGCAATTTCATCTTGAAGAGCAACGAGGTTATCTATAGTGCTTCTGTGCGGTCTAAATCCGGATTGTGCTTGATTCAGAAGCTTATGTCTTTCCAGAAACCAGAGCAAGCGCTTATTGATCATTTTCTCCAGCAATTTACACATTGTGCATGTCAAAGAGATGGGGCGAAACGATTTTGGGTGGGCCGAGGTACAATTATTTTTCTTGAAGGGCAGTATAATGGACTGTCTCCACAGATCTGGGAATTCTTGGCTTATCCATATTTTATTGTATAATTCCAGAAGTTTATTTAGACTAGCTGGAGGAAGATTTTTAAGGAAAATGAAGGGAATATCGTCCGGACCTGCAGCTGAGCTTTTACAGGAGGATAGGGCGAAAGAGAGCTCTTTCGGTGAGAAAGGGAGGTTTAGCGAATCGGAATCAGGTAGTACTACTGAGCGTGTGGTATGTGGAGATTGAGGAATGTTTCTGTTTTCGGTTTTCTCTTGAAAGTAGTTGGCAAGAATGTTGACAATATCCTGGTTATTGGTACCGATTTTATTGTTATGGATTATGGCAGGTATCTTGCAGATTGTATTACGTCCAAACTTGGCCAGGGGGAGTCTCTGCTGTTATTGTGCTCACATATTTGCTCCAGGACTGGTTTTTACTTTCTTTTAAAATGCGTTTAGATCTGGCCTTTAGTTTCTTAAAATTAATTAAGTCATCCTGAGACCGGGTCCTCCGATATTTATTTAAAGCGGTTTTGCAATCTCGGACAGCGGTTTTGCAGGCATCGTTCCACCACGGGACTGCCTTTTTTGAATGTTGTATGCTATATTTCCCGATGTATTTTTCCGCCGACGAAATAATGCAGTTGATAAGCTGGTTTGTTGCTTGATTAATGTTATCGGAGAGCTCAAGTATATCAGTCTGTGATTCTACATGTGATCTGAAGTTGTTCCAGTCGGCGTGTGCTATTCTCCACTTAGTCACAGTTTCAGCTGGTTTTGGTGTATTGTCTGAAATATTATCGGGTAGTGGTTGCTATCATACAGACTATCTAGAGTGCGCCAATAAATTAAAGGGGTCGTTCTAGGGTCGCTGAAGCTAAGATCGATGGATGAACATTTTCCTGAAGAGATATTAAAGTGAGTGCTGCTTCCTGTGTTCAAGAGACACAAATTGGTATTATTCATTGCATTTTCGATAATTTTTCCCTACCGAATGTGTGTTCGGATCCCCACATTGCGTTATGAGCATTAAAGTCCCAACAAGGAATAATGGGCTAGGTAACTGATTTACGAGATCACAGATCTGTGCTTCTGTTAAGTTATAATTCGGTGGTATGTATACATTACATATTGCAATTTTTTGTGGGCACCATACATTTACAGCTGTTGCCTCTAAGCTTGTCGTTATGGGAAATTTTTGGAAAAAGATCGTTGGATACAAATATTGAAGTTCCGCCGCTGGCTCGTACGTACTCAGTCTGTGATAGTGGTAGCCGTGATAATTTTTAAGGTTAGGCTTATGAGATCTTTAAATTTGTTTCTTGGAAGCAGATAATATCATGTAGGGTATCGAAAATAAGCTGTTGTATTCGTTCAAGGCAAGGATAGAATCCATCGCAATTCCACTGTATTAGAGTGAATGTTGAAGGTGAAGTAAATAAATGAGTAGCAGGTTAATATGTGATGTTTGTGACTGTCGAGAATCATCAGAGTTAAGATCTTCGTCACTTAGATCTATCGAAGACTGGGACATTATGCTGGGTATACTTTCAACTTCGTGTCCTTCAGAAACGAGGTGTGTTTTGATTTTTTGCTCAGCCGAGTGAATCTGTTTTTAATTGACCTATCTTTCAGGGGCGGGGTATATTGTTTACATGTTCGACAGAAAAGTTTTGACATCTGTAGTGAATTTTAAGGCTTCTAAATAGGGGTTGCTATTGCCATGGGAGTTTTCAAGAAAGCAAGAAACTTATCGACCGAATAGTAAAAGTTTCAGGATTCTTTTGGTATATTTCTTTGATGGTGGACTTTTTGATGTCAGTTAGAATGGGTGCTGGAGAGGTATCTGTTTTGCGTTTCTTTTTAGCTGACTTGACAGGCTTCTGACCGTTTGTGGGGTTGTCCGGGGGGGCCATTACAGTACTTCCAGGTAAAGTAAGGAGAGGCATTTCAGTTTGGGACTAGTTGGGTCACAGGATGATAAGGTACCTGAAAGGCTCCTTTTTGAAGTTATTTGCGAATGAGAAGGTTCGCTTTGCTCTCTAACTACGGCAGTCCTGCGGGAGTTTGCAAACGCTGAAGACTGTGTCATATTATCTTGTAGTAGTGGTATGTTAATTATTGGTGGATTCGAGCAATTAGTTGCAATATGACCTGTCTGCTTGCAGATAAAGCATTCCATTCTGTCTGTAGAGAGAAAAATCTATATTCAGTTTCATCATAGGGTATTATTAAAGACGTTTGCAGTTCAAAATCGTCTGTAGGTGGAAGACATAGACTTGCCTTCGAAAGCTGAGTATATGACTGTACTCATCGCCAGGGATACCTGCTTTTAGGAAAGAGACCGGAGATGCCTTAGATGTAACCCAAGACCTTTTTAAGGCATTTTCAGCTAAATCGTGGGGTATGGATGGACTTATGTTCGAGATCACTATTCGTTTTGTGGGCGAGACTAGCCTACGAATGTTTAGAGCGATATTTTCTACAAGGATTGTAGGGTGTGATTTAATAAGTTGATCTACTAGTTCGGTTTTGGACAGATATATACAAATTCTATTGTTGGATATTCGTGATGCAAAGGAGATATTTTGGCACCTATAATATAACCAACTGCTTTAACATAATCGAACAGTTTGAGATTATCTTCTGCATGAAGAACAATGGCTTGGTCCTTTTTAGGAAAGATAGGTTTGGGACAGATTTGGCTACTGACAGGTATGAAGTGCTGGTGTTGATTGCATTGGTGCTTTGATCTTGTGACATTGTGTTTTTAATTGCAGTGGATTCATTTTTTGGTTATCGCTGCTAATGTAGTCAAAGCAGTGCTGGGTTTATCGTTAATAGTTTTAAATTAAATAAAAAGCTGACAGCCCACATTTACATCGTGCTACAATGGTGATTGGCTATCAGCTCCAGCAACGAGCTGTGCCGTTTGGAAATGCGGTTCTCTTATCTCTGCTTACAATAATGTCCAGCTGCACTTCAGTCGGATGTTATCGTCAATAGTTCAAATAAAGGTGCAGCACAGTTTAAAGAACAAAAAGTTTTGTAAACATCACTCACAGAATTAATAATCGGCCAGGTAAGCTCGTAAACACTATTTGCTGATTGGTAAACAAAAGCAAAGTCACAGCGATGTTAACTCGTTGAGAGCCAACTCGCAACTCTTTAATATTTTTATTTTTGTTTAAAATTGCAATTATATAAAAGATCCTAACTCTGTGCTTTATCGATTTGGTTGAATATTTTGTACTGCAAACGGAGCCAAGTTGTGGCCTTAATGCCATTTCAATATATATAATTTCGGCTTTAAACGTGCGTCGACGTTGTCCGATATCTAGACGCCATTGTTCTCTATCTTCCCATTGACCCCCTTCTAAGTGTCTTGCACTCATTGCTTTCCGCATTCCATGTCCTTTTGGGTCTACTCTACTCATACATTTCGTATTAGTTATAAATTTATTTATTTTTGAACTTGACGCAATAAAATGCCAGTAAAAAATAATTTTAAACATCAGAAAGAACAACGTCGTACCTTCTGATTTTACATGATTCCCATCAGTACAATTAATTTTGAAATACCATTGCAGAAATGTTTAAATGTTACTTCAATACTAAAAAAAATCTGAGTTCAATCCAAGTAACACACGTCTGTTTTAGCCCTTTACTAGTTTAACATTCCTAGGCAGGAGGTAAATAATTCTCAACTGTGTCAACCTCAGGGGGTTTTTACTTACTTTCAGTATTTTATCTTCCACCACTTTAACCTTTTCGTACAGACTGTATGGTTATTTCTAGGATGCTTTTTCAGTATCCACTCTGCACCATCCATCATAGACAAATTCTCAGTTTGTCTTTATTGGATCAGTTCTTGTATTAAAATGAAATAAATAGTCATTTCATTCCACGACCTGGTGGCACCATATCTGTTTTGACACATATGAAGACTATAACACGTTGCAAACGGCATCCCGTAGCAGTAAAGTGTGTACCATTGTCACTAGATGGCGTTAAAAATTCGCACAGCATCCTGCAGCGCTAAAGTTGGTGATATTGCCATTACATAACGCCTTAAGAAGACAAAGTAAGTTCGATCAGTGACGATGCAGCTTAACAGACGCAGGTTGACTTGATTTTATATATGTGATACCAGCATTGAACTGTCAATCATTACAAGAAATGTATGTATGTAATGAAATTGAATGACAAATAACTTGCCACGGGATATTCTAAGAAGAAGGCAAACTCCAATCTTGAATATTAAAAAATAAAGTTTCCTACAGGTCGTGTCCATTAGTAAGGTATTGGTGACTACTTTATAAATCCGTATAATTGAGGTGATCAACTTTTGCATCTTTAAATTTACGTATATTCGTACATTCCACTAGTTTAGCAGTCAGAAAAAGTAGGGAATGAACAACGTGATTGAGTCGAAAACTCTCAGGCTTGGACAATTACTGGAGCAGCCATTTAGGAAATTACTAAACGTATCCAATGAGTATTTGGGCACAGCATGTAGCCAACGTAGATTTACGTCGAGAACTTAGAAGAATGGGCAAGAACAAGGAACAGAACACATGATCAATAAACGAAAACTAGAGTAAATAGGACATATACTAGAGATGATCAATGCTGCTTTATTTCGAGTATTTTTACAAGGAAAGTTAGGAGAAGAAACTGCTGTCTGCAAAATCTGTTCAGCACAACTGTGTCGACAAGCGATGGACAAAATAAGAATAGTCATCATGATAGCGTTAGTAAGGAATAATAAATGCGAGTGATATGATTAGGCTAGGCAAGTATTATTATCAAATACTTAACATCTTTAATGCAGTTGTAAATAACTAAATTGCGTCAAATAAGAGCATTCGCGATATGCAGCTATGTAATTTTAATGAATTAATCTAAACGAGTATAGAATTTTATGTAGGATTATCCGTGTGTCTTTTGGCTTACATTTTGACGATAGGAAAACAACATTTGCGCTACAAGTCAACCATTAGAAAGACTATTTTAGATTACACAAATAATGCTGTGATATTTCCGTCTTCTTTTAATACATTTTATCTGCAAAGATAGGGGACGTCCGACCGTGGAACATGTAATGCTAGCCACTTGTATTGCAGGGCAAAAAACGTTACTTAAATAAAAAGCAACGCCAAAACAAAGCCAACATGTAAGCATTAGTTCGTTAATAGCCATTGCTTAAATAATAATCCCTTCAATGTGTGTCAGATCTGATGTACGATTACTTTGAATGGTTACATTTCTCAACACATAGATGTCTTAAATCAAGTTACCCCGGCTAGTGGACCAGTCGAGTCATAGGATCGGTTTGTTTCACGATGAGTTGCTGCTAGGCAAAGCTCAAACAATGATTGCTTTGGCGCCACTGATCCTTTACTAGGATTTAGATTGTATTCAGCAAGAATTGCTTCTTTGGGCAGATGTATGCGACAGCTCTCGCCACTGGGACTTATATTTGATGATATTTGTACTCTGCTTTACACATCTTACCAGAACATGGAAAAAAAACGTGAAATATGAGTAAACATCTATTGAATATTTCAAATATGAAGTGGCGCTACATATGTATAAACAATCTTAAAAAGATACCCTTGGAGGCGCCACTGTCAAACCAGCTAGCTTAAAAGAATGCCAGGTTATTGCTTAAGATACAAAAGCTCTGATGTGGTTAAATATTGAACTATGGCTTAGCGTACTAGCCGCCACTGGAATTGTTTCCTTTTAGTGTGATTGAAAGAAATCGAAAAAGTCAAAACATCTTAAAAATGAAGATGTTGAAATTTAAATACAAAATATACAATGAATGCATACTTCTAGTCACCGCATACGGTGCAGAGACTTGGGTATTGAACAGAAAAACCATAAACAGGCTACAAGTATACCAGAGATCTATCGAAAGAAAATTACTAGGAATTACCCTTGCAGACCGTAAAACAAACGAATGGATAGGTAAACGAACGCAGGTTATCGACATAACGAGAAGAATAGCTACCATCAAATGGAATTGGGCAGGCCACGTAGCTAGACACCCTGAAAACTGGAGCGGCACTTGTACAAGATGGAGACCGTGGGGTGAAAGACGAGGCGTTGGAAAACCACAACAACGTTGGTACGACGACTTAAAAAGAACAGCTGGTCTAAACTGGTACCAAGTGGCGCAAATAGAGACACTTGGAATAATATGAGAGAGGCTTATATCAATCTGATAGAAAACGGCTAACAAAGAAAGAAGAAAAGTGTGATTAAAACACTTTAAAATACGAGACACTTCCTGAAACACACGTTACGACATACAATGCACAATTTTACAGTTGCCTTGAATAGCTGGTAGATCGGCTTGATGATGCTGGAACGTTCGCTTTCTGAAAGCGTCGTCGCATAGCCCATGGAAAAATAAAGCTGCTTCTCGGAGATGGTTCAACGATGATGACCAGGAATGGTAGCAATTTTGTTTTGGGTGGAATGTATGAGGATCGGGATATAAAGTAACCGTGAGATCCACTGCACTTGATACGAGTAGTAGATTACAAAGACATCAGCACTGCCAAATACCTTCCGTGAAATATTAATTTAGCAACGGAACTTGTTTGTGTAGATCCGGCCTTAGTCGAAGTAAAATTAACCTACGTAATTCAACGGTACAACATTTTCCACCTTACGCGACTACCTACTCTATAGCACAAAACACAGCGATTCACTCAAGAAAATACCCCGAGTTGAATTTTTAATGGTAGAGCGTTAACGCGGCAGCTCAGCAATCGGGAGCCACAAGCGGGTCTGAATAGTGAATCCCAACTGAACACGCGGGGTGTAACAGCAAAGATAAATTGCCAAGGAATGTGTGGACCTCAGCGGCCTAAACCGACAAGGCTTTGATGCAAACTGGCATCATGCGCTTGATTTCGCAAAAACGAACCGACAGGATCGGCCTCGCATAAAAGGCCGAAGAATAAATGGGTCCATAGCAAGAACGCTAGGAACACAAAATAACAATACCTGTCTCTATCATAAGGAAGAAAAAGAAGATACATCGTTAATTTAAGTTAGAAATGTAGATTTCTGAAAATAAATAGCACCAAATATGTAGACGTATAACAGTAATTTTGAATGAAAACGGTGGCCTTGATTTTGAAACGGACCTTTGGTCCCCTTGCATGGAGTGCTCTTTTTCATGTTTACATATATAGATTTGTATTTGTGTGATTTGTTATTGTTAACTAAATTTAATCATTACAATTTGCAATTAGTTAAATTTTAGCGTCCGTTTTAGTATTGTTTTATGTATGTGTTAAACCAACATACGAGTAGCCTCAAGTCATATCGTTGTTCAGGGATTTGGTACTATTTTGTTTCGTTTTCTTCTTGTGCACTGTTTGAAGTCAATTTGAACCCGAGAACACCACAGGTGCAGACCAGCTTTCTGTTTTTAGCAAATATTGACAATTCGTAACCTCGACTGGGTAATTAAAGGGTTTTATGTACACTGCGCTACCTAGTTAAGCAAACAGGACAAATAGTTATTAAAATTCCTAGGCGTAGGATATCTAAGGTACCTAAAGCCTTAATTTTTGCAAACACTTGTAATTTACATTTATGGTAGTTTTTCTTAGCTGTCTGGGAACATATACGTCGGTCACTAAATGTACAGCTTAGTAATAATACCTCTACTATGTGTGATATTAGTTTCTAAAATTGTGTTTTAAACTAATAAAAATAAATCAAACAACTACTTCTTAGTTAAATAACTAGAGGAATTTCAGTCCATTCAAATTTTGCTTTACTCTATGTTAAACTATTGTGCCATGTAGTTTGCTCGAAACGCCTTTCCTAAAAAAACTTCTTAATCCATTTCTAGACATTTACATTCTTTAAGCATTCTGCTAATATCAGTTATATATAAATTTTAGTGAATGATATTCTATAAATCGATACTAAATTTTCGTGTCTGTACTATTCTTACAGTATGAATGCCAAGGAATAAAAACTTTGGGTTTCGTTTGGAGTCCGAATGCCTGCCTATCTTAAATCAGAGTTGTGAAACACTATTTCATTCTTTGTTTACCCCATTAATACTGTCGACATAGCAGTATTGCGCAAAGCTGGCTTGAAATATGATATTTTGTCTAAGCTTGAAATATTGCCTCAAACTCGTGAAGAAGTGTGTTCTCATAATTTTTCAAAGGCAGGCTTTTCTATATTTGCTCCTAAACTTCAGCAAGTCGGCCATTTACATTTAGCGTGTTCCCCCATGTTTTATAATTACGTGCAGACAAAAGGGAAAACAGCTAATACAAGTCTGACGTTACTATTAAATGTCGCTGGTCAATAAGTAGGGCACATTATGTGTTGTTGAATATTGATTTAACTTGGAAAAATATATAGCCCCAGAAAAGGTTGCGCTTTCACGGAATTCATTACTTGTGCAGCAAAAACTGTAATCAATGACATCCACCGGATCTCGCTGCCGTTCTTTTAAACGCGTTGATAAGGCTCTTGGGCTGCTTTTATACTCTTGGCTTTTTAATATAAATCGTGACGGTCTGGCTTTTTATATTGAAAAATTTCTTCGGGACTTGTGGAATTTTAATTGTCAGTTTATTTAAATTATTATGACTGTTATTTGAATCATGCCAAATAGTTATCTTCATAATTAAGAAAGACTAAGTTGAAATCTAGGGATTGCAAGATTAAATTAAGTCTGGATTTTACGTAAAAAAGCAGAATTGCACCCTAATTAAACAAGCGAACCGTAAAAACCTATAAACTTTCCCTAGCTAAGAACATCACGACAGCACATGTTAATTATTTTAACAATATGAAGAACCTTTGAGTAGATGACAATACGAAATTATGTGGAAAACTATTTCAATTTCATCCACAGTTGTCAAATGTTACAGTTGAACCTATGTTTGTCAGTAGTCCCTCCAGTTTCCGTTTTGGAAACGGTTACTGTATAAATAACTTTAGGTTCTTCTGTACATGCCAAATTTACTTTTGCAGAAGTTGACGTTTATAGTTGCCAAGTACACTTGTGTTTAATTACGGATAAATTCCTGAAACTTGGAAAACGTTGATTACAATTATTAACTGTTAAATTACTTGCATAAGCATGTTGAAAACAGTGAAATTAATTTTCCTTGTAATCAAATTTAGTGACCTAGCTGAGGTTGTTGTAGGCAGCATATAATCTGTTTATCATTGTAACGTCGTGTAAATTTGTTAGTTAATTATTTAGTCCGGAAATAAATCAAGCCTTGTCTACGGTAGACTAACTGGAACCGCCAACCCCAAATTTGAGGGTAACATAAATTGTAATTCATTTTGATCATTTACTTCTGCTTCGCCTAGTCGTTGTATAATAAATTACTATATTAGCTAGTAACATACTAACCGTTCTGTCATGATTATGCCCTATGCATTTGAAAAGCTTCATTCTGGAAGCAGCTTAAATTTACTTTGAAATTGGTTTCATATTCTTTCTGTATCATATATTAGCTAACATAAAACCTTTTTTTCTTAATATTTTGCTAGAACATTTTTCGCAGTAGTGACAGAAAACGTATTGTGTATAATTAGCCAATAATCATAAATTCGATAATAGGGTGTGCAGTCGAAGATATAGTTTTAAAAAATTACACTATCTGGAACTACCTGGCGGATCAAAACGTGGAAGGCGCCATTGTCTCTGCAATTACAAAAAACAGAAAAAAAAAAATCCGATTTTTTTATTACTGCGAATCTATTATTTTTATGCGTACATCACATTCACATGCTTATGTTTGAACATTATTTTTCTAGATTCAAGTGATGTCAAATTAAACTTAACACTGCTGCATAAATTGTTTAAACGAAAGCGTACCGTGAACGCGCAGTATACATTTCAACATCGAGGTATTTTAAAAACTATTGCACATAACTGCATACTTCCGGCGCATGAGACGTGTAGACAAAAATGAAGAAATTCTTAGTGCATTGACTTATTGTTGCAAAAAATACGATTTATTTTCTGCTGCATGACACACGTGTCGCGCCTGGCCGATAACTGATTTGCACCGCGTAAATCAGGAAATAAAAGGATGACGTTGAAAATAGTTAGAAGAAAGCTAATTTTGGTCAGTTCTTAGACCACTACAAAAGATAGAGTTTTCTAAAAATCTTAGCCCCTCCCGCTCGTGCTCCCTTCTCAGTGCCCCTCGAACTTCACATTCGCAGACTTTAGAAAATTTATTTTATATCTCGGTAACCGATGGTCGTAAGGGTGTAATTGTTGTGGATTTATTTTAACGGAATGTGCTGGATAATACGTTTGTTTACATTTGCGCTACTGTTCCATTATTTTTCTTAATTTTAATGGAATCGTAAAAATGGTATTTTAATTCTAAAATTCAAAGTTTTGTTTCATCCTTGCAGTTTGTTTAAAAATGACAAAATAAGTTACAATATCATACAGTTTTAAATATTTACAGTATATACAGTAAAAATCGACAATATATACAGAGTCACTCAACAAAAGGAGTCACTTTCTTCTATAAAGGCATGTGAGTGATGACCTGACAATTCATTGCAGTGCTCACACATTACGAAGCAATTCGAGCCCGCTTTTTTGCATCCACAATATTTTCCACACTCTGACTTACAGCTGGAGAATACTACGCGTATTGTTCTTTTGTACTTCCTCATTTACATATTACATCTTCTATATTCATTCGATTACTTGCAAGTAAATTCACAAATGTATGAGGAAGTTTCGCCAAGACAAAATGTAACCTTAATGCTGGCCTTTAGTTAGGGTTATCAAGTGAAAGTAGCGAGTTTCGTTTTGAAATTTGAGTATTTACTCATCCCATATAAGAAGGAATACAATTTTCCTTACTGGTAATCAATTCTCTCCGAGGAATTCTTGCTTGAATATAAATGTTCTCTTGGCTCACACACATACACGGGTTTGAATTGGTCTGCAATGTGTAAGCACTGCAGTACATTGTCATGTTACCACTCACCTGTCGTTCTAGAAGAAAATGACATTCCTTTTGGCGAGTAACTGTAGTTTTTGTAGATTTTGACGGTATATACTGTATATAATTAAAACTAAAGCATTGGAACTTATTTTTTCATTTTTAAACGAGCTACAAAAAAAAACTTTGAATTTAAAAATTAAAATACACTGGCTTTCATTTTATTTAAAATTTAAAATCTGTGAACATTAGCAAACCCAAACAATTTTTTTAGGATAATGCCAACAACTACATCATTACGACCATTGGTTACCGAGATATAAAGCAGTTTTCTAGAGTCTGCGAATACGAAGTTCCAAGGGACACTGAGGGAACCACAAGGAGGAAGAACTAGGGTTTTGAGAAAATTTGTAAAGGTCTAACAACTGGCCAATATTCAAGTTTTCTCTAACTATTCCCGACATCATCTCTTTATGTCCTGGGTTACGTGATGCTAAATCAATGCAGATAATTCTTTCAGTAAAGATTTCTCTATTCCTTTATACATATTTCATACGCTGTAAGTATACATTTATGTATAATAGTTTTCTAAATACGCAGATACTAATAGTTATACTGCGCTTTGAAATTAACTTGACATCATCTGAATCTAAAAAGAATAAGATTTTCCTAGTTTAAGAATCATTGAGAAATACTCAAAAATAAGCTTGTACATGCGATATACGTATAAAATTCATCAATTTTCAGTAATAAAAAAATCCAAAAATATTTTTCCTTTTGTTTTGCAATCGCAAGCAGAATGAAGCCCTCGATATTTAGATCTCCAAGGTGTGCAAGTGCAAGTGCACACCTCATCATTATAGATGCGTCTTTTACAATACATTTTAATTTAATCTCAAAAAGTAGCTGCTCTCTATAGTACCAGTTCTCCTTGTATTGTATTGAACAGTACGCGATTAAGCTTTTCAAAACTTCGTCTTTAAACCAAGGAATTAAAACTAAGTACAAACAAATTGATTCACACAACGCCATAATCGCATGCTAATCAATCGTTAGGTATCTACAAATATTAAGATATTTTTGCTAGATATGTATGTTAAAATAAAATAATAAATGATTCTTATTATACTGTTGTATAATGTACTAATAAGTATTTCTGCAGTCAATGTATAAATAATACAAGTGCATTCGCGATATCAACTGACCTCAAAAATGATACCTAGCTGATTTACAAAAAATCCTGCAAGCGAGAGCGTCTCCGTATTGTGTTACATTTTTCAAAAGCACCAAAGAGATCCAACAACGAACTGTCGCTCTAAGTGCTTATGAAAGTTAAGCGTGAGAGAACAATAGCTATTTAAGTAACAAGGAATGTAAGGACCTATTAACATTTGAGGTAGGCAAGTACAAGCCAAGACGAAGTCGCGGCTTGTTGCCTGCCGAAAATGTTAGTAGGCGATACATTCCGAGTTATCTTATTATATTTTTCCCTCTGCTTATCGAAATTTTCCTAGATTTTTGAAAAAATCGTTTGGTTTGTCACCTGTCACTAGAATTAGTTTTCGTGAGTCGTGTTACCTGTGAGTGTCACATGTCACACAAACACTTGCAATTTATAAACAAAACGTCTAAATCTGCATCTTGCTTTGCTAATTTTATTATCCTAGGAACTTAATAATAATATTAAGTTCCGTTGTCAAGAAAAAGCAGCAAACAAATATAATCACCGACTTACACGTTTTGTTACTAAGGCTCTATCACTGACTTACATGATCAGCAGCGGGAAATAGTTATTTTCATGACAAGCCTCGAAAGTAGCAAATATCGTGCGAGTGTTGATTAGACAAACGAGGGCGTAGCGAAGCGAAGCCCGAGTGGATCTAAAACACGAGCACAGATATTTGCACTTTCGGGCGAGTTATGAACACTATTTTTTAGACGACCACTCACAGTAAATTCTATTTTTAAGAATTATTTCTATTTCGTTTGCAAAATTGATCGTTATATTATTATTGGTACAATTATAAAAAATTAGAGCTTGTTGGAAGCAGAGCAACGAATAAAGCAAAAGCGTCTGTATTACTCGTATTTGAATCACGGTCTGCTTAGTTGTGTGACAAACGCCAAAGTGACGTTTGTCACACAATTAAGCAGGCCGTGATGTGAATAACTTTGTGCCGTTACGATATGACTAGCACGATATAATATCGTGCTAGTGTATGAAATTGTCAACTTTCTGTAGTAGGCTGCTATCGCGATAATGTTACTTTCATACGTGGTCGTCTAAAAACATTTTTACGGCCAATGGGAGATTATTATCCTACTCTACATGACAACATTTAGACCATAAAGTTTGTGTACGCCCTACGAAAAATGAAGGTCAGAAATCAAGAAAGCCTGAAAATCCATGAAGCAGTAGTCAAAGTTTCGAGTAAACATTTATGGAGTAATAGTAGCTCTGTGTCAATCTGCGTTTTTATCAGTAGATGGAGTAAAACGCTCTAGACTATTTCGGTAGATTCAAACATACAAAGAGCTGCTACAGATTCTAGAGATATTCAGCAATTCAGGCCAAATACTTCGTCATAAGGGACCAAGTGAGGTAATAAGTTGCATACCAAATTCTGTCACACAAAACCAAAAGCCAGAACAACGTGCCTTACAATTTTTTTGCGACAACTTGCTTCGGCCAAAATAAAAATAGATTTTTTGTTTGTATTTTTGGATCGGCGTGTGCCAATAGTATTATTGATTTAGAAGTTTGGTACCCACTACCTGGTTACAGTATGATGGCAGTGGATCCAGTCTATGCTGTGGTTGAAAAATAGAGACTCTAATATAACAAAGCTGATAATCGCGAACTTTATGTTAGCTAATTTAGTAAAACCTTGCTAGAAGAAAAACCCATTTGATGTAGCATTTTTGCAAAATTCTCTAAGAGCAAACGGATATCTCAAAAACGGCGACCGCACAATAAAGGTGAAGCAGTATAAATTATGGTTAGAGCATGATTTAATAGAAACTGTGCCAGAAATTTCAAAAGTTCGACACGTGATATGGCCTTTTTTTGTGCGTAGCCTCTACTGTTACCCCCTGAAGTTCAGGGAGTGCGGGCGTCACTTAGACTAAGCTTAACTAAGCGAAATCTAAACTTTCGCCCAAACACTCCCCATTACGCTGTAGCCTCGGCTGCGGCGGCGGACGCCACTCGCTTACCGAAAACCCAGTGCAACCTATTCTGGCTTTCTGGAACGAATAAAACTTTACAAAGTTGGTCAGAGCCGACCCATCCTTGCTTATGATGATAAATACCTCCAAATAATAATTAATCAAAACAAATTTGATCCCGTAATGCACCTTACAAAGCACCTTGTATAATTGCAAACTGAATTCCTTGTCAAAATTTGCCGCGAAACGGAAATGTAATCCAAATAACTGTCTCTCCTAAAGAGATTCACAAGTTTGAAGAGGCCGACTCTGTCTATGAATAGTTGTATTAGTTCGTAAAATGATTAATAGTCTGTTATTTATAATGTTTCAATCTTTAAGCATAATTATCAATACATTGTTCAAGTAGTTTCCTTAAATAGTTTCGTATTTTCTTACTGTGTTACACATGCTTCGGTACCAACAGTTTTGTTTCTACATTTTTAAGGAACTAAAGAAAACCAATACAAAAAGAAGTGCTACCTTCAATTTCTTTTTCGTCCAAAACTGTAATTATGTAAAGTGCAATCCGGAAATTAGAAGCTGATTTCTATAGAGAATGCACCAAAACAGTTTTCTTTGTCATAACAGTTTAGATAATATTTCATAGGTAAAAATTAAATTTTCAATTCTTACATTGCGCCTTTCAATTCCTCTAATTCGTTTTGTGCCAACTATTGTAACCTACCCTAGAAGGCTCACACATCTCCGACTAGCTCAATCCTCGGCTGTGATATGAGTATTATAAATGTGAGATTTTAATTTACTTCACTTTCACATAAAGGTCTTAGTTCATTAAACAAGAAGTATTGAGCGCCAACAATTTTATTTTAAATTGTAAATTTTATCTTTGATATAGATATTTAGATTCGATCTTATAATTCAAGGTTCATATTTCTGTCAAATGGGAGTTTAACATGATGAATGGTTAATTAATATGGCAATTTCTACATTTCACTTTATATAAAAATATTGAATTAAATTTTCTATTATTTTGATTTCATCGATTAATCAACTTATTGTTTTGTAGAAGGCTTCCTATATTTTACTAACATTCAACCACTTTCAGGTAAGATAAATCTAAAGAGCCATCTATACCCTCTTAACCTATTTATAGTTTTAATTAATGTTGTTAATGGGTTTCACGTTTAACTCAATTCACATTTCCAAAGTATAAGTAATGCCCATTATTTAATAGGTGTCTGCTTTATAACATTAAACCCCTATAAATTGACGTTTATAAAATTACAACGTAATTTGTTTCACCTGGCTACTAATAAGGTAATTAATTGTCTTATTACGTTATTATGAAGTCTTTGACTGTTTATAATATGGCCTATGCCCTTATTTGATAGTAACTTGACATATTTTATGATATGAATTAATTGAACAGCATTTATATATTTCTAAAGTTTTTAGGACTAACCTATATACAAAACAAATAATCCAAGGTGCCAATCGTTGCCTTTCCCATCGAGTTAAACTTTATGTAACTGGAACGACCCCCATCGTCAAACCAATGAAGTGAGATTTCTTTATTAATAACTAACACGATTCCAATATGGTCTTCTTTTCTCGGCTATGCCCTTCGATAAGGTTTTGCTACGACCCTGAAGGATTCTATTCCACCCTACCATGATGGCTCGTTGCTTTTAAAGAGCAAGGATTAGAGGGGAGGCCAAAAAGCTAAACCAAAGATACTCTCAATTAAGATTTGTATGAGTTACCCTATTTCTTACCGACCAGTTAACTAATAACCGCTTTTCTAGTGAGAAACTGCCCAATGAATCACTCCTATTTGCCTAAAATATCATTATTTCTTAATATATTGTAGAATTATACTAATTAAAACCTTACAATTACAACGTTTATCCTTTTAAGCTAGGATTCTGTACTTAGCTTGACTTTTTATGCTGACGCCATGAAGCCTCAATCTGTTTTTTATTCGAAACGGGTTCTTTCTCTTTTATTATCAATCTCAAAAATATTTCCAATAGCCACCTTACCAAATTCAAAAAGGTCTATTTGAAGAGTATGCAACCTGTATTTCTCTTAAGCGCTTTAAGTTGCCTATCAGGTTTTTGTGATTATTTAAATGTGTTCCTTTTAGTAGCTAAATTCTGGACTGCTACAGTTTTTTGCATAATGTGTAATTGCTAAACAGCACATTATCTCTTTTTTCCGCGAACAGACTCTGCCTGATTATGCCTTTAGTTGTTCGAAGGCAACTATAGAGAGTAAAATAAAATTTTGAAGTTGTGTAAATTGTGGATGAATATACTTCATGGCCGCTAAGGTTATCATAAACCACATCTCTTCTACCATCTCTGATTTTCGTAATACTACAGAAAGAAATATCAAATAAAAAAATATACAAAGCAAACGCAAATAAAATATTGGTTAGATTATTGGAACGCATTCGAACTTTGACGGTAGAGCCAACCAGCGAACGTAAAATGCATTTTCCATCCCCTCACAGAGAGAAACAGTTTCCGATATCCTGAGAAAAGTTAGCATAGTGAAAAAAATACCAAACTTTACACGCTAATAAATTATGATAAACTCAATCGAATAGTTCTCTTTCATTTTTAGTTTGAGTGTATAGTTCGGCCAAAAATTGTTATTGCATCTCCACTGTTTGAAATACATAAATGCATGCGTGATTGAAGTAAGTATTATACCTATCCTTTCGAGATGTACAAAAATGTATCAGTAAATTATTAGTATAATTGAATAAATCATTGCATACCTATTTAAATAACCGTGTGTTAAGGCTGCAGTTTCCCAATATTATTCGCGAGTCTCTTGATCGGACACTCTATGTGCGAAATTTGTAAATACTAGTAACCAGAAATTCGACAAACGTCCGTTATCGCATGGATCAGGTCAGACTAAACCTGCTTGAAAATTGAGCTTACGTGCACGTGGCACCCGTTGAGACCTACCGCCTGAAAAAGCGTTGTGCTGCTTCTATCTGGCTCCCATGCGCCTGAAAGACAACAGTTACCTAAAATTCAAAAAATGAATATTACTTCTGCTTTGTTTGATGCAAAATAAGTACAAAAAAAATCCTTTCAGAATAAAAGAATTCAAATAACTGATTTTATGGTAGAGCCATCTCTCATTGGCTCTTTATATCGAGCCGCCACGTTTGAAAGGCACGGTACGGTACGAGTCCAAGTTTAAAGAACAAGTGCTAGTTTTTATACTATTTTTTATATTTTGCGTCTTTATGCCCTTTTTAAAATGTGTCCCAATTTTAAAATTTAGGGAATCTTAAGGTTATCTTAAAGCTTTCTTAACGACAAAAATTAAAGTATGGGCTGCTTGGGCCTCAGCAAACTAATTTAAACTTGCCTGGATGCTATAGTGTTTCACAGTTGCAATTTGATTATGACACAAATGCAAGCACTACAATTAGGTGAATAGTTAGTTTTCTACGACCACTACTAAAAGCAGGCCTTTTAGCGCCAGTTTTTTTTCACTAAAAGTGACATTTTATATTTTAACGTGTTAAAAGTAAAATCAGCTGTTTACTTTTAGCCCATGTGCTAAAAATAAACAGCTGGTGTGGAATTTACAATTTAGAACTGGAAGTAAGGTTGTAAAGTTCTTCTAGTTACTTCTTGCGTTAGAGGTAAAGTGTTTTTTTAAATAATTAAAGCGTTATGTAATGAATAAAGTTAAATGTGTACATTTCTAATTTCCCTTGATAACTGACTTTAACAACTACTGCCTCCAGAAACATTCACCTGTGCGTCAAGGCCATCTCTTTATTATGACATAGATTATAACTGTCATAAATGCAAACCTTTGTTAAATTGACAATTATGGTTTAATAACAGTAAATTTAAGGCCGTAGAAAAAATGTGTGCAAACTCGTGCTAAAACTGTTATTGCACTCGGCTTCGTTTCATAATTTTCATGCTCGTACATAAACGGCTACTTTTAGCACTTGTTGCACAAATAGCTATTTTATAACAAGTGCCAAAAAAGCATCATTACGTATAAGAGCAGAGTTTAACGGTAATCTGTACGAGTTCACGTAACCTCTTTCGGAATATGTTATAAACAACGTTTTTCCCGCTGTGAAAATTGAAGAAATTTATAGATCGGTGATTTGTGTTTACAATAATTAGGACCCTGCTGCATCAAGTCGCAGCTTTAAGGCGTTGTTAGGGTTTGTTATTGGCTTTATTGTATTGAGTGTCATTTTTCAACGGCTTGTGTTACGTTGAATGGAATTTCATGCAAGAACAATTAATTAAAAATCATTCATTCTGATAGCGATGGTTATTGTATACCTCCAGAAATTTCTGAAGCCGCCAGTGAAGGCGTAGGTATATTATTACACGCAAAATCAAAGACAAGATATGGCATATATATATGGCGTATAGTATACGAATTTTATATCCTGGTGCAAGAGAAAGAATGTGAAAAGGCTTTCTGAGCAAGTACTTCTAGCGTATTTTGTAGAAAAATCCAAAAACTATAAAGCTTTAAGTTTGTGGGGTCACTACTCGATGCTAAAATCGACACTCAGTGTGAACGAAAATATCAACATACAACAATATTCAAAATGAATTGCTTTTACGAAGTGGCAAAATGATGGTTTCAGAAGCAAAAAATAAAAAACGTTAAGTAGAGATGAATTTTACAAGTTTTTGATTGAAACCGACGATGGTGCATTTCTGATGATGAAGGTAACTAATGACATTTCAAATATTTGCTAGCAATTGTTCTATTTTGTTTTTATTGACTGCAGGTGGCTGCAATCCTTGGAATTTCGGGAACCTGTCGCAGAGTGGAATTGACCTCTTATCTGATCTTATTGACCATATCGAAGACCAAAGCACATTGATAATTGTAATAGATATTTATGCATTAAGGGAGATATGAATATGTTTTCCCTGAGGTTAAAATGGTTACAGACCGAGGGCTTCTGGTCAACCGAAGATAAAGAACATGATAATCTCCCGTGGTGCAAACGATATTTTATTTATATTAGTAAGAATAGTATGAAATTTCAAAATGTCATAAGTTCCATATGTCATATATAAAATAAGAATCTGTATAACATCAGGGATTGCCTGAAAGTATGGTTGCTAAGACGTTTGTAGTTGCATGGTTACCATGAGATTGAGAGAGAAATAATTTGAAAAATCCCTTGGGTAGCTATGAGTAGCTTTTCATATTTTGTATATATGGCGAAAATAAACAATATCATGTTGCTAGTAAATAGAGTAGTTTTCATCAAAATATTGTGTCAACTCATAACTTACCTAGTGTTATTATAAATACTGAAGATACATCTAACGTAACTATTGATGTTTATAATAGTTGTAAATTTAAATATAACTTAAAGGTTATTGTTGTATCGTTTTCGATTATTTATTTGGCTTAGTTTTGCATTTGATGTTTGACACTATGCTATTTCGAAGCTACCAACTTTGATAAAACACAGTCGCTTTGCAGATAAAGCAACTGTAACTCCAATATGCTATAAACGCACTCTGGGTGTTTTAATAGCTTTATTATAACATCGAATAATAGATGCAAAACAGAAGAAAGAACATTAAATATAAATAAATAGTACTGAGTAAAACACAATTAAAAAACATGAAACTGCTTCGCTTTAACAATCCAACAATAAGTACTTAAGTACGTAACAGAAATTCCATTTCAACAAAATCCTAACGTATTTCGGGCACTTTTATCGAAGTCATATTTTCGTTGGCTCCAATAAATTTGTCTGCTTAAGCTTTCTGATACTCAATTATTCTAGTGCTTCATTGAAACAGTGCCAAGTTGGCGATCAGTTGGAGGCGTCCACTCGCCTTATACTGCATTAACTAAGTTAGATATAAAACCCTCCCAACTACAATCGTTATACACGTTGTTAAAGAGTAAACGTTAATAGTTAAAGGAATATGGCACAAACAGTAGAGGAAAAAGGCCTAAAAAATTATTAGAAGCAACATGAGTATTAAAACTTACTGTTTAAGACCCGCTGTACAAATACTATCATGATAACTGTAAAACAATGTAATACATTAAACGTAAGCCACAGCTTTTAATAGATGCAAGATATTTGACATGATTTAACTTATCCTTCCAGGAGTTTATGGCTACCGTGGTGACAGGAAAACTAAATTGTACAAACATTAAACACACAAACTTCTCAAACAAGATTTTATATCTTAAAATGAGAATGATACCAAAAAATGTTCAAGCATTTAAATTTGCATAGTTTGTTCAAGATACGAGGATTTAAACCCTGTTCCACCAAAAATCCGTTATCACGCTACCCAAGTCGTATTCTGCCCTCTTTCAGGTGTATTATTGCTAACGAAAGGTAACAGTAAAAAACTGCTTAACTCAGATAAAAATCAGTACATTTTCTGAGCGTTTTTTTTTAGTATTTGTAGTGTTATAAAACGCTTTGTTAAAATTCATGGATATTGTATTCGTCAATAACCAAAAGATATCTTCATTGGCTCACACATTTGAAGTTAACTGTTATTAAATATTCTCCCGTTATTCAATATTTACTTTTGATTTAATAATATCATAATTAACAATATAGCTGAAACTCAAGTATCATCAAAAATTATTTTCATCTTGTATGGCTATGGAGTACTTCCTAATATATGAATGCAACTATGTTTATAATCAATGCTTGGATTGTCAATTTCTTCGCTCCAGCGCAAGGTTGTTTTATTTCTCACTAGAATCTCTACTTTCTTTAACTTTTGATACGTCAACTGCGTTAGATATAGTAAACTGATAATCAATATTAGACAATAACAATTATATACTTATATACTTCAGCACAATTTCTTGTATACAGATTGTAGAAATATTTTAATACTTAAGAAACACATATATGACGATCAATAACAAGACTTCGAAATAGAATCTTTGCATGTTTAGAGTGTATGCAAAGAAAATGTCGAAAATTTAAGAGCATAAAGCTAGTCTTTAGTCACGAGTGGGGTAGAGTTACAACGCGAGTGTAGCGAGCGTTTTAAGCCCCGGGAGTGACTAAAGATGCTTTACGAATGTGTATCGTACAATATTTTATCTACGATAGAATATAAAAAACGCGGCAAATATAAATTTATTTTTTTTAATATAATCTAGGATTACTGCATTAATGAACAAGTTTGCCTTGATAAGACAAAGTTCACCCTAGTAACCGGTCCTAATGTTGCGTGGTTAAAATGTTTAACCACGTTGCTACTGACAACGTAACTAATGAAATCGGCATTCTGACTACTGACTAAGGTCGCGAGTTCGATGCCTGGTCCCGGTGAGGTTTTTAAAAATAAAAAAATACAGATGAAAGCCTCTACAGAATGCCATCATTCAGAAGTGATGTAAAGCTGTCGGTCCCATATTACTATGATGTGTAGCATGTAAAAAATCCCTAACTAGGGTTGGAACCCCTTAGTCTCGGTAAAATTCTAAGTAGGACTTTGACACACAAACAGTCATTTTTTAAACTTGAAGCTGCCAACTAAGAGTCATTTTTACACACTGTCGTAGGTAATAATTATTTTATTTTTTATAGCAGTACTCTCATTTGTAATTATTTCTTTAGAAAAACTAGAAAACAGTAAACAGTATTATGCTTCTGTTATTTTCGTATAAAGCGCTGCTAAAGTTTAGGTATTATTACCTAATATCATTATCTACGTACATAAAACTGCAGAATAGTTTCGATTTTTTCCCAGACGCCTCCCAAATAATACATTTTACTTATATATTCTAAATGTCCTTGTATACAACAACAAACAATACTTTCCATTATTCAGTTGAAATACTAAAACATTTCCAGTTTGAAACTGACATAACGCGAATATACATGTAAATATATCTCGACAACGGTGGGATTTTGATCGCACTCTAGGCCTCTTACCTAGAGCTTCAACAATATAGTAAAATCATTTAACGGTGGTTTCCACAGATGCCCATTCTCTCTGCTTTTCATAAAACCGTGTAATACGGCATAAGAAGTCCACATAACGTACAATGTATGATTTGCAAATACAGAGCAATGCTTTTAATTGTCTTAAAATTACGTTACATTTTGCTTTAACAACTTTAAGCTTCACATGTAAGGTTACGGATTTCACTCTTTAATTAAGTATGGATGGAAGTTGTACATATAGACGAACAAAACATTCTAACATTATGAAGGGTAAAATTTGTTTTTATTAAATTTAAAGTCAGTTTTAAGAGTTGCAGCCTCGTCTAAATATATATTAGTCAGTAATAATATGTCCAATAATAATGACTATTCAACTCACCCCCTTCATGTTAACTATTAACCAATCATAATTTAGTGTTTTGTTATTTGCACCAATTAGCGTAAACTATATCGACAATTTTCACTAGTGAAAATAATCGACAATTTTCACTAGTAGTATACCTAGTGAATATTTTATGACAATTTTCACTAGTGAAAATAATCGACAATTTTCACTAGTGGTATAGTGAATATTTTAAACAAATTTTATTTTTATTAGAAAAAGTCAATATTAGTGTTCTGTTACTATAGAAATTGAGTAGTTTTTTGCTAGATTTATTGAAAACTAATTTGTAAAAGTAGTTTGGTTCATTGAATAGTCCCTCGAATACCATTCTTAGTCAAAGTTAAGTAGAATATTTTTGCGGTGGTACCACTACTCATTTCCATTGCGCTTAGGATTAGAACTCGTGCTAGCGCACTCGTCCTAATATAACCTAAGCGCAATGGACATTCGTGATACCACAGCAAAAATATTCAGTAATAATAGGAAAAGAGTTCAAAATATTTCCGACAATAATTTTTGCGATTCAGATACGAGTTTCTGCGGCGACGAAACGAGACAATCTGAAGAGCAAAAATTGTCTGCAATATTTCGACCTAGAGTCCTATTCGTCTTGACAATTTAACTTTTCATTAAAAAATAATTACACAAAAAATTGCCGCTGAAATAAAGCTCCTCGAATTATTGTCGCTGAAATAAAGCTCCTCGAATTATTGTCACTAAAATAATCGTTCGATTGGTAGTTTATTTTTATATTGAAGAATGCCATTGGTTGACAATGACACCAGTTAAATCGTCGACATAACTTTGACTACTCATGGTATTATAAGTGAAAATTCGAAACTAAATGTAAATTTTTGTAGCAAGTCAATATTCATAATACAAAAATTTCTAAATATAGGAAATGATAAGTTGTGAGGAAAACTTTTTCTAAATTATCTGTACAATTGCTTTGAAACCAGTCTACGACTGGCGCTTTCAAATCTTTTACTGAAGCAGTCGCTCACATGTTTGTCGAAGGTAAAATTTCGAAAGCCTTTGACTCCGTTTCCCATGAACTGCAACAACTACGTTAAAAATTGGAACAATACCAATAGTAACACAACATTAATTAAATAACAATTAGAACACAGAAGACAAACAGTTATTTACAGAATATAGTAAATGCTGGAAATTGTATTCCATGGGGATTAATTACAGAACCTCTGTTATTTTTAATTCATTGCATAACCACATTCTTGAATGTGGATAATAACACAATTTCTACAAATCAGATTAACAACGCAGTACTATAACTCAATGAAATGAATTTTAGTTAAATATTGTAATGGTAGCATCTCAAGACTTCTAGTTTGTTATGTATGAGATTATTTATGGAAGGATAAATTAATTAATTGTTAAAATGTACAAGGGTGAATTTATGTAGTAAAAGAACAACATGATTATTTGAGATGATTTTTGAGGCTTTCACGGCCATTGTCATTAAGTAACAAACGACTTCCGGGATTGGACCGTGTCATGATTGAGATCGAAGAACTCAACGTTTCGCCCACTTTCGTAAGGGGCTTCATCAGGAGGAAAAAGCAGAAGAGCACGGTAACTCAACGTGTTAACCACGCCAGAGGCGAAACTCGACTGACTATCGGAAGAAGAAAGACGAGAATTTATAGGCAAGCGCCGCGCCGTCGCGATTTAGCAAATGCCGTCGCGGTTCAGTGGCGGAGGGCGGGGCTTAGGAATTAGCACTTTCCACATAGAAGGAAGGGGAAAGCCTTCGTCCCGATTGAGATTATTAGGGTGTTTGCAAATCTCAATGGCTTCGCGAATCTTTCTGCTAAAGAAGAATGGGGATTTGCAGATGATGGAAGTTTCATCAAAAAGGATCTTATGACCAGTATCGCGTTGCTGTTCGGCGATGGCCGATGATGAACCGAGACCTAACTTGAGACAGCGCTGGTGCTCAGAGATGCGAGTTTTCACTGAACGACCTGTTTCAACAATGTATACAGCATTACAAGAGCAAGGGACTCTATAAATACCTTTAAAACAAAATCTCACAGTTTCTTCCTTCATCTAAAGATAAATTAAACACTATGTCATCTAAAGGTGTTTATAGAGTCCCTTGCTCTTGTAATGCTGTATACATTGGTGAAACAGGTCGTTCAGTGAAAACTCGCATCACTGAGCACCAGCGCTGTCTCAAGTTAGGGAGCTGTATTCAAATGGGGGTTCCAGAGCATCAGTAGGAAGACTGCGTGTATTTGATTCGACGGAGATGCTGATTGGAGTGCTTGAGTGAGCTAACCAGGTATATGTTATAAGATATAAAGGAAATGAGTTTTTTAATATTGAGTGAATTACATATATAGTAAAATTTGAAGGAACTACTTACCATAGTCAATATTAAGTAATAATATGTGTAACAGATATGTTTTGACTGACTTTTCACTTTCATAATTTTTAACGTTGACAGTTGGAGTACTGTGATAATTTTTTGAAGTAATTTTCATTGTACTAATCAACTATCCCACCTGCTAATTTTGATAATGCATGAACCTAACCTTATTTGACAGTGGTTGTTTTCCTAGAGCTAGCAAAAGAAAAATAAACTCAATAGTAAATAATTATACCGGGTGATTATAAATGCTCTTCCATCAAGTTGCCTTTGAAATATTTGTTATGTGAATAATATGTCAGTGGTACTGTAAGTCTATGTCAGATTCGAGGTTAGCAGGTTAGGTTTTGCGTCAGTCTGTGTCAAAACTGACGGTTATATACCATACAAGCTTATATAGACTTTGATTTACCCGAGCTGGTTAAATAAAATTAACTAGATCAGTAAAGGCAAAGTAAGGGGTATAGCAATATTAATAAAACGTTAAATATCTAACTTGTTTTCAGAACAATGCCTGATTATAGCCGTGGTACCGAAACGACTATATTTCTGGTGATACAAATACACAGATACAGAAGACGATGTCCCAAATAAAACTTTGCAATATGTGTTTTTATACAATCAGGTATTGCCTCTGTGCCTATTTGAGTATAACTTATTTTGCTCTTATTCATTTTAATCTATATTAGCGGTTGACCATGAAGGAGGGCACTTTATTATGTTATTTTAAATCTTTCCACTTTCGCGCCTTGGCCGACAATAGGGACGATATTTTAGTACACCGTTAATTTTTTCCCTTAGTTCCGCATAATACCCAGAGTGCACCAGTTGCTTGGCAAACCGGGCGTTCCCCGTCCGGCTCTCGCAGTGAGCGCAAGTTGGGGGCATTATATTAATTGTTTTTTTCGTTTTTCGTGAATTTGGAAGATGGAATTTGAAGCAACAACCATGCAACAAAAGTAGGCGTGAGAATACTGGTGATCTTTCTTCTACGTATTATGCGCGGTGCCAAAGCAGCAGTTAATTAGTTCTGCCGTAAGCGCATGGTCGGTATTTAACAGGATTTGTATTAAACTTGGTCGGTCTCGTTATGCTGGTCTAAGTGCCACCGGCCCCAACAACGAACTGTGATCGGGTTCTTGCATACACACAACGATACATACCTGATCCTTGTGGATTCTTGGTGTAAACATCACCTTGGGTCAACGTTCCTCGTCAGATTCCCACATCTCTATCAACGGTTACAATTTTCATGGTTTAGTCAAGCCCCATGTCTCTACGACCATCCTTGTTTAGTGTTTTGTGTTCAATATAAGTTATTGTACGTGCGATGTGTTTGCCTGTACTTTGTACAACTGCACACAGGTGATATTTTAAAAGAATTTAACGTGAGCAGGTAGAGGTGGGGTAAGTATTGCACCGACTTCAACGCCACACCTCCTTCACCGAAGTCCTTTCCTTTTAGGTTAGAGAACGCACATCATCTGCTGGGCGAGAATTAATAATCCAGTGGCGCCCAACAAATAATAATTGCCTACATTATACGACCTTCCTCAATTGATTTGTACAGTAACACACGCTTTCAAAATATCGGCGTCTATGTCCCATTATAGCTAGCTAACTTATGGTTATCAGATATACTTATCGCAGTGATTGTGATTTAATGAATATTAGATACCGATTTCAACAAGATTTTTTAATTAGAGCTAATGTAACAGATAGAAAAGTCGATAAAACTCTGTTTCCTAGCCAGTGTCTACAGATAGTCAAGGCAAAGTGCTTCAAAATTAATCAAATAAACAAAAAAAGTAGGTGACTCTTGAAAATTTACAGACTTATAGAAAAATATGTAACATTAAAGATTCCGATGAGTCCCGAGCAGCACAAAGTGTGCTCGATAACTTTATCTGCCGCTCACTTCACTGTTAGCACATGGGCTAAAAGTAAACAGCTGATTTCTTTAATCACTTTTAGTGAAACAAGCTAGCGCTAAAAGGCCTACTTTTAGTAGTGGTCGTAGATAAACAAAATTTTACACTCGTAAAGCACTATGCAAATTAATTTTATACACTTCTCCACGGTTACGACGCTGATTATCAATTTTTTATGCTTTGAAGCAAAACTAATCTACAAATTATACAACAGGGCTACTACACGTACACTGTCTACGACAAAACTGATCCTAGCAGATGTTTTTGGACCTACGATGGCCGGTACGCGTCAGGGGTGCGCGGAGGAACTTTATATCTAACTTTTTGGGTCGAGCACACCTTGTGCTGCTGGGGAGTCATTGGAATATTGAATGTTATATATTTTTCTACAACTTTGTAAATTTTCAAGAGTCACCTACTTTTTTTGTTTATTTTTAGCACTTTGCCTGGACTAAGACCGTTGGCAATTCATATTAGGAATAGCTCAGACTGTCGGGCAATAAACTTTTTACAAATACATTAAAAATATGTAGCCAGTTGTAATTTTCATATTCATATGTAATTTCTTCTGACGATTATTTAGGTTATTATTATTTTATTATTTTCACCCTGTCTTGTAAGAAAATCGGATTAATATGCAACACTTTTCATTATCAGAATCATATAAGTATATAAAAATGAGTAGCATGTAGTCTAAGAATATTCAATATTGTATATTATTATTAAACTGAACTAAGCAAAAATAATTTTATCTGTAGAAAATGTAGAAATGCATTGGCTGAGAGAACCCGTTTTAAATTATAGATTTTTTTTCTCGTACAACCCCAGACTCACATTACCGGCGACGATATCCGAGAGTAGTCAATAATGTCACTGAACTCGCGCTGCTAGCTCGTTCTTATTCAGATAATAACATTACCGTACGTTAGTCATCAAGATGAGGCTGGAGATATTTCTGCAAGCCCCTAAAAGTCCTAAGTACTAAACTGAGGAACAAACTGTCTCGTTTCCCGGCTCCAGAGCTGATGCTATCGCCTGGGCTACAAACTGAAGTAAAATGCCCAATAAAGATTGCATCTACATCAGTGTTTTTGCGCCAACATTGGATGTAACAGCGTAAATTTAGGACGATGGGCTGGAAATATTCGGTAATTCACAGCAAAGCAACAACAACTTCGAAACAGGAATATTCTGTATTTAAACCGCAGAAAGGACGATTTTCCTAATTGACTGAATTACTGTTTCTACTAATGTAGACCCAGACGGAAAGGGGTTCTCTTATAGTATATTACGACACAAGATCGGTAAGTGCACTTTACCAGGCCGAGAAAAGTTAGCAATTTTTATGATTTTCAAGATCTCTTACAAGCACTTTACGATTAAGTATCGTATAATATGTTCCACACGATCAAGGAACAAAGATATTCTTTAAATTTTGAATGATTTATTATATAGTTTCTACTTACCGCACTTGTGTTATAGAATTTATTTACCGCAAGCTATGTTTCTAATTTCTATGGGAACCAGTCAAATATTATACGATAAACTTATTCGATCAGTTAACAACGTTGGTAATTAAATAAAATTCAAGCGTGCGAAAATAGCTATTTATGTATCAAGTTGCAAAATGGAAGTTTTGTTCATACTAGACGTGAAGTTTGCCCTATGAGCGCTAGCGTTGTGTGTTAAAACGCTCATTTTGCAACGTGTTGCATACAAGATTTTCTGTAATTTTGAGCCATATAATTTTTATAGTAAATAAATTCACTTAAATCTACAGAGTTCTAATTTTCATCTTAGCATTAGTGTCAATACGAAATCTCATACTGCAACAAGTGGGAATATATGCTTCATTTTGACGTTGAAGACGACAACAAAATGTCATATTAGGTCAAAATTACAAAAACTATTAACTGTATGACAAATCTGAAGAAGTGGGTAGCGTTTGTTTTCCAATCGTGTATTGTAATTAGAGTGTGGAAAGATTGCCATTTGAAAACTCATGTGAAAAATGAAACACGACTGTTCTATTCACATAAGTTTTCCAATGAGTCTCCACAAGTGCGTTACATACTATATTTTCTACAGCAGTTTAACATTCTCCAAGAAATGTCGTTTTTCAGTTTGACATGTGTTCAAAAATCTACAGTTGTGATTTTTATCTACTATAATAATCACTTGACAATAGGGTGTTGAGTGGGAAACGGAAACTTATGATCGTTGACTAATAGAAGAAACTGCAACTGTGATGTTGTAGACAGTTCATTTATACGGGTTCGCTTTTAAAAGTATTAATGGAAGCTATGAAAATTCAGCGCCCACACAATTAGGTCGTGCAGCTATGAGCCGGTTAACCAAAATACGGAAAGATCATAACATCTTCATAAACTCATATACTTCAGAAACGTGGGTTTGCAGGCAAACATCATATAAATGCATTTCAGATGTGGTACTGACGTAAAATGTTTAGAATTTCATGGACATACCTATCAATGTATCTGTATAAGACGAAATCAGGACTCACATAACTCGCAATGAGACTATAGAAAGATGGGAAACGACATCGTGAATATTCGACCACTGGGTGGATTGACTATGTCCATCAGTTAGCGATCGCATATTACATATTTACGAAATATAAAATGTAAAAGACCACTTTAGATACCTTCTTAGGGTTGGAACATCTCTAGTTCGAAAAGTTACTAGTAGGGCTTAGTAAAATATCAGTTATGAATGATGTAGAACATCCCCACAATTCAATTCCGTACGTCCAGATAGTTTGAATAATTATTTTATCCAGTAGCAATGTATTTTCTGTGGCTAAACGCAAAGTTATATCTAGAAGTCAGTACATTTTAATGTTTGATATCTATTTTCTCTCTCTTTTTTTGTGATTTTCATGTTAGTGTACTGTCCAGATGCATCCTCCAAGTATCCAACTTCTTTTAATTCAGGGGTTAGGGGTTTTAGAGTGAAGTTGACGTGAACTGACTTCTTTTAATTTTTTCGTTTCTACATCCAGTTGCTGACGTTTAGGTGGTTTTAAAAATACTGGCTTGTTATTTCCGGATTTTCATCACTGACAAGGATGGCCATATCATCAAAAATTCCAGTGTTTTTGGCTCAAAGGTAGATCTGCGGTCTAGAGGACGTAGATCACAACATTCACAATACTTTCTTGTGAGACACTAGATCAGATTGGTGGTAACCGAATATCTCTTTGCCAAACTTGACTGGGAAGTAATGATCGGAAGGGTAGGATTTGATAGCAAGTAATATGGATGAAGAAACGATGTTTGGACTATATACAAAAAACCTTTATACCTTCCAACGCCTGAGAGCGGTCTAGAAATGCAGCTGAGCAGTTTTGTAAATGTCTCATGTGCTTTTCTGAAATCACAGATTGGTTGCTTTGAAATCTAAGAAATAGCAAATGTACTACCACTACTTACTATTCGGCCTTTTCATAAATGCCATAACTTTATAACCAGGTAAAGCACCAATAGGGTGATCATCTTTATGGTACCGTTGCGGCCAACTCAAAGTGCACGGCAGATTTTTAGCTTGTAATACGATATTCTAATCATAGACGTCGAGTTTTGACGTTTACGTTTGGCATCAACTGTCATAGAACTGAAAACTCGGAAAATTCACAGACATTTGGCAGAAGCAGAGAAAATGCGAGCTATTACAAAACTGGAAGAGAACTGGTCGCTAAGTCGAGTCGCAACAGATTTGCATGTGAACAAGAGCTGCACTTTCAAAATTAAAAATCGTTGGCAGCAAAGACTTCGGCAAGAAAAGTTTTTTCCAACACCAGGGAACAAAGAATGAAGAGTACAATTTGCAACTGACTATTTGAATGAGATCGACGACTTTTGGAACACGACTGTTTTCTCAGGTGATAAGGAGGTATTTCGATCATTTACCAATTGATGATTAAGGACGTGTAGACCACAAAATTCAAGATTTGAGGAGCAATATTAAGTTCAACCCTTAAGGAGTAGTGGACGATTCTCTGTAAACGTATGGGGATGTATCAATGCTCACGGATCTGAGGCATGCTATGGTCGACTGAATGCTGAAAATTATCGCAACATTTTACAAAATGTGATGCTGCCATCTGTAAGAGAGGTCCTTCCTAATCAATTTACTTTTCAACAGGCAAGATATAACCTAATTAATTAATTTTGTTTATGTTAACGTAATTGATAATATTATTTTCACAGGATAACTGTCCTGTGCATACAGCAGGGGTTGTTAATTGATGGTTTGATGAGAATAATACCAATTTATTACCATGACCTGCAAGAAGTCCGGACTTGAATCCCATCGAAAATGTTTGCGGCTATTTAACTACAAAAATTTATACCAGGGATTTTGCACCAAACAAAACCGATGAATTATGGGAAAGAATAAGAAATGCTTGGAAGAACTGAGAGAAGGATACAATATGAAAACATTGGTCAACTCTATGCGAAACAAACTGCAAAGCATAGTAGCAATTGAATACTGATACATATACATATTATTATATAGTTTGTTTACTTGTGAAACTTTGCTAAAATACAAACATTAAAAAAGTAATACCTATTTTTATAACCACAAGCAACGCCACTGGAGAAACCCCCATTTAATAAGCCGAAAAATCGCAAAAATAACCATAGTAACAAAAAACCGTGCACTTTGAGGTGTCCGTAACTGTACATGTTATCTTGAATAGTTCAAAATGCAAATGATTAAAAATGATTGCATATTACTACAAACTGCTTCAGTTTATATGAATGAAATTCGTAAGATATACATTTGATTATATACTTACTTTACCTTTTTGTAACAGCATGTGGTTCATATAATCAACGTATTATCACTGTCGTTGGTCAATATAGGAAAGTTTAAGCTGTTTGGATGTAAATGAGTATTCACTTTTATTTTTTGTAAAATCTTGTGAGTGTAATGCCTCGAAATGTTATGTTGTATATCAACCAGATACAAGTTAGGTTTCATAATTAACTGAAATCATTAGTCATATCAAATACGTGGTTTAAGCTACCTCCTAGGAGACTGTATACCTGAAAATCTCCACAAGATGACCCAGATTCAATAGTCAGAAACCAAATTGATTTCATATGCATTAACAGCAGATTCGGAAATTCAATAAAATCAGTTAAAACGTATCCTGGTGCTGACATTGGATCAGACCACAACCCAGTAGTAGCCAAACTAACAGTCAGACTTAAAAAACTATACTATCAAATTTATTGAACAACAAACTAAGGACGCTAGGGGAACGCATACATTTTACTGACATTGAGACGGGCACTCAGATTGATAATGTATGTGCATGTGCAGGGTCCATAGATGATGAAAACCATATTTTCGCAATTCTATATGTCTGTCTGTCTGTCTATCTGTCTGTCGGTCCAGTCGAATATATACAGGGTAAGCATCTTCAAAAAATAAAATTGTCCTTATTTATTCTTTAACTTGAGAACTGTTAATTGAATACAAGCAATATTTTGCAGATAGCTCGGATTTTTACCCTTGACGAAAATATGAGTATTTTTGACCCAACAGATAGACGGTGTCTACCATAAAAAATAAATTCTTCCTTTTCTTTGATATTTTCAAAGTTTTTAGTTTCAAAGTTTCCACTTACGAGGAAGGTGCCGTGCAAAGCCCTTTATATCTTACGGTATACGTACCTACTGGAAACATTAAAATTTAGATTTAAACGATTTAGTAGAGTAAAGCAAAACACCAGTACTAAATACAAGCTTTACGCTCACGACATGAGCCTACGTTGCAATCACGTACAATTTTATTTTTACATTTATTTGAAATCAATTTTCAAAGTGGAAAAATAAAAAAAATCAAATTGATTAATGTATTTTCCCACACTTAATTTTATAGAAAAAACACGCTTTACAACTTGGGACAAGCAAAAATTTATATATTTCTAATTTCTGATTTCACGAAATAAATCATTGAACATTAATGTAAAATAACTCTCTGTTCTTAAACCATTTTATGAACTAATAACTGGCTACTTTATTGTGAGATTGAAATATTGAGCGGTGATGACGTGAGGAGAATATGAGCCAGTAACAGGTAAACAATGAGCGGATAGAAAGAGTGATAGCTTTGTATCAAGTCCAATCTGGAGAATGATTGGTTCCTTTGCTGTGACTGTCAAAACCACTAATTGCAACCTGTCCATTACAATGTAGTCGAGTGTTTTGATAGAATATCGATACTTTGTAGAGTATTTCACTGCTAATGTTAGAGAATTGTGAATTTCTTATTTACAGTAGTTGTTACCTAACATATAAATCGCATTTACTTGGATTATAGAAATTGTAATCCATCAGGGTGATATATGTATATTGCGGAAAAACAGAAAGCATTTTGAATATAATTCAGAAAATATCATTCATACGTCACGTGACACATTTTGCTCCAATTGAAATTGAAAGTTCACTTGGTTACAAAGCTATCACACCGATAAAAGTGTTATTTGTTCCTCACTTGTAAATATCAATTTATCAAGTCACTGTATTCACTTTGAAAATGTTTCTTAACTGGCTAGCCAGTAAATTTTTTACTGACTAGCCAGTTATATTTTACAAGCGTTCTCATAGATAAATGATAGCGTGCAAAGCCAGAGTTGTCTTCCTTAGTATGTGTCATATTGATTAATTTAGTTGCTTGTCAATTTGACACTTTGAATAAATGGTAAATTTCTAGTTATTTACAAGTGAGGAACAAATAAAATATTCAACAATACACGCCAGGTAACCATTTTTACTGGCTCAAGGATATGACAGGCTCGCCTAACGGCTCGCCAGTCATCCCAATCCTATCGCCAGTAAAACCTGTTTTACCTGGCTTGTAATGTTAAATACTATTATTTGTTCCTCACTTGTAAATATCAATTTATCAAGTCACTGTATTCACCTTGAAAATGTCTCTTAACTGGCTAGCCAGTAAAATTTTACACCTGTGCTCATAGATAAATGATAGCGTACAAAGCCAGAGTTGTCTTTCTTAGTATGTGTCATATTGCTTGTCAGTTTGACATTGTCAATAAATGGTAAATTTATAGTTATTTACAAGTGAGGAACAAATAAAATATTCAACAATACAAGCAAGGTAACGCCTGCCTTTGGCTCGCCAATCACCTTCTGGAGCCAGTAAAACCCTATTACCAAGCTAGTGATGTTAATAGTTATTTACTGTACACCTGGGATAAGAGCATCATTAATATAATACGTGTGTGTAAGTTACAAACGAGTGCGTAGCACGAGTTATGCAAGCACACAAGTATATTAATGATGTATTATCACACATGTATTGTACAAAATTTTATCTACAACTGCCTAAAATTGAGAAACTGCATTCAGAGAAATGTCAGATCTCCCATTTTCAAAAATATTTTAATAGGCAAATGTCATTGTGCCATTCATTTGACAATATTTCAGTTAGATAATGAAGCCATTGCACCACTCAGTTAGGTAATGAATCCATTACATAACTGAGTGGTGTAATGAACTTCATTACCATTACCAAATGAGTGACGTAATGAGTTGATTATCCCACTGGAGTAGATAAATACAATTATGTTGGTCTGTGGTACGCATCGTTTATAATATTCATTATATTCTCTTGGAAATATAACACGTGTTATGATTAAGATTAATAAACTATAGTTCATTCAAATTCAAGATAGAGCAAAATCTGCAACCCAAGTTACAAATATCAGCAGTCAGTTGATTACTAATTTGATTTTATTAAAATGTAGATAATGGGATGTACGTATAGTCTGTTTTTTTGCTTTATGATTCAGAGCAGGCTTTGCATTTGCATTTTTGTAATGGTGTAGGTAGTTAGTGACAAAGGAAAAAACACTAGTTATGTCAAAAACCATTAGAACTGTCAATGTGTTAACTTATATGCACTATTATACTCAATAAGAGCTAAAATTACTGAACCATTGACATTAAATAAGGTATTGCTTTATTTTAAGTACGTTTATTTAAGCGTGATTGATATCTAACTGTACAGAAACGTCATAAAATTTCTAGACATCTATCTTTTATGTACTAATGTAGAAATAAATATATTATTAATAATTTGCTGATGATTTTTGTTTGTAGAACTGTGTTGTACAAGTTATTATTTATGCTACACATATAACAGGCATTTCAAAATAAAGAGATAATACAAAATACTCTGATAGAACCATTTTCAGAGATATAATTTACCAGAATTTAGGTGGATACACTTCAGGATAATCATCCAGAATCTGATTCAGAAGAGGAATGCAACTCATCTTCCGATTCTGTATCAGATTCGTCCAACCTAATAACAGGAGGTATATCATCCACACCAATTTAACAATGTGCTTTGCCCAGTCACTTTATATTAGTAGTTCACAGTATTCAACGTTTTTTCCATATGTTTGCTGTACACAGTGATAGAGATTTAAGCCATAAATTAGCAATTATGTCTTTTGAGGGAGGCTGAGAATTTATATCCTTATTATAATAGTTCTTACATAAACTCCATGCCAATTTAATTGGGTTGTATGGACAGTGGTATGGAGGTAATCTAAGAATTTCATGCCCATGTCGTTTTTTGTCAATTAGTATTGCTCTTGGTCAATATGTAAAGTAAAATTAAACTCCCATAATTGGGTGGTTTATCGATAAGAACCGAATTATATGGTGCATTATCCATAATTAACACACATTTTCCATTCAATTTGGCCAAAGCAGGGATTAACTGTTTTTCAACATTGACTAAAAATGTCACCATTGATACATTTATGATAGCCCCTGTCATTATTGTCCGAGTCCAACAGTAAGTCACATCCTGGTAAAGTTTCATCCAAAAACATGAATATACATTTTTCACTATAATTTCGAAATTGTAAATATTTCCTTTAAAAGGCAATCCGCCGAAATGATATGACTCTTCTCACACAATTTTCTTCCATTCACAATTTTGTATTTATATCTCATATTTGTTAATGTGTAGTATAATTTTAAACGACTCCCAGTATAATTCAGTTCCTCCCTTGCACACAGCAATAAATTATCGAAAGTAAAAAATTCCAAATTTTCTTCTTCCTTTTCTTTATTCATGTTATCATTCCGTTATTGCTGGAGTTGTGATTTTGCTTCGTTTCGATTTTTGTGTTGCAATCGAAATCTAGCATTATAAGAAATTGTTAGAAATGTTATATCTGTTTAATTCTTAATACTTACATCGAAGATTTGACCAATTCTTCCAATGATGGCTGTTTTACTTAAGTTACCATTGATATCTTTTATATTAGTAGAACGGTGTTTTATAGCCTCTTTGGTTTTACTATTACCTAATATTGCTTTTTCGTGGCATTTTATTAAGAGTTGCTGAAGTGTCAACTTGACAATCCCGGCGATCTGGATTTTGACATTAGTTATATTTTGTAACTAAACTGTTGTACACTGCTAAAATAATATAAATGCAAAGCCTGCTCTAAATCATAAAGCAAAAAAATAGACTATAGTACCGGGTGACCATAAATGGTTGTGATTTTTTTTATTAGGTTGTCTCTGTTTATGTTGGTGGTACTGTAAGTCTATGTCAAATTCGAGGTTAGCAGGTTAGGTTTTGCGTCAGTTTGTGTCAAAGCTGACGCAAAACCTAACCTGCTAACCTCGAATTTGACATAGGCGTACAGTGCCACCAATATAAACAGTGCCAACCTAAAAAAAGAAATTACAACCATTTATGGTCACTCGGTATAATATAGAGGTTATAGTTTTTGGCAAATTTGCAAAGCTTGAAATTGGAAAATTGTGCGATGTCTACCTAAATTAAATGTGATGAATGTGACCTGAGAATAAATGTATTCCCTAAAAAAGTTTGCAGACGCCTTGCTTAAGCAAAGATTCATATTAAAAACATGACACATTGACTTTGACACTCATCAAGACAGCAACAAAGCCATATCTCTCTGATCTAGATTTTAATAAAATCATATTAGTAATCAACTTACTGCTGATATTTTTAATTTGGGTTGCAGATTTTGCCAAACCTTGAATCTGAATGAACTATAGGATATCATGCAACTCGTCTTTCGGATTCATTAAATACGTAGCTTAGTTTCACTTATAGATATCATTGATAATAATAATAGCACTTGTTACCTTAATACTGATAATAATATGAATATAAACATAACATTCTAAGCACTACATTAATAAAGCAAATTTCATGCCATAAACGTTATTTTCCAAAATTATGACAGTACTAATTGCATAGCTGAAGTTGCCCATAAAAGTGAAATTATTTCTTTTCTTCTCGCAAAGTTTACGGAAAGTTAGGGATATTAAGTTTCGGAACAATATATTGCTTAATATCAGCTGCCAGCATCCAAGATCCGAAGATGTATACACCTTTTAAAAATTCAAAGGCTTTACAAAATCTTTATTTTTAGGAATATGCATTTTCTATTACCATACAGGCCACAAATTAGTCTGTTTATAATAATCGCTGCAAGTAACAAAGGTACAGCTAACCAAACAATAGTTGCTCTTTAGTTTGTAAGTTTGTATTAATCAATACCAGATAATTCTTTGAACTTCTTAAACATCAGTCAAGATATTCATCAAACAGTTTATCGTCGCTTGCTTGTGTAACTAACAGTTCTATTAAGTTTCTAATAATGGTTCACACTTTTCATTCGGATTATACTGTAATAAAAGTATTAGATTTCAAAAAATATGATAACAAACTAATATGGTAAAATTAAAAAAAAACGACTATAATTGATCTAGCTTTAACAAGCCTTTACTATGACTGTTAATCACAAACACGTACAATACTTTGACGTCTGGCCATCGCAAGCGAAAATCCGAAAATTGATGTATCTCTCGGTTAGACCTCATATTGAAAGGCCAACGTTTATTTACATCAAAATGGATACCCAAACATTATCTTGATTCCCCGCAATTCGTTTCCGATACATTTGAAAGCTTACTATATGCGCTTTAGAGCGGATTATGTGTCCCTTTCACCCCTTTTTATTGCTAACGTATTTGGTATGATTTTTCCAACAAAGTGCCCAATTCGTAAATTGCAAAATTATTGGAAGGCTTTTATGAATTATTGCTTTTTGTGGACGCGCATCATTTACTGCGTAGTCATAATTTACATATTAAAAAGAAGACGGTTAAAATAACGATAGAACAACTATCATGGTACACACTATTTTGTTAAAATAAATATGGCATTTGTATTTTTTACATGATTATTAAATTAGTCGCCAAACTTACTTATATGCTAATTAACACAAGTACAATATTATATATGAACTCAGTACTTTTTATTAATTGAGGTGATTAACTAAGTTTTAATTTACACGGACAAGAGATTTGCATGTCTACTTCATTATTGATAAAAACCTATTTTCTATATATATATTTCTTTTGTTACAGGTAACTATTGGAAAATGGTGTTAACTTATTGGAAAATCAGAAAGCCTACTTTTCGACTTCTGATATATGTATATAACAGTACTGTAATAACAGGTGAGTTAACTTCTTGCATTCGCATAAATAATGTTAAAATTGTATTTTAACCTTTTGTGACTTATCATCGCATGCATATTTTTCAGCAATAATATAAGCAATACTTATAGTATGATACATTAGTTAAAACTGTTCACTATCTTCAACATTTAGTTTATGTTATATTATCTTATATGTGGTATTACTAAATATCGACTTATTTGAACAATCAACAACCAAATGTGTTAAATACTAAGGAATGCATCTTGATATACGACTGTCGTGAAAGAATCACTTCTAGAGGATAATGAAGCAACAAAGTCTAAAAATGCAGAAATTGTACTGACTTTCACAACGGACAGTTGATATCAAACAATTATACCGGGTGTCTTAAAAAGAATTACATCTAGTATGCTATGAACTTCCCATAATGCAATCTAAAATTTTATTTGAAATTGGCAAGAGTGTAAGTCTATGTCAAATTCAAGGTTAGCACGTTATGTTTTGCCTCAGTTTGTGTCAAAAGTGACGCAAAACCTAACCTGCTAACCCCAAATTTGACATAGACTTACAGTCTTGCCAATTTCAAATAAAATTTTAGATTGCATTATGGGAAGTTCATAGCATACTAGATGTAATTCTTTTTAAGACACCCGGTAGTATATGATCATATAGCGTTGCAACTAATTTCCATATTTATATTTTGAGATTTTGCGCAAAGTGCTAAGATCTATGGTAAAGGCGCCGTGGTTCATGGTATTTCAACGATTATTACCGTACACTAAATGCCAACCTTAATTATTTTGTGCCATTGCCACTGGACAGTAATGGCAGAGCTGAGCTCAAGAAATTCAAGTCTTTCTTATGTAGCTTGTCAAAAATGTTATAGTGGTTATAACTAAGTATGTGAGGAAGGATAAAGAGTTTAGCCTTACCCGTTGGTGAACGTTATATTAGACACTTTGCCGGCTGGTAAATATCGGCCTAAATGGGCTAACTTACCGAGAAGGGTGGGGGTTCCAGCTACGTTGAAAAAGAATACAAAAAAAGATACGAAGGGAGAGGGCGCCAGGTCCTCAACATCGACTAATCCTTGCGTCGGACCATCACAAGGTACCAATAAATTATCACAGCTTGTATTCAAATTGGTACTGTAATGTCAGAAACACATACACACGCAATAATAAATACAACTACATATATATACCAAGGCAGGCTATGACAAACAAACACTTTAAAATAAGTAAATGGGCGCGGCATAAACAATTAAAATTTCTCCACAGGTAACGGCGTTCCGCAAAAGGAAAATTAACAATAAACTAACTGTGTAAGTAATTAATCTGCAAGCATCCTGTGAGGCGGGATGCTGAAAAGCAGAGCAATGCAAGCAAACAGCTGACGTCTAGCCCCGAGTGTCAGCTCGAAATGACTGTTATAATATTCAAAATTTCTACGAGGCGAAAAAACCGGGATTATATGGTCAGATAGATTCGAGGTAGTTTCTTAAAGTAAAGACATCAGAAAAGTCAATGAACGCTTCAAAGTCTACTTGAATATGCTTATACAAATTTAAAATCGCGTAAACAAATCACGGAAGCTTGAAATCAAACAAAGGGTTTCCCAGGTCGGTTCCCTAGACACAGCCGTTTTAATTTTGTACTAAGTTTCCCAACAAGCAAATGGCGGGTAATGGACTTCGTAATAGAGGGCCTAGTTTACCACAGCCCGGCCGACAAACACGGTTAAATCGTGCTACCGGGTAAGTAATTTCATCTAATCAAATAACTAGTTACGCAAATAAAGCACACGAATCGTAATACTTAAAATACCATAATAGCAATTCTAAAAGGTCATACTTCGTAGTCAAATCGACAAACAATACATAATTAAATCGCTACAAAAACTTCTCAGGTACCCACGGCACGTGGTGTCAAGCTGGTGGACGTAGCAACCAGGCAGTTAGAGACGGCCTCGTAACGGGCTACAGACGAGCCTCGCTGTTGCAATGCGGCGCCCGCAGGGGAATAGCAATAAACTTGAGCCGCAGGGATGAGCGGCACGCCGGCTCGTAAATGCACCCCCAGTCCCAGGTAGCATAAACCACACCAATGCAGACAACCATTCCAAGCGATACCACTCAATTCGCAGGGCGTAGAGGTAAAACTCATTTCGAATCCGTAGAATCGAAAAGTTGCGAGTGGTGACGAACAGCTTACGCCCAGTTCGATCAAAGAGGGAAGCCCAACAAAACCGCAAAGAAGCGTAGCGAACGCCTGGCAGCAGCACACAATAGCTCCCATGGTGTTCCAAAGGGGCCCTTGCCTCACATATCCCTCCAAAATAATAAGGGCAGCTAACTCCAAAGCTCAACGAAGCAAAAGGCTCACAGGTCACCAACTTCAACAATCGAATCAATGGAAAAGAAAGAAAATTGACCAAACCGTTCACAATCTCAGGTTATTAAAAATGTTCCAAAATTCGAAAAAGGAAGAAAAACTATAAGAGTGCAGATGTATGTTCCAAACTGATAAATAGAACTGTTCCTTTGTCCAGAATTATAACTGGTGGTATTTGGGTTGCCTAACCATAGGTAAAATATTGTATTTTTAGAAAATAAATGTAAATTGCCAAATCTGACTAATTATTTCAACTATTATAAGAGAAAATGACAAAATGAGCGTAACAAGTAATATGGTGATACAAAGATAAACATAGATAAAAATCGGACAGAGCAGATAACATCATGCGTCAAATATATTGGAGCTGTTATAAAATGAAAAGAAGATATCAATGAACAATTATATAACTAAAAGTAATAAACTGCTGTATGCGATAAACACTTACAGAAACGAGCATTTCAACCATATAAAAGTAGACTTAAAATACTGAATGCAGGTGATTCGAGAAACAGTACGAAGAAGCGTTTTAAATAAAAGCAACCCAAAATGCTTACCACACATTTAACTTAAAGTAAGCACAACTAAATCGCAGATACCTTGGACACTTTGGAGAAACTATTTAAATGTACTTATGTAAACCGTCATACATATAACACACTTACTAATACAAATACTCATTAAGATATCACAGCATTCTGTGGTAAATATATTGTATTGCATATTTTTACACAGCTCTTATTCTCCTGTAAATCAGTATGTATAGCTGAACGTTTAAACAGTTTTTGCTAAAGTTGGATCTCCTTAGTCTCGGCAAAATTTTAGCAGATATTTGACCATATGACAGATTTCTTGTTGTCTAAGGTACATAGTATTTCGCATGCCTTGTCCATAACAAAAAACTTCAAACACAAATGATAGTAACTCGTAGAGGTTTAAAAGGGAGAAATGAAGTATTTAAGGGCTATTGTAATGAAATACGGAATGATAAGATAAGAATAAGAAGCAATATGGAGAACGTTAAAAATGATACTAATTGCGAAAAACCGAATAAGATGGAAAAATGCTATAACGAATATATAACTGCAAAAGACTTAGCCACCTCAACATACCATTTTTGATATAGTATTCTTCTTTTCCATTTTTATAAACTTTGCGATTAGGTATTACGCTAGTTCATCCGATATAAAGTTCAACCGAAAAAGATAGTTTTTGATATATGTTACAATTTACACAGAAAAACAAAATTTGAGTAACTGTCACATGTTTTTTTGAAAACAGGTGTACTCCAGTCTAGTTGCTTGGATACTGATAAATTAATTAAGGAAAACGATTTTATTAGTTACAATAGCAATTCTCCTGCTTTTTTTGATGTAAAGATTGATTCTAGGCAAAAAAGTGTGCATACTTAGCAATATTTTTGCATTAGTTATAATTCGGAAGCTTCTTAGTACACAGCACATCTAGCTTACCCCTGTTTTTAAAATGAATGGCCCAGTCACTTACGTTTTATTTTTCTGTCTAAATCGTAACAGTCATAAAAAATTACAGAGACATTTACGGGTAAACTGCAGAATCGAGGGCCAATTCCTCTCTTTTTGCTTGCTTCCCTTAAGCCCGATTTATAAATTGACGCCCGCCCGTTTGACGCTACCGCTAACGCGTCCGCAGACGTAACGCCGACGTTGTCTGTAGCGAGCTATTTTATAAATTTCCGTATACTTTCATGTACGCAGGCGCATTCAAAAGTTAAAGCTCGATTTATAAAAGTGACAAGTGTCACACGTGCCACCAGTATCGGCAGCCCTAACCCAACATTTTGATTTATTATATGAGAATGCACAATCAAGAGGCAAACCACCTATTAGCTGCAGCAAGTACGCTTATACTAGGTGCAGCCCATTTCGTTGGAACAACTACAAGAAGGGCGAGACGATGGAAAACTCGACCCATATACACAACAAGCTATATGGACGTTTTTTATCGAGCTACATTCCTTCCAAGGAAAGAAAAGACCCATGATCAATTTTTTTAAATACACAAGGATGAGTGTAAAAGTGTTCAATTATTTATATAAACAACTGGATCCGAAGCTTATAAAGAGACGAATATCTGATCAAATCTGCTTTTTATAAATAATACTAAAAAAACTCCGGTAACAAACACATCCAAATCCAGCAACACGCTTTTAATAATGAGGACCTCTCTGTTCTGATACTTGAGCAGCAGGTCAAATAGTCCCGCGCCAAATTTCTCGCCTTGTGATTGGTCGAGTAAATCCGTCGACGCAAGACGTTGACGCCAAACATGAATCTTGGCCAACTTTGCCGCAGACGGTAGGGGTGCAGCGTTAGCGTTTGCGTACGTACGACGTCATTTTATAAACGGTTACATTTGAACCAAACAGTTTAACGTCGGCGTTACGTTTGCGGCCGCGTCGGCGGTAACGTCAAACGGGCGGGCGTCAATTTATAAATCAAGCTTTACAGTTTTAGTTATGGTTACTAGAGAAACATGGTTAATAATAATTAATATTAACAGTAGCAAGGGAACTAACCCCAGATTCTGCAGTTGTGCCATATTTACTAGTAAACATCTTTCTGGATTTTTTAAATGTTATCCGTCTTATAGTTAAAGAGGTATTGTCTACTCTGTGTCGTAACACTCACGTTTGATCCACCCATATTCCGCTAATAATAAACGATAAATCATCTTAAAAGGTGACATATCAATTTGGAGTGACATTCTTAGGATAGTTTAAAAATTAAACGACGCATTTCATTTAACGCCAAAGAAAGAAAGAAGAGGATAGTATATTGGCTTGGTTGAGCCCAGACGCTAAAGTAATCGCTCTTCAAGAAAGTACAGTTCAGTTGACGTAGTTGATCACCATTTATCACAGCCGTTAATTTTAGGAATTGCCCAGCTACAGCCATACCAGAGATTTTTTAGATTTTATGACAACTTTCGGATCTACCCAACTGTTCAAAATCGAAAACTACTAAGTTAAAACTCTGTATCCAATAGCACTTTGAAGTTACGCTGAGATTTCATATCAATTTCTGATCGGATTTAAGGGAACCATTATCATTATCGACGCCTTTAATGGGACCCATCCCAACACATCGACCCATCCTAGAAGAAAACTCTCCAGCCATCGCATATGAATTTACGCTAAATGCTGTTAACATTTGAACAGCCATTATCCATTATTCAAACGAAGTTCTGAAAACATACCCCTACATAACGTGTAGCATTGGCACCGATAGCCCGCTGAGTTACCGTATTTGCTTTTTTTCGTGCCACGAGCTCATTGCATCTACGAGCCCGCAATATCCGCTTAACTTCGGCGTCATCCAAAGCATCGTCTCCCAAATTTCTCGCTGACCCCAGGTAGTGAACCGCCCGCATTCCCTCACCATTTAATTCGTTGCACCCAGTTAAGTAATTTATGGTTCCTTATCTGATATTGCATGTGGTATTCACTGTTAATTTTAAGAATGTTATAATGTGCTAAAATAACATTTTGTGCCCCTAAATTTTCCTCAGTTTTGGTGTGTGATTTACCGTCAATTTGAAATATGTTTTATACACTCAGAATAAGAATTTTGCATGTGTAAATTACAGCTCATTTTTTGTATGGTGTTGTAGCTTGCCGTTTTGAAATAGTTCCCCGGTTTTGGTGCACTAACGCCTACAGCGCTCTGTTCAAAGTATATCAATAATATTTTTCTCTATAAAATTATTTTGCTGGTCCATCGGCTAACTTTTCTGATAACGCGCAGGTAGATTAGGAATTGCTTGCAGTATTATGAAAATTTCAGTTATTTGAAATTTCTTGTGTGGTTTTGATGTGTAAAGCGCAGTGCAGTTACGCCTATTGTTGATAACCAAGCAATTCCAAAGACACTGAAATAAAATAAGGTCTAAATTTCGGAGTTGAGCACCGTACACCTTTTCTCATCGTCCTGATGTCCTCTATGGTAGGATAGTTCACTCTATCACAGAGATTTCAAGGTACAATTAATTCGACGGCTGTTCTTATTTCAGTTTAGGATCCGCCACCATCCCGATGAGCTATTGGGACGCTGTAAAATAATTACATATCGTAGACCGAGATTTACCGGTAACAACATACAGAATAACATGCAAACCAATAGCAGCGTTCTATTTTTATCAGCAAAATCAATATTTTTAAAAAAGAACTTTGGGGAAAAATGGTGGCTTAAATAAACCCATTCAGATACAAGTAAGTTGAGTTAAATTTTCATATATCGTCCTTGGAATCTGTAGTCAAACTTGTCCACTTATTTTAAAGACACCCTATATTATTTAGAATATGTCTTATAATAGTACATATTAATTAATAGGTAAAATATTACAGATTTTATTAAAATCTCCACTTTTTCTAGTTCAAAGGCAAATTAGTTTCTATAATCGGAACAAGATAGAGCGTTATTAAAGCGTATTTTTTCTTAAACCGATAACTAGCAAATTCGGAATGAAATCGAAAAGCAGGTTATTTCTATGAGTACATTTTTCATTTAATTTCAAACTTATTTCTGTGTGGTAGAAAATGAATTGGCTGAAGAAATAAAAGCGAAGCAATTTTTACACAGCGCTCTCATATTCCAGAAATGCCATCTCACATATCGAAAAGTATTTGTAGAAGGGTGAACGACTTAAACATAAAGCGACCGCCACTGCAGCTTTATATCAAATCGATAAACAAACGTTGCGTAACGTACTCGGGAAAGTTGTCGTTTTTATTTGTAATAGATGGATTATTCCGTTGAAAATGCGAGAGCAACAAAAATATATAAACTCGTTTTCACCATTAAAGGGCGACTCATTTAAATTTTCAAAAGCCCTCGACTAACGGGCTGGAGGTAATCCATTAAGTAAATGTTATAAGCGAATTAGTTATAATTGGAACTTCCCCATTGTACAAGTGAAGGAGGCTGAAAAAACTGATATAACTGTGATTGCATTTAAAATTCGAATCTGCAGTCATTAGAATGTATTAAAATTACGTACATTTAGCATAAGAATGCGGCTTTGCCGTTCCCTTCTCTACTTCATCAATTCGATAGGTAAATTACATTTAAAAAACATAATTAAATTCAAACATATCTATACATAGATATAATTACAATGTTAAACAATGCCAGTATTACATGCTTTGTTTGCCTTCGACTACGAGATGTTTGCGATAGGTAACTGTAAACTGACAAATTAATATTTGAGTTTTGCTCATTTTTGTTGTACTGGATTGTTCTTTAAGTAAAAACAATCAAATTAATTAATAGGTCCGATTACATCAAATTAAATACATTTTAATTGTTAGACAGAAAAATCACTTATACTGAAATATAGGCTTTAATTGACCGTATTTGTTGAAAGTTAAAATTCTATTGAAATTAGTGATGGGCATAACCGGACAATTTTCATAACCGAATTATTTCCATTCGAATGATATTAATAACCGAATGATTATTTGAATAATCATTCGAATAAATTTTGGCTCTCGATTCGTTTCGATTTCGCCGGTTTGCCGGTTGGCGGTTCACCGTCATCTGCATCGGCATTGTAACTTGCAGATAGCAGAGGAACTCAGTTAATCGTTAATTATAATAATTGTATAAATGATTTTTATTTGATTTCTAAGGAGTTTAAACCATTGAGAATAGCTATATCAATACTAATCACAAAGAAATTATAAATATGCGAATACAAAGTATCTATTCAATCTATTTTTAGTTCCTAAAATTCTCTAGTAGCCACCCTTCCCTTTTCGCTTGCACATCATACCAGTATATTTCAGACTCCATAATTTATCTACGTTCAGCCTTCCGCGGTTCTAAGGACGCACACTTAAAATTTTAAACATCGAAATCCACTTCTTGTCCCACGTTCATATCATATGACGACGGATGGGCATCGACTGCTCCATTATTAAGTAATTAAATATAAATCTGTTACGATATTGGAAAATCTTATTTCGCTTTCTGTTTATCCCTTATTAGGCGTTTCGAAGCAAAAATTTAGGCCGTTATAAATTAATACCAACACAGCTTCGGCAAATCTCATACTCAGCAGAGCGTTATCTTTAATAGGAACGGCCCCATAAATTTCACTGGTCGACTGGGAGTCTCAAATGTGTTAATAACATCAACAAGCAGCCGCGAGCCTCACTTGGGTCAATCAGCACAATCTGCCTTGCTTATGGTTACGAATGACGTATTTTTTACAGAATTTCGATCACTCGCAGGTCGCTGAGATACGGCACGTAGTACGTATCAGGATGAGGTTATTTTTCATTCGAATATTTGGAACGAAAACCTAGTTACAGAGGTTATTTCAATAACCAGATAACCGGTTATTTTTCATTCGAATAAGCCCATCACTAATTGAAATGTTGGTCGAAATTAGTAGTTTTGACAGATCTTCCTAACTTCTACATTTTTTAAAACCATTCTAGAAAGCAACTGAAGAAAAAGACAAATTGAAATTACTAGATAACAAGTTAGTATAGACGTGAAAAGAAGATAGGTAGTATCTACAAAACATAAAGAATCAAATATTGCTATTAATAATTGTTGAAGATCACTTAGAGGATTTGATAATGAAAAGGATAGTGACTGAAAGTTAAAAAACGGTGAGTCCACAAAAATCGTAGCTTTTTAAAAATAAAAAGACCGAGAAATGCATATAGACTCAAGAATAATATTATCAAACTCTAATACAACAGTAAGATGATAGTGATAAGAAAATCGTGGTTAAGATTCCATATCAACAAATTACAAAAGGAGAGTTGAAACATGTGTCTTATTGCATGGAAGAGTTGTTTGAAATAGGTTCAAGTGTTTAAAGCGAAGCTGTTGTTCCATTTATCAAAGCTACAATATTGGTATAGCGTTCAGAATTTTTAAGGTATTTTATATTGTCGATTAAAGCAAAGCAATGTTTTATTGCATCGCTTAAAACTGCCTTGTATTATTATCTAAATTGAATCTTGCTCGCAGTTGTAGCTTCATCATGTGGATGCCGTTTTACTTATTTTTCATACATTACAACCTTACCACTAGGAACCATTACTGCTTATCCACTATTAAAATTTAAACTATCTATTTCGTTGATAAAGTGTAAGAGTTATTTACTTTGTGTACGCAATATATACAAGCATTCTTGAAAGTGAAGCACTCAAGCTGCACACTCTTCCGACCCCGCATTATTATTTACCCATTTTATTTGTGCATAGAAAATTTTTTGACAACCTTACTTTCTGCAATTAATTAACTATCATATATATACAAAAGGCAGTGAAGCTGCGTTCGTGCATCCGTCACACTGAATCGTCACCGATCGGACTTGCTTCGTCCACGATTGGGCTTATTCCTTTCAGCGCTGTCTAGAGGCAATGGCACAAATTTTACTGCAACACTACTGTAGGATGCCGTGTCATTTACTGATACAGGATGCTGTTGTAACTTCTTTTGGTTTTCATGTGTTTAAATCAGCAATTTTTCTTTTTTTATTAAACAAAGCACTAAATAGTACCTCATAGTATTACGATCTAGTTATAAGAGACTAATGAGTAATCCTATTCTAATTTAAAATACTAATTGTAAACTCAATCTAGGGCACTCAATGATTTTCCTTAGTCTCTGACACACAATAGGTAGACCCATTTTTCTTGTGCACATACATTAATACTGTCTCTGCTTTTTACACTAATTGAAAAGGTTTTTTCCTCTTGAATCTTCTTGCAAGGTTTCCGTTGTCTAGGAGTTGGATAGATTCCACTTTGTCATGTTCCTATTTTCTTATAACTTTCTCGATTTCTGTAACCACAACATCTACTTAAAAGTCGCTGTGTAGATCACTCTACCTAATGCACCAAGTAGCATCAACGATATTCCTGACTACTTTGTTTTGATATATTTAAATTACTGTTTGGTGCAAACCGCATTTCCAAACCGGTTTGAACATTTTTTTGTAAAGTAAAAGCTTATCATATTCTGGCAAAATGGAGTTTCTTCCGATTGGCCAATACATTTTACTATATCTTAGACCTAAGTCTGGTCTTTTAATTTGTTTTTCCTTCTAGGCTTGATTGCAAGGGTCATGCCAAGATACTTGGCAGCCTACGGAGCGATCTGGTTGCTAATAGTCAATTGGTAACTCGTTAAATAAACGCTCTAATCCATAGGTCTCATTTGTAACCATGGAAGTCACCTGTATTATTAAATGCTAACATGGAAACTAAACTGCTATGTTGACCATTAAAATAAATTCACCGTATAAAATAATAGCCGTGTACTTACGCATAAGTCACACAGTACTCCGGGAGCACCCAATAAACACCAAAGCTCAAACAATGGTAATAGCCTAAATATCACAGATCCATACAGAGGATGAACAATCAATTGTAAACTAGCAACAGATTTAAAACAAACATAGTGCATAAAGAAGTTAACGTTTCAAATATTAAACACAAGAAATTTTGAACGAGTCTTATCGAATTCTCTAGCAATTCTATAGTTCAAAAATAACCCAGCGTAGAAATTTTAAATAAAATGTACGTGGGTCTGATGAGCACTTACTCGAGCAGAGATCAGCATTGCACAGAAAAGGTTACAAACATAATTAGGCATTGGTCAAATTGCAAAGGTGAAACCTTCCCCTGCAGCTCGCATGAATGATGCTCGCTTATCCTTAAGGGAAATAACATAGCTCTACGCACAACCAGCTGCATAAGATGGTCAATGGACCAAGATCAAGTTGCCATAACGGGTTCGCCGGCACATAAAGGGCGAACACACAGGAGATATTCAATCGGGAAGATTAACCATGTCGCTTTGATCCTATATTAACGGCTGCAAACCAATAACGCCAATTACAGCAAATCGTGACGTAACCATAAGATGCAAAACCTCGATAACGAGACCGACCGATATATTTAAGCAGTTAGACGTTTATTACTAATCCAGTTAAGACCGATTATTCACATACGGTAGTACTAATTAACTTCCCTGAATACATACCCCGTATAATAAGTAAATCAGTTGCAGATTTTTGGCGTTTTCTGCATCTCTCTATCTTCACAATTTACGAAAATAATTAACTTAACGCTTCCAATTTGTGCTCACGGTATTATACTACTCTTTCTGTAGGAGTTTTTATGTATAATAAAAACTAGTGATATCTACCCTGTTTGCTTAATTCACAGAAGTAATATCAATAATTATGTATATAATTCTCACTTACCTTGTTGCTTTCAACTGAATCATATATTGACATATATCATACTTTCATAATTGACTTTGAAATTATGTCATGTTTAAATATACCTCGGCTAGCCAGCTTATTTAGCAATTGAGACTCTCTGTACTTCCCAGCTGAATGAGTTAATGTCAAATATATATACTGTATTAATGAATTGTATTTTGAATGACCAAATAAATATTAGTTTGATTATTTTAAATCACACTCTTAGTACTTGAGTTTGAATCTAATTAACTGTTATAGTGTATTAAACGTTTGAATTGACATTACAAATTAATAGTCAGATTAAAGTTGTCAAAATTATTTAATTAAATGAAAGTTCCAATAAATGCGGTTAAATACTTTTTAAAATAACTAGACCAAAATGATAAATTTCTAATTATAAAGATCGAAACCGTCGAGTACTCAAATCACAATATTAATTTAGAAAACTTAATATTCTAAGATTCTCTAAATCTAAATACACGTTTTAAATTCTAAATTTGCCGTATCCAAACTGTTACTAGAATACACTAACCTTCAACAGCCAAACTCGTACTTGGGATGTTGCTCTAATATCAGTTTCACACTGATCGAAGTCGTCAAACACCTACTTGAAGATGATGATGACCCATAAAAGCTCGTTGTAGGCAGACTTGACCGTTTAATATTTTCTTAAAACGGTATTGCAGCATGCCACACACACAAACACTCACTAAACTGATGGCTTGTACATCAATGACCACTTGAAATGACTTCTATAAATCTCCAACTCACTATGTGAAGAATAATATTGACCCCTTGGTCAGTATTTGATCGTGCAGAAGGCTATTCTTACTAACACGTATCAAATTGAATTATATCCTCACAATTAAAGGTATTATTCGACCTTTAATGTGAATATTTGGACTGATAATCTTTAAATTATAGAAACTTTTCAACCCTTGTAAACAACCTCTTGGTTGCTAATATTTACTGCCACCCGTTATTCTCTTACACTTGTTATCACATGATACCCTTTTGATATCTTGATATTAATTGAAAATAATTAAGCATTCTCACAGCATGCTACATTACAGTTTATTCCCCCCAATTTTTTCATTTAAAAGATCTCTAACGAGCTTTTATGTAAAAATTGATATTTGTCTATTTTAAATTATTTACAATTAACCTTAACTCATTTCAAAAATATTAAAATTCTAAAATTAACCTTGTTAACCACGTTACTCTGTATTTACATCATTATTAAGGTAACCCCATGACATAACTTCTTTCCAATTAACATTTTTATCTACATTATTGTGATATACTATAACCTGATTTACTACATTATTGATATTATTCTCATGATAATACTTCTTTAAATTATAAGCACTTTGGGTATACTTATACCTATTTTCCCCAGGATAATTTAGAACATAGGCATTTTCCCCTACTTCCTTGACCACTTCATATGGACCTTCATATAGTAAAAAGAACTTCTTAATCGTTTTTTCTATTACTGACGATTGTAAGTGATTTCGAACTAATACTAAATCGCCTCTCATGAATTTTATAGGACGTCCCACATTCTTATCATGTCTTCGTTTTCTTCTTTGAGCCTTTGATAAAAAAACTTCTTGTGCTAACTGTATTTTTAGATCTGTAGTTGTGTCAATTCTTTCAGGAAATCTGATTAAATTTTCTATGATTCTAGTCGGTTTATGACCTTTCATTAATTCATAAGGTGTTGATCCTGTAGTATCACTTTCCACACAATTTAACCAATCTTCTATATGTTGTACATAACTTGGCCAACTTGTATGCTTCATATTACAATAACACCTAAACATTCTGCCTAATTCTCTCATGATCCTTTCTACTGGATTTGATTGTGGGTGATAAATAGCAGAATACCTGTACTGTATCCCCTGTTCATTAAGTTTTTCTTTCCATAATCTGCTTGTAAATTGTGATCCATGATCTGATAAAATTATAACTGGCTTACCTATATTAATTATAAAATCATTTAAAATTCTATTTAATAATCATTTAGTATTTGGTTTCTTGATTGTATATAGTTTAACAAATTTTGTAAATATATCTCTCATTACAAATATACAAGTAACTCCATACTTTCCTCTAGGTAAAGGACCAAACAAATCTACAGATACTATTTGTAATGGTTGTAATGCTTCAATGTTCCTCATAAGAGTTTTCTGACTTTTGTTGCTTACTTTAGTTCTTTGACATAAATCACAGTATTTTAATATTTTCTGAACCTTACGTTCTATATTTGTAATATAACAAGTTTCTTTTAATAGTGCAGTACATTTCTTGATACCAAAATGTCCATACATTTGATGATACTCATTTATCAATTCTCTTTCTAACTTTTCTGGAATACATAGTAACCACCATTCTTCACTTCTCTTGCTTCTTCTAAACAATATATTTTCATGAATCTTATAATTTAATTTCAATTCATCACTCTTTCCCTGTTCATTCGTTACCATTTCATTCTTTATCCAAAATATATTTTGATCCGTGTTCTGATCATTTTCTATATTGTTAAGTAAGTTAGGTAATTGTGTTCTTGGAATTACTTCTCTAGTCAAAGCTACTAGTAATGGATTCAATTTCTTTTCATCACCGTACACATATCTAGATAAGAAATCAGCTACTAAATTATCCTTACTCTTGCAATATTGTATTTTGAGTTTATATTCTTGCAAATACATACTCCATCGCATCAAACGTGCACTCAAAGCTTTACAGCTACTTAAAAATTCTAAAGCTTTATGATCCGTTAAAATTATAGTTTCATATCCCAAAATATAAGTTCTAAATTTTTTGCAAGCAAACACTATGGCTAATAGTTCTAACTCAGTGGTCATATAATTCTTTTCAGCTTCTAGTAATGCTCTACTAGCAAAAATTACATTTTCTGTTGAACCATCTTCGTTTATTTGAAACAAATGTGCTCCTAATGCACAACCCGATGCATCAGTTGCAATATAAAATGTTTTGTTGAAATCTGGATGTGAAAGAGTTACTATCTTAATAAATCTTTCTTTTATTTGTTGAAAAGCTTCTTGCTCCTCCATTCCCCATTTCCATTTATTATTCTTCTTTAATAGATGAGTAAGTTTAACTACAGACGAAGCATAGTTGCAGACAAACTTTCTATAAAAATTACATATTCCCAAAAATGATTGTAATTCTTTTTTGCTTTTAGGTGGCTTAAAATCTTGAATGGTCTTTATTTTATCAGGATCCACGTTAATACCTTGAGGACTAATTACATATCCTAAAAATTTTATGTGATCCATCAATAGATCTGTTTTATCAGCATTAACTGTCATACCTGCTAATCTAAGTTTCTCCAAAACCAAAGCTAATTGACTTCTATGTTCACCTAATGTTTTCGAGGCTTGATAACTCCGACCATTTACTAAGAATGCTGTATATTTTCGAGACGTTTCATGCAATCTGATTTGCCAATAACCACAAGTTAAATCCAAAGATGATAAAAATTTAACACCATTAAATTTCTGTAGTAATTCATCTATTGATGGTGGTGATTCTCGATCTTCTACTAATATTGTATTCAACCTTCTAGCATCCAAACAAATTCGTACCGACCCATTCTTTTTTGTAACTACGACTATGGGATTAGAATAAGGTGAATCTGAATGTTCAATGATACCAAAATCTAACATTCTTTTTATCTCTTTTTCAACTGCTGTTCTTTTTGCAAAAGGAATTGGATAAGATTTTTGTACAAATACCGTTTCATCCTTAATGTTTAATTTACAAATAAAACGATTACATAAGCCTGGCTTATCAGAAAAGATTACATTATATTCTTCTAATATATCTTGTATCGGATATAATTTCTCCTTATTAAATTGTTTATTTAACTGATGTATTGTTAAAGTTGGTTCTGTTTCAAACTCCACTCCTTCAACATTCATGTATTGCGTTTCATTATTTGTTTCTTTTAGATCCTTCAAAACTAAATTCAAATCTTTTTGTAATTGTAATGATTCGCTTAACTCATTGTTGTTTTCAAATAGTATCTCCTTTATCTCAAACCTTGTTTCATCTTGTATATTTAAATTAACTGTTGATATTAACTTCAATTCATTCGATACAATTTTATCTTGGTTAGAATTATTTTTAAAATAAACTTCATGACATTGTCCTGCATCTACAAATTTCATTATCTTACTGTTAAAATTCAAATTAGTTTTAACCTTGTACATCCAATCCATGCCTAAAATGGATGTAGTATTTAATTGATTAATAATTAAAAATACTATTTTATGTTTTGAACTTCCCATATTTACCAACATTAATGCCTGCTTTTTGACTTTTCTAATTCCCCCAGTGACACCTTGAATTGTTAAACCCACTGATGGTAAGATAGGTATTTTATTATTTTGTTCTAATATTCTTACGAACATTTCTTCCGACATTACACTCACCGAACTACCCGTATCTATTAACAAGTCTTGCTTAATACCTTCAATATCTACATTTAAATAAGGTAAATCCTGATTTACTAATTCTTTTTCTTTTTCCGAAACATCACATGCCAAATCAACTACATTATGAACTTTTTGAATTTTGTTATATTGTTGAAAATAATTTTTCACAAAATTTATATGCTCTTGTTGCTCCTTTGAAACCCGAATTTTAACAATTGGAGCTAATTGTACCGGGTCCTTTAGTTTTCCTGATTTTGCGATGTATTTGGTGATCTATCCCTGGCTTTAAATGACACTGGTGAATCACCCCTTGCTTGAATCGTATAGCTATTCCTATTATTTTCCCTTCCTCTAACATTATTGTCAAATCTTAACATTTTATTTTTATTTTGGTCGTAATTGTTTGGGTTCATCCTATTTCTTGTTTCAAACTGGTTTGCATTGCGATTACCAAATTTTGACGGATATGAAGTTTGAAAATTTGACGTTTTTTCTCTTACGTCAAATTTTGAATTGGTTTGTCTATTTTCCAAACCCTCCAAAACCTTTAGCATTCCTTCTACGTTTTGCACTTGCGAAGCTACTAATGCTGTTTGTACGTCTATTGGAAAGTGTTTGCTAAGAGCTTCTACCAGAATCTCGTCAGGTATCTTTGGTTCTAAATACTGCACTCTCGCAATCCAATACCACACGTGTTTCGTAAAACTTCCAAATCTACCGTTATACATTCTTGCCATATAAATTTCAGCCCTAGCTTTTTCCTGGATATTTCTCGACCAAAACTTGTTAATAAAATCAACTTTAAAAGATTCATAGTTGTCCCATTCAGTACAGTGACTTTCAGCCCAAAGGTTTACCTCATGTTCTAAACATTCTATTGCTACTTGTAACTTTTTACTACTTACAATCTTCATAGTATCAAAATAATTTTCCAATTTCTTTAGAAACTTAATAGGGTGTAATACCTGCCTATTCCCGTTAAACTTTGGTCTCTCATGACTCGCTTGCATAACTATACCACCATTAAAACTGATATTCCCACTATTTGAGCTATTTTGTAAACAGTTTGTTATATCTTTCACCTCGGTATTCAATGACTGAATTTGATTTTTGACGTTACCTTGATAACTGTCAAATTTGTTTTCAAAATTTTTAATATTATCCTTGTTCATTTCTACTTGTGACCTAATGGTATCTACCTCCTTTTCGATAGGTGTTACCTTCTGTACCAATTGTCGTTCTAATTGTACCCTTAACTTATTTATAAGATTTCCATTTTCTGTTTGGAAAGTCTTTAATTTTGTTTCAATTGTATCGATTTTTTCTGACATTGCAGTTTCCACCTCAATCACCTTATTTACAATCTCTTGATTGCTGTCTTCAACTACAGATCTAATTTCCTGGTTTGTGTTTTCTACTGCAGATACTTTATTTAAAAGTTCCTGGTTTGTGTTTTCTACTGTAGATACTTTATTTAAAATTTCTTGCATCATTCGCATCATATTGCTGTCATTTGATGCACTGACTAATGTACTAGCTTCTTGCATTTGACGTCCTTCCGTATTTACTACGTTATCACCCTGTTCTAATTGAAGTCCATCCATTTTCTTTAACTTCCTTGTTGGTTTTCTAAAACCCGACCGCAAATTCATATACGTATCCTCTCTTCTAAATGCCTCGAACCCTCACGTTGATCGATACCAATTATTTTACAATCTTATTTGTTTATCTTTCGTGCCTCACTTTGTGGAGCTAAATTTATTACAACTTCCTTTCGAGCCTCACGTTGCGCGTCAATTTTATTATACTACTCTTTCTGTAGGAGTTTTTATGTATAATAAAAACTAGTGATATCTACCCTGTTTGCTTAATTCACAGAAGTAATATCAATAATTATGTATATAATTCTCACTTACCTTGTTGCTTTCAACTGAATCACATATTGACATATATCATACTTTCATAATTGACTTTGAAATTATGTCATGTTTAAATATACCTCGGCTAGCCAGCTTATTTAGCAATTGAGACTCTCTGTACTTCCCAGCTGAATGAGTTAATGTCAAATATATATACTGTATTAATGAATTGTACTTTAAATGACCAAATAAATATTAGTTTGATTATTTTAAATCACACTCTTAGTACTTGAGTTTGAATCTAATTAACTGTTATAGTGTATTAAACGTTTGAATTGACATTACAAATTAATAGTCAGATTAAAGTTGTCAAAATTATTTAATTAAATGAAAGTTCCAATAAATGCGGTTAAATACTTTTTAAAATAACTAGACCAAAATGATAAATTTCTAATTATAAAGATCGAAACCGTCGAGTACTCAAATCACAATATTAATTTAGAAAACTTAATATTCTAAGATTCTCTAAATCTAAATACACGTTTTAAATTCTAAATTTGCCGTATCCAAACTGTTACTAGAATACACTAACCTTCAACAGCCAAACTCGTACTTGGGATGTTGCTCTAATATCAGTTTCACACTGATCGAAGTCGTCAAACACCTACTTGAAGATGATGATGACCCATAAAAGCTCGTTGTAGGCAGACTTGACCGTTTAATATTTTCTTAAAACGGTATTGCAGCATGCCACACACACAAACACTCACTAAACTGATGGCTTGTACATCAATGACCACTTGAAATGACTTCTATAAATCTCCAACTCACTATGTGAAGAATAATATTGACCCCTTGGTCAGTATTTGATCGTGCAGAAGGCTATTCTTACTAACACGTATCAAATTGAATTATATCCTCACAATTAAAGGTATTATTCGACCTTTAATGTGAATATTTGGACTGATAATCTTTAAATTATAGAAACTTTTCAACCCTTGTAAACAAACTCTTGGTTGCTAATATTTACTGCCACCCGTTATTCTCTTACACTTGTTATCACATGATACCCTTTTGATATCTTGATATTAATTGAAAATAATTAAGCATTCTCACAGCATGCTACATTACAACGGTTAGAGCCGGGCGGGGAGCAACCGTTCTGTAAAAAAAACGGTCGCTGCTAGGTGTTATACGGTGTAACGTCCTGCTGTGGCGTTACAAAACGTATCAAGCCTCGGATAGCTCTTCTGCGTAGGCCATGGTACTGTGACACATCCAAAGAAAATAGTCGGAACTAAACATGTAGTAACTATTACATATTACAAAATAAAAATAAAATATGTATGCTTAATAAAATGTAACAAAACTGTCTAATGTATACAATTAATAATTCTGTTTGCGAACGCTTTAACGGCTAATAACGGCTGCAACCCTTTGGTCCTTAGCGACTCGTTGAGTTTCGCTATTTCCATCTAGAGGGTGTGGACGGTCCGGTTTCGCTGCCGGCTCTCACAAAATGTCCGCTAATTCTGCAAACAAAAAGTTATTATCAATTTAGAAAATGGAAACACAGACACTAAAGAAGCAACCATAAATGGTGGCGTACAACAAGGTTGCCCTCTATCACCGTCGCTTTTTAATGTATATATAGACGAAGTCATTGAAGAATGGCAGGAAACAATAAAAATAGATTTCAGAATAAATGGCTCTAAAATAAATACAATATTATTTGCGGAGGATTAGGTAATTCTAGCAAACACTGAAGACAATTTACAATATGCAATGTACAAATTAAACACAGCATCGAAAAAGTACAACTTAAAAATCTCCACTGTAGAGACAAAGGTATTAGCTTTTAAAGGCGATGACCGAATAAGAGTCAAAACTGTTTTAGAAAGTGAGACACTGCAACAAGTAAACTGCTTTAATTATCTAGGCTACAATGTAACATACACGGAAAACAAAGACCTTTATAATAAATTAAATAAATTTAGGTATATGTGTGGAACTATAAAGAGAAATCTAAAATCAACCACTAAAAGCACAAAATTAAAGTTTTACAAAGTTATGGCGGTTCCTGAACTATTATATGGATCATAAAACTGGACTCTTACTCAAAAAGATAAGAAACTGATTGAAGCATCATAAATGAAATTTTTAAGATAGGTGGCTGGTTACACATTATTAGATTACAAAAGAAGTGAGGAGATACGTCAAGAACTAAGCATTTTTAACTTAACTGAAAGAATAGACCAATACAGAAACAACAGGATGGAACAAACCAATTAGGATTAATCCTGGATGATGATGATGATGATGATGAAAAAATTATTTGTGCCAAAAATTACTAATGTGTTGGGATGAAATGGTCTCAATTAGGGGAGCGGAGTGTCCCAGGGCTTCTGACTTCTAACGGTGAGTTCCCCTCTGTTTCGATTATATTCCTATTCAGGTGATTACGGAGTTGTTTATTCCGGCGGCCGCTAGATGGATTCGTGTCCTCCCATAAAATAATGGACTTATACGGGGGGCACCAGGAAGTCGGAAAATTGATGTAATGCTTAACGCCTTAGATTTGAAACTTTTGAGCTATACCACGCAAGGTGTCTGGGTGAAACTACGGAGAAGATGGGCAGGTCTCGGGGACCGTTCCAATGTCCATATTGGGGTACTCGGCATATGCTCGATAACTTGATCAGGAGCGGATGTGGTTTGAGCGAATCTCACGATCAGCGCCCAGCTCGGTCGGGAATCTAGTTGGATGCTTGTCACTGGGAGCAGGGCCTAAGCATCTATGAAGGCAGGATAAAGGGTGAGCTAGTCACACGATCAGCGCTAAGCTCGGCCGGAGTCTCGAAAAAGGGTGGATGTGCACGTCACTGGAAGCAGCGCCTTGTGCACAACCCAGATAGATTCTTGGGGTTTAGGAGGGGTTACTGGTTTAGGCAGGCGAACTTGAAGAGTTGTTCATTCTACCCGGAGCCCGTGCTTTTATATGGTTTTGGGGTCCGCATTATCTCAAATTCCGACTGGGATTTTAATAGTGGGGAAAGCGGCGAAACTTGCACTAGAAATACCGGGCTAGAAGCGAGATGGCGACATGCAAATTTGGAATAATTAATATTATTTGTTTGTCAAAACAACGGAACTGAGAGAAGGAATTGATGGTGATATCAATATATTTGACTGCTGATTAGAAAATAAAAGGGCAAACCTTATCCAACTTAGAATTAGAGAAATATAATGAAAATTGTTGAAGCTACAGCCAAATTCAAAACAATAAGAAAGGGTGGAAAGGGACTCAGATGTTCAGAAGCTAATGTCCATACCACAATTTCTCTTTCTTCTATAAATATGGTGCAAGTAAACTTTTCAATAATGATATATCTTTGCAACGCTTATAACATCACTAGATGAAGATTTATATAGAAGAAAAGGAACTATTTAATTCAAACTTAAAATTACTGCTTTACTTCTTATTCTTTGTTTTTCAGAATCGGAAATTACTTGCAAAGGTTTATTTTGCTTTTATTATTTTAACTGGTTTGGCTTACTTGCAGCTCCAAATAAAAGTTTAAAAATTACTAGCATATCTCTCAGAATTGGTAGTGTAAACACAAATACGAGTGCAATATTGCGAGATGCAAATTTTAATAAAAGCAAACATTGCAAAGTTTTAAACTCTATAGTCGCGTAATAAAGCTATCATGTGCTCAACAAGACTCAAACTCCTTTTTGTACTTGTAAACAACTACAGCGCCGTTCGGAAGTCACGGAGCAGTAAACGGGGCTTCAGCGGAATACATAATAGAACAATTAATTTAATTCTATGACTTTCGAAGCTAATTAATCAAGAAGACAATTAACTTGCACATTAATTGTGAGGGAACTTCACAACAAATGTAAGGTGATTGTCAGATATGAAGTTAGTATACGAGGCATTATCTCAATAAATTGAACTTTAGTTATGCGTCTCCAAGTAATGTCAGAAACCTGCCAATTTTCATAACTTTAGTTTTCTTGCTTCGAATGTTTTTAGAAATTATAAATATATTAATATGTTTCAATATGTTTGGCACAACAGAAAGTAATAGGTATTTAAAAATCTGTACTATCAAACATGCACGGTGGTTTAACATGAAATTTACTTAGAAATGCATACTATTTAAAAACACTTCAACTACCATCAACTTGGTGGTAAATCCAAAAATATTGACTCTTGAAAGAACCAGCACAGCGTGTGAAAAATGAACAATCTAGACTGTTGCTTTGGTGATTGGTAAACAGTCGCCCCAAAATGCAACTCCATTATGTATATTCATCGTGGAAGCTCCGTAACTAATTGCATGCATCATTTATGCACTTCCAGTGAATTACAGCGAGAAAATTTAAGGAACTGTCTCCGTACCACTTTACGTGGATTTAATTCTTTGGCAGAACGCCCAGACGGGAAGGATGGAATTCCGAAAATGTTATTTGAAACAAACACCTGTAGCCATATGAAGATCTCGATTCACGTTTCACGTTTTCTAGTAAAAATAATCACCTAATACAATTTATCTTTGCCTTTAATGATACTGAACTTGAGTTTAATTTATCTTTACGTCAGAGGTCTTGATAGTAGACGACCGTTTAATGACCAAGAAATGCGAAGGAATTGGTTACAGTTATTTTCTGATCTGTTAATCCATTGGTGCACATATACAGGGTGTAAACAGAAATAGACTGAATTACTCAAATAAAAATATGAAATTTGAGTTAAAGAGTAAAGACAAAAATTTTGTTTTTCAGATTCTGAACAACTCTAGAGCACCGTGGATTTGCCAGGAAATATATTCAAAGGTTTAGAACATGAATATGTTTTTACATTCCACTTTTCAAGTAAACATGGACCAAAAAAAATCTGTTTGCGAGTCCTATACTAAATGACAAATAGTCACGCCGGTTTGCATACTTTATAAAAGAGGATATCAATGAATCAAATTGATATTTTAAGGCAGTGAACTCATTTAAATATATCGAGAATTAAATTTGTAGAAATATCGTTTAGTTTTATAATGCACCTCAAAAAATCTATTACGAAGAATATTAAAAGTCGTATTTCATAAAATGTAACAATCATAGCATTCTTCTATTACAGCGACCAATAGTCAACTTTTACAATGATTGCTGCGATGAGTCATAATAATAAGTGCTGTGCATTCAGAATTACTTTTAAATTCTAAAAATTTAGAATTCCACAGTGTGCTATATACAAATCAAAGGTTGTGACCAATACTGGATGAAATCAAAAATATACTCTAATGTTATTCCATACCCAACTTTAGTTTTTTTCTATTATAAAAGTAAAACAAAAAAAGTGTTACGGTATCAAACTGACTTATCGATACTCACGACTGCGTGAGTACCAAATAACTAGACAAATGCGGAAAATGTGCACGCTCACCCTGGAATTCGTAAGAAACAGGTTAAAGGCCACGGCTCAGATACGCTCAGCGAGGGGGCGAGGTCTTAAATCGAGACACTACAGGACAAGCGTGTTGATGTACATATAGGGTGTTACGAAATAAAATGGGCGCCACAAGATCTAAGTTCAAGAGACCCACGTTTAACCAGACCTTGAGGGTCAAACGGGGCAAAAGATACTCAAAAGCTACTTCTGGAAGCCACAGCGCAGCGACAAACACGATGACCTACCTGCAATGCTCATCCGCCACGTCCGGGCCTCACTTTACATGGATCGTAACACAGTGATACAGTCACCCTGTAAACAAACATGAACAAGACGCAAGGGGCAAATCATAAGCCGGTACAGTTAATACATCTATTGGGCCACTTCACATGACCACACAACAACTTACAGTAATACCGATGTAGTCGGCACGTATAACAATTTGAAATAACGACTTAACGGGAAACACCCAGCTGGGAAGCGCTCTACCTAAAAACTGAGGCGTACAGCTGAGCCGAACAACAAATCCAAATCGGTTCTAGTTAAACATCGGCTTAGGCCTCAACAAGTATAACGCGCAATCATGAAATTTGTATTTCCGCTTCACATACGACGGAGGAAATGGGTTTCAACAGTCTACATACGAACTAATGACCACAACGACCCGCAAACGGACATCGCCATGCAACACGAGTGCTCACAACCTTTGCTAAGAGCCGTCTCCCACTAAACGAGAAACTTAAAAACACTTTTCTGAATCAGCATAAACAAAATTTTGGGCGTCTCGGCGCCGAAGCGTGAAGATGCCCACACAACTCGCTATGTCGACTGTCTTATGGCGGCCCGAGGCTGAATGAATCAACACAGACGCTAACAGAGCTTCACGCTCAAATTCCTGCCTAACAGATGCAACCAATAGAAAGGCTCAATGACGAATAAGCCGTCTCGGTGGATAGAGAACGACATATGCTTTTCTACTTGCTCTCATAAATTTTAAATAACTTAGAAAACAGACGCGCTACAATAAAGGAGACACGCAGCTGCACAAAGCGATGAAGTAAAGGTTGGCGCGGCGCGCTGAGACGTTCAATTAAGTCGAAAACCACGCTCGTGTCTGAATCTTTGCGTGATGCGGAAAGCTGCTGTATAAAAGATACTGTTATGGCGAAACGGGTCTGAAATACAGGCGGACTCGCCAATTATGTACCAAAACTGCTCTAAATAATTATGTAGTTAATTGAATTACGGAAAAATATAAAATGGCCTGACAAAAAGCGAGTTTATTTTCGTTTCTATCGTGTATACCACGTTCATGGTGTTCAACTAATATGCGTAGCCATACGACTATACTTATCTGTGTTGAAGCTCCCTGGTACTTTACATACCTAGATAATATCCATAACATATAAAATAAGACAAATGCGGATGGTCACCATTTTGTCACTATCAAAAAATTAAAACCTGCATTACCTATGACAGTTAGACATTCTTCATATGAATCGTCTGTAGAAATCGGTAACGAGCATACTACACTTATTACAGGCAAACAAATGTAAGAACTACATACGTAGAACAGCCGTTATCTTAACCTCAATATACAGTAGTATATTCACTATTCAGGGCGCAACTTAGTGTTGAAATCGATGCTGTAATGCCAATTACGCTAGGAGAATCTCCTGGCAATGGGAAATGTATATGCTGCTCAACTCCGGCTATGACGATCACGGAATGTTGAATATTGTTCAATAAATTAATGGCCTGAGATTATTATCCACTTTTCAATTCTTGCTTGATGAACCGGCTGTAATATGTCTGATATGGTGGTTGTAATTTTCAAGTTGTGATGTCATGTTGAAATAAGAGTAATAGTGAAAGGTCCCTATCCTTGAGTAATACTTACCCTGAATCTTTCCCCCAGCCTGCTCAGATAAAATCAATACAGAGTTTAAAAAAAGTGAAATTTCAACACCCTGTATCTCTATAATCACTTCGTTAAGGACACATGTGCATATAAACGTTTTGTCTTATTTTTACACCTACTACATGCACGCAAAACCGTGACCTACCTATTATACAGGATGTTTCTAAATAAGTGTCGCAACGGAACACTGCAGATTCCTTGAGCAAAAATATAATGATTTAACTCAACTTACCTATATACAAAGTTGCTTAGTTTAGCCGCTAGAGGGCTTTAATTAACTTTTTTGAATTTTTTAACTCTCTGTATAATAACTACCAATTTTCTTTCTAAATAGTTACTTCAATTTAGAAGCTATTTCCTCTCTTACACAATTTTAGTCGGGTAAACGGTTTAGCCACAGAAAAATATTTTTTAAATCCCTACAAGCCTACTGTTAAGTTACAATTACTGATTCAGGCTTGTAGGGATTCAGAAAAAAATGTTTTTTGCTAAACCGTTTACCCGTATAAAATTGTGAAACAGAGAAAATAATTTCTAAATTAAAGTAACTATTCAGAAAGAAAAATTGGTAGTGATTATACAGGGGGTTAAAAAATATGGATGGATAATTTATTGTGACGAAGTTTTTAAACACCCTGTAATTTTCTAAACTAAGGTTTATTCTTCAAAAAGCTGTGGTTTACTGGTACAAACGGATGGCCGAAAAATGAATAAAATCTATCAAAGATTTTTCGACTTATTTGAAATTTTTTTAAAAAGTTAATCGTTTTTAAAGTCCTCTGGCGGCTAAACTAAGCAACTTTGTATATAGGTAAGTTGAGTTAAATCCTCATATTTTTGTTCAAGGAATCTACAGTTTTCCATTGCGACACTTATTTAGGAACACCCGGTGTATAGTAAATTTAAGTACATGCCGATTGACACTTTTATGGGTTAATTAAGTGGACGTTAACAGAAAACCATATTAAAACGCAATCTGTAAAACATTCTTCAGAAGCTATATCAAAAGTAGATATTACTATGATACACGAAGTGGTATGATCAATCATAACAAAGAACTATTTAAAACTAATAAATTTGGAAGATTACTATATTTAAATCTTGATGGGTGTTAATTTTTAAATATTAATAATGAAATTAATTGAGACAATGAGAGAGGTAATTTGATAGTAAGATATTAATTGAATATACAAATTTGATGGTTGCAGTGAATGTTAATAAAGAACAAACCAAGGTTACAATTGACAAATGTATTTGTTATAATAATCAGAATGTAATATATAATATTTAAAATTGAAAAGAGTGTCATAAGAATAGTATCCAATAGGAATGAAATTTTTGTTTAGTTTAGTTACATAAATAAACTCATTGAAAAATGTACAATTGGTCTTGAAGTACTTAATTTTGCTTAATAAAAACTAGAAATTATGCCTTATTTGTATAGTTGTTTGGTTGAATACAAATATTAAGGCTGTTAACAAATTTACGAGGTATAGAAATGAAAGTGAAATATTAATTTTATTGGTGCTGGACAATCTGTGAAGAGATAGACGAATACAGTGAATTACATAGAAAGAACCAGAGAACTACTGAATTGGAGAGGATTGGATATATTGGTGGGCGTGACACATAACTGAATATTTATTTTTGACATTGGTGGTTGTATGGCAGCAGGGTTATTAATCTAGAAGGAGGTTAGTAGGAGTGCTACTAGAATAATTGGAAGGCTTCTGAGGGGATTGCTGAGTGCAGAGGACTATCTAAGGAATAAACAAGATAAGATCAGATTCATTTATAAAGCTGAAACTTACCAGGAGTCTATTGGAGTTTAAGTTGACGTTTGATGAGGGGATTGAAGCTGGATTCAGCGGATTCTTGGAATTGGTTGACAGGAACAAGCTGTAGGTATCACACAAGGTGAACATCCGGATCTTGAGGGAAGGAGCAGTAGTGTTTGGATATTTGCAGAGTGAGCTTAAGAAGTGATAAGGTTTGTGTTAGTAATTAATATCAAAACATTTTAAATAACGAGCAATAAGGGAAAAAGTAAAATACAAAACAGTAATTATTTTAATAAATGAATTAATAATTATGTCAATGTAAAAATATATTTGTCAATACCTGGTTTGAGAAGGTGTAGAAGTTGGGTTGAAGTTTGATGTCATTGAATAATTAAGAATCAATTTAAAAATTTTAACTTCATCTAATAGAGATGTAGATTCGGCAAACCACCCCTGAAATAAGAGTACTTGATTTGAAAGCAATTATAGTTTAACTAACGGGCATTGTATTAATTATGGGCAAGCTTAAAGTAAATTATTGAATACATAAATTATATGACTATTTCAAATATATGAGATAACTCCAATATATAACATATGGTCACCCAAAGTGGTGCAATTGTAATACATAATTAATGACTATGCAGCCGACGAGGAGCTAGCATATCCAAAACAATATATTTAATTTTAAGTGGTTAAATTTTCAATAATTTAAAAATCAGCTATTTATAATGGCAGTCAAAGTGAATCTGTACCAAGTTATTCTAAAACATCACGAGCAACCAAACGCTTGACTGATTACAAAGTGTTTCATTAACAGTTTCTGGTTTGATGCTATTAAAATACGTGTAAGGAAAGAATGTTCCTAAGAATCGAAGCTGTAGCGGTACTACAATAAAAGTTTTCCTTCGTTTTTTAATTTAAAATATTTGTCTGATAAAAATAATGGTAGTCATACAAGATGTAGACTAATTCTCATGGCGACTAAAGTTTGCAAACATGGCAATTTTGACAACTAAAATTTTCTGCAACAATTTACAATTTTCTCAGGAATTGAAAATTTCCATTTTAAATTATTCTTAGCTTTAAGAACAAACTCCAAATAGAGGCTATGATGCATGTTGAAACAAACAGTTTAAAATAATTTAGTTAGTGGTCGGTTTAGTTCTGACGATAAAAACTTTTATCATTACACTTAGCAAACAGGTTTGAAATTAATTAACTTCTTGAACGATATGAGAGTTTTTGTGGAAGCAAGAGTTTCTTAGCAATATGCTCTGGCAAAACAATTAACTGCAGTATCTGTTTTTGGTGTCGCATTCCGTGCGCAATAAGTTATTTAATGTTTTTGTTGAAACCGACCTATTATTTACTACTACCTACCTTATAGCAGCGTTTCATACACATCTATTTTCCCTGCAAATACAAGTACTAGCCAGATGGGCTCTCATTCATTTTGAGCCGCATGTATTGGTTATATAAACACGTCCACAGTGTCTACCTGCAATATCGCTGATGATGGATTGGAAGCGATTGATCATATCCCCTTGAAGACATATCGGTTGTCTCTCAGATCGATACAATACACTTTTATAACTCTTATAGTGAAAAAGATGCTTAGCATTGATGAGGGACATATCAGTTCAAAATAACTTAATGATGTTAAGAATGATTGTTTTAATCATGAAAGTCGTCTCTTTTAAACGAAAGATCGTAAAGATAGTAATACTTTGTTTTATTTGATTTTTTAAAATTGTGAATTGTCAATTTGACAAAGTCCTTTTTGAGGAATTTTGAGGTACAAAATATCGCTATGGCAAAAATAATATGTACAACACATGCATCAACTTTCAAACTAAAAAAAAAGGATCGTTTTCATCACTAGTTGCACAATAGCTATTTATCAAACCAGTTAGGAAATGCCTCATTTTGTAAAACGCATGGGATTTTGAAGTTACATAATAGTATTAAAATACAAGTTCCAGAAGGCATCTATTTAAGCACGAATTTGAAATTGCGAAACGAGCCGCATAGCGGCGAGTTGAGCAACAAATGAGTGCTTGAAGGACCTTCTGCGACGAGTGTTTTATACTATTTTTTCTATTTTGCCGCTTTATACCATTTTATAAATTGAAAAATAGAAAAAACCCCATTTCCAAAAGTGTTTTATACAAGATTTTTTCTAATTTTGAGAAATAATTGTTCTTTAGACCTAAACTGATGAAATTATAAATGCCGTCAAATAAATGTCAGTGTATAAAAAATCAAGTAAGTGCGATTTCGCATTTTCGCATTGATGTACTTTTCATTACTAGTTGTGACATATTTTCATTTTACAATTAGTTACGAAAAGTGATGTTTCGAAGCTTCAGTCAGTTTTGAAAAGTGACACTTTATATGTCAAAATAGGAAAAATATCGTTTTATTATACCTGCATCAGAATCGCCGTTTAAAGCACACCTGAGCGTGCGAAAACAGGCGATTAAAGCACGCCGAGCTTTAAAGGTTGTCAAGGAAACAAGGTATATAGGTAACATTATAACTTCGTCTCTATCTTTATTTTGCTGACACGACTGAATGCAACAACGGACGTGGACGCGACAAAAACGTAAACAATTCTCGTAACTATAGTAGCAGTATTATTATGCGCTCTCGATTTATCACGACAAAAATTATTTCTAAGTTTTTAGTGCCTAATTTATTTCCAGTATTGCAAGTATATTAAAAAATAGCGTAAAGTATTCGTGGATAACTGGTCTTTAAAACACTTGCTCGCCCGTGTTTTAAAGACCTTCTTACCACTTAAAGCTCTAAAAACATTCCATACAATATTCCATAAATTTAAACAAAGATTCTTCATAGTAGTTACTTCCCAAGCTTGTAGATTATGAACATTGCGTTTAGTACAGTAAATGTCAGCTATTTATCATTTAATAAGCTTAAAAGGGTTTGTTTTATATATTTTTAATAAAAATAAACATTGGACGATAGAATAGTATGGTACAAGTGAATGAATACACATGTTTTTCGTAATTTCCCGAAATGAATACTATCCCTTTTTTCACGTACGGCATATAATGTTTTTCCAATGCCACCATTTTATTATATAAATACTTGGTAAACATTGATAATTTTATATAAGTAATCATATTAGTTGGTTGTGTGTTAGTTGCCAAGATACAGATATGTATTTTGTTAGTTACTATGGACTGTTTTATTCATTAGTGAATAAAGTAACATTTTATTCACTCTCATCATTAATAGTGATATATTGCATAAGTGTTTTAGAAGGCGCGGTTATCCACGAAATAATGTTTAAATGGCAGAACGAAGTTCGAGCGTTTAATTTTCTTGAGTGGACACAGCGCAATTAAAACACGAATACAATATAACGTTTTATCCAACAACTTATTGTTAATTTATAATTAGAGTCACTTGTGATTCGTATTATACGTTTGGTAGTATTGAAGTGTATTGTCAGTCTATGTCAAATTCGAGGTTACTAGGTTAGCGTTTGTTTTTTGTTTGGCACAGACTGACGCAAAACTTAACCTGCAAATATCAAATTTGACTTAGCCTTACAGTGCTACCACCATAACCAATGCAGTAGCGAATGACATGGTTTTTATCTCACTGTGGGCTTATCGTTTATATCTCGCTAGTACTGCTATCTAGTAATAACGTTTGGATAAAGTGTATCGCGTGTCTCAAAAAAAAAACTCATTCGCAGCATGCCATGATGAAATTGAAGTTTGCCATAACGTGATATATACCCATTTAAGCAAATGAACTACCATAAGTCAGAGAGAACTAAATTGCATCTTGATCTTGAACTATTTTCCTAAAAATATTCAAAACATTTAATAAAAACAATTTTTATTGACTGTTACGAATAACACACTCGTTGTTGTTGTGTAAATGCCATCTTATTTTCCTTTTTGCTTGATACAAGTAAACTTAATGCAGTGTAAACTTTTGCCGTCACAGTGACAAATGTGTTCATAGATAAAATGCAATCTGACATTCACCTACAGACTTAAGTTAGGACATGATTAGATTTTCGATCTTTCTTTCGAAGGCCTACCCTAAATGAGTTTTTTTTTTGAACACACGATATTAATAACAGTGCAGAATTTTATAATATTTACTTTAGACAAATAGTGCAAATCGTCAGTATGTCACCTTCAACGTTTCAATTTTTCTCTTGTCTTTATCGGTTCTTGTTTATAGACATTTTTCAATTTTCAGTTCATATTCAATCAATATTTGAGCAATATTTTATTTTAAAACCTGATGAACTACTTGCTGCATAAGCGATAAATTTTCTTTGGAAATATTTTTCTGTGTGTTCAAGCTTATATTCACACACTTTTATGAATTTAAAATATTTTTTAACTCAGAGGTATAATACATAAACAGTACAAAACTATGGAATCGCAACTACCTGTCATGTTTCTTACGCTATCCGATGGAAGCAAATGATTTCTCAATTCTACGTTCACCAACTACATAGCGGTTTCGTGACCTCTAACTTTTGTTTGTGTTGAGCATTGTTATTTCTCATGTTTAAAAATCTATGGAAGTATTCTAATCGCGAAAAATCACTTTCCGAGATTTCTTCAGATCTTCACTTTTTAGAGTTTCCTCTTTGTCTCCGTCTGTCTATCTGTCTGCTGTTGGCGGTATAAGTCAAAAACTATTTGTTGCAGGAAAGCAGGCACCACCTTAATATTCTTTGCTTTAACTGAGAATTAGATAAAAGTAATAATTTGCACATAGCTCAGGCTTTAGCGTTAACGAAAATGAGACGTAGATACAGGGGGAACATTACAAATAGACAAAATAGCATGGGATCTTTATAACTCAGCAGAAACGCGCATAATTCGAACACGGGCGTGGCTCTGTGGTTCATGCGGCTGCAATCGACGGACCGAGGAGCCACTAGAAATAGCACTGGAAACATACGCCTAGCAGCGCGGAGTTCGAATCCCAGCGGACTCCTTTTTTTATTGCAAATTTATGTAGTTCGCGCGAGGGAAGTTTCCTGTAAACCCAATTGCAGATTTTGAAAGCTTGTTATATTGATTTTGGCAGGACTTGATCTAGAAATATGCCGTAAATTTTTAATCGAGTCAAAATAAAAGCAATAATAGTATCAACTATTTTAGTTCATCAAACTTGCTCTTCCGTAGCGTAAAAGATATGTTATTTCGTTAAAACTCTTAACAATTCAACAAACGCCATAAGTACTAACTGAAACACACATTGTGATTACTTGAATAATGAGTACCAGGTCCTGATGTTACTTGTGTGGCTCGTATAATTAAAACTACAGCTACAGCCAATATTTATACGTCAATACTAACGAGGCTCCTGAATTGTACGAACATCAAATAAAAATGTGCATTTCGATAAAATACGGGTAATATTCCAACGAAGACATCGTTTTATTTGTCCCCTGCGACTAATACGTATTTTTTACAACTGCTCTGGGTTATACCAGTAGGTATATGTGGAATTAGCGTTTCACTTTCTTTCTCTGAAAAAATATTTATAGATTGTAGAGGTATTTCCATTTCTCATAGTCCTTGGGCAAAGCATCCCCAGTAGGTCATGACTAGTTATGTGAAACTGACCTGACAAAATGTCGCGTATAAGTTTTAAATTAGTCTATCATTTTTGGCGATTGACTAGGCGCCCGAACTTTACTTTTACTTGATTTAGTATAGTACAATATAGTATTTTTATCCATCATAATAATACACCGTGGTGCATAGATATGTCACAATTCTCTTTAAAATATGGAAAAAGTGCAATGCATTTACAGAAATGAAGCAGTTATCTACAGAAAAATACAGTAACAATAAAATACTATAGTCAATAAAACAACACAGTCTTAATTTTCAACAAATCTGAAATCGGCAAGTTCATAGTAAACATTGGCCAGAAGATGTTTTTTAAGCTTAACTTTGAAGAGTTTTGTTGGGGTATTTTTGAGAGTACTAGGGGGCGAATTAAATAATCCTATTCCGAAATTGTTTCGTTTAGTGGACGTTAATCTCTGTTGCGGAACCTGTATATCGCCTCGACTGCGGTGTCGTAACCATGGTCATAGTCGTTTTTTGTGTAATCACCACAGAATAATAATAACCAGAAGGATATCTTCCACACAACCGCATTGATGTCGACGCCGACAACGGGTGACCTCGAACCTTTGTATTCCATGGGCTCTCCCCAAAGCCGCTACCTACACTTGCCGTTTCGGGGTAGAATTTCAGCGTAGAAACGTCTCAAGGCTATGAGGGGCCGGCGGTCAGGTAATACGAGATATCCTTCTGGTTATTATTATTCTGTGTAATCACCATAATGTTCTTTTATGTGTAATAGATTACACTATACGAGGGGCACTTCTAAAGTTTGCTGAAAATGTAAAATAAAACACAAATTACGTTATGTAAATCGCTTTATTGCTACTCAAAATATTCCCCTTTAAAATCTATACACTTTTCCATCCGATGAAACCAATCTGCAAAAAAAAACTTATTCCACTCTGAGCGAGGTACCTCCAAAACAAGTGATTTAAATGCTCCAGGCGATGAAAGACGCTCGCTGCGCATTTTATTTTTGATGTATCCGAATAAGAAAAGTCATTGGGCAGTAAATCGGGAGAATATGGGCAATGAGTCATTAATTGGATGTTTTTACTGATCAAAAACTCGACACTTTGTCGTGCTGTGTGAGCGCTTGCATTGTCATGATGTACAATGATTCGCCGGTTTCTTCTGATTTCAGCGATAACTTCCGGCAAACGAATTGAGGTATACCAGTCAGCATTAACTGTCCGGCGATCCACTCATGCAACAGTTGCAACATGACCCGTTTCTTCCGAAAAAAACGAGCAATCGTTTGTTTTGAAACGCTTCTTGAACGCACCACTTTTATTGGTTTAAGTTCATTTTGAAACATCCATACAGTCGATTGCTGTTTAGTTTCAGGCTCATATGAATATATCCAAGATTCGTCACCTGTTATGATGTTATATACAGAATTAGAACGACCACCTTCGATTTTTTTTAGCATTTCCTTCCACCACTTGACACGTGCCTGTTTTTGTTCTTCTTTCAAATTGTGAGTCATCCAACGTCTACAAAGCTTCCGGACATGCAAATGATCGTACAAAATCGTATGTATTTGTTTCGCCCCAATGCCTAAGGATGTCTCTATCTCACTATATGTCACATGCGATCTGATAAAATCATTTCACGCACAGCATCGATAGTTTTCGCCACAACAAAGGCACATGGACGACCTTTGCGAAGATCATCATCAAACGTTGGTCTTCCATGCTTGAATTCTGCGAACCATTTGTAAACCGTAGTTTTGGATGGTGCTTCATCCCCAAATAACGAACTAAGTTTTTCTACACATTGCTGCGGTGTTGAACCGTATCGAAAATCATTAAAGATTATCACTCGAAAATCACGATTCGAAATTTCCATTTTTCACATAATTATTACTCTGTTAAATTCTGTTGAAACGAAACTGCTCGGTTTGAAATCAAACTGTCAACTGAATTATAGATTAAAAACGTAAAATTTTACGAATATGACAATTGCAGAACGCTGGCAATGCAAGGAGTACTCGATTCCGCGAACTTTAGCAGTGTACCTCGTAGTATTGCTGATGGTAGCGTTAATCTATCTTCTGTCTATCTTCTTCTTCTATATATATATATAGAAATGAATGTTGATTTTTGTTTGTCCTGTGTGGGTTTCTATACCACTCATCCGATTGAGATGAAACTTTGGTGAGTTGTTGTGTGCGCGGGCGTTTCTGAATTAGTACAACCATCGTTTTCAGTGTATGAGTGCAGAATTTAATTGAATCAAATACAAACACCAACATTTTAGTTCGTGTGTGACATAACAAGTGGTGTTGATTGTGAAATTTCAATTGCCGGTTGACGTTAGATAATAGATATCACACGCATTTTCTTTGTGAATTTGTAATAGTCGTCACAAAGCATTACATTCACTGTCAAATCAGTTATGCTACCCAAACGACAAGCGATTGGTCGATCTACACTTCACGCACGAAAGAACAGGCATCACGAGCTTCAGAAACAGACGAGCAACGGAAGCAAGACTGGAAACCGTTGGAGTACGCACTGCTTAAGCCCGGTCGTCTGAAACAGACGACCAACGGGAACCAATATTCGAAACCGCTCGAGTACGCACTGCTCAAGCGGGTTCGTCTGAAACAGACGAGCAACGGGAAGCAAGATTGGAAACCGCTCGAGTACGCACTGCTCAAGCCCGTTCATCTGAAACAGTCGAGCAAGAGGAAGCAAGACTGGAAACCGTTCGAGTACGCACTGCTCAAGCCTGTTCGTCTCAAACAGTCGAGCAACGGGAAGCAAGACTTGAAACCGTTCGAGTACGCACTGCTCAAGCGCATTCGTCTAAAACAGACGAGCAACGGGAAGCATGATTGGAAACCGTTCGAGTACGCACTGCTCAAGCCTGTTCGTCTGCAACAGTCGAGCAACTGGAAGCAAGACTTGAAACAGTTCGAGTACGCACTGCTCAAACTTATTCGTCCGAAACAGACGAGCAACGGGAAGCAAGATTGGAAACCGTTCGAGTACGCACTGCTCAAGTCTGTTCGTCTGAAACAGTCGAGCAACGGGAAGCAAGACTGGAAACCGTTCGAGTAAGCACCGCTCAAGCCTGTTCGTCTGAAATTGGGGGTTTTATGAGAAACAATGTTAAATTTCAGGCGGCTACCGTAAGATACATAAAACAAATTAATAAACCAAAGCGTTACTAAAAAATTATGCTTTTCGTGAATTACCTTTCGAGTGTAAAATAGTGTCTCTAGGTATCAATGCTATACAGGGTGCTGCATATTTGCAAATCTATTTTTAAGCCCTTTTAATCTATCTTCTGATAACTCACTTCCTATCCCTCAATTGAACTATTTAAACAGGTTAAGCCCTCTAAGATTTTTTATTTAAAGGGATGACAAGCAAACGCCATTAACATGTTAATTTAAACACTTGAATTCTCTGAATATAACATAAAACCAGGTTTATAAAATAAAAATCCAGTCATAACTGATCCAAGAAATAATAAACAAAAAAGATATGGGATATGCACGAATAAATTAATTCTAGTATTTTGATTTTAAAAACAAAAAAGATACACAAAAATCAAATACTTACGAGCACCTTAAATGCTCAAATATGTCTCCTTCTCTTCTCTGACCTTTAAAGTAAAGTGGTGTGCACTTTTAGAAGCTGGTATGATGTGCTAACCGGGTTCACTACTTTGGAATTTAGTTGGTTCAATAAGTTATACCTGATTGTGGAAAGCAATAACATTCCTTTTATTTTATATTAGAACACAAATTACAAATACATATAAAAAAGTCTATATGTAAAAAACCACATACGAATAGTAAATTAAGTATAAATGGACGCCTAAATCTAACTAGGCAATTAAAGGATGAGGATTCTGTCCCGCGCCCTCAACTTGGTTAGAGTGACACAAAATGGATAGAGATACAATGCTGGAATCCCAGAGTGTCCACGTTTATATAGGTCGCATTTGCAAGGGAAAGGGTTCCCTATTCTTTGCATACAATAGGATTGTCTAGCTAGGGCTCAGTTTCTCTATAATATCACAAGTAGTTGATATAGCTTTCGCCTATACGGAATGCCATTTCACTTTTTCTCGGCTTGTGTTTTATGGTCCATTGTTAGTCGAGTCGGGTGCCCGTCCATTTATTGCCCCTGCAATTGCTTCTGTTGCATGACGCAAAAGAGTAGATAGACATCGTACTTTGTTGATAGGGAATGCCTGCTGTTTAGAGAACTGCCGTCCGACGTTTTATATAAGTTCGTTTTTTAAAAGCTTGTTTAGCACGATTTACATTAATCAACTTTGACGTTAGCAAAATCTCTTAATGGCCCGCACACAATTGATGTAGACGGTCCACTGGTTTAACTCGAATCGCCGCACCCCGAATTTATTAGTGTATTTCGTAAAGCACTAGACACAATTTACTTTTACATTCCTTGGTTTCTGGACTCCGCTACAAAAGTATACCAAGTGCTCAAAATGTGTAAATTTACATTTCGATTTTTTTAAAGGAACGCTCTATATATTTCTTAATTTTTAAAGAGCCCATTTAATGAGCTGGAACATTTCCTTATTTTTGGCGTTTTCACAATTTCTTCCAACAACAATGACTAGGTTTTTATTGTCGGATAGTTTAGGTTTTACAGGGTTCTTCGATTGCTTTTCACCATGTACCTATTGTGTTTTACTGTTTAAAAATTCCCATTTGTCAATATTGACAAGTGTTGACAAAAGGGAAAATAATTTGAGATAAAGTGAAACACGACTCATGAAAAGTAATCGTTACTTCTTTCGTTAGAGGTAAAGTGTTTTTGAAATAAATAAAGCATTATGTAATGAATAAAATAAAATGTGTAGTATTATAATTACCTTTGATAACTAACTTTGACAGCTACCGGCTGCAGAAACAGTCACCTGTGCCGTCAGTGCCATCTCTTTACTATGACATAAATTGTAACTGTCATAAATGCAAATCTTTGTTAAATCGGCATTTATGGATTAATGACAGTAAATTTAAGGCCGTAGAAAAAATATTGTGTGCAAACTCGTGCTAAAAGTGTTTATACACGAGATATGTTATGAAACTCAGCCTGCGGTTTCGTTTCATAATTTTCATGTCTCGTGCATAAACATCCACTTTTAGCACTTTTTTCACAAATAGCTATTTTATGAAAAACAACATTTTAAATTGATTTTGTCAGTGCAAGCATCAAGCAATAAATCTCTTCAACGGCATTCACCCTGATATTGGTGTCTGAACTGTTACTGCTAGTGCGATCCTTCATCCTTCTACTAGTTCAATTTGTCGTATGCAGAGCATTTGAGACTTAAATACGTAGCCCAGCGATGATGTGTAATAGAGCAAACATGTTTTATTTGAAAAGCTTACATAACATACGTTGTAATTTATATACTAGCATAGTATAAATTATAAGTATTTATTATACGTCCCACTAACGGTACGTTGTAATGTACCCTTATATTTAAATATTGCAATTATTATCATTTACCGGAATGTACTCTTTATCATACCGCACTAGTTGGTTTTCAATTTGTAATACACCATTTATCAAAATATTGTAAATATACCACTTTTGATATGTAACATCTTGTTTGGTGATTTATATAAGAATGTATATTGATTCTATCTTGATATAAATTAAAACTGAATTACCTTTACTATAGAACACTTCAATTAATGAAGGCTTTATACATTACAAGAAACGTATATCACTTTGACGTTTCTTGCAATTTAAAAACTGTGAAATTTAACTTATGTCAAGCTGAAATTACTTATAACCACGACTTTTCTAAAGCAATGAGTTCCCTTTTTCATCAGCTGAATGGAGCTTACTTACATGAAGTTTTATCTATTAGACAGCTATTATAAGCAGTACAATATTATTTATTTAAAATTAGTATTCAATTTAGGTACTATCTGACATGTACATGAGAAACCTCAATTAACTTTCAAAATAAAGTTTAATTGTTTGATCCGAAATATGTTGGCAATGTATATTACCTATTTAAAATTATAAAATAGCCAAAAGATAATTTCAAATTATAAATACTGCAAAAATCAATTACTTGATTTAACGTTGAATTTAGTGCAATTAATCACTATAGAAAACGTTACTAAATCTCTAAGTACACAATGTTTTCTCATGATCCCAAATCAAATTTGGTTAGATAACCCACACTGAAACTTCAATCACATATTCACTGATCTTTTTTTCCTTTTTCAGGGCTACCTGATTTTGCAACTCGCTCTCCCACCCTCTCCCTCGCACCCACGTTGGCAATTCACCTGGTTGTCGCAGATCCAAAAGCTCGTAGAACTTAATATTTCTTTTATAATAGAAAACGAATCCATTGGTACAAGACACAATCACTCACGCACTGAAGCTACGTTAAATGACTGTTAAATCGATTGCACCCACAATAGAACAATCTAATTCAAGATTATTTTTAACATTTACTTATATTTGCAAATTATCGTAATCTGATATTATTATATCAAATTATACGACAGGGAAATCCATTTTTACCACTGTATATATAATATTAGAATTATTATTTATTTTTCACAATTGAAAGGAATTTAACCCGCAACGTATTTTTAACAAATTTCAAGTCAATATTATTTGTATAATATAAATCCCTCATAGTTACCCTGCTACTATCTCAACTACCATCAACCATTCATACTATTGTTCTTGCAATATAATTCTATATTTAAAAAATAAAAATTAATAATGCAGGCGCTTGCAGGTTGCATTACAACATGTAGCGCTATCTTAGCAAGTGATGCACATACAAGCTAAATCAAACAACAATAATTGATGTAGAGTGGTTGCAATTCATTGTAGTGTCAGCAACTATCTTAGTTCTTTATTAAAACGAAGACGTTATAGTAATTTTATTTTTTTCCAAAATTGAATATTATATACATAAGTGGATGTCGTGTAGGACGGGTAGTGCGAGGTCCACTTCATTGTCTGGCGTTACGTTAAATATAGTTTATGAAACTTTTATAGCTACAGAAGAGAAATTGCTAGGAAGAGTGCTTCCTCGATGTCATTTTATACAACCTGATATTCCATACGGTGCTTAACTCTCTCATTCATCGTGCAAACCTATACATTAAAGTCCGGTGTCGCCATTTTGAGCAATTGTGGAAATTGATCTGCTGATTAACGAATGATGTAATTATTGGTACACTGATATAAAATCAGTTCGCCATTTAACTGACGTTGTGAAAACTACAATTGAATCAAATCGCTCTGGAGGCAAAACGGTAACATTTGAAAACGAAAATATCTCAATTCGTCTACATTAAATCTACGACGCAAAAACGTTCTTGAACTAAAACGCCACGTTTCGGAACATGGGTTTACATGCAAATGTTTCCCTATCACCTCTAAGTTTCGCACCATGTTTTTAAAACATCTGTATATACCAAAATATACATATCAAATATCTTGCATAAAAATAAAATAGATTCATCTCCACCTGTAGCCAAAACAAAGCGAATTACAATATTTTACTGTTAAACAGCACTGTACTGTGATACTTCTCTTAGTTTTAATCGATACCTGCCTATTAATGAAATGAACTTCTGCAAATACAAACAAACCTATTCTCCATATTTGATAGACACGCAATGCAGCAATTAAGTAATCACTTCTAACTTTACTTACTATTGTGTGTATTAGATCATCGTCCTACTACGACAAATAACAGAACTAGCAGCTTCGTTATGAATGTTATTATTAGTTGTACATTATCTGCAATTATTTAGAGTTACTCTAGTTTATTTTCGGCGTACTCACATCTCCATTAAAAGAAATTGGTTGTACTCGTAGTTGTGTGTACACCAGGAATGTTAAAATAAAAAATATATATACTATATAGGTCGCCTCTAAAACGCGCAGGGAATAGTAAGCACCTCGAAACAATCGAAAAGATCCCATAAGTATAGTTTCTGGTACAGAAATAAAGTAATAAAAGGTTTCAAATGTTATAAAAAAGATTTTAATTCATTTCAGAAAAAGCTCAATGTGGATCGCCTCATTATAGAAAAAGATGTTGCAGTTGATATTTATGTCATTTAGAAGAACTAACCCTTTTTGGAGATAATTGCACTATTATACAGGGTGAAGTCTGAAGATGCGATGTTTTTAGAACGTTGCCAAACGTGAGATATCACATACGCATACATTAAAAAAAACACTCAGGAAACAACTTACAAATTGTAGGTTGTTTTTCTTGTATTATTTTTTTACTTCCTTTTACGATAAAGGAAGTAAGTATTGGATTCACCCCAAAAATTCGAAATTGAGTTTCCAACCGATCTTCACGTTTTAGAGTCCCGTGAACCCAAAAAACGTATTTTTTTTATTGGTCTGTCTGTCTGTGTGTCTGTCTGTCTGTGTGTCTGTCTGTCTGTCTGTCTGTCTGTCTGTCTGTCTGTCTGTCTGTGGACAGAATATCTCAAAAACGGAAAGAGGTATGGCGTTAAAACTTCATATGTAAGTTTTCTGTACCATGTAGATGAGACAGCAAGCTTTTGAAGAAAATCGCATAACCGGAAGTAGGTGTTTACTCTTGTGATTTTTCAGTTTTTTTCAATTTTTTCAGAAACGGCTCTAACGTTTTTGTTAAACTTTACATTTTTATTACATTTTTAATGTGTATTGATGTGAGATATGTGATTTTCCAGTTAAATACTTCTAAAATGAGTTTCTTTTGTTTTTTTTTCTATTTTTTTATTAACTCCTATTTTAAATAGAACACCCGGTATATTATTACATTTTTGAATTCAGCTTAAAATTTTAGAGAAAATTTGTCTCTTGAACTAACACTCTATTTTGTACCGTTTTTGTAAAATTTGCAATTTTTGAAAATTTTTGACAAATGTTTAAAAATTTAAAATCAAATTTTTGGCTAATTATAAGATCACTGTAAAAGAAAGTTGTGTGCGTGTATCACACCAGATTTTTTAAATTTCCTTTGTAAGTGAGGTTTGATATGTTAAACACGTTTTTGGATGCGATGGCCCTTTTTTATTTAAATGATATTCTACAAAATCTTTTAGACTAGCTTACGTAATAAACACGAGTTAAATTGAAAGACCGCCGAAAAGACTTAAAAACAATTTTATTCGTATTTTACAATGCAAAAATACATGAGAGTCGTAACACAGGCTTCGCGAGAAATTTTTTACTTCAAGCGTGTTAAGCGCTGAACTAGGAACTAAAGATAAAATGCTAAACTACTAACCTATATAACATTAATTTCTAATCTGTTAAGATAAACCCTTATCTAAGGATGCCCTGGCAGGAAGGTTACAAAGTAAACAATTCAAACAATGGAACAATAGAGCCGTTTTATAATATAACTTAGGAACACATATATATCGATGCGTATCTGTTTTTAACGTTATTGGTCGTACTTTGTAGAAGTAAACACAGTAACAGTGAACTCTGAATTATATTTGGTAATTTAAAATTGTAGAAATGGGAAACATTGACACAGACGTTTGAGTTACAGTTATGAATACTTTTTGTCCTCCCATCGAAAAATATATTCAACGTCGTGGAGCTAAATTACTAAATATAATTTAAAAAAAGTAGGGTAACGGTGGCGGCTTCAGATTGTTGTATTTGGGGGCCTCTTAATTTTTAACAATTACTAAGCAAGAAATGATAATTAATGACTTACCTAAATTTGTCGATGCTTTAATCCAAATATAGCCATGACTTTTAATTTTAATAATCCAAAAGTATAATATATACCTACAACAGAAAGTATTTAAACACAACATAAAATCTACATAAAGGTTAAAAGATGAAACACTATAATTTATTTAATAATGATAAAAAATTAAAAATATAAAATAAAATAAATAACACAGACCATGCACCACCAATCTATGTGTTTTTCTTGTAAATGTCCACAGAAAAATGTCTTTTAAAATTGCGAGTTCAAGCTTCACTTTGCAGGCTTAATCCACGTTTTTATATATTAACTTTTCAGCTAACAGTAGGTTTTTAAAATTAATGTTGAGAATACTTTTATTCTCTGCCATTTTTCTATAAAACTACATGAAATAACCGAAATCACCCAAGATAAATAAGCACGCACCAACTAGTAATGGGCGATATTGTCATTTTTCCGTCGCACCCTGCGCCATAATTGCGATTTTTTTTATATCAGAATTTTAAAGCGTGACGTGATAACGACCTTCATATTCCATTTATTTCATACACGAGTACTGTAACGGATCATAGTTGCCATATCCATATTGTGTAGGCAACTATCCGTAAACAACGTTAAAGCCAGTTAATTATATGGGTTTCATGAAACAACACGCGTTTTATTCCAACCTCTATAAATAAGCATATTTATATAAAAAATGTACAGCGACGCTTATAATTGGCCTAACGGCTGTTGGCTGAGTACTACTAAATAAATATAAGATACAACTCCCAAAAGGCTACTAATCTTATATTTGGTGACTCGAAACGTATTGAAAAGATCCAGGAGGTTTTGAAGCTAAATATAATCATGTTTCTTACATTCGGGGTTATATTAGTTTTCCTATCTGGCCTCCCTCTCTCCTTTTCTCTTTTTGGGGGGAGTAATGTAACGGATCATAGTTGCCATATCCATATTGTGTACACAACTATCCTTAATCAAAGTTAAAACAAGTTTATTATATGGGTTTCATGAAACAACAAGCGTTTTATTCCAACCTCTATAAACAATCATATTTATATAAGATATAACGTCCAAAAGGCTACTAACCTTATAGTGCCTAACCTGTGAAAAGTATCAAATCTGTAAAGGTCCAACTTTAGTTCTCATTGTTCTGCAAGCAGTTATATCGATAAGAACTAATTTATTATCAAAACAGTGCTCGGAGCTCTAATACATTTCTTTTTAATGTCAAATATTGCACCACATTTCCTATCGGCGGCTGCCTTTACCCTCAGATTGCATTACATTTCGGGAGCGTTAGATTGGTAAACAAGTTTACGACGTTCTCAGCTGCAGTGTCGTTAGCCTTCGCGTCACATTGATACTGCCATATATCGATTCTGCTGCATCACCATTTCGTCCGTGATTGCTATTTAAGTTTGGGCACTATTTCAAATCGCCCTTAGCAGCTTCCAGCCGCAAGATGCATTGATACGAGGAGTGTGTTGACTCATATCTCATGATATGTTGACATACTTCTTGGATATTGTTTTATATGTTTTAAGCGGTATCGAATGGCTATCTCTGGATTTCATTATGTAATAGTATATTACACAACGAGAGCTGTAGGAAGCATATTACACGCGAGTTGGAAAAGTTACGCACAAGCCGCGTAGCGGCGCGTGTGTAATTCCACGAGCGTGTAATTGCTCTATAGCCCGAGTTGCGTACTATACTTTTTCTACGGTCACACTCATTTCGTTAAACGAAAAAGAAATATTTTATTAACTGTCAAATCATCTGTCACACCATTTTAAAAATTAGGCGGCTGCAGTCACATCCCTACACCGCTTCGTACAAACAACAGAAGCTAACTGTAACGTAATAAAAAAAATTACGTGTTAGTCATTATCATTACGTAACACTGTTTGTAACAACGAATTTACTAATCAAGTAAACAGTGCTTAATGAGCAATTTACTAATAAAGGAGTAGAAAAACTTTGTTATACTATAACGACAGGATATATGATAAAATATTTTTCCAATTATAAAATAGTTACTTTTTTCTAATGCCATATAGACTGTTGACTGTTGAAATGATGAAATCTATATTAATAAATTGTAGAAATTACTATTTTCTAGTCTCACTTTAACCAAATAAAACATGTAAGAGACAAAGTAACGAAACGGCTGGTCGGTCGTAAACGTACTTCAGTACAGGAATGTTGAATGCAAAACACAAAGTATAATTCTGATATAGTAGTCTCATCAGGGACATACTAGACGTTTGTATATAATAACAGAATGTTTTTACAACAACAACCATTTGTAATAGGTTTGTTTGGCACAACTAAAAAATGTTAGATGAGTATAGGACTAGCTTATTTTGAATATAGTTTTATTCTGGTATCTTCATCTACTAAGTTTTTGTCATCTACTGTCATAATATATGCATCGCCTATAGCAAAAATAAACAAATTTCCCACGTTTTTTTTCTGATAATAGGAACAATATGCACGAAGACAGCAAATGTTTCATATAAAAGAAGCAGATATTAATAGGTCCTCTATTCTACGTTTTATCTTCGTCGTTGAAAAATAATGAATATAGTTGCTGTTTGGTGTAAATTTGAATTGTTATCTTTGAGATTCTCAGTCAGCTAGCAATTGAAATTACAAAAATAAAACTGAAATTTGTACAGAGACATCGTAAATAATTAATATTGCATGCAGCCATTGATTTAACAATTTTGAGCATTGGCGTTCGTGTTGTTCTTAATTATCACGCTGTACTAATTTTCTAACTTACGACACGATATTCAGTTGCATCAATAACAGTTATGTTCAGAGCCAAGTTAGTTACTTTTCAATTGCTTCAGGTAAGTAGCTTCCTGAGGTATGTTACCCTTTTAATATGTGGCACGCCACTGCTACTGTTACATTCAAAACTTCTAGACGTTGTCGTGAACAGTGTTAAGTGGATTGCCTATATTACATAGCTTCAATATGTTTCGATGTTGTTATCTGTGTAGCTTTCAATCAATATATGTTATAAGTACCACCACAATAAAAAATACAAAACCAAATATTTGGAAATAGGTTATAAGGAAGTAAATAATAGTTTACAAAACAGTAATTTAACATATACGTAGAATTTAGCAATTTTTTCTACTCTAACTGCAGCGTCTAAGCGTTTTATACATAAAAGTTGTTGGTCTTAAATTGAACAGTGATTATTCAGATTCCTTGAAGGCATATTGTTTTGTTTTGCAATCAAAACAATCATGGATGGGGACTTCTAATTAAAGGAAACTACGTCTAACAGCAATTAAGTAACCCACTGACGAGGAAATTTAAACGAATCTCTGAAATTTGCCATAGAGATCGTGTAAAAGAGTGAAAATCATTAGCCTGCCGCATGTTGTGCGGCCATTAGGAAATACTCATTTCACATGATTTATCGTAGAAAGATAAATGGGTTTAATAACAACAGACAAATATCCGAAACGTTTAATTAGACCGTTACTGTAATCACGGTGTTTAAAATCATAATTAAGCCCATGGCTTCGGGGAAATTGCAAATTTGATTTTAGAACGTTTTGATGCTATTGATGGGTTTTAAAAATTTTCTTAAAAGCTTCTTGTTTGCTTAAATAAAATGATAATTTATATACTTGTGTATACAACAAAATTCGGCGATTTGTGTTTTGAGCTTGTTCTTTTAAATTGATTAAAATTAAGTAAATCTTTAAATATGAAAATTAAATCTATCAACTTCAGTTTTCTTGCAGGGTAAAGCAGTTCTTATATCTACATACTTATTTATAAACTCAATTCTAATACCTTTCAAGTTTGTTTACTGGCTTTTATCATTGGAACTATTTTAACTTGACTGTTCTACTACATCAATTACTCTTATCTGCAATTTTGCGTACTTAGTTGTTATCCTTTTGGGTAAAAAGTACTTCTAACATACGCCTCGTTTAATTAATTTTTAATATTTGTTTAAGTTTAGGATGATTTAGCAATTTATGGCGATGAGATTAGTTGCCAAGGTAATATGTTGATTCCATCCAAAAATAAAGTAACTTTAGACGCTATTTCTGAAGTTACCTAGAAATTACAAATCGTACGTATTGCATTTTTGCAAAAATATTTTAATTAAGCACGTACATTAAATATGCGGACGTTTCTTGTATATCGAATTTAATTTTATGGATGAAAGTGTAACGATCTGACATCGTAAGCATAGCGTATTTACGATCTACAGTCGTAGCCTCAAAAACGAGGCGTCGTGACACCTTAATGTTGCACTGGTCATTGTTTAATTCTGTGGCGCCATGCAGTTCTATCTTCAGCTGCGTGCATGGATTGATGTAGCGTGAGGCCAGTTTTTCGGCAGATTTGGTCTGCCCACCTCATAGGCGATCTTCCTCTTCGTCTTTTCCCATTTACATCACCTTGTACTACCAGACGCTCTAAATTGTCATCGTTTCTTCGTGAAATATGCCCAAAGAAAGACAATATTCTATTTTCTACAGTGGTAGACAGTCGCTCTTGTATATCTAGTTCTTCGAGTATCGATACATTAGTTCTTCTAGCTGTCCATGGTATCCTCAGTATTCGTCTCCAAATATACATTTCTAGGGCGTCAATTTTTCGTTTATCTTTTTCCCTAACGATCCATGTTTCCGATGCGTAGAGGAAAATTGGGTGGATTAAAGCTTTTACCAGTCGTACCTTGGTTCTCTTACTAATATGGTTATCTTTCCATATCTTAAGCAGTTTCCTGGTTGCAATTTTAGCCATTTCAGCTCTTCGTTGTATTTCTTTAGTAGTGTCTCCGGTGTTTGTTAATAACGATCCCAGATAAACAAATTGTGGTACTACGTCATATTCTCCAATTTTATTGATATCTGGATTATTTTCATTAGCACGGTCGACTATCATAATTTTTGTTTTCTTCTTATTGATGGATAATCCAATTGCTTTCATGTTCCAGATTTGTTAGCAGCCCGAGCAGTTCTTCTGCATTGTTGGCGAAAATAGTAGTATCATCTGCGTATCGCAGATTCGTTATCTTATTTCCACCTATAGTTACCCCACCTTCCCAATTATCCAGAGTCTTGCGCATTGCATATTCGGCATAGATGTTAAATAGTTGTGGAGACAATATGCATCCCTGTCTCGTTCCCGATTTAGTTTTAAAATTATTGGACAGATGATTATCGATTCTTACTTTTGATTGACTTTGTGTGTATAGCTGTGATATTAGCTGAATTAAGTGTCTGGGCATTGATAAAATCCCCAACAGAGAGTTATTGATGATAATAGGAGATTTCAATTCCAAGATAGGAATTACTATACATGATGACCATATTCGCAGAACAGTTGGTAAATACGGTATAGGCTTACGTAACGAGAGGGGGGAAAGGCTTATAAAATTCAGCCTCGATAATGATCTCACTATAGCAAACACAGTCTTTCAACAACACAAAAGAAGGTTATATACTTGGACGTCGCCTGATCATCAACATAAAAATCAGATCGACTTTATACTAGTAAAAGCAAGATGGAGATCAACCATCAAAAACTGCAAAACCTTTCCCGGTGCAGACTGTGGCTCAGACCACCAACTACTGTCTGCAACAATAAGATTAAAATTGAAAAAAATAAACAAGAAAAGTGCAAAAAAGATGTCTATACATGATACAGGAAAATATATTAAAGAGGTTAAACGAGAAATAGAACAAAAATACCCATTTGATGAAGTGACCTCTGCCAATGAAATGTGGAATATAACTAAAGAATGTATTATTAAAGCTCAGAATAAGGCACTTAAACCAACTGAAAAAACTAAAAAGCAGCATTGGATTTCCGATGAAACACTTCAAGTTGTAGAAAGTCGTCGGAAACTTAAAGCCACCGGCAATATGAATGATCAAAACAGGGCGGCTCTGACCCATTTAAACAGAGAAGTGCAGCGTCTATGCAGAAGAGACAAAAATACATATATTAGCAAAATTTGTGAACAAGCAGAAATACATTCAAACACAAATCAGACAAAAGATCTGTTCAACAAGATTAATATACTAACCAAACAGTTCCAACCAAGGTCGTGGGCTGTAGAAGACCGGAGCCGGACATTTGGGCGCGGCCGTTTGGGCGCGGCCGTTCGGGCGCGGCCGTTTGGGCGCGAAGACACTTGGGCGCAGAGCCACTTGGGCGCGAGACATTTGGGCGCGAGGAAATTAATTAACGAATATTAGTATTAGCTAGCTTTACTATTCATAGGTCTGAAAATTTATTTTAAATAACGAAAATTACCTAAAGCACGTCCAAGGAGGTGGCGGGCGGCAAAAATTTAGTATAGAAATATTAATTGTCAAAAATTAGAATATTATTAAAGCAAGTTAAAAATTTTAACTTTTCGGTAAATACTAGCAAATCTTTTGCGGAGATTTATTACAATAAAATAATAAGTAACACAGAATAAATGAATAGAGATTGGGTACAAACAGAGCTATTGATGAACCATCCAACCATTTGGAGATTCGTCGACAGCCTGAAAACTATTCAACGAAGGAGAGATGTTGCTTATGAACAGTTACTTGCGGGAAATGAGCCCACTGAAAAAAAACAAAAATGTATCCAGGCTGATAGAAAATAAAAAATTTGGTTAAAGATTATAATAATCAATATAATCATGTAGACGGCGTAAACAATAGGGACATTCTAGAATTTTTAAGAGGCATTTCGTACAATTATGAAATATATGCCTGGATGCTTCTTGTTTATATTTAAAAAAATTGTATATATTTACTTTAAGAATAATATGTATTATAATGGTAAAAATGTCAAAAATAAATTTTGATTATTAAAATTAATCTTTTTATATGATTATTTATTATTATTCTTATTTCTGCTTTTATCTTCAGTTAGTCGGTTCATAACATAACGAAAATAATTGATTACTTTAAAATTTAAGGTTTATTGTGAAGTATTATCATTATAAACAAAACTCGAAGTCGACTAGTTTCGGTCAAAACAGAACACATATTAGAAACATATTAAACATTAGAACCATCAATCGATTAAATATAGCACAGCATTATTCATTTAGCAACACAATAAATGAATTTTTATTTAAAATTATTTTCAACACCTATATATAATCTATTTCCATCTTTATTTCAATTCAGAATTATTATTTCATATCTAACATAGCTACTGCCTTTTTTATGTATTCAGAATTATTTCAAAACCAATCTAATATTCTACCTTCTTTATTTTTATTCGGATTTATTTAAAAATTTATCTAATATAGGTACATACTACCACCTTATTTAAAATTAATCTCATAACGGTTTCAATAAATAATTGGATTATTCTTTTAATATTGTTTGATTAATTACATTAACTTCTCAGGATAAATAATGATTTAATAAATTTTTGTTTATTTATGCCAAATTGAATTTATTCACACTTAATGTGTTCCTGAATCCCAATGTTGGCCCTTTTTCGCGCCCAAGTGTCTCGCGCCCAAGTGTCCCCGCGCCCAAACGGCCGCGCCCAGACGGCCGCGCCCAAACGGCCGCGCCCAAATGTCCTAGACCGGTAGAAGACATCCAAGGCAACACTATTACCAACATAGATGAAATAACGGAAGTTTGAAAGCAATATTGCTGTGAATTATACCAAGAGAAAAAACCTGGGGATCAGGAACATTTCACTAGATGCTTACGATGAACGTGAACCTGAGATACTAAAATCGGAAATCAAAGCAGCAATTAAACGTATAAACCCTAACAAAGCGGTGGGTACTGACGGGATCACGATAGATGCCATCACTTTAATGGAAGAAACAGGTGTAAATATAATGCACTCTATATGTAATAAAATTTGGACAACTGCTGAATGGCCTGATGATTGGACACAATCAATATATATCCCACTGCATAAAAAAGGGTCTACGAGAAAATGCGAAAATTATCGCTTGCTAGCCTTAATCTCGCATACTAGTAAAGTGTTACTCCACGTAATAAATGAACGCCTAAAAAACTTCCTAGCAACACAAATACCTCAAGAACAAGCCGGATTTGTTAGAGGAAGAGGGACGCGTGAACTCATATTGAATATTAGACAAATGATTGAGAAATCACGAGAATTTTACACTCCTATTTATATGTGTTTCATTGACTACTCGAAGGCTTTCGACTCTATTAATTGGCACAAATTGTGGGAAGTTCTGCTGGACATACTAGTAGCTACGATTCAGCAAATACCACAATTAAATAGACGGTTGGATTAATACTTGACGAGACTTCTTGGCCTGAATCCTTCACATTAACACCCACTTACTATCGTTATTCAGGATTGGAACATTGTCTGCATATTTCATTATGGTGATCTGTTCATGGTCACTGTAGGATGCATTTAGCATATTAAATTTGTTCTGGGTTTAAATGCTGCTCATCGAATAGCAGGATGAATAGTGGCTCCTTCTGGTGCTGCTGGTGCCACTTATCGATAATTTTCAGCTTTCCAATACCATCTAAATGTCTAGTTTGCTCTCTTTCAATAAATCTATGACGACTGACTGATAAACGTATAGCAGATAATCTTTCCACATCCTTTGTTAGTGTTTTTTGAACTTCTATTGTTTACTTATGGTGTGCACTAACCATCCTTTTATTAGTAGCTTCAGCGTACTTATGCGAACGTTTTGTCCGTCCGTCCGTCCGTCCGTCTGTCTGTCTGGATCGCCTGTAACTTTCGAACGGCTACAGATATCGAAATTTTGAAAGGGGGCAAAGTTGTTGCTAAGGTCCTGAACACCTTCATGCGCTATTTGGTTTTGGCGAAAGGTGGCGATTTTCCACTTTGCAAAATTTCCAAGCATTGTAGCACAGTGGCGGCTTGTCCACTTGGCGCCATCTACAGAAGTTCGGTGGTCACGTTTTGAACTACACATTCTGGGTGCACTATAATACTTAATGTTTTCGCAGTGCTGAAGCTACTCTTTAGACCTGTAGTTGAGCAGTTTATTTGTACCTGGCCACCTATTTCTTGAAATCTCGACAATGAAGGCGTCGGCTAAAATTGCGTCAGTCCATGATCAGCAGCAGCATCTATTGAAACCATTATTCGGAATTATCTATTACTGTTAATTACACCTTGTAGACTAATTTAATGATTTTTTTTAATGTTTCCATTCTAATAATCATAACCAAGTTTCTCTCTCTCCTGCGGTACTAAAGCCCAAATTGGGACTTTGTCTCCATTTTGCCTCCATCTTTTTCTATCCGCTGCAAAGACTTTCCAGTTCCGTATTCCTAGTATATTGGCAACGTCTTCCGCAACGTTGTCTTCTCATCTTTTCTTGGGTCTTTTTATGGGTCTTCTTTCCATTTTTCCCTTTAGTGCTCTTTTTGGGATTCTTTCGTCTCCCATTCTAATAATGTGCCCGGCCCATCGAAGTCTGTTTATTCGTATGTAGACCTCAATTTTTGGTCCCTTGAGGTACTGGTATAACTCATGGTTATAACGCATTCTCCATATGTCATCCTTCTTTATCGAATCTGTTCACCATTTCTGCTGTTTTCTGATTGAGGATCCAGGTTTCGCTGCTATAGAATAGCACAGATTTTATTATTGTTTTATGTACTCTGATTTTTGTGTGCCTGTGTTAAGTTTTTGAATCTGAAAGTTGGTAGAAGTGCGAAATATGTTTTGTTTGCTAGTGTTATTCTTCTGCGGATCTCTGCTTCTTTGTTTCTGTCACTTGAGATTGTATGCCCTTAAATATATGGATTGTTGCACTACTTCAATGTTGTTGTCTCCTATTGTAATATTTTGTCGGGTTCTATTAAACCTTGTCTGTTGCAACATCTTTGTCTTTTCCACGTTTATGGGTAGGCCGATTTCTCTTGCTTCATTTTCTAGTTCTATACATATGTCCCCTTTACTGCCCCAGTTGATTTTCTCATTATGTTGATGTCATAGGTATATGCCAAGTTTCTCACCCATGTTTAAAGTAGTAATTGTATTATCTTATGTGCATCTAGAACTGTTTTACTGGAGTTTAACCAAGACATAATCCATTAATCTGGAATATTGGTTGATAATTGGTTTTTAATCTGCTGCAATTGAATTGTATGATACTTTCGGTAGCTTTGCTGACTTTAATTCCATAACCTACATCAACTTATTTAATTCTATATTTCTGAACTAATTCAACATTTAATTAAATTAATTTGATTTTTCTATTGCCGTATTTGTTTTCCGACTTAAAATTACAAAATTGAGGTTTTTAAGAGGAATATTTGAAAGCCAATAGTTTGAATATACCAATTATTAAATTAGCATCCAATTTCAATAATACACAAAACTTTGACGTTATACTAAAGTTCTTTAAGCTTATAGGGTTATAAACCGAAACTAAAATGTAGTTTTGATAAATGTATTTTGAAGTTTTACTTATAAAGTAAGTTACATTTTGAGTAAAATTGCACGCTCAAATATTTTATACTAAACAGTATCATTTAGTAGTCCTAAGTTTTGTTGTTTTCACTTTTATTTAAAGGCTTGCGAATTGAAATTGTCTCTTGCGGGAGAACGAAATAGAGATTATGAAAATCTATGCAGCTACATTTGTCCTACTGTTTGTCCTACAAAGTACTGCAATTGTATTGAAATTATTGATTTTTTAATAATTCAGTTATACAATGAATGGCATGATATAATGCGAAATTAATTAGCTAAACAAATCGCTTAAGGAATGTTTTTATGTAGACAAATAAGATAATACAATTTCATAACGAGAAGATTGTACGAAAAATATTTGCAGTATAAAAAATATGCAAGCTGTGTTACCTACTTAAAGACTTCATTTCATTAGATCTAGATCTTGAATATATAACCACAGGTGTAAACTCTAGGATCGCATTTAGTCTCAACACCAATTCCAAATTACTTATAACTACAAGGGATGTTTAGGTAAGCTCTACTACTTTAAACTACTTTAGTTATATTGATTGACGTCTTACGTAAGAGGGTGCGTTGTACGTCAACTGAAATTCTGGTGGGATTAAGTTATTAAGTTAATGTCTTCATTAAGTAAATTTATATACTACACAGAAACATTACCGCTGCTTATGAAGTCTGAAGGAAATGGTTTGCTACTGTCACAACTTTTAAGATTTCAAGATGTATTACTGCCTGCTTCTGGATGTGCAGCTTAATAAACAAAGTTGTGTACTATTCTCTGTATTTAAACTTTCTCATTTGAGCCAATATTATTAACATTGTAGCGTTAGTACGATATAGCTTTTTCCAACTGACGTATGAGATATATACATATTTCCTTTGTGTAAAATATAACATCTTTCCGCTTATTGCGATTATATAGCATATACGTAAACGAAAGCTGATATTTAATATTCTAAAAAGTCTCATTTAGAATCTTGATCAAATTAAAGTAAAGAAATGAACTTTGCAAACTAGCACAAACGGTTCAGCAATACGGATCCACGTCGATCGCAAAATTACGTTTTACAGAATAACAGCCCAAAAAGTTTCCTTTTGTTACACTCGCGTTTAGAATTGCTAATTTTACTTCGCTTTGCTACCAGGGTAAATCTTTTTGTAATCAACCTATTTATTTATTTTCTTGTGAGCGAGTTAATTTTAAATTGTAGTTAGTTGCTGGAATGAAGACTTTTATATTTATTTTTCTTCAAGAGGGAAGTGGCTTTGAACAGAAATTTCTAACCCAGGAACGCACAAACTAACTATTTTTTTGCCTCTTCGTCAGTAGTAAATCGTCTTTTGACAAACTCACATTACCTAATTACGATTTCTGAAAAAAATTGCCTTCAGAAAGATCAGTTAAATTTACTACCTACGGAATTTCTGCTCTAGTATAAACAATAATCGAATACAGCATATTGACTATTTAATCCAAAATTTGCAAGAAACAATTATTTTCCATACAGCTACTTCTGAGACTCCGACCTCATTTATGTAACTGAAAAAACAAATAACTGAAGCCTTTGTTCTTTCATCTGCCAACGCCAAGTCTGTAATTTTTCTTATAGTCCTGGCTCATCTTGAATGAATTCTCTCCCGACCAAAATTCCGTAGACAAGAATTGCACTTGGCCATGTCACGCACATTTTCCATGTATAAGCCAAGCATTATTTTATGGTTACGTTTTAACCTATTGTTCTTCTTTGTTAAGAACTTCAATTCCTATTTTCTTTTGTTACCAAAGCTGCAGAAATGTCTTCATTCGACTGAATCTGATCAAAGCTTTTATAAATATGACTGCTTTATAATAGAAAGTAGTTGTTCCTAGTTATATGCATGGCTAAGTAGATTAGATAAAAATGTCGTCTCGTAAAGTACGTGCTTTAAAAGAATTGGCACAGCACTAATTTCGAAATCTCGTGCTTTCTTTATAACAATCGGTAATAAGAGTAGAGAAAATGCGATCCACCTCATGACCAGCCATGAAGGCTTCCACTCCTTCTTGATGCGAATCGGGAAGACCGATCATGACGCATGCGACTATGGCGAGGGCTCGGGCAGTGTCAAACACGTATAAAAGTACGAGCTGAAGCCATAGCATAGAGGTTTGACTGAAAAACGCTTGGTAAGAGGGGGGCTGAGGTAACCCAGAAGAGTTCGTACGTGGAGAGTTCGCTGAAACGATAGAATAATTACGGGTGGAGCTCGATTCATAACAAATATAAGGCTACAATGTAGTTTCGTTACTGCTATTAAGAATATAAATTAAGAAGTATGGCCAAAATTCGAGTTGTTTAACATTTTTACGCCTAGATAGCACTAAGTAACTTAATATTGATATTAATAGCAGACAAGCAGAAGAAATATTGCCGTAATTACTTTATTTATTTAAGCATCGAGTAATTATTATTTAAATAAACATATTATCAATATCACACCTCCTTTGCGATTTAATTCTTGAAGAGCTATTTTCCATATACTTTATAGTTATTTGATTGTTCAATCTTTATTGTGGTCATCCTACTCCTCCATCCAACTTCTAGTTGGTTATCACTTTAAGTACATACAGTTTTTCTTTATCTGCTAAAAATGCTGCATTCGATGTATACGATCCTCTCTAATTTTGCACGTCATCTAAAGATTCTTCAAATTGTTTCATAATAGTCTAATTAGCAGACGATTAACAGTACTATTGTAATTATTGTAACAAAGTGTTTTTCCATCTAGCTCAATATTTATTTAAAATACACTATACAACCGATCATCTTCATCACCCTGCTACACCTAAGTTAGACATTTTACGAGTATCCAAGCACAACCTTTCCCCGCCCTTAAGTATTTGCTTTCTAATTTTCCGGGTAATTAACTTTCCCTTATTTTATCTGACCCCTCAGTTTACTCGATAATTAGGTATTTTCAGAGACTGAATTGCTCTCTCACTTTTCAGTCAATATTATATTACAGTCAGCCTTCATAATTTGCTTTCAGCGTCTGCATTTCATATTCGAATCTTAAAGTTGAAGTAATTTTAGTTTCACCTGAGAAATATATAAGCTTTGGTACATACAATAACTGTGTCACTATAAATCATAGGAAACGTGGATCTTAATTTTTTAAATTAAATATAACTGTAGCAGTCTAATAAATGTAATTTATATATTCAACGCTTCATTTTCTAATGATGCTTTTTCCTAGGAAAAATATTTGCCGTATAGTGGAAACATTACCAAACGAATATTATCATGTACAAAGGTATCAGAAATGATTAAAAACCACGTAACCAGTGATATTTAAGGATTTAACGAATTTAATGTTCTAATGCCGCATACAAACCCGGATTTGATCTAAGCATTGACGTTAGTTTTTAATTCTCAGGTATTGTTAGTTTTCTAGCATGTATTATTTTATTTTCTATGCATTTGAGTGTGAGTTGTGTGAAATTCATGATTTCGCATGAAAAGAAACTTCCTACAATATTTTAAAAAATTAATTACTAGTTTACTAGGCTTATTCCCTGTTTAAAAATAACTTTGGCATTGTAACAATATTTCCATAGACGTTTACATCGGATATTATATTGCAACGCTTTGTGAATGTGGAGTGGCCTAATTTCAAACTTTAATAAGTTCTGAAGTTTAGAATTTTCGATTTCCTCATAAGCGAACGCCTGTTGCTTGCACATCGAGCAGAATAACCTTTACTTCCATCTATTGCGTCTTGAAACTGGGATGCGAGCTCTTGAACCCTTATAAGGGTTTCGTTTTTACTTTGTGTTTACTTTTAATATTGAAAATATATTAGGTCGAGCATCCACATACAAAATCTCTTTTCTACATGAACAGTACGAACATTATACACCGATAAGTTTTAAATAAGTGTAAAGATTTAACTTTCAATGATTTACAGGGGATACAACATGAGATTGCTACATTATATCTGAGGGATGTCAATTTAAGAAAAATATAATCTATCTATACTTTTTTTATTTTCATATGATTATATTGATTATCTCTCACAACTTAACTATTATGATACACAAACATACCTACATTATTTACCGCTGGATGAATTGCAGTAACTAAACATGGCAACTGACAGCTCATTTATGTGAAATAAAAGGACGTTGAGTAGTACAAGAAATTGAAATTAGGCTTATAAAGTCATGAACCACATTAATTATCATATTTAGTAGCCCCTGAGCATTATCTTGCTGCAATACGTTATACGTGTTGTATCAAAGACACTGTAATATGATTAATACCTTGAAATTTGAAAAAAAGTCGTGTGTAGCACAAAATTATATCTAATTCACAAATGACTTAATGTTTATATAAACAGAAATAAAACATAGCAACAGTACCGTACCACGAGTAATACAAAACGTTTCATGATGTTCACAAAATCAATAAATGAGTTATACGAGTAAATGGATATTTTCGAAAGATAGTTTAAATGGTTTCGTTTCGTAATCAGCATAAATACTCATTGGCTTTTATAAAACTTCACTCCCAGGCAGCATTGTTAAATATTAGTTCTACGCATCGTAAAGTTAAGGATATAAAGTAGAAAGCATCCTTATATGAACCAACAAAATATTCCTTGCATTTTCGTTGCTTTTATAACCCTGGAGATATAAAACCGTTTCTACTTTATGTATTTGTATCACTTTATTGGGGACACACGTGCAAAGCCTATGAAATTAGTCAATGCATCTATGCAAATACCTCAAATTCCACAACTAGACAATGCAGTCAAGTATTGAAGTTGTGCATTAATTCAAATTGGTATTTTTATTACTGCAATTTGCAGACTTACTGTAAAAGGTTAGTTTGTAAAATTTGAACTACACTATCCTAAATATAGTATATCTACTTTACAATTTTTTTAAACGTGTAGTTACTTTATATTTTTAAAGAATGGATGCAAATATTATATACATAAAATCCAATAAAGCTGCATGGGTGTCTATATCACGTTGGATTATCACCTGGCTTACTGGCATACATCGTCATCCCCCCCCCCTCATATTACGATAATCATGTGTTACGTAGCCTTCCTAGCAAACTAAGTGTTTCGTTTGACTATTTCAGTCGTAGTAGAGACAATAATATATTTTTACTTATTTCGTACATAATTCTGACTCTTCTTCCACGATAGGGTTAGCTTCCTTGACCACCATGTAATGGCAATGGCGCAAAAATTCTCGCTACAGTGCTAGAGGATGCTTTGCAATTATATAACTATTGTTTTAATCCTGGAACTGATCCAAATAATCCATAAAGACAGACTGAAGAATGTGTCTGGGATGGGTGGTGTAGAAACAAAACTTAAAGTGGTTGTACAGGAAAGACTAAATATCGCAGAATAAAAAAAGACTCAGGTCTGTCTTATGACGAGCGGGTTAAACTAGTTTTCAGTGTTACAAGGCTTATAGGTATGTAGTTATGAGTTACGAGCCAAAAAGAGATTAAAACTAATTTTTACTTTGATAATATTCGATAAGTTTTATTCGTTGCTATTTTCATTTTGGTGTTACCAGCTATTCGTTGTAACGTCTGGCTTCTGTTTAAGCGCTAATTAGTCATGATATAACATGAAGAGCGCTTAAACTTCGTGTTTTTACCTTACAGGCGCCTTAGGGCACCCGGGGCTGTAAATTCACCGCTATGAGCGACCGCCACGACAGATCGTCCGGCGCGCACCATCACTCTACGTTTGTGACACAAAGGGAGCAACAGCAAACCATAAAAGAATATTTCACTGGATTGACAGGGGAGAGCGAACTTCGATTCCCCGACCCGACCCGTGGCTTGCATCCTGGGGAGAGCCCCGCTCCAGGTCCAGTTGGGCCACCGAGATCGATCTTTTACCAGTGAAGCCCGACCGATATTCCTGATAGCGATTTCCTTAGATCGCCCCGTATAAATTATTCCCGCCGCGGCGGCGTGAAGCAGTTTCCCAAAATAAAACTGCACCCTTGTAATCTTTCCGAGTAGGTTGACACTCACCCGAGATTCGGGATAAAACCAACAAACGGCGTAAATTCGTTTCCCTAAATAGTACTGCACTCTTGCAATCTTTTCGGGTAGGTTGGCACTCACCCGAGATTCGGGATAAAACCAACACACAGCTTAAAGCCGTTTCTCCTAAATAGAACCGAGCCCTTGTAATCTTTTAGAGCAGATTGGTGCTCAGCCGACACTCGGGAAAAACCAATTATACGGTCTTTGACTGTGGTGCTAATACCGGAAACCATCCCCTGACTTTGTATCAATTGACTTTCCGAAACCGCCATTCAAATTGGCGGGTGACAACTCCCCCGACTATTGCAGGTAAAATCTCTCAGAAATCGCCGTAAAAATCCACGAACTACAAAATCGTCCTCCCTGGACAATCCAACCAGGGATTCCGTAACCTCGACACGCGCAGTGCTATCAGTGACCTCTGCCCTGAGTCGTGTCCGCGCTATTGTCACATGTCGACGTTACACTGCTGGACACGGAGAGACACTGGTACTTGCACATGTGGTGGTGGTTTCGAATGGTTGTTTGATCTCATTAATTGGGCCAGCTCGGTTTGGCACTATTTATGTCCAGCGACGGCTGATAACCAAGTGGTTCTTTAGGTTTCGCAGGGATTCCAACGTTGGTGAGGTTCCCTGCCAAGTTCCAGTGACCCTCAACCGGTCCGGACCCGGCGAGCGGGCTTGTTGCGAGGGCTGCCCATACACCAGGCCGCGCCTTGAATAGTAATTTACGTAACAAGTATAGAAAGTGGAGCTTTTCAGTACGAGTGAGATGTTTCCGGAAGAGGCCGTTAGGCCGAGTCCGGAATTTCGAGACGAGTATGGAAAAGCCACTTTCATACGAGTTTAGTACAATATTTTTTCGTACACTAGCATACAAAACGGAATACTAAATTTATCCTCGTATATAGCAAATAAGTAGAGTAATATTAATGTAATGTAATATTATATGTGTTGTAACTAAGGAAACGTACGGCAAAGTGCTACTTTGCCGTACGAATACCGCAAAATACTACTTTGCCGTACGAATACCGCAAAGTGAAACTTTCTGATTAATAAATTGTACGGCAAAGTAGCTCTTTCAATGCTAGTGTACGAAAAAATATATTTATCCGCAAACGTCACAAAAGTGACAACTTATTTGTCTTTATTGACAAGGTAAAAGTGTCACTTTATCTGCCTAAGCAGACAAAATAGCGACTTTTGCGTACTTTATCTGCCTAAGCACACAAAATGATTGCTCTCTTTCTTTCTTTCTATGTTTGTTCGCCATCTCCTCCGAAGATACTGGACCGATTAAATTGTATGATGGCTTAAAATTTTGCTAATTTTTAGAATTAGTTCGTAGGCCGGTTTTTATTTTCAAAAAAGTACGAAAAAGTTTTAATTTAAATAAACCTTTAAGCAGCGGATCGGAGCATCTGTCGCCGTGGGTTATGGTGTGACAGCTGCTGTGGCCGTGTGCTATTAGCACGGGTGATTCAGTATGTTCATATATCATTACAGTTGCGCGTTATCTGAACAACAGAGGTTGGCGCAGGGGTACATAGTCCAGTAAAATGGTGTTCAAAAAGAGCTTAAAGTGGAAAGTTCTGGTGTAATTGTTTTGAGTGACTTATTGTATGTTTTTTGGGGTGCTGAACACGAATCTGAAGTTGTCCAACAAAATTTTTTTCGGCAAATATGAGAAATCATAAAAAAAACACTAAAAATCTCAGTTTTTTTTTGGCTGTTGGCTTATAACCTGCAAAGTAAGTTTTTTACGCAAAAGATGACCCTATATTAAAACAAACACGAGAAATTTTCCTACAATTTACGTTCGTATAATTTTTTTGTAGGACATATGGTTTCCGCGCTAAGAGGCGTTGAAAAACTGCCGAAAATCATTAGATTTTGGAAAATAGTAAAAAACATATTTTTTACAGTCTTTCCGTTCATAGCACTAAAACTAAGCATTTCTCTGTAAACATTATCCTATACTTTAAAATAGCAGATAAAATTCTGTACAATTTATGTGTAAATAATTTTTTCGGACCGTCAATAGTTATGAGAAAAGCAATGATGAATGCATGAAGTAGTCAGTCGCCTCCTTATTGAAGGCATATACTTAAATGCATCATTATACGTTTGCGCAGATATGTAAAACGGTAACCTTAGGTTATATGGGTGCAACAAAAATATAAACAGCGATTCATGGTTGATTAATATGAAAACTGTGCAATGTTAAACAATACATATGATATCATCGGTATATAGGTAGGTATTTTATAAAACGCTTATTTTAAATGATTATTGACATTGAAGTGAAACTCTTCAGTTAAACCAAGCCCTCTTGGTCAAAGGTTCCATGATTTCTGCAGGGATGCTTTCCAGATCTTTTACATCTAAAAAAATAAATTAAATATAATTAATGACTTAGTTTTAATTGTTTGTCCATTGAATAGTTGTATTAAGATATATATGAATGAGTGAAAAAATAAAGGTGAAGTGGAATTATATATGCATAGTTACCTTCAAGTACTTTTCTTCCAACCCCATTGTTCAGGATCTTCTTCATTCCCAAGCCAGCCTCGGCTGGTCGAAAGTGTTCACAGATGCTTACTGATTCATAGATTTTCATTTTTCTACGGAAGCTAGTAAAGCTGAATATATACTGTTGAATCGCTCGATGGAGCATTGATAAATGACAGGCAAGCAACAAAGGTTGTGTCACAAAGGAGACCACTTGTGGTTTGCTCCATGAAACCACTCCATCCTGGAATGCTGGGCACATCTTTCCACTTGCTGTAAAACCAAATTAGGTCCGCCAAACAGGGTGTGATAGTATCCGATGAAACAAAAAACTTTTTGAAATCCTTTAAGCCAGGAGAACCTGCTTTCTCAAAATTATTCAAGGAAACAGCACCCATCTCGCTAACTAGTTGAGCTGGTAGTATTTTTTTCACTCGGACAATTCTCTGATCTGGAGCAATAGTATTTCTTGTGATTATCAAATGTATACGCCCCATTGCATGAAAGGTATTACACCCATCCAGTGTACGAGTGTTAAAATTCGTGTTGTCATGAACGGATTGATGGAAAGCTGTGGAGTCTATTTGCAAAGATGGTCTCATGATTACTGACACTTCCAAACGAACAGCTTCAGAATAAGAGGTGCAAGGTCCCAAGGCTGACATAATATCAATTAGTTTTCGTGACTCATACTTTTTATAAAAAAAGCTGATAGTCCAATTTGTAAGGTTGAAACAAAAGAACTATGTCTGACAGCTCTAATAACACTGTGAAATGGCAAAAACTTTTTTTTTCATTTATCACTGTCCTCACGGTTCTTTTTCAGTATCAGCATTTCAAAGAAAAGTTTGAGAACCTCAGGAACAAGGCTTTAATTTTCGTGCAAGAAAGAATCTGGAGGGGGATAATCATCCACGACATACGCTACAGATCTTATCTTTTCAAGAATTATAACAGCCGCTGTTTCAACTAATCGAAGACGTTTTTCGGTGTATCACGCATCTGTCAAAATCATATGGACAGTATGTTTGAAACATACGATCGTATTCTGTTTAATCTTTGATATGATTACATCCTCCTCATATCTCTTCAGTAGATGGTTTATTACTGTTTTCCATTGGGGAATGTATTCACCCTCTGTCTAAGCTATTAACTGGTCTAATGAAAACTGACATTCCTCATCACCGTTTTCCATAAAAGTAAAAATGTTGTCCCAATTTCTTTAGCATAAGGGCCAACCTTGTTTTTCACATCAACCTTGGGCCTACCAATGTACAGATTTTTTAAACAGTTATTATGGTACTAACAATCAGCAGCAATATCTGTTCATATCTCTATCAGCAGAAAGAGGGGGTCACAAGATAGTCCGCTAGCTCAATACGTCACATACCTATTTTATTATATTGATTAACATTACACAGTTTTCATATTAATCAACCATGAATCGCTGTTTATCTTTTTGTTGCACCCATATAACCTAAGGTTAACGTTTTACATATCTGCGCAGACGTATAGTGATGCATTTAAGTATATGCCTCCAATAAGGAGACGACTGACTACTTCATGCATTCGTCATTGCTTTTCTCATAACTATTGAAGGTCCGAAAAAATTATTTACACATAAATTGTACAGAATTTTATCTGCTATTTCAAAGTATAGGATAATGTTTACAGAGAAATGCTTAGTTTTAGTGCTATGAACGGAAAGGCTGTAAAAAATGTGTTTTTTGCTATTTTCCAAAATCTACTGATTTTCGGCAGTTTTTCAACGCCTCTTAGCGCGGAAACCATATGTCGTACAAAAAAATGATGCGAATATGAATTGTAGAAAAATTTCTCGTCTTTATTTTAATATAGGGTCATCTTTTGCGTAAGAATATTCCTTTGCAAGTAATAAGCCAAAAACTAAAAAAAACTGAGATTTTTAGTGGTTTTTTTATGATTTCTCATATTTGCCGAAAAAAAAATTGTTGGACAACTTCAGATTCGTGTTCAGCACCCCAAAAAACATAAAGTAAGCCACTAAAACCAATTACACCAGAACTTTCCACCTCAAATTACCATTTGACTGGACTAACAGTGCTAGCCTGAAATTTACCTGAATACGTTTGCGGATAAAATAGTATATGTTATTCGGAGTAAAAGTGACTTTATGTGGCTTAGCTGAATTATTTGCCTCACTAACGTTCGGCTAAATAAACTTCAGCTTCGCCACATAAAGTATCACTTTTACTCCTAATAACATAATCTACTATTATATTTTGTTCATTCATTATAAATAATTACATATTTATTTTACTGCACATAGTTGTTAATAAATGCTATTTGAGTTAATCTGTCTACTTTAAGTCAGTGTGAATGTTTGAATCTAGCCTGGCCTATTAGAGCTGCCAAGTATAGGGCAAAATTAAAACGTGCTAATAAAACTGGGCTACAACTCCGGTAGCGTTGCATACTTGCTTTATCTGTCCTCCTCTCTTTATCTTACGGCCCTCGTGAGAGCATAGTGGCACTATGAAGTGGTTGTTTCAACAGTTTTTTCCATGCCTCTCTATCTTGGACAATGTGTGCCGACTATTGTAACCCTAAACCTATTTCGGAATTATCATTTGATCTACCCATCAGGTAGGTGACCTTTCTAGGACATTAACCCTCTCTAAATCATCTATTCTACTTGTTAAGTTGCCAAAGTGTTCAACATAAGTACATTTTACTAATTTTTGAGGAGAGCCGAGTTTTAATTCGTAATTGTCCAAAGGATCTCAGTATCCTTCTATAGCACGCATTTCAGAAGAGTATATTTTTTCATATCGGCTAATTTGAGAGTTTATGTTTCAGTGGAGTAGGTTGAAATTGATAATAGCAAACTGTGTCTTAGTTTTCGTGTAGTTTTGAGTGAATGCCGAATTCTCCCATATTTTCGTTAGCTTGATTTCAAAGTTTCTGAATATTGGCAGTTGACGTTTTATATCTGCGTGACAACCTCCGTTATAGGATACTACCAAGATACCCATTCTTCGCTCAGGCTGCAATCTTTTTTTAAATCTTAAATGAAATCTAGGCTATCCCTTTCCCTCTCCTCCACCCAATACACTAAACCAACAAACACTGTAACACAACTGTAGGTAAGGAAGAAATAACATTCTTCCTAAAAAAATCCTCCATCCCTCGTTTATACTTCACGTACCTACCCTTCGGATGTGTATGTAATTGGCTTGGCATTCCTTTTGTATTGATTGGTAAAATTATAGTTGTAGTATAACAATGAGGATAAAATAGAAAATACCTATATGTAAAAATTAAATGTTTTTTCCTAACTTATAGCAAGTTTTAAAATAAATTCACAGCGAAAAAAACATAATTCTAACTCTTTAGCTCTTTAATTTTTACCCCCTTGTTCCCCTTTAGGGGCGTTATTTTAAAAAACCTTAAACGCTTTAGAAAGATTTTAAAAAGACACCTATAACTATAATTCACCCCGAATCCAGATTTTGATTCTAAACTGAACCCACAGCTATAAGAGGTACAGAATTGTAACCCCTTTCCCCTTTTTATTTTTACCTCATTTCTACCCCTTCAGGGATGAAGTTCTTAAAAACCCTTAAAACATATTTTAAGGTGGCGATTTACTCTTACGAAATGTAACTTAAAATTGCGGTTATCATGACTTCACTCGGGAGCAGACAGTGCGATTAATACTTAACCAAATTGAAACTACAATATACGAAAATAAGCAGAAAGATTCAAGGAAGGTGGCCCCCGTATTTAAAATTTAGTTTATAAATCACGGCTTTGACTAAAAAATATAAATAAAGTGCATTTTTGAAAATGAAATTCGACGATTTATTGCTGTAAGAAATACTCTTTAAATAGTAAAAAAAATGGGGGGGGGGCCATATTCTCTAGACTTTTAACTATAACATACTAAAAATTCAAATAATTTGAATCAGAAGTTTAGCAGATGACCGAGAAGCAACACATACTTGTAATAGCTCATCGTGAGTAAATTTCGTGTTGGCAATTTGAGCTTTGATACGTGTTTCTCTGCTAAAAATAGTTCAGCCTCTGTAAGGTAGGTGGCACTACTACTAATGACGTAATTCAAACTCGAATTGGGATATGCATAAACATGCAACATGAATATTTTTAGACGGCCACAATCCTGGGCCCGATAACGACAACGGAGTGGAAAATACTAGTTATAAAAGTATGAGAGTTGCATAAATATCACTTATATAAAAGTTGTAGGAGGGTGACCAATATTGACATTTTGACCCGAAGACTTCGGGTTATCACCAAAATTCTTCGGGTTAACTAGAGGTTCATATTTAAAAGTTCCAGAGCAAAAGTCGTTAGTAGAAAGTGGGTAAAGTGCCAAAATATAATTTCAGAAATTATTTAAAATTTTCTCCACAAAAATTTAGTTTCTTCGCGGTTTACTTAACTTCTCAGATACATTGGATTGGATTTGTATAGTCTACCCAATTATAAATACTGAGAGCTGCTAAGATTTTATTTTACATAATTAGTGTTAAGCAATAAATATTAATTATTAATAGCATGCCATGTACAAGTGTTCCAAAGAAAGTTTTGACGTGACTATTGATCAGGCCGGAATTATCCTATGCGATTTCAGAAATATAAAATAATTTTTGAAATCGTATTTATAATGTGACAAACTATTTCACGTTGATCTTTTTCATTGATTTTATCCCCCCCACCCAAATTATTTTTCTTGGTGTCAGCATCGGCGGAATGTAGGTAACCTTAGTTGTAGGTGCAAAGGTGGTGCGCATTACTGAAATACTTTTGATTATACAGGGTACCGCAAAAAAGCGCGGCAAATAAAACTTCAACTCAAAAAACTGCCAGAAAAAGTTACTCGCCCTTCGGACTCATAATTTTTTCAGAGACAGTTTTTTTCGTTAAATTGCCAAGCAACGAAATTCTCATTAAAATATCAAGTTTACTTCGACAAAAAAAAGCTCACGTGTATAAGTGAAAATAAAATACGTTTTATATAATAGTCGCAAACTTTGCGCGTGCGTATCATGTATCTTGCTATTTGCCTTTTTCTTAAATAATAGGAATATATTTCGAATTTACCCCTTTAATAGTTAAAAAGCAAAACTGCTACTTTAGATTCTTCCTAGGTTCAATCGTATTCAGCAACCATTAGAAATTTTATATAGGTAATTAGGTTCAGAATTTTTTAGTATTCGTTTTGTTTTTAATCTAATTTCATTTGATTCTAGAGGTAATTTTTCGTTCTTTCGTGATTCTTATCTCTTGGGTCAATAACGGTTAAATGTTTCTTTTCAAACCTCGTTGTTTATTGTGTTCGCATTCAAGTGTTTAAATTGCCATTTCTCACTCGTAAAGTAATTCACAAAAATCATAATTTTTAGGTAACGTTGAGTATATTTTGAATAAAATCGGTATTATCTCCAAAACCGTTAACATTAGAACAGCGGTTTTCAACCATCTTTATTGACGCATCCCTTAGCATGTTAGTTGTTTCTCAAGTACCCCTGAATACTATTGTATGCATAATATTAGCATAAGCTTTATTATTGTATGGATGTATGTATTATCGATAACCTCATTTTACCTTGCGGTTTAGAGGCTGGTGCTTTATGCGCTTGCATCTGGCGGTACAATGCTCAACTTGCCTCGGATTTCGGATACAAAGTTGGAGCGCGCCTTTTGTGCTTGCGCAGCAACCATTGTGTGAGGCGTGTGTCATGGTGATGCGTTGACCTTGTTACTCTATCTCCCAGCTTTATTATACAAAATAAAAAGTCATTGATGATTGAGGGAGCATTTTACAAAAAATGACAAAGAAATACAAAGAATGTCTATACTATTTATATTTTTAGTAATTTAAATCACAAAAATACTAACAAAAAAAACACAATAGAAAAATATTTATAAAATAGATAAATCTATACCTCAAACATAAAAATTCTTTAAATTAAGAGTATATATTTTTTGGTAAATAAAATTAGAAAATATATCCATACTTGTACTAAATTTAATGAGACACTTGTCAAGGAGATATTCTCTACCAATATAAGACTTACATAAGATTTAAAAAAATGTATATGGCTTTATGGTGTTGAAATGGGCAACCCATAATGTATTTGTTTTATAAAAAACTATTGGTTTTAAGAAAAATTAAAACGACCTAAAATTGTATCTAGTAAAAAAGGTTTTCCAATACATTTTTTAACCAAATTTTTGTCCGTTACGAATTTTTTTTAAAACAATTATACAAGTTGCTAATTTTAATCTCTTAAAGCCGTACGTAAAAACTAAAAACCATGAAATTTGTTGGCCAATTTGTGACGTACGGTATGGGTAAGTATTTGGTTACACCCTGTATTATGTTCGCTAACCATTAATAGTAAGGAATAAAAACATTGTTTTTATTTGCTTGCTTTTTGTTCTCTATAAACATTCTGTATTTCTCATTGATGAAAACCTTTTTTTACTCGCGAAGGATCTCAGGGTTTGTATAAATTTAGGGTGACCACCTTTAACACAACTGAAATAACTCAACGAAAATAATGTCAAATGTTACTGATCTGCCAAATGTAGAACGAACACAGCTATTGCTAAGGTTATAATAGGTACAAAACAATATGAATGTCATAACAACTACCCTAATAAAATACTAAAACAACGTAAAACAAATTAGTTTGGAATAAACTGTTATACTCCTTGCTAATTATATCAACTCCAACCACAAGTTCACCAGACTCCAACGATTCACATCGGGCGTGTGGTCGCGATCGATAAGAAGCTAGCCAAAACAATGACATGTGCGATTAGCCGGCAACGTCCCGCCCCCGCGGCCCCCTGACCGTTAGAAGTGTTTAAAATTATGCCACTGACCCCATTCATTTAGACTGGTTGCAAACCTAACACCCTACATTTGAGGTGCATGCTTTTCAAGACGAGAGAGCACCACTTACTAAGTAAATTTTAAGATCGTCGGATTTTCGCGACTAAATCGCCACCTTAATTAGTTTAGAGTAGGAACAATTTGACAATTGTCTGTCAAATTTCTTTCCAAAATTTAGAAGATTTTTTCAGCTAATTATGTTTTTGAAATCTGCATCTACTAATGGTTTTTTTTATAAACGCATTAGTTGTGTCAAAATATTCTAGTGATTTAAAAAGTAAAAGTCAGAATAAATCTAACGTTTCGCTATTTAATATATAGCTTCTTCAGACATTTTACACAATTGTTGATACATTTTAAAAGATTTTGGGGCGCACACTATTAAAAAGTAGAGAAAAATTATTAATCTTTAGTATTGTTTTCTTTGTTTTTAATGTTTATTTAAATCCTTTAAATTAAGGGTGTAGAGTTATGTTGTTATTTTACAAAGAAAGGCCCCTTGGTTAATTAAGTAAAATTGGATTTCACCTCTTTTGTAAACATTGTTTATAATTATTAGGTTGTTTGTTAGATTAATTTACAATATTTTTCCCTCTTCAGTTTTATATTGGATGTTTAGTGGGAGTGGTATGTTTGTAATTTTATATAACATCATTTGTGTTGGCGTTACTCCAATTTGGGCCTCGAGGTTTATCTTCTAAATATGCAATTAGGATTTAATGGCATTCCTATCTTGATTTATTTTTGTTTGTTGGGTTATAGTGGTTAAAGTTTCGGGGAACCTGTGTAGATATTAGAAACGAGTTTGGCTATTTTTTTTTAATATTTTTTCCCCTCCTTTAATATATTCCTATTTTCGTAGTTTAGTAGTTATTTTCTTTTTGGTTTTTAACTTGTTTACTTTGAAATGTTAGTTAGTTGAGAATGGCCATCTTTGTTGCCCAGTCGTTTGGTTTTGTGTTATTATTAATTTCAATTGTTTGGATCTTAGGGCTTTTTCCCACATTGGATTTGTTGTGAAATTTTCGTTTTTATTGTACAATTAATGGGTGTTGAACGAGAGCTGTCTATTCTAATTTGGCCATTTTGCTTTAGAAAGCATGAATGTGGGAAAAAGCCCTAAGATCCAAACAATTGAAATTAATAATAACACAAAACCAAACGACTGGGCAACAAAGATGGCCATTCTCAACTAACTAACATTTCAAAGTAAACAAGTTAAAACCCAAAAAGAAAATAACTACTAAACTATGAAAATAGGAATATATTAAAGGAGGGGAAAAAATATAAAAAAATAGCCACACAGGTTCCCCGAAACTTTAACCACTATAACCCAACAAACAAAAATAAATCAAGATAGGAATGCCATTAAATCCTAATTGCATATTTAGAAGATAAACCTCGAGGCCCAAATTGGAGTAACGCCAACACAAATGATGTTATATAAAATTACAAACATACCACTCCCACTAAACATCCAATATAAAACTGAAGAGGGAAAAATATTGTAAATTAATCTAACAAACAACCTAATAATTACAAACAATGTTTACAAAAGAGGTGAAATCCAATTTTACTTAATTAACCAAGATTCCCTTCTTTGTAAAATAACAACATAACTCTACACCCTTAATTTAAAGAATTTAAATAAACATTAAAAACAAAGAAAACAATACTAAAGATTAATAATTTTTGTCTACTTTTTAGTAGTGTGTGTCCCAAAACCTTTTAAAATGTATCAACAATTGTGTAAAATGTCTGAAGAAGCTATATATTAAATAGCGAAACGTTACATTTATTCTGACTTTTACTTTTTAAATCACTAGAATATTTTGACACAACTAATGCGTTTATAAAATAGTTATTTATACAACGAGTAGCTAAAGTGCCACTTTTTTGCACGCGTGAGAAAGTTTAAAGAATGAGCCGCAGGCGAATTCTTTAAATCTCACAAGTGCAAAAAGAAGCTTTAGCTACGAGTTGTATACATAATTTTTTCGACTACCACATATTTATGCTAAAAAAGTTACAAAACCTCAACATCATTTCAAATTGAAAACTCGTTAAAAATCATGTTAGTTACAATACGCTTTCAATGTTTTAAATTGAACGCTAAAGATCAAGTTAGGCATACTTTGGGTTTCCAAGGTATTATTAGTTTTAGTAAACAAAATCAGATTGTTGTGTCGCCATTATTTTTTGCTTTTTCCACGAAAGTATCGTTTCGGTGCATTGTATTTTTAAACATGAGCGACGAAAGTGATGTCCCTGATGATATTCAAAAAGCAGCGGACGCTGCTACTCTTCAGCTTCTACCTGAAAAATCAAGAAACTTTACGAAAATGAATACGAACTTTTCAGGGCGTGGTGCAACGGAAGGAGGTTCGGAAAGTATCAGAAACTGCTATTTTGGCCTATTTGGGTGAAAAATCCAAAGTATTAAAATCGTCGACCCTTTGGTCCAAATACTCTATGTTAAAGTCGACATTGGTAGCAAAGGAAAACGTTAATACTGGAAGATTTCCTAAGGTGCCTAACAATAATAAAATAACAATAAGGCTTATTTAATTATGATTTTATAGGTAACGGCTTTTTTTAAACGACGAAGTGAGGGGTACAAACCCAAAAAGGCGAAGGTTTTTACGAGGGAAAAGTAACCACCTTTTTAGTAGAATCACCTGATGAAAAATTGTTACTAATGAAAGTAGTGTTAATTATGGGATTGTCAGGTGCATGCCGACGAGATGAACTGACCAAGATGAAAATCGACGACATAGAAGACAAAGATTCTTACTTAATCGTGAAAATTCCAGATTCGAAAACCAAAATTCAAAGAACATTTACGGTACCTTCCATTACGGAAAATATATTTAATCCTGCTGAAATTTGCAGAAAATACATGGCACTACGCCCAAAACACGTGGAACATCGGAGATTCTTTTTGCAGTACAGATATGGAAAATGTACGGTTCAAGTTGTTGGAATTAATCAGTTTGCTAAAATGCCCAGCCTTATCGCCTCGTATTTAAAACTGCCAAATCCAGAGTGTTATACAGGCCATAGTTTTAGAAGGTCGTCAGCTTCTTTGTTAGTTGGTGCGGGGGCTGATATTTTAAGGTTGAAACGTCTCGGAGGATGGCGGTCTTCAACAGTCGCAGAGGGATACGCAGAAGAATGCATCGAGGAAAAAGTAAATTCTGCAAGTCAAATTCTTTTAAACAAAAAAAAACAGAATTGAAGCAGGGTGAAGTTAAGTACATTTCAAATGTAGTTGATTACAGTGTTTCGTCCTCTGTACCATCGACTTCCGGTGGTATTGTTATTAGCAATATTAGCAATAGTACTATAACCATAAATTTGAATAAAGAATAAAATGTAATATTTGAATTTAATAAACTGTTTTGACAGAAGCGTGCAAAAAAGTGACAGATGAGTTCAAAAAAAATTTTTTTGTATTCGCTCCCCAAACTGGTTACTTTGGAAACTGTCTAGGATCCTCAAAATGGCCATTTAGAGGCCTTGTACTTAAAGTCGTCATGGCAACATTTTAGCGGACTCAAACATTAGTTGCCATAACGACTTTAAGTACAAGGCCTCTAAATGGCCATTTTGAGGATCCTAGAAAAATACATTTTCGCGCGGCCTCCTAATATAATGCCGCGTTAATGGTAATTGAAACTTCATATTATAATGTTTGGAGAGCTAATACAAAAAAACGTTGTATGCAACACGTCCTCAAATGGCTTTAGAGGACTCATCTTCATATTACGGACTCGGCTGCGCTTCGCTCCGCCTCGTCCGGAAACATTACGACTCGTCCCCTAAAGCCTTGCTTTGAGGACTAGTTACATAAACTACTATTATTGCATAGTATGCAAAAACAACATGCTTTTGACGTATGGAAAGTGTCAAATAATAGCCTCCTTTAGGAAATGGTAGTCGAAAAAAAACCATTAGTGGATGCAGATTTCAAAAACGTAATTAGCTGAAAAAATCTTCTAAATTTTGAAAAGAAATTTGACAGACAATTGTCAAATTGTTCCTAATGATAATATGACGTTGGTGATTTAGGCGGTACCTTTCGTACGATAGAAGTACCACTACTTGTCATTCTGTGCCCACTAATACATTACTTGACGTATTCAATCGATTTTGCGCGTGATATCTCGTATGTCTTAGCTAATAAGACGCGTGCTGTTGAGTTTCGGGTATTGTCTGCCCTATTTCGTGAACTTATGCGTTTCATTGCCGTGAGATTTAGTAGGGTCATTTAGGAACTTTTGCTGGCGTTCAGGTAAATAGTGTCATTTCCTCACACTGTGGTGCCAACATTGCTTATTAGCTTCTTCTATTTTGCTTTCCAAGTGAACAGCTTCGGGTTTGGCTAAACAGAAACAGCCCAGCGATATCTTTAGAAACTTTGCGTCGGATCCGTGATGGGGGATTTATAATTGAGGAATTACTGCATCTTCGTGTTTTTCCATCCTTTAGTGTCAGTTAGTAAAATGGAAATTGAAAAATACATCAGCTGGTGGATGTATTAGAGAGCAGATCTTTAGGGTAAGCCCAGTGGTTGAATAGTTGTAGAAAATACAATTTTCATTTCAGTCTTAGATGTCTTTTCATGCGGTTACACCTCCTAAATATGGTGCGTAAAACTCGGGAGAGAACGTTGAGCCGATTTACACCAAAAGTAAGTAGTTCTTAAGCACTCCTCGTCTATATACTAATGGCATTCCATTGTTTCAGGGCTTTTTCTTTTTGGTTTTATATATATACATTGTCGTATTTTCATATTTTCGTGTTGAAAAAATTGCGGAATTTTGCATGCTTCCTCGATTACTTCTAATGGCGTTTTTCTTTGCGGATGGATTGTGGGATTTTGTTATGCATTTATTTGCGATTACAGTTTAGCTTTAACTTCGCTTATATAGTGTGCACTCTTTACTTAAGTTGGTCCCATTTCAACCAGCACCTATGCGAGATTAAAGATGGTGGATATTGGAGTCAACCGCAATTCAAAAATGTGCCGATGCGAATAAGTATATAAAACGACGATAGTGATGTATAAGTGTATTTCCTGCGTACCTTGCGCTTTGTTTATTCGTGGATAAAACTTACATTTCAAATTATAAACTACATACGATGCTGTAAACGCAGCGTGTACACGCCGCGGGGTTAATATTGGGTTTGACTCAATTACGTATGTCCTTTATGTATCCTATATACAATATCTTACTTAGCTAAGAGGAACTGCCTTTTTTACATGTGCTTTATCTGCATGTATTGAAAATATAAATCTAGTTAATTGCGTCGCATTTATGTCTCGTTCTTACTATAATAGATTACAGCTTATCAAAGAGCCTGCGTCTAACAAGTGTATTATTTATACAACCCCTTTATTCTAAGTTACGATTGCCATATCACCGGGGAATCTTCCAACTTAGATTCGCTAGCAGTGCAATAAATCAGTTGCTGGCACCCGTATTTGATTTTTATTATTTTAGTGTTAACTTACTCCCTTCTCCGGAGTAGCTCAGCCGGCTCGTTGAACGCTATTGCTTACGGGTCTGTGTTTAGGTATCCACAGCTCGCTATTCGGCTTACACTAAAATGTTGCGCTATTGTTGTCAATTTATTTTATCGCTATTGCATATTAGAGCATTTAGCGGTGACAAGCATTTATTGTTTTTATTGTACCACATACTTCCGTTGGAGCTCGTTTTATATTACTTTTAAAATATTTCCACTTGTTTTCCAGTTTTGTCATTTTCTCTTCTTTTTTAGCAATTTGTTTAGACACTCCTAGCGTTTTACCTTACACTTTCATCCTTCAACTTTAATTATTCATCTTTTTTCCTGCACTGTTAACTGTTTATTTCTACGATGCATGAAAAGCTGTGTATACAATAATAACTTTTGTAAATGAAAAAACTTACAGTATTTTTGTACTAAACCCTTTTAAATAAATGTCTATTGCAAAGTTCCAAAAAATTAAAGGAAATGATCGCAATAGCATTAGAAATGCTGAGCATTTTGTTTAATTTAAACGAATGCTGTATACCTATATGTAAATCAATATATTTGTCTAAAATGAATTGCTCATCTTTGTTGAAATATTATGCATTATCCTTCTTGAAAACTAATAAAAACGTCCACTTTTACAAAGCATAATCGCAACTTGTCTCAGTTATTGCTTCGGTTTTCGAACTGAAAGGGCAGACCTTTTCATACGACCATTGTAATTCGCAATGATACAACTCTGCTAAATATGTTTTGCCCGTTATTAATCGCACCGCTGGTCGGCTCAGACACAGTAATAAACAGACAATGGATTCGAGCAGCCATACAAATGTGCGTAAATATTACAAAAGTCCAACGAAATTGTAATCATCCAGTCGCTTAAAAATAAAATAATTTACTGTAACCAATATATTAACACCAATATCAAAATACATTTATCGCTTGTCAATAATACTAGTTTATTCCTAACTGTATTTTAATAACACAACGACAAATCCTGTTTCAGGGCCAGCGTTTACCATCCTCACCCTCCTGTACAGCCTGAACAGTTGCGTCAATCCCTGGATTTATCTGGCGTTCAATCGGGAGCTACCTAGGCTGCTTTTACGACACTACACGGCCACAAGCAAGCAGTATAGGACCACAGGGACAGGTGAGGCTTGTTTATCAGTTTCTTTTACGAACAAAATCACTATCTATGTGACGTGGCTGCTTTTTGCCACGTCTCCAAGATGTTAAACTTATGTAAATTACTGCTTCGAGTTGCAACAAGTAAATTTTTATCGGAAACGCAACGGCAACTATTGAGGTTTGGTCTCATTGGGGTACTAAAATTGTAGTTGAAATATGTACAAAAGTGTCAAGGAACTTTTTATCTCATATTTCGTTGCACACTCTGATTGGTTTTATGTGTAGCAGCAGATATGTGAATTATTGTGTATTATTTTCAATAACACAGATTCTCTATATGAAAATATATCGATTAACACAAATGATATTATCTAACGAGGTTAGCGGCAGAATCGATGTAGAAAACAAATTAAACTTGGGAGCTATGAAACATGATAACGCCGTATACTTGAACTATCAACTTTGCAACATTGACAGTTGTCACTTCTTCTCTAGACCTATATAAAAATCTTGCATTCACAAAATCAAACAAACGTACGAATGTAAGTCGTGTAATGACAATCGTCTAAACCAGAGAGGAAGAAGAAGAAGGCATGTGAGGATTCTGACAAAGATAAAATCAGAAAAATGTTTTTTGGCATCGGTTGATTATGTTAGTTTCAAATAGAGAAAGTATGTTAAAAATGAAATTTTAGACAACTGACACAATTAACCAATCAATTTAACCATGCCATTGTTTCTACAAACCATGGAATGCCTAATTTTATCAAAAATCATCAAAATATTCTGCCTCTCTGGCTCGATTTTGAACAGAAAATGAACACGATTATATGCGTCATCAGTCTAACAAAGAATGCCGAAGTAATAGGTTTCACAGATCAAAAACAGAAACCATATTGGTGAGATACATAAATTAAGTAAGATCAATGAAAGAGCAAACCTGATGCGATGGTAAGCCGGGTAAGCGTCTCGAGTTTCCAGGTGGAAAAGTGTTGTTCGATGCAGAGGAGTAACGTAGAACTCAAAGAATGAAAAGCTATTACAATATGCAATCAACAAACTCCTCGAAATGTTAAAAATCAACTTTAAAGAATGCATAAATAGAGAGGATATTTGAACACAATTGAAAATATAACCTAACAATGATTTGCTTGAGGTTCTTGAAATAAGGCTGTTTGCTACTTCACAATAGAGGTACGACCAAAATCAATTAGGGCTAGGGCGCCACAAATCGTAAAATTAAAAACCACCATTACTTCTTTGAGTTCACGACATCTCTAACCTTGGAGACATATCAGCCGAGTGGCAGAAAAAATGCTGAACTGAACCTTGGTCACTTACCCTTCCTTTCAGCTAATAATTACGCCAAAAATATGCGTTCTGCATATCTGCTTTACAACAGAAAGCAACAAACACACCCAATAATATCTAAAATACTATAATGAACACACCAAGAGACGAAATTCTGGTGCAGTAAGCTAAGACTAATTTCTACTAATTATTTTCCTATTCTACGTCACGATGATATATACTACGGAAATATTGACTTCAAATACGCAAATTACAGCAAAGAAGGTATTCATATTCCATGAAAGAGTTACTAAATCGTAAATACAGTAGTGCACACATTTAGAAATATTACAATTTAAACATAAACCGAAATCTAAGTCTACAAGTATCAAAAGGAACAGTAATTGGCTACATGAAACACAAAAATTACACAGAATACAGAAGTTGCTCAAATACATTTTAATATATCGGAAATACAAAATTTGTTCGCTACCTCAACATCATGGAGGAAAAAGGCAGTATCTAGCATTTCGCTTGCCAGATGTACGATACACGTAGAACAATAAAAAAAGCGGCATCATGAGCAGGTCAGCGAAAAATGCTCATAAGTGAGCACACAAGGGCTGGCGGCGTGGAATGTAGCCAGCGATAGAGAGACTTCATAGACATGTGATAGTTTGTTCCAATATAAAATCGATATTTGGCGCCGGCAGTAAATACGATACAGTAGAAAATCCGGAACCAAAAATGTACATATGCAAAGTAATCGACTTGCCTTGCATCCGGCACTATTATGCTTGCAAAATACCACAGTCACGAACGACAATAGCTTTACCACCTGCGGCAACCTTTATCGACACAATGAAACACTTCCTTGCGGCAACTTAAAAAATTGAGAGCGATGCGGGTCGAAAAACGAAGTTTGTAATCCACAGCCTCGATAATTCCCATCATGCGGGGTGTAACGGCAGAAAAAGGTAATTAATTTCCCAAGAATCTATACAGACGCTTATTGCAAGAAACACAATCTCTCCGCTGGCGCGGAGTCAAGGGCTTAATGTAATTCCCCAAGAAATGAGCACACGTTAGCTGCCTCGCGCTGCTCGATTGCATGCTACGCCATGCTTATAAAACGTGTGGATAGTATTGGGCTTGGCCCGATAAATCGACGAATAAATGAACTTCTTTAAAAAGGAAGCTACTTATACCTCAGTAAATCGTAGAAGTATTTAAGTAACGTGTACTATTGGAAGGTTATATTTACATTTTCCAAGAAAACTAATTAAACGGTACATAAAGAAAATGATACCCAAGAAATATTGCTTTTCGATCGACTATTGACTATGACCCATATTCTTACCTCATTTCCCCGATTTAAGCATGAGTCTATCATCTTTGCAGTGATCAAAGAACAGTGTAAAACAAACTTATACCATTACCATTGGAGATAAAACTAATTTTAGTTAATAATCATGAGGTAAGAATGCAATTACTATGGGCGCATTCAGACGACACAACCGTTGAGTGAGCGCTGAGCAAGAAAACCATAATACAATAGCGTAAACAGAAAAAATGAAGATTTGCAGTTCTTCCTGTAACTGAGATCAACTATATGCAACAAACTTGGATTGAGGAAAATCAGAACGCTGATGTTGGCCAGCAACTGTTTGATACCACACTTGTCATACATGAGCCATTCGATGCAAAACCAGGACTTCCCGGTATTCCAAAAATATAGTCAAATAGCTGACATAGAGGATCAACAGAGCTCCGACATGACTACTCACAGAGTACTACATGCCAGAGAAGACGTAGTTATAGTCTATATTAAAAATCATCTGGAGTAAAAGGCTTAATTCAACTTGAATCCTCAACGCCATACACAATATCAACCAATACATAGCAACAAGTAAACAAGCGACCCAATAATACCAGCACTTTCAAGTAATGAACCAAACAAGAAAGCTTTCTCTCAGTGGTCAAAATGGATCAGAAGGTTATAAAAGATGTGCAAAGGAAACTAAATTAAATGGATACCGCAGTAGATCTTTCGAAATTTCAAATGAAAGACAACGTGCAGAAGAATATAAAGTCTGGGGCATAAATAGTAAAAAAAGGGAAAACATTGCTTACAACTGAAAAAGACCTACAACGAAGAGATAAGTATACCTTGATTCTAAACAATTATCGAAATATCTGAAGCGACATATAAAAACTAAGCACTATTTTTGTATATAAGATGGCCTACTATCTAACTAAAAGAAACCGTTGCAACTCTAAACAGTCAATCGTGTACATGTGTACATACATATACAGCACCTTGTAGTTTCTTTTTGTTAATCCTTTTTTTCCAAATAACCGCTACATCAAAAATTGTATAAAGCTGCTTATCTTGACACGCAAACACCTCTGAACTTCAAACATTTTCATGCATCTCATTTTTTTTCGTCTAAGAAATGTCTTCGAGGCGCTGCATGTACTTCCTATAATAATTACGTCTGTCGCAACCTTCTCATCTTAATTTGATTTAAAGCTTCACAAAAAATGTATAAATGCACATATATTACACGTAAATAGTAGATAAAACTATAAACTTGTGACTAACGATGTATACACGTCTTTATAACTTTTAAATCCTAAAATGGAGCTAACATTATTGACTTTGTAGTTGACAACAAAAAAGAACAGCAGTATTTATTAGAAATGGGTTTATAAAATGTTCCCAAACATAAGGTTTCAGGAAGATGTAAGATCCCTCTTATGTTCACGAATAAGGGATAATCCCTGGCATGTCGTCTTGGCCGAAGCGCCCCATTATTTCACATCGTTTGTATATTTTGCAACGAGGTCGGTCGCAAACTCGCAACTCACGCTATGTTTTATTTATCTCTTTCTCTAGCCTGATCCTCCTTTTCGTTAAGGTATAAATAGATTCAAAAGTAATTATCTCATATCATTATCAACATTCATCAATGGTGTATGTCCTTTTATGAGCATTTTTTTTTAATTTTCAAGAACAAGTTCAGAACACTATGAGTTTGCGATCACTAGTTTTACCCCTTTTGTATTTAGTAGAATTCGATCAAAATTCTTGATAACGATATTCCACACTGCTAATATTGCTTGGAAGTAATCCTAAATTTTTCTAAATATAAATAATTGATTTTCAATCTTTACCTTTATGTAATGGTTAAACATTTGAAATAATGAGGAGTTCTAGACAAGGCTGTTCTTTATCATACATTTTGTATTGTCTCAACTACGTTTGAGAGAAATAGAACAACAAATACTAAGGAGCAGGAATCGCAGTAGCTAACCACAAGTCTTTGATCCTTTTGAAGAGCTTAACGATGCCCAAATAATTGCAGCCACCAAAGAATACCTAACGAAGGACGCACAGAGAAAAATCGAGTGTAATGTGGCGACGTTCTGCAAGCATATCATCCCTATATGCTACAGCCAAGTGTCAAGAGAGATTACTGAAACAATACAAAACGATGACAAATGGAAACAATAGAGCGTATAAAAACGATTAGTGGTAATTAGAGAAGTCATCGAAATGAGGACTGTTGAGAAACCGGAAAAGAAAAAGCTCAAACAATTTAGTATGGGAATACCGGACTTGTTAGAACCAACTGGACTGACCCTCTGACAAATGAAGAAGTCTTCAGAAAATCAGAAGGAGAAAGTTGAAAATAATAGAAAAGAAAAGGTAAAGTGAGGTCAGCCTGCATCCTGCAATTATTGATTAAATAATTAAATACCTTAATATCTTCCCTTCCATTGTTAAAACAAATAACAATGAAAGAGAACTCAAAATTTTAGCAGATTTGATAAAATATTTCAACAAATAAATTCCTTTTAAACAAGCTGTACTTTACAGTCAGTTCAAGGAGCTTATGGAGCAGAAGAAATTACTAAAGGGTCAACATTATTATTGACACAGACTTTGCAACACCGAGTTACCCGAGTAATAAAATTTTGGAAACGGGATCGAATGATCTTGGGTAGAACAGTATTGCTGAAATAGAGTGTCTGGATAAGTCACAGGTCAATTTTTAGTGCCGGATCATTGGTCACCAGAATGATAAGGATGAGGGCGCCCAAAATCCAGAACTCTTCGACTAAGAAGGATCCCTGATCCTCCAAGTTGGAGTTGTGGATCTCAAAAGACGCAATCAAAAGTCGCGGAATAGCTTGAAATGATTCCAACTGAGTAAAAAGACAGCGAATTTCAAAATGTGGAACAAGGTTTCTCTAAAAATACATACGAAACGCTAACTGAAATGAAGAAGTTGAATATAGATATTGTAATAGTCACATGTTACAGACGAAAACTATGCTTAAAACAAACAAAAACAACACATAACAATAATTTGCGGAGTTTGTTTGCTAGTTCAAAATGAGATACGGTAAGAATTAATTAGGGTGAGGGCGCCACAAGGTTAAAATCGAACTCCAGGTCTTCACGACCTTGAAGGAACGTCAACGGAGTCACATAAAAATGGTGAGCTGGACCTCGGCCACTTACCTTTGCTTTCAGCTAATAATTTCATTATAAAAACATGTTCTGCAACTCGGCCCTACAACAGAACACAATAAAAACACCCAATAATATTTAAACACTAAAGTGTTTCATTAAAATGAACAGACGCAGTTACAAGAAATTCTGGTGCAGTAACCATAAGACTTATTTCAACTATTTATTTCCCTGTGTGGCGCCACGAGAATACAAAATGCGTAAAGATTGACTTTAAATACTCAAACTCTGAATAAATCGTAAATGCAGTAATACACACGATTAGTCGGTAACGCTACGAACATAAACCGAAATATAAGCATGCAAGCTTCTCAAAAGGGACGGTTAATTAGTGACACAAAACAGAAAAATTATACAGCCTACAAAAGTTACTCAAATATGTTTTAATATAACAGAAATTCAGAATTTCTTACAATACCTCAAGCCATGGTAAAAACCAGTGCCTCAGCAGTTTTCTCACCAGATATACGATACACGTAGAACAATCGAGAAGAAGGTGCCATGATCGCAATTGCCGAAAGGATGCTTTGACGGAGATGCAATAGAAGGCGGCTGGCGGCAGTGGAAGCTCCCAGTTCCGATATAAAATCTCTATTAGGCGCCGGCAGTAAGACGAAAATCCCAGAACATAAAAACAATATGCGAGCATGCATAGCACAACTTAATAAATTCGAATTAAATCGAGTTCCCCCACGACAGGTAATGCTATGCCTGCAAATACCACAGTCACGAATCACAACAGCATTACCAATTGCGGCAGTTCTAATTCCAAACAACTAAAAACACCTCTGAATAAATTTTTATAGATGATTAAACCGCCTTGAGACAGCTTGCGGAGTCGAAAGAGTTACATACTCACTGGAATGAAACTCGACAAAGACTCGACTAACAGTCGCAAAAAAGCAAATTTGCAGTCCACCGGTTTCGTTAATTCTCTCTCGCAAAGCGTAACGCTAGAAATAAAAATCCAAGATGCACTAACAGCGAAATAGCTTCTTCGGCAATAAATCTTTTTTGCTGAATTAGCGATTTGCAACGCGGGGCGTTATAGTTTTGCGACAAACTGGAGTCATGCTTTTAAATCTTGCATAAACAAGCGGACAGGGCATACGGTTAGGGGGGGGGGAGGTGCCTACAATCGCTCTTCGCCACGGCAAAAGACCTGGCAGGGCCCTTGGTTTCCATGAAAATAACTTGTAGGAAAACTGATTTATTTTGTCAGCTCTAGGTCTATAATTGTAATAATCAGATATAGTTACCACGATTAAACTAAAGCCAATAATGTTAGCTCTTATGTACTTTACTAATGGGATAAGTACATTGTTTATACATCGATGACATAGTACCAGTTCTGGCGCTATCGAAAAATGCACTGAAAACAATTCGCCGAAAAACAAATTAGCGAAAGGTTTTTTTAAAATAGTAATTGAGGAATATACAATTTACTGAAAACCAGATTCACCCAACCACAAATCATTGAAAGAAAAATGTATCAAAATTTTGTATTTTAAGAATATTCTTCTTCCTCATCTTAATATAGGCAGTTAGTGGCAACTACAGTAGCTTCATGAAGTAACTGATGTTGCTAGCTTTTGGAACACTCCATACTTATTTCGTCACCAAATTGTTTATACTGTAAGAATCTAATTTTTTTAAATCGCACAAGAATCTTTCAGTGAATCTCACGATAATCTTTTTCGAAAACAAAATATATAAGGGTAAGTGCGGATTACCACCGATATAAATTTAGATCCGACTAAAATTACCATCGCCGTGATCTAGCACCAATGTGGATTACCACCGACTTGGATTACTATCGATGTCGGTTTACGACTGACTGAAACTACCAACAATTTAGTTTACCACAAACTTTAAAATTTTTGTGGCAAATATATAAAGTTCCCCCAAACTAAAACACCATCTTCTTGGTTTTCAATCGATGTGGATTTACATTCCACTGGAACTACCACCGGCGTAAATTACAACCGCCCTAGTTTACCTCCGACCGCATCCGACAGCAGTTGCTAGTAGCAATTTTGGCAGCTTCATAAAGTAACTGATGATATTCCTCTTTGCAAAGCTTCATATTTAGTCACAAAATTGTGTATACTGTAATAAACTGTCAATGTTACGTTTTAACTCGTAAATAAATTTGTTTTTTTTTTAAATGATAACTTATGTCATCTTTACTTTTCCTTCCTGCGCCCTCCCTGCTAAAGTTGGATTTTCACTCGTACGCAGAATGTCACTGACGCAAAACTACTTGCGCGTAGAAGTCAACATTGTCATTTTGACCGGAAGACTTCGGATTTGGCAGTCAGTTTTAAGGTTTTACTTTATGTTATGATTGTTAAACAATAAATACTAGGGCAGTATAATAATTGGTTAGCCTCCACATATTTTAATTATATAAATATAAATGTATACTCAAAAATTGGCAACACTGAAAATGTAAAGTCCATCTGTGAAATAGCTTGTTAGCACCTGGTTAAAGAAAACGTATGTTGTATTTCTTTAACAATGGAAAATAGTGACCATTGTGCTGTTATTTAATTTTTAAATTATATCTTTATAATATAAAAAACTAGAGATTAATAAATAAGTAGTATTTTATTTATTATATTACTTGTACCGAGACCCGGGTAGAAATCATTTTTAAGTTATAAAAATTGTGGCAGCAATAAAACATTATTCCATAGTGAGTAGAATAAGCCCAAAACTTCCTGGGCAGTTTTCATTATGTAGCTACCTAACAACGAAACGAATATTATAAGAAATTTCAATCACTTATTTATTAACTGAGGTCGTGGAAAAAAAATCTATACGTTTCCAGTGTTGTGGTGTTATAACCCTCGGTGCTTTGTAACTTGTGCTATAACTTTCAAGCTGCGAGCTAAAAACGCATGTTTTACGCCGTTGATAAATAATAGTATATTACGTTACAAGATCGGTAGTGCCTTAGAACAGGCCGAAAAAGAAGTTAGAAAACCGAGATCCGAAGAGCCGAGTTTTGCTATTTTTTAGGACTGTTTTAGTAAAGCACTTAACGATCGAGTTTCGTATAACATTGTTTGCGCTATCAACTAATAAAAATAAAAACTATTGCAATAAAATTAAAAAATAAAACCGTTGAACATGGCAAAGATTGTTAGCCTAAATAAATCGGGTGATTATTTTTTCTATTGTAACTAAATACAAAAAAAAATGTTCTATAACAGTCCTAGGACCGGTATGTTCATAACGGGCTTGTTATTTTATTGTTGTCATACCAACCAACAAGGATACATGAAGTTGCCCTTATCGTCACAGGTAACGAACCCGAAAAGAAGTAAAAATATGTTGGTACGAAAAATAGTAATTTATGTATTTAGTGTGTAAAGACAACCATTTTAGCATGAGGATGCGAGTTTCGTGCCGAGCGGTAGCGAGGCGCGAAAAAGCAACCGAATACCAAAATGGCTCCTTACACTCGAAATACATAAAAAAAATTCTACGGTCCTAAATAAATGACAAAATTATTAAATAATTTAAATTTCTTGCTAACAGGCAACCAGAAATATGTCACTTATACTGTGTTTAACACACTATGTACTTGTACTGTATAAAAACGTGGAATTTTAGTGGAACACGAAGCGTTTTAGGAAAATAATTAAATTGAGGTTCAATCAATCTTCAACTTCACAAAAACTTGCAAACTCAATAAAACCTTTGCGTGATGATGAACGCGCCGTGATGTAATTGCCAATAATTTTTTACAGTTCCAGAAAATTGACGAATTACAATAATAATCAGGGAGCCATGGCAGTGTGTAAAATAAAATAAAGTCACGTGATCATTTCATTAAGAAATTGTTTACGTGGTTGCGATTTTAAAATGGTTACTAAGAAAAAATGTGTGAATCGCTAACTTTTCGCATTGACAGTGAGCTTTTAATGGTCAGATTTAGAGGTGACCGTAGAAAAATATTATTTTATTTTATTTTATTTGTAATGGCAAGCTTCTTGATTGGCCACCGATAGCGGGCGTAATATGTCTTTTATGGACCGAGGGCATATACACCTTCTAAGCAATATTATATATCCAAAACTAAATAAATAAATAACAACACCAACAATTTACATAGAAACTATAGCACACCCAAATTTTACAGCCCCAGTATAACGATGACGTAACAGCCTTGGCACATACTGAATACTGAATTTTGTCCATTTCAAAAACCAAAATAAAATAAAACGTATTTACCACGTTCATAATCAACATTATACCCCTCGAAAAATTTAAATCGCTCTACTTCGCGTCGTGATTTAAACATTTCTTCGTGCTATAATCTATTTATTATGCTACTATTTATCTTATTCCATACTGTAGGTTTCAAATTCAAGGGTTAATTAGCTAACATTCATTTAATGCCATTTTTGTTATGATGGTAATAGTACGAAGACTATCTACTGTCTAAAAACCGCGTGCTGCACTGTTAACTACTAGAACGTTTTGAGTCCGAAGTTGAAATTGTACGAACTTTCACGACAATGCATTTCTACAGCAATCGGTTGCACGTTGCTACAAGCTGCACCGCGCCGGTTCCGTCGACTTGTGTTCACGAGCTGGAACAGTCGCGTTAATAAATACTTCTACAAATTTGCTTCAATCAGTAGTAAATCCATATTGTGGTAGTTCGTGTCGGTGGTAATCTACTCTGTGGTAATTTTGAATCTAAGCTAAGCTCAAGTAAAACCACTTAATAGTATTTCATGCGGTGGTGTTTAATACAGTTCTGAGAGAGGTGGTAGTAGTCCATATTGGTGGTGATCCACATCGTTAGTACTTTATACGACCCATATATGAACGTTACGCAAAAACAACTTTGGAAATCCTGCCGCACAGAACATTAGCATAGATGACAATAATTAATACATAAGTAGCTGGCTGAAGTGTAATGTTCCAATATGTTAAGAATATTTGCAGCTATTTGTTGAAGAAATCCATTTTAAGATTAAAGAATAGGTTAAAAGTGTAAAATATATTTTTACTATTTTACGCTTTCTACTGCAGTTGCTGCAACATATTTTAAGTGAGCCACCACGAACCTGCGTTTCTCCCGATTTTAATAATTCGGTGGCAACTATAGCATCTTTATGAAGTAATTTATAGTACTAGCCTTTGCAAGGCTTCGTATTTCTTTAGAAAATTGTTTATACTGTAACAAAATGCCAGTATTCTATTTTAACCCGTACATACATTGGAATTCACAATTGTAACTTATACGATTTTTTGTTACAACGTTACGTATTTTGGTTGGTTTTGTAGGGACGTCGTTTACCAGTCTACGATTCGCGGACTGTGTTAATGACGTATATGGCTTAAGCAACTTGCCATGCTGTAAAGAATCCGGATAGATTGTATTTCCGTTCTGTGGTATTTTGGTTCGGTGGTAAATTCTACAAATTCGCTTCAGTTGGCAGTAAATTCATATGGTGGTGATTCGTGTCGGTGGTAATCCCTCTATGGATATTTTGAATCGCAGATAAACCCGGCCGATGGTAATTTACATGTTTGTAAATATCCAAATAACACAAAATGGGTAATATTTTATGCGGTGGTCTTTAAAACAGTTGTCAGAAGGTCGGTGTTAGTCCACATCGGCGGTACTCTATACAACACCTTAAAAACTAATATAATGAAAAATGAAAACACGAGACAATGGAGACAAAGACGACAGAAGAAATTGGAATCTTATCTGAACTGAACCTTGCCCGAACTATTAAAATAATATTTCAGTCAGACTAGTACGGATAAGATATCGCGGTAGTACAGCAAGGCCAAGATACACCGACAATAGCGTAAGGTAGGCCTACCTTTAAAAATTGGGGTGGAGAGGGATTGGAAAAATAAGACTAGGCAGGAATAGAAACGCATCATTAAGGAGGCCAAAACGAGCAGCTGGTGTTTGATCATCATAGGTGATCTTTGGTACAACGTAACTTATCAACAAAAACTTCAACCTCATATTGTACTTTCGCAGAACTGTGTTTTGGTGGATTGTTTCTGATAACCCAGAACTTGATACATAAGTATCAATTCAAATTACAGTATATTTAAACTATCTTCTTCCTTCTTCTTTTCAGCTATTTGCCAACTTCTGTACATACTTATAGTGCTTCCTTAATTCATTTTATTAACAAAAAGGAATTCCAAACCGCACTCAAACTAATTCCCAAGTTAGGAAGAATCTATGGTGTTCTTTTCAGCAGATACTATACACTTGTAAATAACACTATGAACATTACTCTGACACAGGTAACAGCACAAGTAACTCCTCAGGTGTTGTGGAGTCCACTTCCTTGCGGCCCTTCTCGCGGTGGTCGCTGTGCAACAACGCGCGAGCGTCCAAATCGCCCGCGAGGCCCCTGCAGCGCCACTACGCAGCCCAGTACAACGCACGCCGCTGGATCGTGACAACAGCCACCTGAAGGTTGCCATTTGGTGAGTTCGGCTGCGACAACCTCGAAGAGCCCTCCGGGTCTTCTTCACATGGCGATCCCGTCACCGAACTCACTGAACTGGAGATCGAGTTCGCGGTGGTGCAGGTGGAGGTGAACGAGTCTGTGATGTAACCTAGAACCTAGATGCTAGCCGCATAGGTTGATAATTTTGCGCACATTGTGTGAAACTAGTTTGTTAAAGTTGTTATGTTTAAGTACCGTTCATTGGTGTTTTCTTTTATCGGTCAGGGCGGAAGCGACGAATGTACAGTTCGAGATATTGTTGGTACTTATATAGACGCAGTTGATTTTGTATAAGTGTTAAACGTTCAGTGTTGAAGCTCTTTACCTAGATGGAGGTTGTGTGTTATATTTACGCTGCCAGTTGTTGAGGAACATCACTTGTCTACTCATTTCCAGTAGAAGCTAAAATATTGGAAAGCTTTAATCATCAAACAAGCAAGTAGTAGGTAGGTACGTAACCCAGAAGATTTTCAACAACTGGCAGTATTGTACTATTAATTTCACAATTTTGTAATAACTTAGCTTCGGTAAGTTTGCTTTGTTTGCAAGATATTTGTGTAAGATTTTTCTGCAAACGAATGGTTTTTCGTGCAAGCTGGACTATTATCAACTAAATTTCATCAATATACCTTCAGTTACATCTTTCTCGGCAGTATACCTCATGTATATTGACCCATTTATTTCAATTGCATTAAACCATAATAGGATACTAAGGATGACAAATGCATTAAACATTTGGAAAACATTAAAGAAAATGAAGTCGCTCAAAAAAACACATTTATTTAAAACAATGTTGTTGATAACATACTTGAAAGATGTTTGCTGCAAATGGGAAAAGCAGGGTCTTAAGCTGAATTTGCAGGTTTTTAGTTACAAAAATCAAAAAGGTACTAAAGTATAAAGGATGTTTATTATCATCGTTATTATTAGGGCGCCACCGAAGCCCCAAGTCAGAAAACAAAAAGCATTGGGGAAATGTGAAGAATCGATACGCTAAATGAACCTATCCTTGCGTTCATGTACTTGGAAGTCTTGCAATTCCTGAAAACGCGACTGCATTTCGCTTTACAATGAACGTAGACAGGATGTAGTCTGATAGAACTATATTCAACACATACAAATTACAGGATTACAGATTACAGAATTCCTTAAAAGGTGACGTTATGGCAGTACATTCTAAGGTAAAGTAATTTTCATAAATTTGCCGCAAACCAAAGAATATACCAAAGAGCTTTTAGCCCTCCCAGAAGGTAAACAACTCAAACCTTGTGCCCGTTAATCGGACGATTATCAATACCACCTACATCAGTAGCATAAATGTATTTATAACCAAAAACACCAGGCGTTAAATGGGTGATTTCGGCTATAATTCAGTAAGTTATATACAAAATCTGAAGGCAGGGGCTGATCTTCAGCTCGACGCAATACGAGTATTCCGGGCGATAAAATAAGAGTCGTTGAAAGCTTTTGCTAATCCTCGGACTCAAAAATATGTATCATCGGGACCGCTGGACTGGTAGGAACAAGCAGCTCGGACGCGAATGGGTTGGGTTACGATACATGCTTCTAGATCCGGAAAAAACCGATAATGAAGCTGTTCGGTACTCCAGTCACGTAATTAGAACTTCAATTCAGCTTGCTGGCAAAGAAGTGAATAAAATCCGGCCAAAGCCGTAATACTGCTCCAAGGGCCGATAAAGGTACTTCCAACAGACACTCTCACATCACGCGTACAAGCCACTGTCGTAGTGCAACCTCACGCTTTGCTTGCTTGTTTATCTCTATCTTCTCTCTCTACGTTCGAGACCGCCTCGTGCTCAAGCCCTCGACGCGTTCACATCTCTGCCGGTCTAAAATCAGCGGCGTGCAGACAGAAATTACAAGCGGGATAAAATAAACCTAACTATGCATTAATAAACTCATGATTTATAGCCAATCAGTAGTCATACAGCTTGCGACAACTCAACCTCACTTTTTATTACTACGATCCTTATAATACTCTTTCATATCTTTTTAAAAATCTGCCAACTCTATCTAAAATTATAGATGGATATAGGCCCGCAATCTCTTTTCCAAAACCCTTGGGGCCAGTTGTATTTCGGATTTCACAATTTTGCGGATTCCAAAATAAAGGTAGTGCCTCCAATGAATAAAAAAAGACTACAAATACTACTATAGTTTTTTTATATAACAATATATTGATAAATAAAATAAGAGGTTAATTATAGCCCATAACTGCTCAAGACTGACTACTGAGCTACTCTGGATGTCAGTAATGGATCACATTCCCACGTTACACCTTGAGTGGCGTGGCGAATGAGTGTGAAGTTGATCATCTGTTAGCGCACCAAATAAGATTCGTTATGTAGAGATGGCCGACACTCCATTCATAAATTTAACACCGGTCTTAGTACTTACTGTTAATCTCACAATTGTCAATTTGTCAGAGTCAGAGCATAATTTAAAGAAATGAAATTGCCATATACTCGTCGCTGCCTGTACAGTCAGTAAATCCCGTTTTGTAGAAGTGCAATCATTGCACTTGATGCCTTTAGGGATCTTACTAATAATTTCTTGCGGTTCCTTTGTAAGATAAATTAATTTGTTTGCTTCGATAACCGCCTCTTTGTCTTTTTTATTACTTTCTGCAAAACAAGCGCACTTTTTCTCTACCACAACTTTTTAGGCGAGCTCGAGCAAAAAGATCTGGGGATTTTCCGTGCTGGAAATGTTGCCGCCTCGAGAATTAAGCACATTGGGAAGCCTGACTGCAATAAATAGCAGCGCTTTGTTTGAAATTATGGGTCTTTCTGGATTTTAAATTATCTTAATTTATCAGTAACATGTCTACCTTTTCATCAAATTAACTACATTGGTTTTTACTGTTCAAATCGACTTCAATCGGCACACAGTGTATGTAAAAATCAACAGTGTAGTGCGTTTCCTAGAAATAATTATTACTGTACGCAAGTTCAACGCTAACGTCTATGCGAATAATTTTCAATTTGGGTACGCCGACAAGGCAGGTTGGCACTGCAAATTTAATGGATTCAGTTGCAAAAGCCACGATATGTACAGTATCTGTAACACACTAAGGGAGCATAAGTGAAACTTTATATTCAAATAGCTTCAGTGTTAATGAATTCATCGCACAGTATCAACAATGATTGTACACCCAAACCGCCTACTATAACACATCCCAATGTTGTGTACAATTAATTGTGATAGACCCTGAACTACAATGTTATCGTCTTTCCACTTTAAACTAATATGTTATTAAACTGCCGCTATACCAAAAAAGAATAAACACGCTTAAGTTGCAATAGTTTCTACGTTGGAACGTCGATGAAGCTTTCAAAAACAGAGCAATTCTGCTAAAACATAGCTACGCACGCAGACGTCTGCAAACCTCCTTAAACTTATTAAGTTACTCCCTCTGAGCGTTGAAAAATCGCCCGCCAAAACAGTTTCGTTGTATTAAGCGTAAAAACGCTTTCTGGGAAGCGTTCGCACTCTCTTTTGATTAATTTTACAATTCTGGAGATACATATTGATCCTTCAAATGCAGTTATGGAGCGAGGATATTTCCATTATACTTTTCGCTCCGCAACATGAGGAGAAATATTGTTCTTTAAAAAGGTAGCATTATTCAGCAAATACTCAACCTGGGGTTGAAATAATCAGGTAATTTTAGCAGCTGGAATTGCATTATTGTATGCAATACTAGCTACAAATGAGGGAAAAAACCATTATTTTAGAAGAAACTCTAGAAAACACTCTAAGTTTCAGAATACTCGATTCAAGAATATAAATGACCTACATGGCGGCATCTGGAATTGCAAAATCAAGTTCTATAGAAACCTGGAAGATTGAAGTTTAACACTATTGACCAGTGTTTAGAAAACTAAATTTGACAGCAACAGTGGCGTGCGAATTTAACTATAAAGTAGGTATTATAAACCGCCAATCATCCTATTTCGTGAATCAAATTAAGTAGTTGAGTGATTCTATATATTTTAACTACATTTTACTATATTTCTAAATTTAATAAGTAACACAATACGTCCTTTTCAAGCTATTCAATTTTTTTGCGCTATCGGCCTATTTTTATTTTTGGGTTGGTTATCTGTAACAAAAAAAAAGGCCATAACGGTAACTATGACTGTTATAGAATATTGTTTTGTTTTGTGTAGGTAATATCCATATATAGTGCTATTATACAGAATGCGAACATAGGCAGTCAAATGATCTTGAATACAGTTTATGGGCTTTGTATGCGTTAGCCTGAAATAGAGCTATATGCGATTAACATCTAGCACCCGCAGAATGGTGTTTTGTTTTCAGAAAACACTGAATCCTAGGATACTAGATTTTAAATCGTATATGTCTATTTCTGTCTAACTCATACAAAGCCCATAAACTGTATTCTAACTCATTTGGTTAAATATGTTCGCATTCTGTATATTAGCACTGTATAACACTATAAGTACTCAAAGCTATGTCGATTATTTTGAGGTGGTAGGCATCACGAAGGTCCATTGTGGTTGGGTACAAATAGACGAGTTGCAAAGCAACGAGTCCTATTACAAACGCAATGCAGATGAGTGATGCCACCCCAAAAATAATCTACCTAACTTTGACTACGAATAGTACTCGGAGGGACGGTGAACCAAACCCATTTTTTCAAACTAAAAAGGCTCAAAATGTAGTTGCACGTGTTAAAAATCATTTTTGTAAACATCTTCAATAAAGATCTTAATTTTTTCAAAATAGTCACTAGAGTACTTTTACACTATTCGCTGCAATTCGGTACTACTACAATAGTCACTACAGTTTATTTTCGTTGACTATGAAATGCAAAATCTTATGTCTTCGTTTGTCCACTTTTGACAGATAAACTGAATAGTCGTTGGTATTTTAATTTTTATTAGTAGATAACGCAGGAAATGTTATACGAGACTCGATCGTTAAGTGCCTTATTGGAACAAGCCTCAAAAGATAGCAAAACTTGACCCTTCGGGCCTCGCTTTTCTAACTTCTTTTTCGGCCTGTTCTGAGGCACTTGCCTGCCGATCTTGTAACTATATTCATATACAAAAATCTAATCAGCTGTAAAAAATGTATAAAGTAACCGCCACTCGTGATAAAAAACTGCAGAGCAACTCAATTTTACTAAGAAACTGGATTACAGTAATGCCCCAAAGGATAAACCGGTTTTATTGACATCTTTATATTTCTTTGTAATTATTGAGATTTGGAATTGCGAGTGTTAAAGCAAGATACATAACTGTAGAAATGATATTGTAATAACAGCCTTGAGTATATAAAAATACAACTGCAAATTGGGCAATACAATAAACAGCATAATACCGATAGCAGACTACTACTTCTATTTAATTCAGTATCTAGAGTGAAACTGAAATTTCTTCTCTAGATGCTAATGCTAGAAACTCCGTCAGTTTCATAGTGGATGTCGTCTTTCTGTGAAAAGACTTTCGCGACAAGCCTCGCATTAAACCTCACAACATTGCCACCTGAATTCTCTTTGATTCCGAAAACCTAACGATTTCGTACAGTTTTCTTCCCAGGGGTTAAAATCGTCAGCTTTCAGGTTCTGTTTTCATCCAAAGAATTAATTTCGTCATCCACAGCCGCTTTCCATTCCCCCCACATGGCTTTCTGAACTCTTTTAGGTTCAGCTTCGGCTAACATTGCATATGCATTGAACTATTGAGGCAATTTGAGTTTAGTCCTATCTCACAGTATTGGACGATTTTGTTCTTGCCTTTTCTCTTTATCTCCAGAAGAGTCCATTTTATTGTTCACATCATTATCAACATCAACTTCAGACTTCAATTAAATACATTCGACGATTGCTTCCTCTTGTTTGAAGATTACATCCCTGCTGCAAATTACTTCTTTCTTTTTAGATATAAACGCAATTCCTTTTATACGCTTCCTATCCCACTTTTGACATTTCTGCTTCGGTATGTGCACAAAGCACTCTGTTCCAAAAATCTTGAGGTGATCGACTGCTCTATAGTGTCCTGACCACAATTCAATGGGAGTGTTTCCATTCACAGGAGTTGGTCCTGTCCGATTTAGCACATAAGCCGCGGTGCTTACTGCCTCCGCCCACAGTGCTTCCGATAAATCCTTAGCATGTAACATCGTTCTTGCTGCCTCTACCAAGGTGCGGTTTTCCCTTTCGGCTCCGTTTTGCGCAGGTGAATATGGCTTTATGATCCTATGACGCAGTCCAACCTTTCCAGTTATTTTCCTCAGTTCTTCATTGTCGAACTCTTTTGCTCCATCAGCTAGTAGTTCCTTGACGGTGTGTCCGGCAATCTTGAGTTCAACTAGAAATAACTCGCGCGTGTTCTTTACGTCATATTTTTCTTTCAGACAATATTCAGATCTGTAGTTTGAAAAATCATCCCCTAAGTCCACAAAGTAACGAGTGCCTCCCAAAGAAGTTTGTGCCATTGGCCCGCAAACATCTGCATGAACCAATTCTCTTAATCGTTTGATTCGATCAACCTGCTGTCATGTTCGTGTCTTCGGAAGATTTGCTCCGCAATTCAACGGTACACAGCCATTCCTTCAAGAGTGCTTGTACGATGTTCTTTTTTCATTGATTCCCATGCATTGATAAATTCAAAATATTCTGGCGGCGCGGCATAGTGTTCAGGACGCGGTTGAGAAACAACGAATCGGGAAGTTTCACTTTGTCCTCCTTCCAAGTTTCATCCTGCAATTCAAGTCACAATTTCTCCAGCTTAGCCATGCTATCCAAAGGTTGCTTTTCTCGCACCCCAAAGAACTCATTGAAGAGTCGGTCATGACGCTGCTCGGTTCTCGAAAATGCTATGCAATTTTTCCCACATATCCTATGCAGTGGTACACATATTGATCAATTGTCGTATTTGACCGTTTAAACTTGATAAAATAATATTTTGAGCCATGAACTCAGTTTTATTTAATGTTGCTAGGGTCTTTTCATAGTCTTCTTGCTTTAAAGTTTTGTTCGTCGGTTTCCTCAGTGAAACTTAACCTCGCACGGCACGCATCACGTCGTATGGCTGCAGTTGAATTCTTACTTGAAACTTCCAGTCCACCCAATTTGTCTGTCCCTCTAGCTTGTATCCTCACCGGAAGGTGTTCCATCTTACGGCAATATTGGACGATTACAAGCCCAGCTCGCCCTGAATGGTTGTAATAAAAAGTTTTCCGGCAGCTAGTCGAGAGGGCGTAGGCGCGTAGGTTATTTCGGGATTGTCCGCACACCGGGCAGGGCTCGATAACGTAATGAGATAAAATGCCTGAGCGCCACCACTTTTCGGATAATACTGAGAGATTTCTTAAAAGTGGAAAGAGAAAATCACCCGTATGTGTTGTTGATGCTGCTGCACCGACGTCTTTCCTTACGCTGTTGCGGATGGAACTTACCTTAAGTGATTTCCTACAGCTAGAATCTTTTACACTTAAATACAGGAAAAAACGCATGCAACAACCGTCAAATCCAAGAAAACAGAATAATTTAAATTCAATATATTAAAGTCAAACATGAAATTATTATGTACAATGATCACATCCGATTTAGTTACTTGAATCCTAAGTCCTACATAACGTCATGGTGTTTTACAAACTGCTAAATATTCTCATTCGGTAATCTTAATGTAACTATTTACAGGATTATGAATTCGTCAACTGATAATGACGATATTATCATTCGATAATCTTAATTTACTATTTACAGGATGATTTTGTGAAATGATACTATTTTGTCGTTATCTGAACGCTATATTAGGTCTTCCAAACATGCGTCACTTAATTTGCTTCCGCGACACTATTTCACTTAGCCAAAATCATGGCGTCTACTATTAATATAAATTTTACACAGTACCTTCTAAGATCCTTGCTGTGACTTGAGTTGTTTGATGTCCTTCCGGAATCGCGCTTGGGCGAGTCGCTGCAGTGAATCCGGGAGGTTGATTGAATGGACTGCAGCAAGCGGGGCCGCCGTAACTGCTTGGCGAATCCAGGGGAGAAAAATCGATAACACGGAATGCAAGCGACAGATGCTGCAGTGCGAGAACTTAGTTTTCGTGTCTGGTCCCTTGTGCAGGAAAATTCCGGAGTGCCGATATAACGAGACGAAAATCCGGTAAGCACTCCTGGTTAAACGACTCAAATCGATCCGGTTCCGTAAATTAAATCCTGCAGAATGGATTGCGAAGATATCTCCGGAAATTAGAATCGTCGTGGTCAAAACAAGCAAAGTACTCGACACCAAGCTACGCGGCTTGCTTCGATGTGGCAACTGAAGGAACCATCTCGCAGAAAAGTGTGCAAGACCCCTTTTAAAAGATCTGAAAGCGTTGTAGCGGGGAATTAGATGTTTACGACTATTGGCTTAAAATGGAGCATGTGATTAATTCGGTAATGTGTTTGACTGAGGCGCTACTGGCAAGATAGGCTGACTGATTTGTGCGAGAAGGAATTTACTGCGGAACACGTGTTAGTTTCATTCTCATATATCAATCTTAAAATGACTTTTACGACCTTTTTAATGGCCTAACGAGCGTTTTGATTGAAATCTCAAAATTATCTGCTTAACGAAATAACTTTTAGTGCCTTTTTGACTGATTTATGAGGCAACAGCTGGTCGTTTGGAACGGAATGAACTTCAGCTGTGTGCTTGTTTTGTTTGAGTAATTTATGAGAAAGCGATTGTTTGAACACGTAACGGAACATATGCTGCAAACGTTGAAATTCATCTAACGACATAACCTATTGAGATTTGGAATTGAGAGTGTTCAAGCAAGATAATTGTAAAAGATATATTTTAATAACAGCTTAGAGTATACAAAAACAAGCCGTGCTCTGTGGTTAAGCGTTCTTGCTACTGATCTAAAGGTCAAGGGTTCGATCCCCAGTCCCGGTGAGGTTTTAAAAATACAAAATGCGGATGAAAACCTCTACAGAATGCCATTATTTGAAAGTGATGTAAAGCCGTGGGTCCCATGTTACTACAATGTGTAGCATGTAAACAATCCCTTGCTAGGGTTGAAACTCCTTAGTCTCTGCAAAATTCTAACTAGGACTTTGACTATATGACCACAGCAGTTGGCGTGTAAGAAAGGTACCTGGTACTCCGTATGCCTAGACCTTGTCCATTAAAAACAAACATACAAAAACAACTGTAAATTGGACAATACAATAAACAACAACATAATACCGACAGCAGGCTACTATTTCTATTTATATCAGTATCTCGAGTGATTCAGCATTCAGTTTACACTTCAACAGTAATTAATCAGATATAAATCCTTCAGTTACGGCAGGATAAATTTTTATATTTTATTAACATTACAAACTGTTCTACTGTTTTGTTCGTTTGATGGGCTGCGAAGGATTTGTATTGCTCCTACGTCACATTTTTCTTCGTTACGAAGTAGTCTTCAAATTTCTTCTTAAATGTGTTACAATTTTATCTTTTTCTTGCCCAAAAAATATTTGACTAAAGCTATGGTATGACTTAAGTGCTCTATTTTGAACAAAACTGCAAATTACTTAAGACTTTGTTGTTATTGTCATAATTAAAGAAGTTGCAACAAAGGCTTTAAGTACCTTTTCCTGATGCACGAAGCTATATAATCTAAGGTATGGTGTTGTATTACGTATCATGCTTTCCACATTTGTCAACAGCACAGTCACATATACGTAACTGCTTAGTTGCTTACTCTTTCTTTAATTCAAATGTGTCGCTGTTAATTTTCAATTGAACCACCACGTCCAGTGTTGATCTTTGTCCCTTTTCACTCTAAAGTACTTTAGAGTGAGAGGGAGCAACGATCTGTCCGTACCCTGGAAAGGACAAATACATCAAATTGACATCAAGGCACCCTATTCCAGTCTAGCACGAAAAGCTTGAGTTTTGTTTTTAACAGTTTCCACACATGGTTACCTGTTTTTATATAGTTCTAAGTTAAGCAAGTTTAAAACAATAATTTGTGTGCAGTACATGTTACAAAAGAGAAACATTTATGTACCTGCTTCTTATGAAACCAATTTTTTCGGCTGTGACCAATTTGTTTTACTATAAAAGATCTATATGTAGTTTCTATAAAATGTTGTGAATTTATTGTGGTGTAATGTAAGAAAATATTTTTGTAGGTGTAGGGGGTAGGATAGTCAACCAGATGTGATTAAATACAATTTTATAAATTTACTCGCAGCCTTGCCTCATTTATTCGAACAATTACTCTACCGGGTACATTTCAGTCAGTGGCATTATCATATCAAAAAGTAAAAAACCCTTTGGTCCAATACGGCCCTTAAAAGTACTAACACATCTGTTATAAACTATTATAACCAATGTAACTTTAATCAGAATTCATATATTTGATACTGATACTGTATCTCTGATTTTCAAAATTTAACCACTTTTTTTGTATCATATGGCTTGTGGTAGAAAGCCTGGAGTTTTCCGGTTGCACGAGATTTTAAAATAACTTTCCAGATCATATCTACAGCACTCAACGTTACTGTGAAGCACACTACCTCATTTTGTACATTAAAAAACCTATCATGCTTTCATTTCTAGGTAAAAATGTAACTCTAATGTTGATACTTTAAAATCATGCTGTAGCACTATAAGCTAATATCTAAATTATTACAGACGAGGGCTGCAGCGCATAAACCATTTGTAGTACTGCGATGCACAACTAGTTGGTACTAAGTACTATGTAGTGTAAGTGTGCCAACTGACATGATACTAGGCAGAGATAAAGAAAAACCGTGTTTGTATCAAATTTTGTGGCGTATTTATTATAATAGACGAATGCTGATGTAGCTGCGATGCGGTGCATGTCCAATTCATTAGTCAGAAGGTGCTTCATTTTCATGACATTTTAAGAAGTGGTGCTAATCGAAGGCCTGTGTTCATCATTTGTAACTGATGTTCAACCAACTTCGAAGCACTGAAATGCTGTTCCCGACCAAGAGATGTTCACCAAGAATGTGCTGAATTCTTGCTCGAGTCTCTGTTGACTTTTTCTGAAATAGGTATAAATCTCATGCCCTTTTTATATTTATCTCAAGGCAAAACAAATTAACGTCACTACTCCTCATGTCTACCATTTCCTTGCCACTTGACACACTGCCTCACAACAGTTGTTAGTACTGTCACCTAGTGATGCATCATGCTACTATGACCGATTTACACATTGTAGCCCCATGTATCCAGCGACTTGCGTAAAATTAAGTACTCTGCTCCTTAACAAGGCTCAAGTCGATTTCCAGCAATCACATAAGTTTACTGCTTCACATCTGAAGTTACTAATTACAGAATAAGCTCTGTTTGCCTACTGTATACACTTGTAGATGTATTGTACCTGTATTACACTACGGACCAAACATTTGTGCAATAGGCTAGACTCAAGTTTGTGTTGCTTGCGAATGAAAAAGTATAATGAAGAAAATGCGCTCCGCTGCCTAATAATAAGTGTATATTTAAGTTAATTTAACTACATAGGTAAATTTGGATATTTTTGTGAAAGGTCTTGCAAAAACACTTTTGCAATGAAGACGTGGATGGGCTGCTGCAAAGCATTTTTTCTCAGTTAATACGTAGGGTCCATTCTACATTTTCCTGTATAGCAATTTGTAGTTCCCAGAGTGTTGATGTATATTATTTGTATGTATATCAATAGAACTACTTTTACTACAAACATATTTTCATGTCGTTTTATTACTGTTTACAAATTACTTAAGGGACACTTTCAGGCTAAAGTACTGTCAATCCCCATTTGTATACTTACTTGTATATTGGTAGATATGCTAGTATATTGTTACCGTTTCAACTTGCAAGTTGATGAAATTATGGGTCTATTTTGACTATCCTTAATATATACCTAAATAAAGTTATTTCTTTAGTTGCTGTTTTATTTGCTGCAAACAATATGAAAATATGGAATCCCGCAGATTACGGCTCCCATTTTGAACTACTGTTCCTGGAGCAAGTAATATAGATGGGATGAGCAGACAGCTGAAGGCATACATTTCGGTGCTGACAGAAAAGTCTCTAAATTTGAAATTTTTTGTAGGTGCAAATTTAAGTTAGCTGCAGTTTAACATTTGTATGTACTTTCTACCCACCTACATTACTGGCTCTAAGAGCGGTAGTTCAAAATGGCAGCCGTAAACTGCAGAATTACCAAAAATATTATACGAATTCACTTTACATACATATCGAACTAATTTAAACATAAAAACTTAAGAATTGGATACCACATAAGCAACTGTACCATCAAATGTCTCTCTTCCTAACCGTTTTGTGTGTCTTAGAATCGTTAGAAAGTTATGGGCTTTCTTCTCCAGGATTCGTTTTCCAAATTCTCTAGCTATATCTTCTTCAGTCACAAAATCTCGTCCTGGGAATAAAAAATATTTAGTTATAATGCTGCTAATTTAATCAAAAATTCTAATTAGAAAATAAAAGGATACGTTTAAGTCATTAAGCCTAAACTTTCAGTGTGTCTGATAGCATAAGCAACATTTATGGAAGCACCAATGGCAAATTTTGTTAAGAGTCGATATGACCTGTGTTGCAACGCATTCATTTGCATTATGTTGGATATCAACTTCTCCAGGTTGCATTGCCGTACATCAGGTATGTCAAACATGCAGCCCGCAGAACACCTGCGGCACGCACAAAGGACACTGTAGCAATTTGCAAACTCTGTTAATTGAAGTAATTTAGAATTTTGAATATTCTAATGGATAATAAACATAAACTGAAGGGTAAACAAATTTTCATAAAGAGTGACATGACACTAACAGAACGAAAAATACAGATGACGATAAGAGAAAGGGTAAAAGAGGAAAGAGAAAAAGGAAATCGAAGCAATGTGAATTATCAAAAATTAGAGGTAGGAGGAAAACTGTGCGTATGGGGCCACGAGAGCAAAGAACTAAAGCCAAAACACGAAGCAAAGAAAAACAGAATGTAAAGAAGAAGGCACAAGCTATGAATAGGACAAAGAAGAAGAGAAGGAAGGAGGGAGTCAGGAAAGAAGTAATGAGGATGATAGCACAAAACCAAATAACAAATACAGGGTTACGATCAAACAAAATTAACATGAAAAAGCAAATAAACAAATAACTAGTTACCAAAAATGAAATACCAAAAAATAAAATTAAAGAAAGGAAGATAAATGCAGAAGTAAAAAAACGTAAGAATATCAATGAGAAAAGAAACAACGAAGAAGGCCTAGAAGTCTGGGAACTAAATACATTGACAAGAAAAGAGATGAAGACAACAGAAGAAATGGATAAAAATAGAACAATACTGAGTTTAACAGAGATGGAACATAAAAACATAATTAAAAATAAGACGGATCCACATATGACGGAAAGCGATGAAAAAGGAGAGAAGATAAAAATTGTGATATGGAACATAAACATAGTGGCTAGCAAGGACATAGAATTAACGGAGGAGATGGATGCCAATAAAATTCACATTTTAGGTATAAGAGAAACCAAGAAAAAAGGGAATGGAAAAGAAAAAAAGCACAAATAAACACACACTATACTACTCACGCGTGGATTATGAAAGTAGAGCAAAAGAAGGAGTGGGAATACTGATAACAGAAGATATGCATAAACGTGGTCTAAAATATAGAGAATCCTGTGGGTAACAATGAAGCTAGGGCAGACAAAAAACATAATACAAATATATGGCCCAGTAGAAGGCACACCAAGAGGGGAAGTAGAGGAATTTTATAGGACACTGCTGGACAAAGCAAAGGAAGAATCAGAAGCCACAATCATAATGGGGGACTGGAATGCAAGAGTGGGAAGATACTCCAATAGACGACTTGGCTGCATGGGAAAGGAGGGAAAGCATACAATGAACAGAAACGAGATAAAAATGATACAATTCTGCCTTTGTGGCAGAGAAACGAAATGCAAAGTCTAATAGACTATATAGTTTACACAACAATTGCTCAGTGAAGCAGTACAAAACATAGCAACAAGGAAAGAAGCAGAAATAGGCACCCAACACAGACTGGTAGTAGCAAAAATCTTAACAAGAATGGAAAAAATTTAAGAATTAGACTATACCAAAATAGCAATGCACAAGCTTAAAATACGAGATAATCAGTGAAGTACCAAGACGAATAAACTATTCAGCAGACCAAAACACACGGCAAAAGAAGACAGCCTAGAGGGAAAGTGGAAAACTTTTAAGGAAATCATTTTAAACGCGACAGAAGAAACATGTGGGAGAAAAAAATATAGTAAAACTCTAGTAAAGAGAACATAGTGGTAGACAGAAGAGGTAAAAGGGTTAGTGAAGAAAAGAAACAAGCAAGAAAAAGGTACATCACAACAAAAGAAGGAGAAGACAGGGAAAATTACATAGGAAAAATAAACAAAGTAAAGAAAGCGATGAAAGAGGCAAAAAAAAACCTGGCGAGATTTTGGTGAAGAAATTAATGAGAATTATAAATTTGATACAACAGTAAAAAGATTAAGAGGACCAAAGCATAAGAAAATGAAGAAGTTGAAGAAAATAGAAGTGAAAGAAATATTAGAAGCCTTGGAAGGAATTCTACGAGAAAAATTTGAAGATACAATGGAGGAAGGCAGAAGGGAAATCAAAAGCACGAAATAACTACAAAAAATAACAAAAGAAGAAGTACAAGAAGCAATTCAACACATGAAAATAAGGAAAGCCTGTGAAGAAAATGAAACTGCCCCAGAATATATTAAATGGTTAGTAGACAAAGGAAAGGGCTGGTTATGGGAGCTGCTCAAAGAAGCTTGAAACCAGGAAAGAATCCCTACAGACTAGGAAACTACCTTGATCATACCAAGACACAAGGAAGGGGAATTCTCGAGATGTGATAACTGTAGAGCTATTTGCCTTAGCCAAACAGTACATAAATTATATACAAAAATTCTAGAGAAAAGATTATGGGGTTGTGTAGAAAGCAAACTAGAGGAAGAACAAACAGCATTCCGACCCGGCAGACAAACGAATGAAAATATCTTTATTCTGACAATTATAATACATAAGGCAATAGAAGAGGAAAAGAGCTGTACATGGCCTTCATCGACCTGAAAGTGGCTTTCGACACGGTGAATAGACAAGCATTATGGGAAACACTTGAGGGTTTAGAAGTACCAAACCAATTAATATGAATAATTAAAAGTACGATTAACAAAGTGAAGTGCAAAGTACAAATCGCGGGAAACCGATCCGATGAATTCAAGATGAGGAAAGGGATAAAGCAAGGGAACCGTCTGAGCCCATTGCTGTTCATGATTATGAAGGATGGAATTTTAAAGCATATCAAGGCCAAAACAACACTAAGGTCCGTGATAGGACACAAGAACCTACAGCCCATCTTAATAAGCAGCTTACTATATGCAGATGACGTGGTGTTAATAGTGGATTCTAGAAGAAAAATGCAGAAACTACTAGATAACTGGTCCAAAGAGAAAAACCATGAAGATGGAAATCAACACAAATAAAACAAAAGTGATGATAATTAATGCAACACAAAGGGATAACAGAAACAGGGACGTCATATGCAACAATACACCACTAGAAGGAGTAACAACGTTCAAATACCTTGGGATCATCTTAAACAATGACGGTAGAATCGACGCAGAATTAACAAGCAGGGCAAATAAATCAACACATTGAACAAAACGGTGTTAGGCTGTAAGGATATTGAATTAAATACAAAATTAAAAATCCATAATACAATAACGGTGCCCATAATCACTTATATAAAAACGAGATTGGTTTTATCATCTCACAATACAAACACATAATCCAGGATGTGGACGTCGTCAACCGGTTCACAACTGGCAGCGACCACCGAATGGTAAGATGCAGAGTATCCATAAACACAAGACTAGAAAGAGCTAGGAAGATAAAAAATAACATTTGTAAAATTGATGTGGAAAAATTAAAAGAACAAACAGAGCTATACAAAAAACACTTACTACACCAAAACTTTTCTCAAAACCCGAGGCAATCCAATGAAGACCTCGACAGCACAAATAGGAGAATAACAAGAGTCATAAAAGATACAGAAGAGAATCTGGCCAAACAACCAAAGAAATCAGACATTAAGATTACAATGACTGAATTCTCCCAGTAGTAACATACGCCTCTGAAACATGGGTTTTGACCAAGAAAACAATTAACAAATTAAAAGTACATCAGAGAGCCATAGAACGCAAGTTATTAGGAATATCAAGAAATTCACTGGGCTCAACTGGTAGATGAAGACTGAGAGAGAGAGAGAGAGTTATACGTTTGGCAGTACTGAAGTGCATTGTCAGTCTATGTCAAATTCTAGGTTAGTAGGTAGTATTTGTTTGTTATTTGACACAGAGTGATGCAAATCTTAACCTGCAAATCTCGAATGTTTTCAGTACTGCCGAACGTAAAACTGTGATTACGAATTTAAATGAACACCCGTTATTACGTTACAAGTCCGGAAAGTAGTGTTTTGCATGTCGAACCTCGTAGATTGGGGAGACCTGCAAAATACTTTCCAGTCATATATCGTACAATATCCGATTTTGGCCGGCAAAACGTTACTTTCAAGAGAAAAAATTCTCCAGAAACTATATATTTTCTGGTCGGTCGTAAAAAAAAAGATTTTATTTGTTCATGACGAAATTGGCTCCAGGATCTGGGTTTTGCTGTGGACAGTACTGCACAATTAACTGATCTTAATTTGAAATTGCAAGGTAAAAACAAACTCATCGCTCAAATAGTCGTAAATAAATATTCATTTTGAACTGTTGTAATTTTTGTGCACTGTATTTGTTGCTGTTGCATACAAGTCTATGTTGCCGTTAAAATTTTTTTTTTTTGTTAAACTACTTCATTACTTTGCATTCATGAATGAGGCTAGCCGCTAAACCATTATTTGTATATGTACATTGTATGTCTCTAAGTTTAAGTAATAATAATATTCTGCAATAATTTTTATTAAATGCCTTCAATTAGTTGTCGTGTGCAGCCCTCATGACAACACAAATGTACCCATATGGTCCTCGGGGGACCCTCAGTTAGACATGCCTGCCGTACATAACACTACAAATGTAGCACCCAACTATATTTACAATTACCTTTCAATTTACTGTTTTGACTCTTGAAAATTCTATACAAACTCAAATCATGCGATTTAAGCGAAGACTGGGTTTTGCCAAGATGTTATACTTTTTCGAGCGTGCCTCGTTGACAACATCAATGAACTTGTTAATTTCATCGAGTGACAGCCTGCCTAGCATGTACCTGCAAACTTAAACTGTAGCGCATATTTCTACGTAGTACAAAAGAAACTTACTTTGGTACAGTTTTATATTCATCCATGGTTAAATAGTAAATATCAAACCGCAGCCTGCAGCTTGGTTTTACGTTTGAGCCTTTAAAATTAGTAGGGGGCACCGGATTCAACACCAGTGGAGAAAGCTCTTGGTAAGTTGAGCTTGCGTCGGGATCTACACAACTTTGTTCTGCTTGCTGGGGGCAAATGCCGTCGCTTATGGAATCACAGCCATGCACGTCCACTGACTGCTTTGCTTTTATTAGTTCCTCCAAACGATCTAATTTGTAAATGCTGTGAGACAACTCAACCTGTAGGACCTAATCAGCAGTTACGGGTAAATATGATGTGCTAAACCTGGCAAGACTTATATACACTAACCTCGAGTTTTTATTCAAGGTTTGCTGTTCTTCTAACAAGCGCTGCAGTTCTTCGATATTGTTCATCATTTCGCATTTTTTATGGTCCAATTCTTTGATTATTGCAAGACTCTCTGGTTTGTTGTTTTTTACACATTTTATTATTTCTAAATTTAATTTCAATATATCAACTTTATTACACAACGGTTTTAAAATAGTATTATTAGAATGAGATATTTCCATAATATTGTTTAATAGAAGCACTTCCTGCTTCCAGGAACAAACTTCAAATAAACCGTTAACAATTTGAAATGGTAAATAATGTTGTGTCTAAATACCGTCAAACGTGACTTTATAATCTTGCTCAAAATACCTTTCCAGTATAACCAAAAATTGTCGGCTCTTTTATATTTCAATTCGCTTATATTTTTGTAATTTCAGAAAACTCAACAACTTATTTATAATAATTTTATATCTTTTTTAATGTGTTAATATACGATTTTGTACTCAACAATTTTCATATGCAATATCCAGATACGTAGGTAGTTTACATACCTAATATACTGCTGTATCTACCTGTATTTAGATACAATTACAGCTCTTAAAATGATGTACGCAATAATGTCTTGTAATATTCAAATGCAAGTTCTATATAGTACTAACTGGATAAACTCCTTTTTTAATCCACCAACATAGCAATTCTCTCGAAAGTAGGTTTGGCAACGACGTTAGTGATAAAAGTAGGGTTAGGATTATAGCTATTAACATATCTAGGAATGTTATGAGTATCATAACTGCCGCAGATGTTGTATTGAAATCCGAGCTCGCA
>OW679195.1:99554863-99762680 GCA_940337035.1 Agriotes lineatus | reverse complement strand
CGCCACCTTAAGGATTTTAAAAAGACACTTGTATGCTAAAACAGAACGTTGTAACTGAACAAGTACATGAGATATAACGTGTTCTATAATTATCCCTCGAATCCAAATTTGCACCCTTATGGGATGGTTAGGGAAAAATATTGAACAACATTGTTTGACAGTTGTATGGGTAACCTTTTTAAGTACAAACGAAGTCGATATATCATCGGGCATACGAGATATTGAGGAATCCTTAAAAATATATGCTACCTCTTTTCCTCCCTTTAGGAGTGGAATTTCGGAAAATCCTTCGTGGGTCTTTCCTACGTAATTTAAGAAACCTTCCTACCAAATTTCAACTTTCTGGTACCAGGAATTACTGATATGCGTTGCTGAGTCAGTGCTTTTCCTTTTTTATATAGATTATAACAGGATACCCGTTTCAACCCCTTGGGGGTGGAATTTTGAAAATATTTTTCACCCTACTATATTCTAAAATGGACTCGCAACGAATAAAATCAATAATGTTCACCGCTCATTCCTTTTTACCGTTGTACTGTTTTTAGCCTTTTAGAGGTAACATTTTAAGAAACCGTCAAACCATTTTCTAAATATTGAAAAAAGACGTTTATATACCAAGAAAGGATATTCTTACTTTACAGACACATGAGATACGATATATAACATCGAACCTTCCTACTTCAGTAGTATTTATTTCGTTTGGTTTGTCGATGATCATCATTTTAGTCTTATTTTTTACAGAGCTAAAAACCATATTTTTTACTTATGGGTTCGAGTCTTTGCATTATTATCTCAAGTTGTTCTTGGGAATCTTCCAATACTTCTCTTATAATAAAATCACTGGAGATATTGAACAACAGTGACGATAATATACAGCCCTGTCTGATACTTGCCTTAACAGCAAAATAACTTGCATAAGCGTCGTTTCGTCTTGCAGTTGCCGTGTTACCTACCAGCACACATATTATGATATTGGCACCCCCATATGATATGTAGAATTTTCAATTGTTAATTTCATTTTATAGAAATAGCCGCCTTGGAATAGCCAACAAAGCACTGCTACATGTTACATTGAACTCTCGGTCTTTATCGATCAACTGGCGCCTATTCAATATTCGTTCCCTTGTGTCCTTTCCTGGAATGAAGCCCGTTTGCTCAACGGAGATTCGTGGAAGAAGATAAGATTTTATTGATGATCGACAAGAGTATTTTACTAGCGTGCGACATTATCTCGACTAATCCATAATTACCGCGGCTTAGAGAAGAGCCTTACTTATGTAGCGGAATGAAAATAGAGTGGAATCAGTCTTTGGGCTATTTTCTGGTTTTCCGTATACAGATGAAAGCAAATGTTTACACCTTTATCTCCCATTGCCTTGCTACTAGAACGTGACTGAGCTTTATTTGTAGAACTTTGACAACATTCTGGCCACCTATCTTTTGCTCAACTTGGATATATTCAAACCGTTATGCACGATGCTTTCCATTCTTTCTTAACGAATTCTCATTTCAGGCTCTATTTTCCACAGTTTAATTCGCCGACTTTGAAGAATTAGACCTTGGACATTTTTATTTTTTTTAAACTTCTACTCGTAGCGTATTTATTTATTAACAGAGTTTTTAAATTTATCTGTCATGCGTTTATCGTCTCTCTCTCTCTCTCTCTCCCTCTCTCATACCATTAATACTTAATATAGTTTCGTAAATATACTTTCAGAGATGACTTGATTAATTTATCTAAACTTCTAATGGCTTTTCCAGAAATTTCAAATTTAATCTAAACTTGAACAAAATTCGCCAAATTTCATTTTAAACTGGTTGCTTCGGGTAAAGCTCAGATGCCCAGGAACTCAAATGTATAAAATACAGGAATAACACAGTGTAGAAATCAATGAATTATATAATGTATTTAAGTAGATACAAAATAATTCTTAGTTAATGATAATATGTACATAATTCTATTATATAATAAAATTTCTTCGGCGTATTAGTTCAACGTTGGGTTATTTTTGGGACGTTAGGCCACCCAAACTGCACGCTGGCTTGGCCCGGTTGCTGCCCCTAAAACCTCCCAAAGAAAGTTCTAAGACGGTAGGCGCGGGTGATCTGTAGCTCTGATGTACTGGAACCGCCGGATCTGAAACAGGCTATATTTGCGCTGGCAAAGATGGCGTTCGTTATTTATAGTTCACGGGAGGACAACTGCAATGGGAAAATGTGTTTTAGGGTGTCTGTGATGTTTACGACGAATGCATCAAGCCTGGCTGGAGGTGGTACGTCGTTTGTGTATAAGTTTGGACCACTCGGAATAATATAAACTGGACATTTATAACTAACGCAAAAGTTTGCCTTTGACAGCTGGAATCGCTGGGAACCGCTGGAAGTTTTCGGTCGGTCCGGACTCACATCGGGCGGACTAATTTTCCTACGCCGAGGTATCTGGATTAAGCCGGCGGCCTGGAAGTTTCTCTTAATATTTTGGTAAGCTGTGTTGTATGTTAAGGTTATGCAGCGGTTATGGTAATATTGGCTTGGGAAATCAGCTGGTACGGGCATTAAACGGGATTGTTAGTAAGATGGGCCGACTTCACCAGTGCTAACTAGGTCAGGAAATTGTCTACCAAGATGGGGCTGAATCCACCGGTGCTAGCTAGGGTAGGCACTAGGAAAGGAGCTCTAGGTCCCGGGACCGAGACCTAGAGTTGCTAGTCAGGATCAGGTTCAGGTTCAAGTCTCAAGTATCGTTGACTAGCTACGAATACTCCTTTTATACTCTTCGAGCACCTTGTTACCAGGCCATTTTTAGTGGAGCTTGGAAAAGGAACTGCGTGGTGTACAGATTTACGCTACGTCCGTGTATAGCGGCTAAGATCGACTTACCGAAAATCCGAATGCTATGTAGATGTGAGTGAAGATTATAACGGGAATTAGCTGCATTCAAATGTCTATCACACTATTTGTGCCTTAAGTAAATTTGATGCGGGGGCTAACATTAGAAATTCGTACAAAGTAGTAATCCACATAATTTATTAGCTATCCCTCGTAAGTAAAGGTGAGAGGCTACGTCCTTATCGCAACCATTCGCAACCCTTCTGACCCTAGTCAAATACGGCCCTTGGCATGATTGATTTGGCCTTGGCTTGAGACGTTTATCGACTTCTCATATCTAGATTCTCTGCGTTTAATTTTGACATGTTTATACAGTATCTGCAAGATAATTACATTTTTGCATTTTTACATATGCGTTCAAACAGGCATTCTTGTATCTTTAAGATGCACAGAAATAAATTTTACAGATAATTGTATCCCCTTTGCAGACATGTCAGATTTTGCAAGCTTTTCATATCATTCTACTGTGCATATACTTGAGTGAGCAGCATTTACTCTCTCTCAATGATCCAGCACATCACATTATAAAAAAGAAAATACTAGAATATGCATTCCGTGACGGAAGCAAGTTGCATTGAAATTTCCGTTTTGATATTTGTACAGAATAGCTGTAAATTTCAAGCCGTCAGATGTGAATGGCATTTATGAAATGTTTTTATTGGTCCTCTCAAAGTGTATATTGATTTTAGAAATAAATATTATACAACAGAACATTATTTCAAGGCAGTACTACACCAGCTCGAAGAAGAGCCATGAAAAGTAATTAAATGGAGATTAATTACTACTCGTTATTCATAATTTAGCTTTTATCACCCCATAACCTTTATCATATTCTGCTCAGCTTTGCTAACTTTTAAGATTTTTCGAAAATTTAAAACACTACAGGATTTAATTCCTTGCTTTCCCATTATAATTACAGACAGGACATACACTTCTACAGTTATAAAATGGATGAGTGCGACACTTGCTTAGAAGAGCTTTATTGTTTGAAACGTTTAGATACAACAACCATCCCATAACATTTTGAAAGCCTCTTAGCTTTAAACAGATCACGGTTGTAAACATTTTTAGTATATCTAATATGTTACGTATATGTTTGACATAATATGTTGAGTCAGAGTTAGGCGCACTGATATGTGAAATTAATATATAATGAAGCATTTTATATTTTCTAAATGATTTGGTGAAAATAGATCTTCAGCCCTTTAAAATTTAAAACGGTTTCTTCCTCTTCTAGTGTTTATTGGATGGTCAAGAAAGAAACACTTAGTTTCCAAAGAAGAAATTCCTGAAAAATCTTTTGGTACAGATCACAAAACACGGATGTTCAGCTACAATTTAAAAAAAATCTATAAAAAGGGTTTTACACGGAACTTGACTTTTGAAAATATAACAGGAAAACGAGTTTTTTTTAAGTTATTCGCCCTGTATATTTTGGGTCAAGGGTAAACACCTAAGCTATGTGCAGAATATTACTTTCATTTAAGTAATAGTTCTTGAATTAAAACAAAAATAGACAGTTATATTTTTGAAGGTGCTAACCCTGTATGTATTTTACTGAATTTTTCTCGGTTTCATGCCAGGAAGGCATATAATCGGCATGCAAAATATCGTCGTCCTCCAAAAAATAGTTTGCAAGTTATACCTCCAACATACAGACAGATGGAATTGAGAAAGCCTGTTTTGCGTTATCCACGGACCCTGAAACATGAGATCTGAAATTTCGGAGGGTGATTTTTTCGCGAATACAATACTTCCTTCATCTTTTAGACGAGTGAAGTAAAAATTAACATTAGTTTTTCATAGAGGTAGAGAATGGAAAAGTGCTGAGAATACCTAACCTGAGATACAATTCTTTCATATTCAAAAAAGGGATTAACTGCTAGACAAAATAAAAAGAGCCAATCAAGAAGCTGGATTAAAAATTAATACAACCACGAGCAAGCTGTTGATTATACTTCTAGATGGTGCTAACGAATATAAGCTTGGACCCCAATCCATTCGTGGAATGGAAGTAGTTAAGGAAATCATTTACTTAATAGCAAGAGTAACCCACAGAATGAACTACGAAGGAGAAATTAGGCGTAGAATTGCAATACCAAAAACTGCAGTAGTTAGATTAACCCGAACTCGAAAGATCACGAAATATATAAAGAGCACTAAACACTTTAATTAATATGTGCGAAATTAAATAATTTATGTTGAATGTGCGCACAGCACAAAGCTCGCTAACACTACGGACGAGAGTTGCAAATGTATACAACCGGTATTGAAAATCGAAATATCTTTTATGAAATTTTTATAGGGCGATTCTTCCCGCCATAGTCTTGTAGACGCGAGAAGTTCAGAGAAGGTGCTGTATTTTTTATACTCTTATTCGCTTTACATAACAACGCCCTACCTTTGGCGTGTACCCTTTTCATTATTATTCTCGCTTTTGTCGCACCAATTTCTCTCTAATGCCACATCACGCACCTGGTTCGCTGAGAACAAAATGAAAAAGCAGCAGGACAAAGAACGAGTTTCAAACATAACCGTAAGCTTTTCTGAAGTTGTCTTATCAGCGCAAGATAGTTCTGCTTTTAAACAAAGGGGCGTGCATAGAACGAGTGTTGAGTTGCTGTAAAAGCTATTAGCATGGAGTTAAACATTAATCGTCGCGGTAGAGACAGTTCACATTAGTAACTATCCTGATAAATGTAAAAGGACGCATATTTTATTAAAAGGTTACATCTACTTACGTGGCGACAAATCATGACATTTTAGTTATTAAAGACATATTCACACCATTGTACACAACAGGAAACCAGAGTGGTAATAACTAAGTGCAACTGTAGGAGAATGTTTTACATGTACTCTGGAGGATGTTATCGGTCGGTCGTCCTGTATCAACATTCTTGATGCCTTGCAATAAGTGAAGCCTTTTTACTGAAGTATTTCGCATTATGTCAGTTTCAGGTACTTAAAAGCATAAAACGAAGTTACCGAGCTGTTGCATACACTAATAAATGTCCGTTTTTATTTTAACTTTATTGAGCGTGCCATTGAAAAAACAAATACAGAAGAATGCTATACATATTGTAACGATACGTTGGTTTTGCCTCTCTGTCGGGACGATAAACTTAAATACGACGCCTTAGTATTCCAATAATTATTTTTCCTGTATGTTCACCTTTCTAGCTCAGTATACACAAAACTTATTCAAATACCCAGTAGTGGTTACGAAAGACATTATCTGATAAAATAGAAAACTGGTCTGTACCTGTGTTCTCGGACTGAAACTGACTCCAAATATACACAACAAAAGCAAATTTGCTTACACAAATATATTGAGCTTAAAACACATATGAAATCATAAAGAAAATGAAAGCAAATAGTACTAAACCCTGGAATGATTAGACATTGCTAAACACAAACACAAAACAAAAATAGATAACTTACGTGTGATATAGCTTGCGGCTACTGGCATCTACATTGGACATTCATAAAACCATATTAAAAATAAGCCCAACCAACTGTCCTTAAAAGCGTGAAACATTAAACTGCATAAAAGCGTGCTGTCGGATTTCGTGCATGAAATCCCGTATTCTTAATTCGCGTACCTTATTATTATTTGTGTATGTTGGACATTCCGCTGTGCTTGCAAAAGCTTCTCAGAATTGAACGCTTATCAGGTAACATCAAACAAATTGTACCCTGAAAGCTGCTAGCTATCATCGAATTAGACTCACATTGAGTTGCGTCATCATTGGAACGCCCCACACGAAGAAATTGAGAAGTTCTTCGCTTCTTGCTTTGGAGACGGTCGGTCGGCTGATATCACAAAATCCTCGAAACGTCTCAAAAATACTTTTGATGCTGTCGCAATTCGCATACCTGCTGTATACACGATTCAGTGAATGCTTAAAGTATAATCACTGAATTGCGACGCACCAACACTTTTAGGCAGCAAACTGGTTACTAGCCGCAGGTGAAATTTACCTCGAGCAGTTCACAAAGATGCGTCTTTGGGCAAAACTCGCATGGGATTGCACTAGGCGCCGCAAAAAATGTTTAAGTTGAAAATTCCCACAAACGATACTGAACTGATACAAATCAAAGGGATGCACGCACAGACCCAAATCCACGCACATTTGATATTCAATCGTACAACAAAATCATACAACTACAAACTGGCTTGCATTAAAATAAACAATCCAAGCAAGCGAGACACTATGCCCGTTTCAATATTGATGTGGCCAACTTGATTTAATAAGAGAACTAATGATAGTAACAATTGACACAATCTTCGATCTACTGGCATCGCAAAGGTTGAACTGATATTAACTGAAGTGCAAGCTTTAGTGAATGAATTAACAAGAGATGCCGCTCTTGTAGGCTAGATAGTTTACATATTTTTCGGCTTCTCTTCCAGTATACGTCCTACACCATCCATTCTAGACACATTCCCCACTATGTCTTTATTAATTACTTGGATCAGTTCCTATATTAAAATGAAATTGTAATCTTCCACTTTGACAATTCTACATCATCCTGTAGCAGTGTAGCACTAAAGTTTGTAATATTGCGTTAGATTACGGTGAATATCAAACCCGATAGAGGACAAATTAAGCCCGGCTCCTCTTCCAGTATCCATCCTGCACCATCCATTCTAGACACATTCTCCACTATGTCTTTATTAAGTACTTGGATCAGTTCCTGTTTTAAAATGAAATTGTAATCTTCCACTTTGACAATTCTACATCATCCTGTAGCAGTGTAGAAAAGAAGTTTGTAATACTGCGTTAGATTACGGTGAATATCAAACCCGATAGAGGACCATTAAACCCGGCTCCTCTTTCACTATCCGTTCTGCACCATCCATTCTAAACACATTCTCAACTATGTCTTATTAATTACTTGGATCAGTTCCTGAATTAAAATGAAATGGTAATCTTCCACTTTGACAGTTCTACATCATCCTGTAGCAGTGTAGCAATGAAGTTAGTAATATTGCATTAGATTACGGTGAATATCAAACCCGATAGAGGACAAATTAAGCCTGGCTCCTTTTTCAGTATCCGTCCTGCACTATCCATTCTAGACACATTCTCCACTATGTCTTTATTAATTACTTGGATCAGCTCCTGAATTAAAATGAAATCGTAATCTTCCACTTTGACAATTCTACATCATCTTGTAGCAGTGTAGCAATGAAGTTTGTAATATTGCGTTAGATTACGGTGAATATCAAACCCGATAGAGGACAAATTAAGCCCGGTACCCCTTTCAGTATCCGTCCTGCACCATACATTCTAGACACATTCTCCACTACGTCTTTATTAATTACTTGGATTAGTCCTGAATTAAAATGAAATCGTAATCTTCCACTTTGACAATTCTACATCATCCTGTAGCAGTGTAGCAATGACGTTTGTAATATTGCGTTAGATTACGGTGAATATCAAACCCGATAGAGGACAAATTAAGTCCGGTTCCTCTTTCAGTATCCCTCCTGCACGATCCATTCTAAACACAATCTCCACTGTGTCTTTATTGGTTACTTGGTCAGTTCCAGTATTAAAATGAAATTGTAATTTTCTACTTTGACAATCCTACATCATCGTGTAGCAGTGTAGTAATAAACTTTATCTACTCCGGTGGGATAAGTAACTCATTACGTCACTCATTTGACACTATTTCAGTTAGGTAATAAAGCTCATTACAACACTCAGTTATGTAATGGTTTCATTACGCAACTGAGTTGTGTAATGACTTTATTACCTAATTGAAATAGTGTCAAATGCATGACATAATGACATTTGCCTACTAAAATATTTTTGAAAATGACTGATCTGACATTTCTCTTAATGCACTTTTCTCAATTTTAGGCAGTCGTAGATACAATTTTGTACAATACTTGTGTGATAATGCATCATTAATATACTTGTGTGCTTACACACACGTATATTAATGATGCTGTTATCCCACTTGTATAGTAAATAACTATTATAATATTGCGTTAGATTACTGTGAAAAGCCAACCGGATCGAGGACAAACTAAGCCCGATTCGGTGTTCATAAATATTGTAATGATATCGTACCTCAAGCTTAATTATTAATTTAAAATATCATACTTCAAGGTTAATTAATTATGTAACGATATTGTATCTACAGGTTAAAACATTATATAATTAATAAAGAATAAATTTAAAGTAAATTGTATATGATATCTATAAAAAAATTATTTAATAAAATACAGGTTTAATTTGAATCCGGTGAAGCAATTAATATTCTTAGAAAAAGGTTCTAAAAGATGACTCAATATTTTATATTTGGTGTTGTTTGGTTTTATCAGTTTACAAGTTGTAATGGATAAAACAAACTATAAGATAGGTTGGGTAAATTTGAAAGGGCTAAGCTAAAAAAATATTTAAAAAGTCAAACGATCTGTCAAAATAATTTAAGTAATTTGCAACGTTAATAATCCAGGAGTGTTGGATTTAAAATGTGTGAATAGAAATTACTATGGTGAATTTTAATTAAGAAAATAACAACAAAATTTTTATTAAAAAATGTGCATTTAAAAATTTTGTAATAAGTAAGAAATTAGAATAAACTCCCGTTAAATTTTATTTGACTGACGGAAAATATTGTACAAGGGTAGAAGTGATCAATAGTGACAAACAATTAAGAATCCAAAGTAAGAAAATTAAACAAAAAATAATCTTAAAGATTCTTAAAGTGATTACTGGAGGATGAATTAAACGTAATAGTATTGGAAGAAGGTGAACAGATACGAGCAGCAGAATAATCTTTGGTCACATAAACAACTGGATCATTTGGATACGGACTGCGGTTGAGTCGCTGTCTGATGTTAAGGAGGAGAACTGCTCTTCAGTAAGACGGTGTACAGCTGAGCAGTAATTTTAGCAGTTTGGATTGCCGATTGAAGCATTTGTCGGAAATTTAAGTGAGGCAGGTCCTAGGGTACAGCAAGTGGCAGAGCTGGATCATTGTTGGAACTACAAATTGGGAAATTAATAATAGCTGCTGTTATAAATGATTGAGATAAACATTTTACTTACCTGGTGATCCAGAATACTGTATAAGTAGGCCGCTTGTACTTGGCTGGACTGGGGCATCTGGGTGACGCACTTAAGTGAAAGTTATAACAGGTATATGTAAATAAACATTAAGAGGTCATAAAAGTGAGCGTAAAAGATACCGACATGAAGGACCTGCCATTTAGTATTATTTAAATCAATATCAATTGTAAGGTTCAGGTTTATTTAGTTTGACATTGACAATCACAAATTATGTCAAGTGGCATAATTCTTATTTCACCAAATAGGTATGAAGGCTAATCATTTTAAAACTTAATAAAACTTAGAACAGTAACATAAATTAAAATACAGATAATTAATTATTATTTTATACAAATTGAACTTAACCTGATTTCAGAGTTGAATGTTCTACTGGAGCTAGTAATATAAAAATACAAATTAATGACTAAAGGGCATATCATGTCGTTACAAGAAATGAATTTAAAAAATAATTTTAATATCAACAATAAAGAGCACAAGGGTGCTATATAACAATATGTGTAAATAGATAAAAATATCTTAATGCCAGGAATACTATGTAACACACGCAGACTTATCGTTTTATTTTGAGGAGTAGAGTAAAGCTGTATGGAAGTAAAGCCTGAGTAAGTTTCACTTTTTTTTGTATATGATCTTTAAAAGCTCTAATGGTTGCTCTATATAGTTAATTAAAGTAGAACTGTTTCTATATTTTAGCTAATAGGCATAAGGAAAACCTAAGTTTCATTTTAAGGAAACCCTAGAAACCCCAATTCAATCGCGCCACGTGTCAAATTTCATAACATTAATAACTATGATAATATGTATTTTGACATTATATTTTCCAAATTGTCTTTCTAGTACAAGCAAAATTTCAAGTCAATCAAAATCGGAACAGCAGAAACATTAAATTTTATATATAAATATCTATAAATCACTGCGTTGCAAAATACAATTCGAAGGTTTTTATTTCTGCTAGATTGTGTGGTGTGTGCAGCCGCTGCTTTATTGATAATTAATTTAACATTACATTTGTAAATTGACTCTATGAAACAGGTGAGCCAATTAGCCATCCTCGTCGTCCTATCAAGGATTAAGTATAATTACTTGTTCGGACGTTAATCTCCCCGATCGTATCTTATTCTTCTTTTCGACTCGTCTGCACTCGAATGCTTGTCGCTGGATTATTTTGTTATAACCAAACATCAAATCAATATATTAAAGGTTATTCAGTAAAGCCCATACGAATTATCCTATGAAAACATTCGAAACACAATTAGGTTGCAGTCTCCGATAAAGCACACTGCTGTTTCTGTTAACTTTGTTATTACTTTTAATACGACAGATTGACATAAAACTCTCAGTGGCTGAATAATTTGTGTTCCTTTTATAACCATTTGTACTGTAAGTAGTAACACACCCACAGTATAAATTCTTTTGGCCAAGTTTATTAGACCAATAAAATAACTTTAATTTTGATAAAATACATTTTTCCAAACATCGTGAAAGTGTTAGTAGAAAATCCATTTTTCAATATTTTCCACCACTTCTCAAGTCTGAAAAAGCGAATTCACAAAGCCACCGTAAGCGAAGTAAACCACTAAGTAGTTGAGAAAATCGTTCTGGTTAGTGCTGACATTGGCATGTTAGTTTTTGAGCGCTTCCACTTGCTGTTTTACAAATTAGGTGTAAAATTACTGTAGCTACTTACAGGAGGTATCGATTTCACTCGTATGATACCTTTTCCCCCACTTCTCGGTTTTAGACTGGCTGCTAAGACATATATTAAACTGATAAGTTCGAAACATATCAAAATATTAGAATTTTGAAATGCACCTAAACTGGTAATAATTTTAAGGTCCCGGGTGGTGTACAGCGTCCACTTGCGAGCAGTAGAGTTAAGGTAAGCTCTTTCTGGTAAGAACTTGGATGGGAGTTTCACGGCTGCTTCTCTCGGCGCCTCATGGTACGGCTGCCACGGAAATAGTTGGTCCCGGATGTCATAATAACATCATGACAGTCGTTAGTGGGGTTGGAAGTTTCCATAAAATGTACAGCGACGCCTATAATTGGCCTAACGGTTGTTGGCTGAGTACAAAATATATAAATAAATAAAATAAATACACTATATAAAAAATATTTAACGTTAACATAGCATAAAACTGTATTAAATTGCTTTGAGGTTTTCAGTAGGCCAAAAATATAACTAAAAATCTGGTGTGATACGCGCACACAACTTCCTTTTCCAGTGATCTTATAATCAATACAAAAATATGTCTAGCTTCCCTGCTACATTATATAACAAAAAAGGAAACCCATTTTAAAGGCATTCAACTAGAAACTCACCTACACATTAAAAACGTAACGTTTGAAAAAAATCGTTGGAGCCGTTTTTGAAAAAATCGAAAAAAAACTGAGAAAATCAAAATAGTAAACACCGTACTTCCGGTTATGCGATTTTCTTCAAAAGCTTGCTGTTGCATCTAGATAGTACACATAAATTATATATGAATTTCCAAAGCTATACCTCGTTTCGTTTTTGAGATATTGTGTTTACACGCAGACTGACAGACAGACCATTCAACAAAAACACGTGTTTAGGGTTCATGGGACTCTAAAACGTGAAGATCTGTTGAAAACTCAATTTCTAACTTTTGGAGTGAATCCAATACTTTATCGTAAAAGGAAATTCTACAAGACTTTGAGGCCGAGGGCTATTTCTGTAACTTTTCTCCACTCCTTCTAACTCGATTTCTTCATTTTCTTTAATCATCTTCCATCAATGCTTTTTTCATATTTTTCTTAGTCGTCCTCTTCTTGTTTATCGCGTGATTTATTTTCCATAGTTTTTTTTGGTACTCCTTTTTGTTGCATTCGTTATATACTGCTCAACAAATAAACTGGACTTCCCATAAAACTTGTATTTGTTACATTACGTCATAAAATATATGCTACAATGAACTAGGGCCCCTACTTTACGCGCATTTGCCTTTAATAAAAGAAAAATGATTTAAAACGGAATGCTCCTAAATTCACGTATTCAGAATAGTGCTGCTTGTGCCCGATCTTAGGCTTATTAAAAATGTAAATATTTTACTGCAAATTGAAGGATTTTTGTGCCCTTATTTTATTTTAACTGTCTGCAACTATATCACGCTACTCCGGTGAACATCAAAACTCTTTCTCGGGTTGTGTCGCTAAATTAGAAAAACTGTGTAGAGCAAACTCATTTCAGTAGGTTCAATTTATTAGGATTCTTTTACTTGTAAACGCACCACAACTATATCTGCAAGAGCTAACCTCAAAATTTGACATGTAACATCAAACAGTGTGCCTCGTATAAATAGCAATAATTTGATTTAAACAATCCCAAAATCGGCAAATTTACAGCAGGTAAGCAATGTCCAAATGGCTCTTGTTCTCTCGTGGCTTATAACTGACGCCAACTTTCATTTGTTTTTAGTTGCAAACGAATGGACGATTTTCCTGTAATTTCTACAGTTTGTACTGACACTACGTTAATCCCCGGGTACTGGGATGCTCTGGACAATCAGGAACTGCGGCAATCTGTAGAGGAAACCCCGTCCCAGCAATATAAACAAGCTCTTGGCGATAGAATTTGCGGAAATACCTGGTTTTTATCTAAGCTTTGATGCAGCTTACACTTCTCAGGGGACGACAAGTCATTTTCTCCGCTGAAAAACGCCTGGTGTCTCTGATTCTTGCCTTATGTACTGCGTGGGTGGCCCCTTTAAGTGTTGAAGGCACCAACTTGGCTCCAACTTGCTCCTGCAGGTGGTATCGAACTCCCAAACGTAGCCGAACCTGGATCGCCACTTGCCTGGTTTTCTCGAAGACAATTATACACCAAATACAGCACTTTAATACTGGCAAACTGGTTCTAAATTGTGCCCTACACTTCACTAGTTAAATAAAACCAACACTTTTACTAAACTGGCTGTGTTTTATTAACAAATTCAACCTTTTCATGGGAGCTTAAGTGACACAATGCTAACAGCTTGGGCAATTAATTAAGCTATCTCTGTCGATTGTTAAACAAAAGACAATCTCGTATCTTAGCAACATATCACCACAATTGTTTAAAACTAAATAAAGTTTGATACATAAAATTAACTTATAGAATAATGTTTTGATTTCATCATTAATTCTTACAGGCTAAATAAATGTTTTTCTTAGGTTAGAACGTACTACACTGAATACTCTGCTATTTCACTGTGTTTTCAAACGCACTGTTATTGTCTGTAGTTTTTTATACACGTTACAATGTCCTCCGTTCTATTTCTTTGTTATTCGTAGGTTGCTCTTTTACAACATTTCTTGTCGGTTGCTTCTTGCAACGTTTCTAATCCTCTTACTGCGCTGGTATACCCTTCAGTTACGTTGCCATTCTCATCGTCCCTTGATGTTTAGACACGAAACATGTGCCCATCCGACCACAACTAACAACAAAGCCAAAAAGGGTTTTGTCCTGAGGCTTTTTAAAAGGTCGGATAAAAGGTGACCATCTTTCTTTGGAATTGAGTATTCTTCCCTTGAAGATCGAGTTATAAAAATAAAAAACTTTGTATGACCTACATCACAAACGCAGCAATAATTAGCGGCGGGTTGCGAACAAGATACGCGTCTAGTATGCTGAAAAAGTTTTGTCCTACCAGCGAACGATAAACGGTCTTGTTTGCAATCAATTCCGCTAAGCAATATAGGAAAACCTGAAGGTAAAAGCGAGCGTTGGAATAAAGCCAACGGCTGTTTCTAGTATGCTGAAAAGGTTTTGTCCTACCAGCGAACGATAAACGGTCTTGTTTGCAATCAATTCCGCTAAGCAATATAGGAAAACCTGAAGGTAAAAGCGAGCGTTGGAATAAAGCCAACGGCTGTTTCTAGTGTGCTGAAAAGGTTTTGTCCTACCAGCGAACGGTAAACGGTCTTGTTTGCAATCAATTCCGCTAAGCAATATAGGAAAACCTGAAGGTAAAAGCGAGCGTTGGAATAAAGCCAACGGCTGTTTCTAGGCCTGTAAGACCTTTTTTCCATGTGTTAAAGGAAATCGAACCCCTGTGCAAGGTGAGTGCCCGGGAGTGGCTAGAGGCGGAATACCTTCTATTAGCGATGAAAAAAGTTAACCCTTGAGCGTATTCCCACACGGTAGGAATGTGAACATCAATCCTCTGACTAGTCTTGTTACAAAAGTTACATCATTTGTGACAGAGACGCAGGTAGTTGTGTGTGACCTCATGCAATTGAGGTATCACAGCAGGTAGAGTAAATATACTTACCTACTGTATGTTTCAATGGACGTTATTTACAAAAACATACACATTCTTGGTATAAATTCCTGCTATTTTTGTTTTTATACCGTTTTACGTTTCTTTGCATCATTTCATCTACACAGTTCCTCTCTTTCTCTCTAGAAAGTTTTCTTATTTTTTTTCTGGTTCCACTGCATTTCTCTTTAGTTGCTGCTGTTGTCCTTGTAATACCTTCAATCTCGACTCTCTTTTCTATTTAAATTTTGCGTTACAATCTTTATCATATCACTTCTCTTTTCGAACTTCTGCGGTTCCTTGTTTCGATGTATGAATGGTATACGCAATTTGGTTCGAACGCTCTTCAGTATTTCTAGCTGTTTGAGGTTTTTCGATCTCTTTAATTTGTGCTTGTAGAAATATCTTTTTTTTTTTGTAACGCTTCTAGATTTATTTTCTTTTTTATCTGTATGTTTCCCTTCTTCTTTTGTAACTGATAATCATATTGTTTTTATTCGAACTAGGTAATGGACATGGTCTATTGCAGCTCCTCTGTGGTTGCTAATATTCGATATTCATTTTTGAGCATAGGTCACATGACCAAAAATTATGAAAAAAAATTAAAAATTGCAAAATACTAAATTTAATTGCAATGATAATTCAAAAACAACTAAATTAAATGTCAATACAATTCTAAACCATTACCTTCCAAACAACAAGGCCACAGGTCTCTGCCGTGACGTCAGCACAGGAAGACTGAACTGGCCAATGATTAATGGATAAATTCAATCATTAGCCAATCTGTGCTGACGTCACGCTGGAGAGCTGTGGCCTTGTTGCTTCGGAAGTAATGACTAAATCCACGTTTTTGTTGCGTTCGTTGGTTGCCAGTCTCACTGTAGGGGCATCAGCCTCTCCTCCTTGAGTAGGTTTTTAGGCATTAAGATCGCTAAGAAAATCATGTTATAAACTATATTAAGTGTGGTACTACCCAGCAAAATAATTTAAAAAAACAAACATTTGGTAGAGTTTGGCATCTCTATGTGATTTTTTATGATGAATTAGATGACTTAGGAAAAATATTGATATAAGGTCCAGAACGGGTAGTCTTTGCAAGGGTGGAGAGTTCTAGTTGAGCTTTTTATATAAAACAGGCGCGCTTGTTTGGAATCTCTGAGAATAGTAATTAAAAAAAATGGAACCTAAACATTAAAGTGCACTTTATCACTAAAATTTAAAAATGCTCTTGAGTTTTGGTGTTCTTTGTTGAACTCAGCTTAGCTTTCACCATAACGAAGTGATTATACGGTTTTGGTAATGATATGAAGTATCTTGTAAGTAATAGCAAATATTTTATTTAACTTTTAAATTAAGCTATTACAAGTTTTTTTCATACTAACCTGCAACTGCCACCGAATAACATATTGCTATGAACACATTTTAAGCTTTCATGATTGAAATCTCAATCTTAATTTCAATGGGCTTCTTCTAGAGTCCAGTTTTGACATAGGCCGTCCTCAAAGTTCATACGGAATATAGAAGGTTTTGTTTGGCCATTGACTCACCCCGCTGGCCAGACGGGTTGGTGAGTTTAGGTAGGATATAAGAAGGATAGATAAGTATTGGATAGGATAGGGTTTTCGGACATAAATCCCTCTCATTTGCTAGGAGGCGAGAAGGACCCACGGCTCGTGTGGGCAAGGTCGCTTCCCTGAAGTGGACCTATTCTCTATAGGGAGCACAGAAAAGTGTCCACCCACTACCACATGATTATAATAGCAATTAATATTTTAAGAATATCAAATATTATTTTATAATATATTCCAGAAATATGCTAGTTTAATTTTTGTAAATAGTATAAACTAGCATTGACATTGATAATAATTTCTAAAACGTTATTAAAAATAGTGTTAGCCTTAATTTGAACAAAATTTAATCAGAAATGGCTTGGAAATAATTTAAAACAACTTAAGATCGAAGACAAACAATTGGGGAAAGGAAGCCAGGCTGTGAAGTGGTGTTAATTTTAGTTTCCCCAATAAATAATTGTTAATACGCGAATAAATACCTTTTCCCCATTTCAGTGTATTTTAAAATTAATTCCATATCCTTTGGGTACACTGTAGTAGGTTGTAGTAATTCCTAGCACCTCTGCAGACATTTAAGAAAACGTTTAATTTATGCGTCGAGTGTTGGCAGGCTTTTCCAAGATTGTGCACGAGGTTCGAGTAGTGCAATTGGAGCCTCGTGAGCTAGTGGGAAGCAGTTGGAGCCCTAGGTTGGGGCAACGGCAAAATTGGAGGCGTTTTTCGCAGCGGTCAAGCTACAGCAGTCGTTCTGCTAGGCGTTCAGCGACTTGTAGTTGCAGGCCAACAGAGAAAGGGGGGCTCAGGTATCGTGGGACTTACTGGTTCTTGAGTTAAGCCGTAGTTTTCATTGGAAAATCAAGAGAAAGGTCAGGAAAGTTCATCATAAAAGATTGAATTTAGTGAATTCCACGCGCCGCGTCGGTTTTATGTGCACTTCCGGCAGAAGCGTCCTCTGAGTGTTTCTGTTTGTGACGTGTATTTACTTACTGCAATTGTTATCACCTAAGCAACGCTTTAATTACGTAATCACAGATAATTTTCGAATAATGGCGAACTTGTTTTGCGAATTGTGAGGTTGAATCGCCATATTTCAATTAATTTATCAATAGTTAAATAATATCCAGTAGCGTAAGGTCCCAATAGTTAAATCAGCAGTATACAGAGAGTTTACAATTAATTTATTAAAACAATACCGCGATAATCGGGTTGTTAGCAAATGCATTTCTTATAATTTATACATATCGAGGTAGTATTTGCTAGGATGTAAGAAACCTGACCCTTTTGAGAATAAACTCATTTATTATTATAACCAAATGTTCAATTTTAGTGACTTATTCTGAAAACGTCGTCCAAAGGACAGTATTGTTATTAAATTATTACTAGATGTCACCACAAACTTTCACTGTATTTCATGAAGCAACTAAGGTAAATATTATATTATCTACTATGCTTAAATTAATTTTTTTTAAATAAAATTGCTTCTCCAAAATACAATCGTATTTGAGAATCTTGCATTAAAACGATTAAATCCTTGTGTGGAAAAAGGCATCTACTAAAATAGTTCCAACTTGGTATGAAATTGTTCGAAAACATGAGCATGCCAGCGACTCATTACAGAAGGAAATACAATCCCAGAGTGAAAACACGTTCTTACAAACAGATAAATTTTAGAACAGGTAGACGTTTTGTAAACAGAATCCTAAAGCGTGTTGAAAATATATCACTTTGGAGAAGTTTTACCAAGAACGGAAGTAGACAATTGCACTTACGAATAAGGACAGACAATTCGTGAAATACAAAACTCAATGGAAAGACACCGCAAATGGCATTTCAAAGAATGACACAATTTGTCATGTAAAATAATACTCGCAAGAAATTTATTAGTGCTAGTGTACAATAACTGCTACAAAAGGTACTTGCGAGGCAGAATTTTAGCTAGAAATACCAACGTTTGGAAACATAAAACGTGTTAAATAAGTACGAGTAGGTAGATAATGGTTCAACTTCAAATTTATAATATCCAAACTTGCATATAGAGTAATTATTATACAGTATAATTCCCATTCGTTTCACTGTTGCGATTCCCCAACATCTAATCTAGCACTATTTCCTCTGGCTGTTTTAATTACTTGTACTTTTCCATATCATATCTTCAAGTTCTAGCATGCATTAATGATTTATGAACACGCCAGAACTCTGAATTAATTTGTCCGTTTACTCTTCTAGTCGACGGAAATGGACTTGCTTAAAATTATGTTTAACTAATTAATTTTTAAGTTTAGTAATGGACTTATTGCTTAGCGGTTAATATGTTAAAAAGTATGATTCTTCAACGATTTTTTTAGAACTAATATGCCATTCATATTTCCTTAATTTCCTTATTTTTTATGAATTTGCTTTCTTATGCCAATTTATATTTATTATAACAGTTTTTATTACTTCCCTTGTCTAAAAAACGAAGGAAGTATTGCAATCGCAAAAAATCACCTTCCGCGATTTCTTCAAATCTTCATGTTTCAGGGTGAGCACCTTTAAAAAACAAAAGAGATCCGAAGGATCCCTCGTGACAGGATGAGAACGACGGACGCGCTATGAGCGGCCTGCTTGTCTCCCATTGAAATGCCTTCCGCAGGCACTGAGTTCAAATCCCGTCTGAACTGATTTTTTATCTGAAAAATTGATCTAATTTTCAGTATCAAGTGTTTCCTTTTATTGTTTTACTATTATTAGAAATGTTAAGATATTTTTACCCCTAGCAAGTAGTATGATAAGTGAGTACCTTTTCACTCTATGGCTCAGCCATTTCGACAAATAATAACAATCACAAGTGTTTGCATTACTGGTTGTTAAAATGGAGTTACGGGAACTTTTCCTTGTTTTTTTAGATTACGAAAATGTATTAAAGGGAAAAAAATCTATCCAATAAACAAAATATAGAGGTAGATTGTTATTTAACGAATTAACTTTCTTTTTAAAGAAATTATATTAAACAACTTTTACTTGAAATATGTTTCGATAGAATGCATATTTACAGAGACATTTGGCATATTTTACTTTTGGGACACTATATAAAAAAGTAGGAGATTGAATTTGGACATTTTCGAAGTTATCGCGCTTAATCTTCTAAAAGAAAACTATATATCAGCATCCGCAAAAATTAGAAGGCAAAATTTAAATTAGGTGTTCAAGTTGCCTAGCATATCTACTATTTTATATTTTCTAGTTAAATTAACATAATTTTGCGTATGCGTACACTACCAAGTGGTAAAGAGTTAAAGCTTCACAGCTACTTGATCAGCAATTTATTGTGTTTCTTTTAATTTTAGATTTTCGCAAAAGTTTCTTGTTAGAAATATATGGCAAATAGGAATTTGATATGAAGTTAGATAAAGAACTTGTTCTAAGTTGTGTGCCTTAAATTAAAATTTGAGTCTTTCCTACCAATTCATTTCTCTTTCATATTGTATGAGTAAACCATAGATATATACCAAAAGATGTGCTAAGTAAGTATAAAGGAAAAATTGTCATTTATTTAACTTGTAGTTTAATTATACAGTTAAACCAATGATTATTTAAAGTCGTACGTGCTGTTTGTCGCAGAACAGCGACGGAGAGTTTCGCAGTTGGGCATTTCCTCAGAAAATTGGTGTTCTGTATCTTTTAATTCTTTTATAGGGTTACATCGGATTTACTAACTTGCAAGAGGCCACAAGGTTGTATATACGTGCTCTGAAACAGCGCTATCCTCAAATCCCCAGAGCTAACTCGACCTCTGCAGATATTTTTCATGGCAAACTGAACATTGCATGCAATGCGGGGATACCGTATTACTGCAATAAGGAATCCTCCTTTGTTTTTCTATGAAAAGTTACGTTTAATAAACGCTGTATTTGATAAATTTAGTACTCCATTTGGTATAAAATTCAATTATCGAGTACGTTGTGCACCCCAAACATAAGATCAATTAACTGTTGTACCTTCATATGCACGTCAGTTATATTAACGCCTAGTAATTACATATACTACACTCACATAATTTTATTATTTCCACCGAGACTATAATCAACTTTCGAGATAAAAACACACACTTTGGAAAATACTGAGTAGCGATACATTAAAATAATAGCGTTCGTCTATTTAATTAACGTATTTTGTTTCTAACGAGAACGTCTAATTACTGTTGCTCATATCACTGAAAGCACATCGCCTTGCCTTTTGTTTAATTTCTGGAAATAATTCAACTTTATCATTTCTGTGCTGCTTAAAACGTGTCCGTGGAGATTGAAAATCCTTTTTGCATTGTTACATTAATAATTGCCGATATTGAATAGCAACATGCACTCGTACTAACTCAGTGGAAGGGCGTAAGTAACTTATCTTCAAAACTAAAAACTCGAAATTATAGGGGCGCCAAATGGTTCAGGCCCATGTTTCCTTGTGCGTTTGAGCGAACGAAACATTAAATTGCTCAAGGTAACAATACAATATAAACCATGAACACCCACAGCACAGTTCGAAAAGTCGTATAATGTTTCAAATAGATCGTGGATTAATAACAGGGGGCATAAAATCGATTTGTAATTACTGGCATTAACGGACAATAACAATACTATCACAAAAATAAATATATCACATATGTAAATATTGAACAAAACCTGAGACAGTGTGCATAGGAAAACGCAGCCTTTGCTGAAAACGTATAAAAGCTATTTTCCAAAATGAATTACTTTAAACTGTAAGTTACAGATAATTTACTAACATCCCGTATACTGAATGAACGATACAGCAGTACTGCGTCCCACCTTTAATGTGTTAATTTGGCACCTTGCGAGTACTCACACATTCAGATATCTGTATGTCTTAGTGGTATACCTCATAACCTGCTGGGGTAGCTGTCCCTCCAACGAAATTCATTATTATGGCGATAGTTATGGAACAAAAGTACGTGGGTTTACCATTCACTCAGCTAATTTATTAGCATGCAGAGCTACATTAATTATAACTAAACTAACTCAGCTTGAAACTGACGTTCGTTTAACACACTTGAATTACAATTCGCTACAACAACGGTGAAGCCGCTAGCTTTAAGGTCGAAGATATATATGAACTACTAAATTAAGATAACAAACGGTGAGGCCGTCAGGGAGGAATTCAATTGCATGTCAATTATTACATCACAATAACAAAATAGCCGTTAGGTTCAAACCCCATCCAGCACAAGGTGGAGGCGATGTTAGCTTCCAGCATTTACTGTCAACATAAGAGGATCCCTTGGGACTGCTTGAAAGATTCAGGGGCAGCGGAAACAAACGCAGACTAAACTGCATGTCACTCGGAAATGCTGTAGGCCTCAGCTCTATTTGGGCAGCTTTAGTCCGTAGGTTGAAGGCTATGTATATATATATATACCAAATTAGCAACTTGAATAAACAAGGATGAGACGGCTTACCAGAAAATTCTGCCAAAACTCACAAAAATGTGCTCGCCCAACAATTTATATTTGCATGGTTTTGCGTTGAAAATATGGCCAAATCGATTATTCTACATACGCCTGACCCAGCTATTCATTCCACAAATGCACCAATCCATCTCAGCTATGTTCACAGAGTCCGATGATCAAAGATTCGGTACCAGCAAAAGGAACAGTTTTTAACACCTGCCTGGCATTTTTGCTAACTCGGAAACGACGCCAAACTGTATCGCCATCTAGCGACAATTAATGCCCTCGGCGGAAAGAAATCCAGTTTACATAGTGACCTGTATTTAAGTAGAACACTGGAGCTCGCCGGGACCTTACATTCGACAAAAATAGGTGCTAGTAGATTCAGTTCCTTGCGTGACACCTCACATGTGAGCCATCCTGTATGTCCATCAAGGTAAGTCCCTATACGAACTTCTACTTTGTGTGGGTATTATAGAGTCTTACGCTCTCCGTTTAGGTAGAATTAATTTAGTTATTAATTGCTCTGGAGACAGATACAACTACCCAGCAGGTACTATGATTGTCGAATTAAAAAAACCTTAACGGTCATGAAGTATTTTCTTCCACGAAGCGTCTTTGTGTAAACCTGCAGCCTACGCCACTTTTCCTGATAGTTTTGGCGAATTTCGGTAATTTGAAATTGCTGTTGCGTCTGATCTGAGGATTTTGGAGCATGTGGTTTCTAGTTTTTGACATTTGTTTCCCATGCTACAAGCCGAGCTTCGTAGTAATTAAATATTTTATAAGTAAATTATTAATTAAATTCCTTTCTGTTAATTTGCCTTGGAATCAAATTACTCATCAAAATACGTTAATTGCAATTGGCAATGGCCATTTTTTTCTTAAAAAGTACTTTTTGAAAGTAATTAATTACTATATTCAATTACTCAATTACTTTTCAGTAATTAAATTACTCTAAAGTACTTAAATTACTTTATAAGCATTTGAATTACTTGTGGTAATTCAAAACACTTCTTTTGTTTGTTCGTGTGCAAAAGTAAAATTATAATTAGAGACAAATAGAACATTTACCACGTATAATAAAATATATAGAAATATAATATGTGTAGATAATATGTATGAATATGTTTAATTATCTCATATGCGCTATGTCATGTTTATTCGATTTTACCCTATTACGAACTATGCCTCTTTGGTAGCTCAGAGCCAGAATTGCTATTATTTTGTTAAGCTCAGAGAAACACTCCGAGTAACACACTCTATAAAAAAACTATACAGGAAATGTTAGCTAATTAAGCTTAAATGTATTTTACAATTTATAATAATGAAATAAAATTGGTTATTCCTCAGCTCACCCTACCCCTGACACCACTGTACGCCATCTGACCTCAGAATCAAGTAGCCGCTTTTTTCTGTAAACAAACAAGGGTTATTGTACTATGAACTTCTAGATCGGAGGGTAAATTGGTGTTGGTGACGACGTTATTTTGCGCAGGTCCCCAAAAGGGCCGTCTTACGTAAATCTTAAACGCTTTCTTTAACCTTACAAGAGTATTTCGGAGAATATATCCGAGTTCGGCAACGACTCGGAATTTTAGTAGGCGCCAGCGGACTGATTCGGCGATGTGTTGCGCTCAGTTCTCGGGCTTTTTGAATTCGCTGGAGGAGGCTATCGTGTTCGAAATGTACGTGGCCTCCGCGAAATTAACACCTTTCTAGTCCGCTCTTTCGTTTTCAATGTTTAAAATCTGGGTTGCCGAGCTTAAGATCGGTCGTGTGAGCACCGAAGAAGGCAAAACCAGTTTGGTCATCATGGAAGGTTATGGCAGCTGTATTTTGAGATTCTCATAAAATTACCTTCGTTGACTACTTGGAAAAGGAAAAAGCAATCTATGGCGAGTATTATGTCAATTTATTGCAACAATTGAGTGACAAAATCAAAAAGCAGAGAACTATGTTGAAAAATAAAATTATTTTTTCTCCGTTGTTAGGCCACCTACATTTCGAACTATCTTCGTATATACAGCAGCTTCTCGGGAAAGCTTATCATGTGCACCAGCGCTACGGCGTATCAAAGGATATTCAGGGTTTTTTAAAGCGATAATTGTATACGGGAGGTTTTATTGGACTAGGTTATTCTGAACTAGTAGAAGGTTTCTTCTGGTCGAGCTGAGACTCACAGGTTGCCGGATTGGAGCTTGCTTCTTCCACGGGGGATCGAGCGCGACTCCAAGTTTTCCCCGGCGGGAGCTCCGAACCTTTCTCTCACCGAAGCTTGCGAATTGCTTCGTCTAGATACGGTTTCGTGTTTCTTTCTGCCGAGGAAATACGCTGTTCCATTTCACAGTCGCGATTGATTGGTCCTGAAGTATATGCCATACATCTCCATTGTTTAAGTCTTTTCATCTGAAGCTACCTGTCTATTTAATACCTTTCACGCCCAAATCTGATTGAACCCTAGTCGAAATTTTTCAGAATCTTCAATTCAGTCAGCTGACTGAAAATTTTCCGTTCTCCATAGAAGAATATCATGATTAGGTTGTTTCTCGATTTTAATTTTTTCTAGTTGACCCTTTACCGAATAGAGGATGGGATTCACCATTCAGAGATTTTGAGAATTCAGAACTTGCCGATACCTCTCGTATTAGCGTCGGTGATGTGATACCTGCTAAGTAAGGAATTTGTTTGTATACTGGTCTGGTAGATACTATCTACCAGCTTAGCAACGAGTTTAATGGTAGGTAGTTATGGCCTAGGCCGATAATACTTAACGACCACCCTTGACGAAGTCTGGTAGCACTTAGCAGCGCCTGTGAATCGTATTATACGTTTGGCAATACTGAAGTATATTGTTGCTGGCACTGTCAGTTGATGTCAAATTCGAGGTTAGCAGGTTAGGTTTTTCGGCAGCCTGACACAAACTGACGCAAAACCTAACCTCAAATTTGACATAGACAGCGTGACCAACAATACACTTCAGTACTGTTAAACGTATAACCAGAATCATAGCATTTTTTAAGCAGATAGCTTAAGATAACTATTAAATAAAATCAGATCAAAATGATTCTTGTTCTTGTTCAGTATACAAAAAAAGCCGTGTTTATGGCTTCGCTGGATCACGTGTCTCGCTCTAACGGGCTCGACGCTCGACAGTGATATACTAGTGATGTAGAAGTTTATTATGACTCTCATACTCTCCAGCCGAATAGCAGATGGCTAATTCTGATATTCTAATCAGTTGTTGGGCATCCCATTTAGATTCAGTAAGATTGTGTATTCTGTTATTTCTTGCACTTACGTTTTGTTAGTATTCAGACAACGTTTTTATAGATTAGGAATACTGCTAATTCAGATATTCAATATTGTCATGTTTACTGTATTTGTGGATACAGACATAATATTGGGTTCGTAGCCAACAATAAGCAAAAAATAATCGGCTTTTCACTATCAGATAGGATGGGATATTATGCCTAAAATCAAACCATATTTGTATCTGGCTCACATTCCAAATAATTATCAGTAAAATGTTATACTTGATCAAATATTTTTTCTTTCTAATACTATTTCAGATTTTATGCTTTGCCACGGTCTTAAAATATTTCTCTATTTTCGTTCTCACCCAATTTTAGGCAACTTTTAGTATCATTACGTATGTTAGATTATCTAGATTTTTGTCCTATATTTACGATTTTCGAAGGTACTTGTGCAGATAAGTTGCCTATCTACTTGTGGTAATTTCTGATTTACGATTGACATTTTTTTTCGAAAAATATAAGCAGCAAACTTCAAGGTACAGCCATTTCCTGTTCCCATTTTTGGAACAGTCATCAGGTAACTTGCGGCTTCTTTTGGTAGACGCTTGGAAAGCAGATTTATCTTCAAACACCATCAGAAATCGTTTGCAATGTTTATAATTGATTTTTGAATAGCTGCATATATCTGATTAAATGAGGATTTTGCGATATTGCGGAAGTAACTCACCGTTTAGCCATATGAAATATTAGGCACAGAAGCGTTTATCGACCCACTTTTTAGATGATTTGGCGGTTTACTGGATTTATGATGGATTTTTCAAATAACCCTCAATATTCATCACGTTATATTTCATAATCTTTCAATAATCTCCAAATACTGATAGAACTTTTTTTGATACCTTCCATCTGTTCGACTGCACATCGCACGCTGGATAAAGGCCGTGTCACGGTAGCAACGAATCTACTTGGCCTTTCCTGCGATTTCCGACGCACACGTAGTCGATGTGTGTGGTATTTTACTTAACTTGATTCGAACCTGGAGCCGCAGCTACCTTTGCGTTTGTCGCTTCCATTGAAATCTTGGAGCTTGTTGAATTACATTCACGGATGTTAGTTACTGTATATTTCAATTCGTTGTAAAGGGAAATCTCTACTGTAAAAATCAAAAAGTATTTCTAAAGGAAAACCGTCACGCAAAGAGTCTGCTGTAGCATTTACTGACTTTTTATGTAAAAATGTAAAAGAAGCTTCTAAATTCTGCTATAGACGTTTTTTTTTCTGAAAGCATGGAACAATTGGAGAAATTGCAGATGAGCATGTAAATTTTAAAAGATGGTAGATAAGAACACATTTTTATATTGTTATATTTGTACGGCTGCATCTCTCGGCGCCTCGTGATACGGCTGTCACGGAAATAGTTGGTCCCGGCGGTCATAACAGTCATGACAGTCGTTAGTGGGGTTGGAAGTCCCCATAAATGCACAGCGACGCCTATAATTGGCCTAACGGCGGTTGGCTGAGTGCGAAATAAACAAATAAATAAATAAATAACTTACTCATCAAATTACCTTAATAAATATGCATATTAGAGCTACATAGGTTTCCATCAATTAAAGATACTTGCACATTATTCTAAACGTTAGCAAGCCGTTTTACATTTTCTCGACGAACTTGTTGCGCCACCAACCTGTTATACTGCCCCGTAAAGTAACACACTGTTTGACAAAGCATTCAAATTCAAATCCGATATTGGAAACCTGCTGCTTCCGACCTGGCCACTGCTTTTAGTATTAATTCAATGTTTGCTTTGTCATGTAAATGTACAGTCCAGGGGATTAACATAACTTTTGCACGTAAATCCTGAAAGCCGACATTTCCTTTCTAATTTTTACCCGCTTAGAACTCTGGTATAATTTAATAGATACTATCCAACGGCAATTTTACAAAACGGTTGTGACGGTAATAAATGTTTCTTAACGTTGAAAAGGCGTCGTGATTGCTTTGTTGTAGTGGACACTTATTAAATACCGTTTCCTCTAGTTAAACTTTGAAATAGTTGGAACTGTAATTACAGTTTACAGAATTTGCCAATTAGGAGAATTGTCTAACGGATGAAACGATCTTGCAGATATCAGATTTAATATATTGCTTTGTTGTTAAATGTGTTATCACTAGAACTATTTCATTTGCATAAGAAATCGGTTATTTTAAAAGAAAATGATGAAATGTACTGAGACTAATACGATCGTTACTATCATAAGATTAAGAATTGAATCAATAAGAAACAAAAATTATTCAATATATACACTAAAACATAAAATTGGATTTAAATAACACACCGGCAACATTAGAGGAACACAAAAAAGTTATAGTTTGGGATGTTCTGAAGCATTATTTAACTCAATTATGTTTTAAGCTTTAATGTTAGCAATACACACCTTCAGAGAAAAACAATTAACGATATAACAGATGAACCTACCTAATTCAAACAGTTAACAGAGTACAATGAAAAACTTCAGAACAAAAACAATTGTCTTCTCCTTATAAAAAGTAAATTTTTTATGATGGTATTAAACATATGGGTGTAATTGATAACGCGTGTTACCCCCATGAGCTCTGATTACTGCTTCCATACGTCAATTCATACTATGGATGATGCCATCAATGGTTTGTTGGGGCAGAGTGCTTCACCTTGCTACTAGTGTCGTCTTTGGCTCGTCCCATATGTGTTCGATGGGGCAAATGGCACATGATCTTGCAGAATGTAATATACCGTCCACCTATCAGGGAACATCCTGCAATAACCACTAATTCCGTACGTGCTCCCAAACGTATCCCACCCCAAACCATAAGTGAGCCTCCTCCATATGAGACTGTTGGGACAATGGTATATTGTAAATATCGCTCCCCACGGTTTCTCCACACTTTCTCTCTACCATCAATCCCATTTATACAAAAGCGGCCTTCGTCGGTGAACAGAACTTTACCCCACTGCTCCAAAGTCCAAAATCGGTGTTCACGTGCAAACTCCAGTCTTGCTGTACGATGCAGTACGTCAAGTTTTGGCCGTTATGTAGAAATTTTGGAAGTTAATCCAACTTCGTTCAGTCTCCTCCTGACTGACTGTTCTTTTACTTACACTTACGTGGCGCTCATCTCTTATTTCTGGTCTGAACAGCTATGAAACGTCGATTTCTGAAAGTCTGCAGTGTAATAAAGCGATCATTCCTTGCAGTTGTTGCTCGTTTCCTACCTTGGCCACGTTTTCGTGTGAAATAACCGGTCTGTCTAAACCTTGTTACATTGTGATGTACGATAGATACCGATACTATTAGGATTCTGCTGACCGATCTGTAGTGTAGCTAACGACAGAAAACAAAATCGGAAACCCTCGTTGTAAACTAACCGAGAAATAAGCACTTCTTTCTAAGAACAAAATCGTAAACCTTCATTGTAAACTAACCAAAAAATAAGCTCTTGTTTTCAAGAACACAAAAACCCAAGCAATATGTCAACAATAAAACAAATGATAATTAGGCTCAAATGGGTGGAAAGATTTAATGTTAAATTGCTATTTTTTATTCATTACACGTGCAGAAGTAACATTTATAACCAAATTGAGTCATATATTGTAATGGTCTTATGCCCGAGGCTCTACTCTGCTTGCAGTACAGTTTAGAAAACAAGCCAATAAGCACAGAGTTGGGGTGTTTTTATGTAGCTGCAATACTAAGCTTAAATTCATTCAGTAAATGCATTGGAAGACGTCAGTATTAATAAATGAATTGAGAAAGGAACGCAATGGGCAAAGCTTGTTTTTCGCAGGGTTGAAGTCGAAGTTCAAATTAATTAAATATTAGGTTTGTGCAGAATGAATAACCAAACCAAAAGAAATGAATAATCACAAAAAGGTTTGCTATGTGCAGGTCAATGAAACGTAGATTTCAATATAGCTAAGCAGGTAAAATTGTGAGCAATCTAAAAAGGTATAAAAAACCCGAAAAATGATAATGTTGCAACGAGCAATTAAGAAGGCAGGCATAAAGACATAAAATAGCAATTGTGAGAAGCAGACAAGGCAGGATAAAGCAATGGAAAAGTAAACAGCAAGGCAAGAGAAAAAGCGAGTGAAAAGAAGACAGATGGACAACGAAAGCATTTATGAAAGAAGTAAACCCTTTAAAAGGATCAGTGCAATTACGCGAGTGAACAGAGCAAAGCAAATAATAAAATGTGTAGTGGCGCAAAGAGACATTATTACAATTAAAAATACAGAATATTTTAGATATAAGAAAGGTTTCAATTTAATAATTTGTAAGTAAATTTATTTCCAAATGTAATTGAGTTGAACTTGGCTAACTTCCGTTTGTATAGTAATAGATTCGAATTTGTTTATAGCGGACTTGAGGAGATAACAATGGAATAAATTATAAGATTGACATGTAGATTTGTGCTGCATATTTAATTGAAGTTTTTACATAATAAATAATCATTTTTATCTACAAGAATTATATCATTGTATTAAGCAAGTGGTCTAGTTCATATGTGAATGTTTGTGGCGATTTCCGCAACAATAAATAATTTTACCAAGAGCATCTCCGAGGAAACGTTCGCCACCCACATCAAGATTACGAAGAAGGATTCCAGTCGAAAAGAGGGTCCAGAGCCAGGGAATTCCACTGCGACGCATCAGCCAGGAGTGCAGGACACCGACCAGCAGTACAGACACCGGGGGAAACCATTGCAGAAGAAGATACTAGCGGGGCCCTTTTCCGATCACCGAACGAAGACACCTCAAAAGTTTAAGGTACTGTAATAAGCTAAATATCAGCGTGAGCATCCAGAAATTTGTGTGCATGCGAGACAATACCGTACTGAAAAAGATTCAAGCATCTTCAAGCCTCAAGCGAAAGTGCTTTTCAAATTATTAACCAGAGTCCAGTTTTGAAGTTAGGTGGAGACTAAACAACTACAGAAATTCGGATGGCGTCTTTTCTGACGTCATAAGACAAATTAATTCCTGAAACAAATGAGAATAATAACCGCCAAAGCACTACGATTTAAATAAATACCTCTTCGAATGTTCACAAATTTGATATTTAAAGTCAACAATGCTTGCAGCACAATACGAACCATTATTGTAATTTTGACAGCAGTGCATACATTTGCAACTGCGTATTTGGAACTAATTCGGGTGGCAGGGCACCAATTTAGGAAAAAATTTACAAATTATTAGGAATTCACCCCTTTGAATAGAGTTGATTGTCTACCGAGCTAGCGTTACAATAACAAATTGCAGATAAATAAAATATAAAAAAGACATATTACTACTTATTTTGGTCAAGTAAAAATAAAATTACAATCCAGCAATTATTTTAATCAGTTTAAGTCTTACATTAAATATAAATCCATCTCAATATATCCTAAAACATAGCGAAAATATGACTTTTTTGTGTTTCTCTAATTTTGCCGGGTTGTGTATTTCCAGGTTATAGATTTTTTTAAATTAACAGTTATTATTATGTTATTTAAATTATAATCCATTCATTCTCTTTAGCCTCTTCTAACTTTTGGTTTCGAGAACCATGACTTCAAATCCCTGTCTGCTTCGAAAAAAATCTCGGCTACGGTCGAACAAGACCACCTTTGTGACGAATTCGAAGGTGAGAGGTTGTAAACATAATGATATATTGCTATGATTTTAAGCCCTACCAATCAACTCTGTTAGCATTGCCAAATTAATGGACATTTCTTGAAAGCTCAGAGTGAGATATTCTATATAACTGCAAAACTAAAACTTGAATTTTCCAGAATGAATACATTTGCAATGAGATGCCAGTAATTGCAGAATAATTAATTAATGAACGCAATAAGCAAAGCTCAATTTGAACAGGGATCTAAGTTGAATGTAAGTTCAGTTAATTGATTAGGTTTGAGCTAAAGTAAATGCCAAACCGAATGAAATTTAATCATTACAAGATGGATCGCAACCGCAAGGGAATGAAGCGTAGAATTCAGGTACAGTTTGATAGTGAAATCCAGTCAGGGTTTTATAAGAAAGGTAATTGAAAGATAGATAAGCTTATGAACATGCAACGAGCAGATAAGAATGAATTATGCATTCAGGGTGGACCCAACCGAGATGCGTCTGTGCTTTATCGATTTGAGCTAGCGTAGTATTGGATTAATTGCAGATAAATAAAATATTATAAAGGGCATACAACTATTTATTTTTATCTATCAATTTACAAGTAACTTTTAATCAACCTAAGATTTGATAACACGAATACGAAAAATATTTGCGTGGTACCCTAATTTAAAAATTAAATTAATAACATATTACAACACTAATTAGACATACCATTGCAGTATGATTGGCAACTGTGCGGAAGAAATAAAGCGACGGATACAATTAGCCAAAGCGGCAATGGACCAGTTAACAAAGATCTGGAAAGACAGAAATAACTCGCAACACAAAGATACCGATAGTGAATGCACTAGTGCAGCGGTCGGCAACCTTTTGACAGGCAAGGGCCACATAGTGGCAAAATGAAGTGAAGGCGGGCCGCACTTATTCATAATTTTGTTAATAGGTATACTATGTATTAGTGATGGGCATAACCGGACAATTTTCATAACCGAATTATTTGCATTCGAATGATATTAATAACCGAATGATTATTTGAATAATCATTCGAATAAATTTTGGCTCTCGATTCGTTTCCATTAAGTCAGCCGGTTTGCCAGTTGGCGGTTCACCGTCATCTGCATCGACATCGGTTCACCGTCATCTGCATCTACATCGGTTCACCGTCACCTGCATCGACATCGTAACTTGCAGATAGCAGAGGAACCAAAACATAATATGTACGGTCTGCGCCTTAGAAATCGGGACACGTAATATGTTCTTCTAGTCTTTGGAGTATTCTTGCTCCGGTTACTTCATTAATGTGAGATGGCATTTCATAATTGACAAACAATACACAATCTGACGTAACAACTAAAACCATAATAACTGTAAAAACCCAGTTTACACATTTAAAAAATACATGCAAAATATATCATAATAGTGTGTAGTGCCCGATTTCTAAGGCGCCGACCGTACATTATGTGTTATGTATTGGAAATCAAGAGGTATTTATTAAGAAGTGTAGAAAGAAAGAAATATGCGGGACTGCTTGCTAATCGCAATAAGAACAGGGGTAAACGTTTATCTTTATCGAACGGGCGGGTTAAAGGCGCCGCCTCTTGTATTGAACCTTTCGAGATGTAAGCAAATAAAAAATTGTTTTATAGCTTGTTCCGTTTGCAGTTTTTAGGCGTTCAGGTTTCAGGTCCCCAGAATTTGATGATTTGATATTTTTTATGATATGAGGTAGGTACGCGATAACCAAATGGTGTTTTCAGTACAGCTTGCTTTGTTTATGAGTTATCACGTATTTATATTTACAGAATTTTGAGCACTGCGTAGGTCGCTGAGATAGAATAGAGGTTTTATATTCAAAGCGTAGTACGTATCAGCATGAGGTTATTTTTCATTTGAATACTTGGAACGGATAACCGGTTATTTTTCATTCGAATAAGCACATCACTACTATGTATATCGGGGTGATATTAAAAATGCGAAAACTTTGTAGTTAAATTTTATTAATACACAGGAACAATGACAAAAAAATTAGGAAAAATAATAAAAATACGAGAACTATGTATGTACAAAGTATATCTACCTACATATAACTGTACTTATAAAAAAATTAATGCGAACGGCTGAACGACCTTGGCTAGCGAGTGCTATGTTTACAAACAGAAACGTCAGTTATGTTCCGATTGCGTAGTGACGTATTTTTGCCAGGACAAGGGCTGCAAAATTTCCATTTAAATGTGGAAGAAAATAATGAGAATGAGGATGGGCCTCATCAAGAATTTTGGTTTTGAGCATTTAACTCTTGTCAAAATTAGACTGAATTTTTTTAATTACTACTTTAGTATCACATTTCAGTAGCTATTTGTTTCAATAATTTTAAGGAACTACTGATTTTGAGAAAATGGTTATTTTAATTACATTAAACTGCAGGAGGGCCGTTTCAGAATCCATGCTTTTAAAAAATTCGCGCCTTTCTAGGTTATAATTAGAAGTAAACCCAAACACCGTCTTCTGCTAAGTGTCCAAGCGGAAATGAAGCGGAAATGGAGCGAAAATAAATTCGCTCCCAAAAATGGCGACTGCTGCCGAAACGAAACCGAAGCGCTGTCGGTCAGCGAAGCGTTCAACGCAATCGGTACCTCAGCGCTATGCCGGCTGAACGCACCCACTCTGTGTCTGTGATATTACATTCTTATTAAATGCACGCTCGCTTGAATTTTGCGCGGGGATGACGCAATTATTTAAATTTTAGGTAGGTATAATATAAGACTTTCATTTATAAAACAGTCGCGGGCCGCAAGACGGAGAGCCGCGGGCCGCATGTGGCCCGCGGGCCGCGTGTTGCCGATCGCTGCACTAGTGTTTCCAATATTTTCATATGCGCCGGAAACATAAATCACACGAGCCTCAGAGCGGAAAAAATCGATGCCTTTGATATGTAGGTATGGAGCCGCATGCTAAGAGCATCATGGAGTGAAAGACTTTGGAATGTATCTGTGTTACAAGAGATTTGCGGTCCACAGCTACCAAGCAGTACTGTATTCAGTCGTATTCTGACATTGTTTGGACACAGTACGTAATGACTATAGCATATAGAAGCCGCAATATAGATGGATGGCGTAATGCAATAAAAATGCGACCATCACCAGATAATCAATACATAAATCTCTAAATCTCCACACAACTGCAAAAATGTCAAGAACGAAGAAGAGAGATATTGCAAAGAAAAGATTTAGTGAAAACTGCAAAATTCAAAAATGTCGAAATAAAAAAAACTGCAAAAGACGTACTTTTATTACGTAAAGATGTCGACACTGCCGCAGCAAGTTTTACAGAAAACCAGTCAAACAACAATGTTAATTTTTATATTTTATAAAAATTACGAATACCTTCTGTATAATAATACTTAAGTCACGGCACAGTAGTAATGCACTTACAATTTCTTAAATATACGAGGAGCGTTCAAATATGAATTATAATTTGAATTGCGCGCCAGAAGACAAAGAGATGCACAGAAGTTGTACACATTACTTAATGCTCTGGAACAAGTCCTAACTTCATGCAGTCGTTAAGTCGTCACAATTCATTTTCATTCAGTTGGCAAGCATAAGTGAAATGGGAGTGCATTCAAGCGTCGAACAACGCATTATTAAAATAAGAAATGTGTGTAAGAGTTAAAAGACAGTTTGATGCGTAATCGCTATCAGACGTAAGCGTTTACTGACAGAGTAAAATGCAGATATTTGAAACTATCGTCGAATTACAGTGAAGGATATTCCTTCTGCATTAAATATCAGTAGGGGTAACTTGAAACAAAACGCGAGTTTTCAGTGTGTGTCTTACAGGATAATGTTCTACCCCATTTCGCTATTCACACGCTGGCTAAGATCCAAAAATTAAAATCGACCATGCTGTCCCATTTACCATACATTTTGAAGTTTGCTGCATCAGTTTTTTTAGAACCCTTAAATGAGTTTCTAAGAAAAAAATACGTCGTTGTAATAAAGAAGTAATCGAAATTGTTGGGGAATGGGTGTGACAACAGCCAAAATATTTTCTTCTCGTGGAATACAGAAACTTCCGGAAAGATTGCACCAGTTTGTTAAAAGAGACGGAGACTGAGTGTAAAAATGGCATGATATACTGAGATGGTATTTAGCCCGTTACTCAACTCTGCTTGCAGCATAGATAAATAAAGCAAGTCAATAAAGCACAGAGCTGGGGTAAATCAGGCAACTGCAAGAAGTTACATCAGAAACTTTAATTCATAACTACATTAGTAAAACATTGCCGATATTAAATGGAATTACTTCAGAATAAATGGCAATAAGGCAGAGCTCAATTCGTAAATTAGAGTCACAGAAATATCAATTAGCATAAATTAAGAGGTTGGTGCAAAGTAAAGCCAATCAAAATTCAACAAATCTATCACCAAAGGGTTTATTACATGCGTGTTAAATAAATTTACATGTCAGTATAATTGAATAAGTACAGTTCTATAAACTTTTTAAATAAAGGTAAGAAGGACAGAATGTTCTCAATACAGTGCAAAGAGAGCACAATACTGGATCGAATAAGGCTATAAAAAAATGGAACGATAATATTTGAAGAATGGTGAAAAGCAGACAATTATTATAAAATACAAGAAATTCACACAACAGGAAATGAACGAGATTTGTGTTTAAAAAATTAGTCAGTAAAGTGACAAGTAAACAGGCAATCCAAATAAAATATAGTGAGTGGCGCTATAACCTAGTTTAAATACGAACGTGAACAAACAATAATTTTAGAATTAAGATTTTGTACATTTTTATAATATAAGTTAAAATTTAGTTTATAAGTAACTGATTTGTACTTAGTTAACATCCACAATTATGAATTTAGATAGGCAATTGTTAACTACCCGAAGAGAAACAATTGAATAAAAATTATTTCATGACAGTCTAATTTGTCTCTCCAGATTGAAATAAATTAAAAATAATTATACCATCGTGATCAGGAGTTTGTAGTGCATATGTGAGAATGTGGGTGTGAAAATCCATCATCTAAAAATTATTTTCATCTGCGACCACCTTCCGAACCACTTCGCCAACGACGAGATGTTTACGATCATCAGATTTTGAGTACAATTGAGGTCAGGCGTTTGAAATTTTGGTAGCACCACGTCCGCACGCCGTGTAGGAGTACACCGCAGCAGTTCCAGCATCCTAGCGTTCCGCTTCCAGCAGCGACCATCAGGAGAAGCTGTTCCGAGCCAGTTCCCGCAGCCTAAAAAAGGTCAGGTTAGTGTTGCAAAGCAAATATCCGTGCTAGAGTTTCGAAACTTACCATGAGGAACGAGTCCTATAAGAGGAAGCCGATCCCAGTGTTACAATACTTCAAAAAAGAGCATGAGGTCCAGAAATTGTAAAAATATAAGTTGAGGTTATGTTTTTCACATGAAAGGACGCGTTCAAAACAACTGAATTCGCAAGAAGCCGCGAACGATCTAAAAACAAAACACGACTAGTGACGCTTAATAAAGCGCGAGATTCGAATTACCTGATAATTTGCGCATAGATTTGCCTTTGAATTAACTTGTAAATACGCCAGAAACGAACCGCACGAAAGTTGAATTTGTTGATAGATAAATTGACAGCGTAGTGAGCCTGCGCGTTACTGCTCTTTAATTTCACAGCCCAGTGGCGTAACACGGGAGTTTAAATATGAACATGTCGGCGAACCTAACTTGCAGATTTGAGTCTTCATGCCTACTGAAAGCTACCCATAAATAACTTTACTTGCGATGTGCGAAAAACTATAGGGCTCAAAACACTACAATCAATGAACCCATTTATATATATATATATTGATCTTTCATTCCTTATCGGAATATTGATCGCTTTTTTACGAAGCTCTTCGATTCTTTTTCATGGTGAATCACTCCATATATTCCCTTGTATGTTTTCCTTTTGTTATAGGTTGCGTCTTGCCTTCTTTATGGTGTTAGTCCATTCTTGTCTGTTCCTTGTTAGTGTTCTCCAATCGTGTATTCCTAGCCTTCTTATATCCTCATGTACTTGGTTTTCCCATTTTATTTTGGGTCTTCCTCTGGATCTGTTTTCCATTGGTTTCCAATTTGTTATTTGTCTTATTAGTTCCTGTGTCTTTCTTCTTTGTAAATGTCCGAACCATTTGAGACGTCTTTCTCTTATGATGCTAACAATATCTTCTCCTTCCATAATGTCTTTTATTTCATGATTCATTAGTATTCTAATTTCTCCTTCTTGTACCATTTTAGGGCCCATTATTCTTCCAATTATCTTTCTTTCTATTATTCGCAGTCGTTCTTGGTCTTTGGTAGATAGGCACATTGTTTCTGCACCATATGTGAGGACAGGTCTAATTGCAGCTTTATATATCTTCATTTTCGTCAAATTACTTAGTGTTTTGTCTTTCAGCAGTTTTTGGTACTTCCAATACGCTCTGTTTCCTGCTTGTACTCGCTCAGTTATTTCTGTACTTCTGTCATTTTCCCCATTAACTACTGTTCCTAGGTATCGGAAGTTTTTCACCCTTTCGAAATTATGAGTCCCTATGCCAATATTCTTTATATGTGTATTTTCTTTCCTAGAGCTTATCATATACTTTGATTTATTTTCATTTGTCGGGAGTCCCCTTTTTTTGCTTCTCTTTCCAGTTTTATTAACGCTTTTTCTAGGCTTCCTTTATTCCTCGCTAACAGAACTATATCGTCGGCGTAAGATATAATTTGTGGTTGGTACTGTGCTATAGTCTTATTTATTGCTGTAGATTTTACCACTCCTTCCAAAACGATATTGAAAAGTATTGTCGATAGGGCATCCCCTTGTCTCACCCCTTTTTCTATTTTGACGGTTTCTGACATTCCTTCATTTGTTATAACTTTTGCTTGCGAATTTTCCATCGTCATTCTAGTTAATCTTATCAGCTTGGCTGGCATATTCATGTACTGCATTTCTTTTGTTAATTCTCTTCTGATGATACTATCAAATGCTCGTTGGAAGTCAAGAAATAATATGTGAAGTTCGTTTTGATGCTCGTAACTTTTCTCGATTGTTTGTGTTAAAATGTGAATGGCATCTACCATCGATCTACCTTTCCTGAAGCCCTGTTGATGTTGTCCTATCTCTTTTTCGGTGTGCTTTGTTAGTCCATTTTTCAACATTGTTGTTAGTATTTTATATGCTGTATTCAGAAGCATGATTCCTCTGTAGTTTCTACTATCAGTTGAGTCCCCTTTTTTAAAGATTGGTTCTATCAATCCTATTTTCCATTCAGATGGCATGTTTTCTTCTTGCCAAATTTGAACTATTAAATTATGAAGCCGTTTTAGCAAGCTGTCACTACTTTGTCTGATTAGTTCGTTATTGATTTCATCAGGACCAGCTGCCTTGTTAGATTTAAGTTGCTTAATTACCTCTGTGAATTCCTCGTAAGTGGGTGCTTCTTCTTCATTATCTCTGTCATCTATAATTTCTGGGCTCTCTTCTTCCTTGTTGTCTTTATTTGAATAGAGTTCTCTGAAGTATTTTTCCCATGTTTTTTTATTAATTTTCCCGGTTGTTTTTTTGATACCTTGTCGTTTAATGTACCCAAAAAATTTTTTGTTGTCATTATTATTCTCCTCGAGTTCTTTCATCTGTTCGTTAATCCAGTTGATTTTTTTCTTTTTGCATAGTTTTCTTGCCTCCTGTTTTAGCCTATTGTATTCTTGTTGTTCATTTAATCCTCCTGTTCGTAACCATCTAATTCTTGCCTGTGTTTTCGCTTTTACCTTGCCTTGGCATTCTTCATCAAACCAGTCCTTCGTGCTTTTGTGGCTTCTTTGACCTATGGTTACTTCGGTAGTCGCAATTATGCAGTCTCTTAGGGTTTTCCATTCTTCTTCTATGTTGGTATTATTGACTGTTGACAGGGTTTCTTCCATCCTACCTCTGTAACTTTCTCTTATCTCTGTGTTGTTCATATGTTGTAGATTCCACCTCTTTCTCTTCTCTGTTATTTTTGTTTCCCTGATTATTTTCATCTTCATTTTTACAATTACAAGCGAGTGATCGGTATCAGCATCTGCTCCTCTAAAGGATCTTACGTCATGTACAATTCTTTGCCATTTTTTCGATATAAGAGCATGATCAATTTGATTTCCATCCGTTCTGCCTGGTATCATCCACGTTATTTTGTGTTGCCTCTTGTGTTTGAACCTTGTGCTTATTATAAACGTATTCGATAATGAGGCTAGATTACATAGTCTACTTCCATTGTCGTTTGTGCGCTCGTGGATGGTTTCCTTTCCTGCTACTTTATCGTTATAATCTTCTTTCCCAATCTGTGCGTTGAAGTCTCCTACTATTACTAATATATCATTTCTGGGTATTGTTTCAATTACTTCTTCTAGTTTCTCATAGAATTCCATTTTGTCTTCGTCCTTTGCTTCTTCGGTGGGAGCGTAAGTGTTTACTATAGTTAGATTTGCTTGTTTGTTTTGCATTTGAATATACGATATTCTTCCATATATTGCTTTAAAGTGCATAATTTTTTCTCTGAATTTGCCATTTATCATGAATGCAGTACCATTTTTTCCCTGTTTATCTTCCCCTGAGAAGTAAAATGTAAAGTCTTTCTTGTCAATTTATACCCATTTATACAATTATTTATTTACTTTTAATCAGTCTTGTACATGAGGTAAGTATTAAGCTTATTAAAAGTTACAATAGTCCTGTACAATACATCAGAGTCCTTGTGTTTGTTTTTGGATAAATATTAAATTATAATTTATATTTGAACTCGTACTAAAATACATTACATGCAAAGTACACATATAATGTACCTATTTCTATTGCTAGAACCGTATATTAAATAATGCGAGCATATGGAAACCTCATTTAAGGGGAAAAAAATAAGCGTTCCTGTGTCGAACAAGGATTGTTAATGTAAAATGACAATATAAGAAAATGTCGTAAAAGGACGTCTCCTACGCCGCTACGTTTTTATTACTTATTTTCCCCTCTTTTATTGCCATCTAGCTCAATAACAATGAGATCTCTCTTATTTGATTTGTCTGATTCATGATTAAAGAAATCCCCCGCTGACATAGAGCAGAAATTGACCTGTACTCGTGATAAGCAGAAAATCGCTCCAAAAATTTATTTAAAAAGCAATTTTTTACACATAAATATACACATAGCTATATTTTTCTGTAAAAAATAACGCTAACTGTTCTTCTACTTTGCATGTATTATAATAATAACTAAATCTGAGCGCTAAAATATATTTCTACGCCTGAGCGTACATCCTTTGGTGCCAAAAAATATTCGGCATTTTCTCCGGCTGTAATGGCGGTTGGTAAATGACTTAATTTGGTCTGCTTCGCATACCTTTGATGATGAGATCCGAATGCCGGTTACGCTCTCCATCGCGATGACTTCGCTAACGCGTCACTCGACGACACGGCAGCTTTCCATGTTGCGTCGGCTACTGTTTCACCGCTTTTCTTCGCTTTAATTCCTCAAAAAATCCTAGGAACTTAGCTGTCAACTGGGATACCTTACAAAACTTGCCTGTCCCTCGTTCACTTATGCCCGAGCAAGGAAGCCAATTTACTAGGCCTGACAAGCTCTGTAAAAACGTTTCCGGCAAATGGAAACGTAGGAGTGTTACTTAGCACTGAAAAGGTTAGGAAGAATATTATTAATTATGTAGGATTTTAGTTGTTCAATGATTGGGGTTATGGGTTGTTTGGTAATTATGTTATCTAGGAGGAGGGAAGCAATTTATGTAGGAGATCCGTTAATTGGGTCTCGGTTGGAGGTTACTCCCTTTGAAAAACTCTCAGCAGCCTTAACGTATGACTGCTGGATTGGCTCTGGATGGCGGTGCTCGTTGCATCTATAACATTTTGTGGTGAGGGCACCATCTGTAACTTGCTGTAACTGTGCAGCTAACGCAGAATGCTGGACGTTGCTCGTTTTCAGACATTGGCCTACGGGGGTTTTGCATTTTACACAATGCGGTTTGGCTGTGCAATAGGCTTTTGTGTGACCGTAACCTTTGCAGTTATAACACTGAGGAATGTGGAATGATTTTTACCTGATTTCCACTGTGACTTTACAAATTGAAAAAGTGTAGTTTTAGAATTTCGTTGGCCTGATCTGTGGAGTTAAGGATAATTGCACAGATTAGTATTGGTTGGCTTTGTTTGATGAGAAGGCGAATAATGCTAGCCACTGGAAATTGCAACACTTCAAGTTCCTCTTTGATTTCTTCGTTAGTGAGAGATATTGGAATATTTTTAATAACGGCTGGCAATAGCTTATTGTTAAGATTCTGAAGCGAATTGCATTGTATCAAGTTGATACTATTATATTTGGCGAGTGAACGGTATTCTTGGATATTAATTAGGTCAATTTTGAGATATTTATTTTTTAGTTCGATGTTAAACTCGTTTTTGATACTTTCTTTATGATTAATAGCTGCCGCGCTGTGCAGAAAATTGGCGGAATTTTTATTTTTTTGTCTTTTTCGTTAATGCTTGCCGTTGTTGATGATTCGCTCTTAGTTTCATCGTGTTCGTTTATTTCCAAGGGTGCTAATATTTGAAAGCGATTTGGTTCATTACTTCAATTATATTTTTTGCACTGTTTTGATCTCGCTGGTGAGATCATCGGCTTTCCTTTTGTCTTTGTTCACTATTTTTTGTATACACTAGAAAAAATCAAAATAAACGAGTAAACAAAACTTATATTTTTGTAAAAAGCAGCTTCGAGAAATTGAACGAGGTAATCACACTTGGCAGAAAGCGGATTCGCGTATCGGATAGTAAACTGGTGGGCGATATGTTCGTGGTCACGGTCATGGCACGATTCCTCAGCCTCCTCTAACTGATGAACGTTTTTAGTATTTTCATCAATATCAAGCTTTCATTTAAGACGTTACATTTTCCCCACTTTTGAATGTTTGTTCCCTGAAAATTTAGGGGGTCGTCATCTAGGATACAAAAATACTAAATGTTCATAAAAATAGGATATTTTAATACCGGGTGTTCAAAATGCTGGTTTAAATTTCAATATCTTAAATCTTTATGTTCTTATACTTTTAAATGGAACACGTTATATTTTATTACAGGAATAACTAGAGCCTTAAATCGGCTTTATTTTGTCCAGTATATTATACTACTAATTAGAAGAGTGCTTGAGAAATTAAGCTTTTAATAGAAGAGCACGATGGATGTGTACTATTTGGCGCATAGTTTATAATAGTGGTGGTAAAAAACCGATTTGATGGTTAACCGGCTTTCGGTTAACGAGGATTCTTTCATAAATCGAACACCAGTAAACCAGAAAGCTGATTTTATACCGACCCCTCAATCGGTTTGAAACCTGTTTAAGAACCGGTCTGTAAACCGGTTGACGCAGGGGTTTGAAAATCTGTTTATAAACAGGTTTAATGCCGATTTATAGGCCGGTTTAAACATTCATTTATTAATTGATTTCAAATCCTGTTCTTAATAATACAAACGCAGCTTGCACATTTTATAAAGATAATCAATTTGCGTTTGCTAGTTATTAAATCGATTTTAAACCGGTTTATAAACATGTTTTGAAACTGTTTCGTACCCCGATTTAGAAGCCAGTTTACAAAACGGTTTATGGACCGGTTATATTCAAGTTTTCGGTTAACTGGCTTAACGGTTTTCGATTTATGAAAAAAGTAGGTTTAACTGAAAGCCGGTTAACCATCAAATTGGTTTTTTAACAGCACTATTATAAACCATATGCCAAATATAGTATGATCAAAAATTGTTTTGATCTAGTATTGCTATGAAATAGTTCCTAGTTTATGAATTCAACTATAAGTCACTTAAAAATAAAATGTCAACTTTAACATTTAAGTATAAATGTAGTTGCATTCATAAATTAGACATTATTCCATAGCCATATTAGATGAAAATATTTTTTTTATCATACTTTAGTATACATTTACCGTGATTTTTCTTATTAGAAGCTTCTTGAAAATCCTCTTTCAAATAAGGTATAACATGTTGCGGTCAAAATAAAGAAAATGTAAAGCTGTATTTATTTCTGTAATAAAATATAGGGCGCTCCATTAAAAAAAAAATAAGAAAATAAAGATTGAAGATATTGAAATTTGAATTGGTAGTTTGGACACTATATTAAAATATATCGCTTTTATGAAACTTTAATATTTTTGTATCCTAGCTGACAATCCTCTCAATTTCCAAAGAAGACATATTAAAAAGTGGGGAAAACGTGACATTTTAAATGAAAGCTTGATATTGGCAAAAAATACTAAAAACGTTTATGAGTCGGAAACGCTGAAAGCAATTTAAAAGAAGTTAGAATAGAACGTCAAACTTATATGGGCTTAAATATCCGCAAAGAGATACAGAGTGTTCCATTAAAAAAAATAATACTTTTTGAGCCAAACCTTTTTGGGACACCTTGAATATGTCAAAATAATTGTAAAATGTGTCCCTTTCAACCCCATTAAGAGTACCTTAATCAAAATGTACTCGGAAAATATCTGAAAACGTAATCGAAGGACGGCGTACTAAATGAACACACTGTATATCAGTACACAAAAATTGATACATATTGCAATGACCCTGTACGTATAATATTTGTATGTTTATAATTAATGTGATAAATAAAAAGAGTCACCACACAATATTTAATTTAATTCTACCACTTGCTAAATCAAACTAACTGATTAATTAATTTCGTTGGGTACGCCAAAATTGAGAATTACTCTTATGGTAGTTTGCCCTTTTTCTAATCCATTCATCTGATTTCCTAACTTCGCTAGCTCAATTTTAAATAGAGACATGAAATTAAAACTCAAAATCTCGGGTGTTGGGTTCCTGACTTTCCAAGTTAAAATTCTACGGTACGCCTCTGAAAAGTAGGCAGATTGACCTGAAATGTAGGCGTAATGTGCCGTTTGTACGTCAAATCTATCACAAAAAGTTCTAATTATTTTCAGCTCGCGTGTGAAATTGATTTATCAACAATTAAATGAACAAATTTTGATGGTAAGATTTTGAATAATTGCCTTCAAGCGGCTTCTAGGCAATATTTTGTTCTTCCAGATCGTTAGCTATTGGTGCATTCTTAAAAAGGACGCCGTATTCGCATTTGTTTCTTGGTGCCTCCAATTGACGATTTTAATTGAAAATCCTGGGAAAATACTTCGCCATCCACAGGAACTGTTATGATTTTCTTATTCTCCAGGTCGTAATCACGGTATGCCCAAATTTTCACGCCGATTGCGCGAGTCGAAATTTTAAAATCCACTAACCTCACTTTCGTAGATTCGGGACCCCTTTTTATGCTGATTCTGGCTAAAATCTTGCTCCCCGGGCGGCTCGTGATGCTGGGCTGTGTTCTGGCCTGATGTGTGGAGCTGCCGGAAAAATCCTGCCACTCTACGCCTTCCCACGATGCTGCCGATTGATGTCGCAGGAATTCGCCAACTGCCGAACCTGCCTCGGAACGCCAAAAACTCAAATACCTAGAATCTCTTGCCTCCAATTGTGCTGATACACTCGAATTCGCTGATTACGATGGTGCTATTTATTTTTTTATACGTTTATGCCTTCTATTAAATTTTGATAATTAAAGATAGAGCAAACTTTAACCAACTTTCATAATTTATTTAGAAACAATCGCTATCCCTTGTCGTAATTGACAAAACACTGTCTACAGATTTGAATTGTAGGAAATCAACCAGGTACAAAAACATAACTTATAATCTAATTTAACAAAATTTTATCAGTTAATTACAATCTCTTATGTACTAGAATTATTGTCTTTTGGAATTGTTTATTTCTCAATGTTTTTTAATGCGCCACTCACTTCATTTTTATAACACTTAAATGCCCATTGTTTATCACTGCACTGACTAGTTTTTTAATCCACCAACATTGTCTAATTTCTTGCTTATTTGAATTCCATCTAATTTCTTGCTATTTCAATCTCTTCAAATCCCCAAGTCTTGTATTTTCATGTAATAAATGACTTGCCTGGCTTTTCTATGTTCTTTGCCTTATTCTTCTAGTCATTCTTGTTCTTACCTTTTATTAAAATGTTCATTTGCTATCCATTCTCTAATGACTTTACTTTCTACGCTTCCATTTTTAAGCTGTGTCTAACTTGAACTTTTTGTGCCAGTTCTTAATTAATTTAGATTCGGTTTTTAGTTTGTGCAAATCTATTATATTACGATTAAAATTACATTGCTAAACCCAATACACGGAATTTGAGCTTCCATATTTCTGTGCCTATTCAATTACAATCAATTTCATTGGCGAATTATACCAGTGTTATTATGATTTGGCAATTTATGTGAATTTTCTCAGATGCTTGCATTATTACAACTCTGTGCTTTAATGATTTAATTTGCTATTTGCTTGTACTGCAATCAGAGCCGATTTGAGGGCTAAATACCATCGCAATATGTACAAATCAGCTGTATATTGAAATGGTATTCCAAACACATTCAGGTGAGCCTATTCCAGCCTCCGTTTAATATATGCCGAGTAGTAATATGCGGGTCGTTTCTATGTTTACCTATAATTGGTTCAGCAAACATAAAACCACGAAGTGGCCTTTGATTTCCAAATTTCATGAGTGTACTCCAAAGTTCATCTTTGTCCAGGAATGTACTTACAAAAAGTTACTAAAACAAATATGTAGGTTAAGGGTGTGACATTAACTTAGCATCTGTCATAAATATTATAAATAACTAATTTTAAGTATCTTATATCGAGAGATCCAAAAAAAAACTGTTCCTCGGCGGGTTGTGGAAATTCAACGTATGAATAATATGTTGGTAACACTGTACGTCAATGTCAAATTCGAGGTTATCAGGTTAGGTTTTCCTGTCAGTTATGACACAAAATGACGCAAATCCTAACCTGAATTAAATTTACGAACTGTGATTGATATAAAAAAATTTATTTAATATCAATACACAGACGGAGTTTATAATTATAAAATACAAGTGAAAGCTACAGATTCCAAATTACAACTAACTTCATCCTGCGATGTAGTCGAGCAGGTTACCTAAGCTGCATCAGCAAAGATAAGATAACACTTGTGTCCCTCGGGAATGCAATGATATGTAATACGCGACTGCATTATCTTATCATAACTAATGTTCTCATTATCTATCTGGGAACGTAACATAATTCCTCCCATCCTAAGTTGAAAAATTGGGGGAAATCACATTTTCCACCTATTTTTCAGGGCAATATTTCTATTGGTTGTAAAGGTTTATTATTGATTTCTGATTTAATTCTTTTGCAGATTTTAGGCAACAAATCGTACTTATATAATACAAATATGGCAAACAATATTAGAGCTAAAATAATAATTAATGTAAAGTTACTTGCGTGTGCATAAATATTGTAATTGGTGGTCACAAGTTCACCGGGTAATTTTCTTAATTTTTCCCTAAGCTGTTGTATGTCATCCAGGTCGATGTTTTCTAAATGCAATTTTGGAAATTCAATATTATTAACAGTTGGTTGATTAATTGTTTGGTTAAGCATTGGTAAATGAACCATTTCGTATATTGGATTTGAATTTTGACTGGTTTTTAATATTTTACCATCGATCTGCATTTCACAATTTACAGGTAATTGAACGGTATATGTGCCTAACAATGGTATTTTCCTGTGATCGTGATTACAATTTAGTTTGGTTATCAACTCAGAGGTTGTTACAATAATCCATAAGTCACGATCTATTTTTTGAATTTTATAATTTTCTAGGGAAAACATTTTAGGTTTACAATTATTAGTTCTTGAAAATGAGAGCAGTTGCGCTTCACATAAGGTGTTTTCGAGACTCATTCGCTCTGGAATGTTACAAATAAAATCAGTTTTTTGAATTTGCTCGCAACGTTCATTAGTAGAGATATAATTAGATTCCGAAAATAATAGGAATTTATTCTGTGGTAACACCGCTTGGTATCGCTGGTCGATTTTCATTGGCAATGGATACAGATGGTAATAGTCATATTTCGTTGTCCCTGTTAGAGGTACTTCTATGATAAATACTAATCTAGTATTTGTTTGATAGGCTTTAACGGTTAGTATTTTCTCGAATAGTAATAAATTTTCTTTGGTTGGTTCGAAAGGTAGTTCCAAATTATTTATTTTATCTTTTATAAACTTCAGGTTTGCTTCTAAGTCCTCTGGATCCATGATTGACGGGTGAAAAGTTTCCAATTTGGAAAAAGTAACAGCTTCTTCCAGGGTGTTAGTTATATGCAATATTAAATTTGAAATTGCAGTGAATTGCAGGAATATTGTGTGCATGTTGATTAATGAGTACATTTCAGCTTTGTGTATTGTATTCTCCTTTACTTGGGCTTCAATTTGTAGAATGCGCGACTTCAATAAATATTGATTGGTTTGCAAAACGTTTATGGATTTGTTGACTTTATCTAAAATTTGTTCTGTGAGCGATATTTGTTTAACGAGTGCTTGTTTTTGGCGTTCTTGCTCCTTTTGAAGTTCTTCGATAGATTTTTCATATTTTTGTCCATCTGTAGCATCTAAATTTCCTGTTATAAGTTTAACTAAGCTTCCTAAACCGTCGATTGCTCCTCTCTTCTGTCGATTGGGAAATAGTCGACGTATTTTCCTATTTACTTCAACTAACGTAGCATTTATAAGCGAATAATAATTGGTAAATTCCTTAGCATAAGCGGGTCCATTAACATGTTTCTTAAATACAGTATCTACTTCTAAAATATTTTGTTTTAATAAGTTGTATTCGTTGATTATCGGACTGCAATCAACATTCTTGATTAATGTCCATTTATCCATGGTGTTCTTGGCATTTCCTAGTTTGTGAGGGAATAGTCCGGGGTTGTCGATGATTTTCGTTATTTCTGGGCGTTCGATGTTGATGACGTATTGAGTGCAGAGGCACCTGAAACAATTGGGTGACTTAGGGCATCTACATGTCTTTTCTTTTCTTTATTGTTTTGTGGGTTGACTAGGGTTACTATGTTCCTATCCGTAATTTCCTTTATTACATAGGGTCCTTCATATTTATTGGCTGATTTGTTTCGTTGGTCGGTTTTTATTAAAACTTCGTCTCCTACTTTGTAGTTGTGTGCTCTGATGCTTTGATTTTGTTTATTAATTAGATTTTCCTTGTTCTTATGCATGGCTTCTTTTAGTGATTTGTACAAAGAAGTCAATTTAGTCTTGTGGGTGGTTACGTATTCTTCGTAAAATTTACTGTTCAATTGAAGATCAAACGGGTCTCTAGTTGCAGTATGTCCATAAACTAGTTCAAGGGGTGTGAATTTCGTAGCAGAGTGAATCGTGTTGTTGTATCCGATGATTGCGTACGTTATTATTTGTTTGGGGGTCTCCTTATTACTTGTATTCTTAATTATCCTATAATTTTCAATCAATGTCGAGTGGATTCTTTCAATTAAAGAGTTAGATTTTGGGTTTTTTGGTGTAGTAATGTGGATTTTAATTTTGTGAAGTTCCAAAAGGTCTTTAACCACTTCATTAATAAGTTCTGAACCTCCATCCATTGTGATCAATGTTGGCGAACCATGTTGGGATATGAAATTTATCAGATTTTCAGCTACTTCGATTCCGTTTTTCGAGGTTAGATGATAAGCTTGACAAAATCTTGAAAATGAATCGATGATTGTTAGAAATAAATTCCTTTCGATTTGAAATGTGTCCATATGCAAATGCTCAAATGGTCTATTCGGTGTTTCGGTGATATTCAAGGGTGTCTTTGTGGGGTGACGTTCATATTTCGCTTTTCGACATGTTATGCATTTGTTAATAAAATCGGTAACGTCTTGGTCAAGTTTTTCCCAATAGTATTTTCTTTTTATTGCCGTACAGGTTGCAAAGATTCCACGGTGGTTTGTTTTTCCCTCGTGTTGGTTAGCAATTATTTCTAGTCGGTCTTCTTCGTTTATAACGTGTAAAACTCTTTTAGTACATTTATAAAGTGATATGCGGTTTTGCGCAAAATGGGTTGTAATGATTTCGCATGCTAAGTTATAAAGTTCGTCGTTCGGGAACGAACAGTAATACGTTTTATTCGGTAAACAATAATTTTTAAAAAATTGTAGTATGCTGTGTTTTAGGTCTTGATCTCCTAGATGAGCTGTAATTATGGAATTTTTCTCTTTCTTTTCGATTTTTGGTTTCGTAGATTTTCCATGAACGATTGTTATTATGATTTGGTTTTTCTTACAATCTAAAGCATCTTCGCATATTGGGATGCTGGGTGCTGAATCATCTTGTGAATGAACAGTTGGTGTTAAATTTTCGTTAAATCTGTCAGGTACGTTTTCGATTAGTTTTTCAAGGCTTCGAATCGGATCTTCGGGTAAATTTTCGTTCATAGGGCTAGTTATAGGGTCAAGTGGAATTACATCTGGTGTTAATGCTCGCATTGTTGGTGGTTGTAAGATCGGTTCTGGTGTTTGTAAATCATCTTGTCTGTGACTTATTTCGTCTAGTAGTTGGTCTAATTCTGAGTGTACTTCGACTTGCATAGATTGCGTATCAATCGGGTTAATTTTTATTCTAGATAATGCGTCTGCGTTCGTATTGGATTTTCCTTTTTTGTAAATCACATCGTAGTCAAATTCCTCTAGTCGTAATCTCCATCTTGATAACTTTGAGTTTGGCTCCTTCAATGAATGTAACCATTGCAGAGGTTTATGATCCGTTACTATTTTAAATTTTCTTCCGTATAAGTATGGTCTAAAATACTTTGTAGCCCATACGATAGCCAAAAGTTCCTTTTCAATGGTGCTATATCTTTCTTCTGATTCATTGAGGGTTCTCGATGCATAAGCGATAGGTAGATCCTTTCCTATTGGTCCTTGAGATAGGATTGCTCCTACAGCAACATTTGATGCATCCGTTGTCAAAATAAATTCTCTCGAGAAGTCGGGGTACTGAAGGATTGGTTTGTTCATAAGTAAGTTTTTGCATTTTAGAAAAGCTTCTTTAAATTCGTTGGAGTGAATGACTTGCGCGCCTTTCTTTAAGCACTTTGTCATAGGCTTTGTAATTTTTGCAAAGTCCTTTATAAATTTTCGGTAGTAGCCTAGTAGTCCTAAAAATCCTTTAATTTCTTTTGGTGTTTTTGGAATTGGATAGTTCTTTATTGCTCTAATTTTATCAGGATTAGGTTGAACTCCTTCTGGTGTTATTACGTGTCCTAGATATTGCACTTCTTTCTTTAAGAATTCGCTCTTGTCCAGTTGGACTTTGAAATTAGTTTGTCTTAACCTTGTAAATACCTCTTTTAGTCTTACTATATGTTCTTGAAGGGATGTGGAGAAAATAATAATATCATCCAAATATACAAGACATTTTTCGTTTTGTATTCCTCTGAGGATGTTGTCCATGACGCGTTGGAAGGTGGACGGCGCGTTCTTTAATCCAAATGGCATGCGTTGGAACTCATAGTGACCATTTTCGGTGTTAAAAGCTGTTTTCGGTATGTCGTTTTCTTCAACTTGGACTTGGTGAAAACCAGATGCTAGATCGAGCGTTGAAAAATATTGACATTTTCCCAATTTATCCAATAAGTCGGTAATGTTTGGTAGTGGGTACTTGTCATCAATGGTCTTCTCATTAAGCTTACGATAATCTATCACGATTCTCCATTTTTGTCTTCCGGAAGCGTCTGCTTTCTTTGGCACTACCCATACAGGTGAACTCCAGGGGGACGTGCTGGGTCTTATAATCTTATCCTTGAGCATCTTGTTGATTTGTTTATTTACTTCGTCACGATGTACTTGGGGATATCGATAATTTTTGGAGTACACAGGTGTTTCGTCAGAAGTTTTAATTACGTGTTTAATTTGGTTGTTAAAACTAAGTGGAATGTCTTCACAAAAGAATACATCTCGAAAATCTTCGCATAATGTTCTAATAAGTGTTGCTTCTTCGTCGTTGAGGTGTTCTAGCCGTAATTGTTGTAAATTCCTAAGTTGGATTTGTTTGAGATTTTTGTTTACTGGTTCGGGTTGGTAATGTAAGGTATCTGGCTTCGGATTTTCTTCGACCATTTCGATGTGTAGTGGTTGGGTCATAATAAACGTTTTTTCTTTGTCACTGCTGTTAATAATAGTGGTTATTGCTTGATAATTATTTACGTTAACGTAGGATGCTGGTATCTCTACATTATCACTAATTTTTTGGTGTTCGATTATTCCTTGCTTGATGTTTTTCGTAACTGGAATCTTGATTACTTTTTCAGTTCTTCCTTCGATTGTAATATGGTAGTTCAGATCTGGGTTCCTGTCTTCGATAGAATATAATGGAATTTGGGCCTTTTCGGTTTCTAAAGTGTTGTTTGTGAAATCGATTCTGGCTTTTAATTTCTTTAATAAATCTGTTCCTATAAGACCGTCGTATTTAGGGTCGAAATCAAATAGGTGAAATTTGTGAGTTTTGTTTGTCTTAAAGATGGCTGGTAATTGAATTACAGCAACTTCATTATGTATTGACGTCTGATGTGCAGTTTGTATTTGAAAAATTTGGGGTTCAATTAATTCTGGAAAATATTTCTGAGCTATTTCTGGTTTAACTAGCGTCCTAGAAGCTCCAGTATCTATGAGAAAATTCGCTTTTAGCTGTGGGATGTATATGCATGGTAGGTGTGATGATGGTTGATTATTGATTTGTATTAATTCGGGCTGTTGGTAATTTTGTTCAGGTGGTGGATGTTCGTCTACGTATGCTCGTTGGGCGAGGCTGTTTTCGTAAAATCCTGTTCTTCGTACTCATACTGCTCATTTTCAAAGTCTTCAAATTCTTGCTGTAGATATTGATCTGTTTCAGATGGTGTATCGATGATATCTTCTGGTTCCTCTTGGTAGTGGAGTTCCTCGGATATAAAATTTCGAGGTTGATTTGACTGTTGAATAAATTGTCTTGGTTGAGTAAAACGCTGGGTGTTTGATGAATTAAATCGTTGAGGCAAATTGGTTGTTCGTCTCGTAGCGCCTGATGAGGTGTCCATTGGCGTGGGACGTGGTTGAGCACGATTTTGGGGTGCAAATACATTTCTTGCTTGTGTACTTGGTTGCAATTGTTGAAAACGGGTTGGCCATTGTTGTGCAGTAAAATTTGTTGGTCTTGAATTATTCTGGAACGTTGGAAGTTGTATTCGTGGTTGTTGATTCCCAAATGATTGATATGTAGGGTAACGATTGTAAAAGCTGGGGTTGTTTACGCCAGTAGTCATTCGTAGTCCTGGTGGTGGTCTTTTTTGAGTAAATGTGGAAGAATGAAGTCCTTTTCGATGCTCGGTTTCATGTCTTCTGGAATATTGCACGTTTTCTTCTTCGAGTACATATTTAATTGCGTCTTCTAATGTGGCTGGTCGCATACTTCTTAGGAAGCTACCTAGTGGTTCCTTGAGTCCACTAAGAAAAGCTTTTAGTGTTAATTCATCGTACTGTAATTGTTTAACTGCTCGTGTGCCTTGATTTGGTTCATTAAGTTGAATATTCGAGTATAGAAGGCTTCTTGTTTGTTGGCAAATTTCGAAATATTCTTGGGCCGTTTCATGTTTTTGTCGTAAGAGCATCAAGTCTCGCAAAAGTGAGCTCTCTGATCTTTGATCGGCAAATGATCTTCTTAAAATGTTTCTTAATTCATTCCAGGTGGCAATTTCTCGTCCGCTGGTTACTAAAAGTGCTCTTCCGGTTAATTTTGTCCGTAAAGCAGAAAGAATTAAAGACTGCAGGAAGGCGTCGGCATTCCCACGGTAGTGTGCGATTATTACCTCGGCAGATCTAATATATTCGGATAATTTGTGTGGAGTACCATCAAATTCTGGAACTATTCTTAAATATTCCAAGTGGAAAGCTTGTCCTGCTGGTACTGCTTGTCCTCCTTGTGCCATGTTTGGTTGATTGGCTTCTACTTGTTGTTCTTCAGGTGCTACCTCCAGTAATAAATTTTCGAATAAAGCTACTAAGTCGTCGTTACCTCGTAGCATTAAGATTTGTTTATATTTTTATTTTTAATTTGTTTAAATAGCGGGGCAAATGATTTTTATTCGTTTAAGGGTTCCTTCCTAGTGTAACGTTTTTAACAGACCATTGCAGTTATGGCGTGTATAAAAACTTACGAAGGCTAATACTAAGTTTATTATTAAGGTTTAATTATTTCGTTTAAACTGTTGCGTTTTATTTAATAGCAAGCTTATAACTAAATTGTTTTTATGCTGCAACAAATATTGTTAGCGACTTACAGTAATAGCGCTGTAATTTTCATTCTTCGGTCCTCCTCGATGGAGTGCTTATTTCTAGACCAAGCGTCGGCGATGCTGTCCTAGCTTGGGGTTGTGGCGATTCTTGTCCACTTCTGGTGAAGGTCGACACTGTTCGGTTGCCCACGGAGATGTTGTCCAGGTGCAGCTACTGGTGCCGCTTCTGCTGCAGTTTCGTCACTAGAATTGTATTCTTCGCGTGACCCTTTGGCGATGCTTGTCCTCCAGGCTCCGTTCTGAATACTGCTTCTTGGGACGACGTTGGTTGTTCGGTTTCGGCCAAAGTATTAAAATACACGTTTTTCGGCGATTTTTGTCCAAAAAACTGCCAAAATATCCGTCACGACTGCGCCAATTAAATTTACGAACTGTGATTGATATAAAAAAATTTATTTAATATCAATACACAGACGGAGTTTATAATTATAAAATACAAGTGAAAGCTACAGATTCCAAATTACAACTAACTTCATCCTGCGATGTAGTCGAGCAGGTTACCTAAGCTGCATCAGCAAAGATAAGATAACACTTGTGTCCCTCGGGAATGCAATGATATGTAATACGCGACTGCATTATCTTATCATAACTAATGTTCTCATTATCTATCTGGGAACGTAACATAATTCCTGCTAACCTCGAATTTGACATTGACGTACAGTGTCACCAACATATTATTCATACGTTGAATTTCCACAGCCCGCTGAGGAACAGTTTTTTTTTTATCTCTCGATACAAATACCTAGTTGGATACTATTGACGTAGCGTTTGTTAATAGGTATTTATATTACATTTTATAAAAGTTCCGGCTAGGATTTCTGGAAAAATATCTATTTTGATACTGATATAATGAGAAATATTAATTGTCATTTTGAAATTCAAACCCGCCTTTATGCAGATGTGGAAACCTTTGCAAAACAAAATACAGAATCCCCAGTACAAAAATTGTATACACTTGCCAACTTCAAAAAAATTATAATGTTTTTGTGTTTACTGAATAGACTGTATTACCCTATGATCGAACACTTGTAAAATCTAGAGGGCTATAGAATTTTTTAAATGTAATTTATGTTGTCAGTAACCATGGCATCTGACAGTTTAAGGTTATGTTAGTAATGTCATTTTAATAAATACAAGCATTTCTGTTGAATACATAAAATTATTATGCTCCATTTTTCATCCACAGCACCACTTTGAGTTCAGTATTAAACATTCTGTAAAACTTAAGTTGATCTGTCAAAGTTGTATAGGTTATATTATTAACTACATTTACTCATTACTGCCAACATAAATTAAATTTCTATAAATTCCAAAGCCCTCTAGAGCCTCTAGAGGTTTTCGATCATACGGTACTTATTACAGTTTTACCTCAATTAAAAATCGATTAAAACCTCCTGAATTTAATTACAAAAGCTTGAAATAAAAACTTGCACAGCAGAAACCAAATATTGCCTCGAAAGTAAAAGCGTATACAATAGAAAGAACTTACATGCCTGCCAGTAAAACTTTTGCCCTAACAACAAACGTCTTCGTTTCAGTCTTTCGGAAAATATATTCCGTACTAAGCGAAAATCTCCTGTAATGTTTTGGTTAGCCATGTTTACCATACACTATACCACTGCAACATCAACAGTGTAACGCCATTTATGAGCAACTAGCGGAAAATGTATCTCGTTGCAGTCAGATTCTACCTTTTTCCCCTTCGATAACTCAGTTTACCCGTTAAAACAATTTATTACGGTGCCCGACAGAGGTAACCCGCCATTCATCTGCTAGACAGAAATGTTTTAATTAGAAACTTGGCCAGTCTTTTGTTATAATAGAAATTCTGGCAGAGAGAAGTAGCAGCATCGCATGCTATAATAAACAAATTATTTGCGTTAAACTCAATGAATGAAAACTTCGTCGGTAACATTTTAGATTTATATATTTATGATAATTTTATCTGCAAGTAACGAAACATTTTTTTAAATTTAATCCCATTCGGTTTTAGTGTAACACAGCTTCGTAGTTTATATGAAAGATTCTAATTTTAAAAACTAATAAAGAAGCCCTGGCTTATTTTAAAACTCAAGAACCATATAATATATTATTTTCCAAATGTAATAAGAGCATTAAAATAAGGAGGTAGATTTTCCGTTGACGTTAATTGTATCGAAATTGTTGCTATATTTTACGTGAACTTCCTTCATCACCCCTTGACATGCAAAATTTGCACCTAGCACATAACACATGCTGAGTGCTGTACTATCTTCTAAATTTATCTTCCTCTATAAAAACACTTCAAGTCGGTTCCTGGATAGGTTGTTTATTTGGTCGAGGTTTTTCTATTCGCTGTTGTATTCAAAACCAATATTCATTAAAAGAAATCGAAATAAAAAAGCATGGAAAGAAAGTTTGCCTAATAGAAAATAGCATTTTATATTTTTTAATGCATACACTAAATCTTATGAATAAATTAGTAAATCGTATCAATTCCATAAATAAATTCTACTTTGGTACAATATTTTACTCTGTAGCAAAAGTAGATTCCCAGCAAATTCGGACAATATACATATATCACTCTATAATTACCTATTATTACACCAAGCACCGTTATTTCTATAGAAAATTGATATAATTAGGGTATTTTGATAAAATCTAGAAGATGGTAGATTATAAATAATTCATTTAAGTGCCCTCCTTATTTGGCACGGAAACAAGCATGTATACGGGCTATATAATTTATTACTGCTATTACACGCTACGGCAGGTACGAAAATCAATGCTATTCCTTGGCTTGTCCAAATGAGTGTCCATGAGATCGACGTACGCTAAAACGTTTAATCAGTTCCATTTATTAGATATTGAAATGATATTGTTTTATTCTGGACAGATATAAATTGAAACGGCGCAAATAGGTACCTACATTTTGTGTTAACTTAAAAAGATAAAAGTAACTTGCAAAACTTCAACTAAATTCTTCACTTTCAACATCAAACCTCTATATGAGGGCTCTACAAACTAGTCATTTTACTTAGGTAAACTTACTTTGTAGTAAAAAAAATAATTAATTTTCCATAGCAAATTTAACAAACGGAAACGTATGAATTGATCTTATTAACTAACTAGGTTTTGAACCCGCCACATAGGTGACCCTATTCTACTAAATAAAAATGTTGCAGAAGGAAATATTTTAACGTCTTTAATATAGAAAGGGCGTTCAACATTATATACAAAATAGGTAAAAATATCTTAACGTTACTACTAATCAGAGACAGCAAAAGTAAACAGTTATCAGTGCGAATTACTTCAATTCGCAACTAAAAATGCAGTCGGTGGGATTCGAACCTGCGTAATTCGCTTGTTAGTCAAACGCTGTAACCACTCGCCTAGAAAGGCGTACACATAATGCTTGTTTGTCACTGCGCTATAAGGGACACGCGACGCGACGATTGAACGCTAACGAAGTGCGCCGATCGTTGCCGATGAAAAGGTCATCCAGAGACGCACGCAGGCACAACACACGTTTTTATAAAGGGGTCCATTTGGATCCGTTTCTAACCGTACGCAATTTTTAACAACGAATAAATTCTAGACATGACTATTGACTTTGCTATATTTCAGGCTATTAATCAGCGATTAAAATATACAGACATTTTGTTATTTCCAATATTGACGTAGGGATATACAGATTATAAATGACTGTAAGACCATGGTGCGTTGGATTTTTTCATATTTTCCTTTTGCTGCTTTATTGTATGTACGTATGATTTGTCTAAGCTTGATGCACTCTACATACAGTCACATGAAAGCTTGCATAGCGTTGTAAAAGTGATATATTCGGTAAGCAATTATATTCTTGCAATTTAGTAGCAATAACATTTTAACATGACTGACAATATTAATCGATAGACCGCAGTAAAATTTGGTAACAGTATTTCTTGGTGTTGATTTAACAAATCGATCCAGGTTTGCTGTTGAATCACAGAAATGCCAATGATATATGGCTACAGCGTCGTCGATATTTTAACTACGATTTTGCTCGCAGACGATTCCTTTTGCCATTTATGAACTAGTGGATGACAACCAGCCAACATTTGTCTTTCAAATGCAGCCTTACGTCCGTTCTACACATATAACTTGGTAATGAGTGTTTTTATGCAAGAATTTGCCCCTATTCTTTCAGCATAAGCCAAACGCCAACCTAAACTTACCATAATCACATAGAAACATTATTTGGTATTGTATGGTTCATGGCGAAAAATTTATAATAAAATATTCAAGAGTTATATCCCGCTTGCATCAAGTTTAATCGGTTACGCTGTGTACCTACCATAATTTGAAAAATGTTGCGTCTATAATAAATTGAAATTTGCTTGTATGACAATGCAGTCCATTATTATTAGTGTCCATTAATGGTCCAAATCATGACTTGGATATACGTATGAAAATAAAACTACTGCGCTGTTACATCTTTCCTGTTTTATTATATGGCGCAGAATCATGGACCCTCAATGAAGCAACAACAAAAAAGCTTGAAGCATTCGAAATGTGGGTATTTAGGCGTATATTAAGAATCTCGTGGACACAACATATTACCAATATCACCGTGTTACAAAAGATAAACAAAGAGAGAGAAGTAATAAAAACCATGAAAACTAGGAAACTTCAATATTTAGGCCACATAATGAGAAATGGAGAGAGATATCGATTGCTTCATCTGGTATTGCAGGGCAAAGTATTTGGAAAGAGAGTTCCAGGACGGAGAAGGATATCGTGGCTCAAAAATTTAAGAACATGGTACAATACCACAACAACGGCACTTTTTAGAGCCGCGGTAAATAAGGTTCAAATAGCCAGAATGATCGCTAATATCCGTTAACGGATCAGCACTAACAGAAGATCAATGGTATGTTAGCATTTCATGTTTTTCTACCTTACCTACAATGATGTTTGTTCTATAACAATAAAGTATAATAACCACCCATTTTTGCAAAACACTTCGTACTGCATTTAAGGCTTGAATTTTTCTATTTCAAACAGAGACATTCTTTATGTTTTGCTCTTACATACATTATGTTTTATTTTTTTATAAGCTGTCACTGTCGCTCGTATTCATTATTTTCGAACAAAGTCCGTATTGTAAATTTCCCATTTGCCAGTGCAAGGCAAAGTTTAAATTTTCCACCATTAGTGCTCAATGCATGTTGGAAATTTTATCATTTCTAAGCTAGCCATGTTCACAACCTTGGTTTTGGAACGAGAACACATGATATTTGTGTTAGACCGCTTGAAGAATTTGTGAACAAATTGTAGCAGGTGTCTGCAAAACAGCACAAGTATCTTGCATTTGGCATTGTAAATTTCGCCATAAATGACAACCATTTAAAATTTATTAGAAAAACTAAAGGTATTTATCAGAAATAGCTCAATAAGGTCTTACATGAAACGTCAAAAATCGTATCTTCCTGTCTCCTGGTTCACAGTTTCTGATTTGTATTTTGCATAATATATTTTGTTGTGAAATGCTACAAAGCCGTCGATATCTTAACTATAATTCGGAAGCGATTCGTTTTACCATTTATAAACTAGCGGACCATAATCAGCCAACATTTGTCTTTGAAATATAATTTTGTTTACGTCCGTACGATACCTGTAACTTGATAATGAGGGGTTTTATGTAGCAATGCAACTATTCTTTCAGCATAAGGCAAACGCCAACCTTAAGGTATTGATGACTGCAATAATAATATAACTTCTTATACGTTTTATCGTTTATTTTTTTTACACCTTAACGAGAACCTTATGGGTGCTGCTCCCAAATTACTGGCAGCACCTGTTGCTATTAAATAAAGTTTTTATGCACACCATTTCTTTAAAACGACGTATCAATGTTTCACCTATTATCTACATCCTGACAGCTACATTTTCCAACACTTCCACTACATTTCCTTTAACAGCTTTATCGCGGGTGTTAAACAAAGTATCCCTAATCAATTTCATGCCACTCCTTTGCCAAGTAGAATATCAAATCCAGCTTACACCGTCTAGGATTCACATAAATATATTTTATAGAGCAATTATGCACACGAAGGAAGTTTTCTTAAGGAGTGATTGATAGCGATCAACAATTACTTCGAACTACTTTCCTTGACTTGATTTAAAGCTTTCCATTGCTATCTTTAACACATATTTGCCATGACAGTGTGTTATTCATTACAACATACTAAACAGTTGATTCATTGGACTACACTGTAATCTAGTAAAATTAAGATGCAGTAAAGATAGTAACCGTATTTCACAGCGAAGTGAAATAAATCAGCTGTGCAACCGTCCGGAATTCAGTACACATCATAAGTAATCCTCATACATACATTTACAAGTTGCTCATATCTCAGCGTCCAGGAGATGTACGACTTCGTGGATCCGGTTCCTGTGCAACTCGGTTTACCTGATGCAATTTTAACGGTGTTAGAGTAAACCAAGATATAGTTCACCGACATGTTTTAAAATGATTTTGTAATAAAACTCCACTATTTTACGCTTTCCCTTGGTGTATGTCTTCATAAAGTATCTAATTTAAATGTTGCATCGATCACTGTCATGCTTTAGTGGCTTTGGATTTCATTTAATATTAAGTTAGGGAGCTCGATAACCAGCATTTTACATTGACGAACAACGTCAGGGTATCATTAAAACAAATCGTTTTTATTTGCTCACCGAATTCTTTTCGTAGATGGAACAAACTTAAAACTATGAAAGGCCATGCTATTATTTATCGGAGAAACAATATAAATTGAGAATATATGTGTTCCTATTACATACCGACGTTCATTAAATACATCCATAGATTAAATAGGAGTGTTCGTATCCATAGATCCAGAGTGTTATCGATTAATATTTGATTTTTATTTAACGGCAGCACAAAATATAAATTATATTTCTAACGAATGATCTACGATCAGTAAAGCTTTCGGAGTAATACTAGAGTTGTGGAAAGTCAGCTGAAATTAAAGTTATATTTCCAAACTTAAAAATTCAAACATTATTATTGCTATTATTATTAACTAACAGACTCAGCAAAAAAATCAAAAAATTTTGATCAATTTCAGCAATGAACGTTTTTAACAATTTTAAAACAAATTGACGCCCGCAAATGGAATGAAAACGACAAAATATAGACCAAGTTGTATATATAAACACCTCCCAGATGTTGTTGCAGGACTGCTTTCGTAGGAGCGGGGTACAAAATCACGATTTATCAAAACTGGCACGGTAGGGCTTGTCCCAACAACTACATTCACGGAGCAATAACACTCACATCACACTCATCCTCTTTGCATGAAGTCAATTTCCAGACTGTGTCGCACTTTCCGCGCTGAGCTTCAGTCGAGAGAAGTTTCGCAGTCTCCTCGCCGATGGGGTGTGCGTACTTACGGCCGCTAACGTGAAAACAGTTGTGGTGGTGTCAACGTTAAAACGGACCTAACAACGTAACGGCAAACTTTGATTTACAAATCTAGGTTAGTCGCGCTGCGTATAATTTCTTATTCGATGCTCGGAGTCTTTCACAAGTATGGACAAAAATGCCTTATTGGTTCAGAATATTGTCAACCAACGGGAACAATTCTTAGTAATTGCTTTATCAAAATATTGCAATAAGAAGTTGTTACATACTAAGACATTGAAAGACACCGATGAGATTCGTAGATACTTCCATAATGTATAGAGTAAAGCGAAAGACACGTTACAGTACGTACAGTGCAATACCTAAAACAGCTGTAAAGTGTCGTGAACCTAATTGTAATCAGTTGGAACAGCCTTTTCCACATGTACTGAATTACGGTATCCGCCAAAATAAACAGTACCGAAATCTAGAGCACTGAGGAATTGCTCATGCAAATTGCATTTGTCATATTTGGCTTACTTGTTATTAGTTGTCACCTTGACATTACGTTACAGTTAAAATTTTCGCTATCATGGTTCTTTCAACTGAAGAAAAAAAAATTTTAGTAGAGCATTATTTCCGGTCATACGGAGTTGGAAGGATTGACGGCCCAAGTTTAAAACAGCCCCCAGTAAAGCTGTAATGCTAGTGGTTGTTGAGAAATTTCGTCGCACTGGTAGTGTGTTATGCCAACGTAAATGCTCTTCGGGTCGTCGAAGGACAGTTTGTACCAACGATAATGCAGGACGTGTGTTTGACCAGGTCGTGCACTCTCTGCAAAGAAGCCTCGTACGAACTGCACATAAACTGAATATCAGTGAGACATCTACACGTCGTATGTTCAAATCTATTGGCGGTTATCCTTAATAGCTAATAAATAAGTAAATATATTTTTTTATTTTCGGTACTGTTTATTTTGTATTATCGGTAGTTAATCAAGTAGCAGTTGTTATCATAACTAATCGATTCGTCGTCTAATCTCTGTTACAGTATAAAATGCTCATTAAGACCCCTAATAAACGTTCCTAGTAGTGCTCGCCCTGCGTATCTCGTTCTTTCAATCGGGAGGGAGGTTTAAACGCTAGAGTACCGTTCAAAGCGAGATACCACGAAAGGGGTGATTGATGGTAAAGGTTCAAAGACAAATCGACGGGCGCTACGACCTTTGAAGATGGTATGTCTAATTTTAACTAACGACTGGCTAAAAGCCGAAATCCAATCGCTGTAAAGTCGTGTTGTACCCCAGGAGGCGCTTCACGGCACCGACGTTCACACATACCTTTTCGGTGTCTATTTTCTCAGCTGCTTAGGACTCTGTACAGAGGAGTATACACAACACGATAAGAATCTTAGTTTCTGCCAACCTAAATGAATACACAAATAAAAGCCAAGGCGTCAAGTAAAATAGGTGATCTATTGACGCAATATTTACACACACATGAAAATGCAGACAAGTAGCGTGTAATAAAATCGGGTTAGTCAACAGGTTTACAGTGAAATTGCTAAGTTACACGAGGACAGAACGTCCACTATAATTGTGGCCACGTGGATCTAAGAACGATCTTACTTAAGTGCCAAAGTGGCTTCTAACAGTTCCCGGAGCCAGACTACCACAGTGCCTGAGTTCAAGGCTTCGTGAATTCGAAATAAACGATACTAGTGCAACTAGCACAGCGCAAAATGACTTGCAATGTTCGCTAAATGTTCAAAATGAGCACATCACTGCAATACGCATGTAACACTTTTTAAATTCTATTTCTACAGTACCTTATTCGTCAGCGAAGGAGCCAAGCAACTGTTAGTCCTGAAGCTGCAAAGCGGGAGACCTCGCCTTGGGTACTTTACCACGCAAACTAAAGATACTGTCGAACGAGGAGATGCTCTACGAAGACGGTGACCTCCATGGTTGTAACGATACTCAGGGGCGGCCGACCAACTAGATCGGGGAATTGTGGCAAGAAGATCCTGACAATGGCCCACCCTGTATATATATATATGCTTCACACGCGTTCCTCTCGTAAATCCGCTGATTTAGCGTTAAAACGTACTCGACGGTACTCGAAACTTAAGGAACGGATAGCATTTAATAATGCACACTAGCCCGAAAAGGCACGACGCGCCCCTATAAATGATAGGGGTAGTTCTTTGTTCTTAGCGTCACCGACACATACGTGCAGTCTCAAGATGTAAGCTGGACTGTCCCAAAAGCGACGCTCTGACGACCGTTATTTACCCGATTTCATCATCCATGAAAATTTCCATCCTTGGGCATCTCACTTCTGCCTATATCAATTCTATAAGCGGGGCTCTGAATTGCGTCAGCCGTATGTAACGTGGCGAAAATAACGGGACTTCCCCGGCTAAGATTGCCGTCTGCGCGGAGCCGTAATGTGATACTTTAAACGCAGTCACTGACTTCGACAATTTTGAGTTGAAGACTAAACGCAGACTCCACCTGTTAGTGGCTTAACCAAATAATTAGCGGAATTTATGCAATATGGTAATGAGTTCGCCTCTGTGCTATGAAAATGTGCCTTTTGATGAAGCTAATGCGACAGATATCGGCACCTGTCTTACAAGCAACTGCGGGTCTAAAAGAATAGGGCAATTCGCCCATTTGCTTAGGAGTTTTGCTCCATTACACGAGACTGGGAGACAATTGCGGGATGGTGTTTAACAAAATACCGGGAGTCTTAACATCTCTTAAAAAATAAACTTTATCACTACGAGAAAACCAATATCTCACCAAAAACTGCAAGTACTACCGCTCCGCAACAACAGGCGAGGGCCGGAAAGCAATTCCAATAGTAGCATCTCCTCAAAAACCACTCGACAAGCTTTACAACGCTACACTGCCATTACCATTCTGTATCAAAAGGACGCCGACAAGCCTCGCCGTGATTCGAAAACGCTATCTGAACCGTTAGAATCGCGGGAGGCGGGGCCGCGCAAAAATACAAAATCGGAGCCATAGGCATCGAAAATAATATATGCGCAAACGAAGGGTAACACAGTGCATACCTATTTGTGATATTTTACGAATCATCTAGGTTTTTGCTTATTATTTATTGTACAATACAGTAGATGGATCTGCAAGTATAGTCAAATGTAAATATCTTATTTAATCAGTGTTAATAAACTAACACTATATAACTTTTACGCAGAATTAAGACCATTTGGCTACCTGGTGTTTTGTAACCCTGTATATGTCGAACAATGCAATGCAGATTACGCTCTTGTCGAATCCCTTGATTAACTTAAAGCAGTTGAAAAGAAGAAAGGTGGTAGCGTCGGTCTCTGTCACACTCGATAATATATTTCAATTAACTCGGGCAATGGCTCTGATGAATCCTGAACGGATAACATTTTCTTTTTTCCGTAATTAGCTTTACAGTAAATACATTACCACTACGTACATAACTTTCTTTTTCCAAATACATTTTGCCCTTGTAGCAGAAACGTGTAGGAGATTGTTTTCAGGTTTATTATTAGTGATTTTTCCGTAGTTTTTAAGTCTTATTTAGTAATCTATCCCCCCATTCTCTCAGTAGTTACCATCGCTTCTTCTATTTGCAGGTGTCTGGGATTGCATATGTGTTTCAGAATCCTTTACATAGGTGAAGTAGTTTAAATTATAATCACAACACTCTATATAATTAAATCCAAGTTAGCGGCTTTTAATTCTGCTGCTTTGAGATTTCTTCTTTTCTAGGGCAACCTATATTGCTGGTAGTGTAATTAAGTCGCCTTCCTAGTTTATATCCTCGAAGCTTTCATTTGGTCTATTTAATTTTTGTAAAATATCATAAATCTTGCCAGTGTTGCATCCATTCCCTTTTGGAAAGTATATTTATCTGCACTTTTTAATTCAGACGCTTAGGTGTAACAACCATTACGGGAAAATTAGTAGCCCTTAGGGGCAATTTGAACTAAGTCAATTTTAATCAACTCCAATCCACAGTCTACAAATGTGAAATTCCGTTTTCTCACACGTTGTTTTATTTTGATTCCTGCTCAAATATTTGGAGGAACTCCTGAAGTGGGACGTAATTTATATATTTTCAAGTACTTTTTCGCATATAAGAGCCTTTGGAGTAGCCAGTACCCAAGAGTTCGTAGATGGTTTTGATACCAGAAACAGCAACCTGGAGAACGGTTTCAGAACGGGCCCTGAAGGTATTCTCTGGTACCAAAAACGACGCCCTCGATAGTACATTAAGGGTTGGCTTTAAAGATATTTTCCAGAACCGAAAACGGCGGCCAAGAGAACGGTTTCAGGATTGAAGTTGAACATGATATTTGGAGCTCAGGAAGATTTTTTCTGGTAGGTCCGTGTACTCAAGTGCTTCGGACCGGAAGCGACTCTCTTTGCAGGACGAGGCGGACCTGGTGGTTGCTGTGAAAGGCTCGACAGAAAAGCCTACTCTAGGTGCAGGCAGCGGCGTCCAATTCTCCCCCCCCCCCCCCCGCCTTGCCTTGGGGCTTAGGTGTGGTGGCTGCAGGTGGAGCTGGATTCGTAAGTTGCTGGACTCAACTGTAGTCAACAGGCCGAGCATATTCTTTTTATACTCTTCTGGGCCTCTATCATCTGCATCTTCTGCTGAAGGAATTCAGATAAGGGTAATCCGCGCGCTGGAGGTCAGGCATCAGTTGTGACTTAGGTTGGTGGAGTTAAAATTCTAGCACATTATTTATGTGTAAATTTAATTTAGACAGGAGCAACCGTCCCACTACACTTGCTCCGCCATCAATAATTTCACGCCCATGGTATATAGCGATGATCTATGCCAGTGTAGGCTAGAAAAACTTCCTTTCTATCGACACCCGTTACCGAAGCTCTGAAATGAAGCTATTTATTCTTTATTTGACTAGACCGAGGCGGCCCGGCAAATCAGAGTATGTTATATTAAATTAATCCATGGATCTTCTGAAATATTTAAGGTTTTATCGCTTCAGGCGGACTTAAGTATTGAGTCTATCCCTACTTGGAATGTAGTAACGTCTTAAGCAAATAGACTATTAATATTGTTTTCCTGTGATGTTTTAATATAGACAAACACCTAATAGAGAATTTCTTATCGCGTGTCGTGACGTCACGACCAGGACTTCAGCTCGGACCTTGGTAATGTACTGATAATTCTTAAATAACATGCTCCATACAAGCCGAATGCGGTTACGTGAATTTTTGAAGTAAGCTCAGCACATCTGAAATTACCAAACCAGGTAAGTCATGTCTTGAGATATTTCGAGTAGCCGAAAGAAAATCCCATTCTATTCCTAACAGATACATCAAGAAGCGGCTAATACAAATAACACAGTTTTCTTCGTGTACCTTTACGGTACAGTTTGTTTTGACTATCGCGAGCGAACCTCTTCTTCCAGCTTACAACACCCATCCCTCTCCCTACAGAGCTACTGGACCATCTTTTTGGTCATTGTGGGGGTCGTAAACGAATTTGCCCCCGAAACAGCTTCATTATTTTGTTCACAACGTTTTGCTTACAACGTATATCATTTACACCAATTTCGAATGTTCCAATTAGACTAGAACGTAATATTGATATTATTCATTGTGAATCTACCTTAGTAGCTGAAACATCATAATATATCTCTTCTTAGTTTGCCATTCGTTTCTATTTACTAGAATCGTTGAGTTTTACAATTTATTTAACGTGGTAGCACGACGACCTTTCTAAGTAAAAGATATGCAACGAAAAAAAGGCCTTTCCGCATTGAAAAGTAGCATACTGAGGAAATATCCTTCGTTATCACTAAAAGAATGTTCATACGGTTGCGTTCCGATGCACAACTAGTGATAATTACTTCTGAATAAATGCTATTCTATTAAAAAGTTGTAATTTTGTGACATTCAATAAATGTGAAAAAATACTAAATAAAAGCTAAAATATTAAAAGAATGTTATTTTGGATCAGCTAAAGCATTATTTATAAAAATATGTTTTAAATTCTATGAATATCATTTAAATCTACAATCGGTACTACAAATAAATGTTATTTTACTATTACTACTTGCAGTTACATACTTGGCTGAAAATGTGTTCCATTTTACTTTCAAATTATTCTGCAAGTTCCTTCGTGGTGTTCTAATAGTAGTGATTTTTCTTCGGCCACTTCAAGAACTGTGGTGGCTTATTAATATTTTTTATTCTTTACTGTGGAGAAACGCCCAAAGAAAATAAATAATACTCTAATGTACACTGCACAGAATTGATGACGCAATAACTGCCGTGTTTGTATTGGACCGGGAGTTAAAAAAGCAAGACACGATTCCAAAATCCTCTAGGGAATCACGTGAGTGAGGAAATTCCAAAGAAAAAAGCAGGGATACATTACGACGCCGCAGAGAAACAGAACAAATTTCGCGTTGAAATGCTTCAACGGGTTTTTATAGAAAAATATAATTAAAATCCATGGCGACATACGACAAATGCAACGACTATTTGACATCTAGACAATATTTTAATTCCTTAAATTATAAATCGTAATATGAGGTGTTAGAGGATATACGTATCCAATTTCACTCGGCGAATTCTCTGTTTAACAAAATAGAGCTAGTAACGACTATGCTGTACTACGACTTTTTTATATACTTAATCGATAATAAATAATAATTTAAAACCTAACAAATTAAATCCATACAATCTATGCTGCGTATATAAAATTAAAAATGTTGAATGCGATTAAAGACATAATTTGAATTCTCCACGCTTTTATAGTTGCGTGTTAGGAACTTGCTTCTAGCATTTGTGAAGCTTAATACCGACAACTCAATTTGCAACGTTCCCGAATCGATTTATCTTATCCTTCTCCAAGATGATCAGCATGCGGTTCTGTTCAAGCAGGCAAAAAGCAATCTGCCAATGATTGCAAATAACTTTTACTTGTCTTTTATAAATATTTCAGAATCGCCGATGCTATCAATAATTTACAATTTTGCATTAAAATATTCACATTCGAAAATATTGTGCAATATGGAAGCTCTGTTGGAATTTCACAGCTAACTCAGTTTGGTTCACACAAAAAGACTACTGATCAGCAATAATTTCTTTTATGAGCAACATAAAAAGCAGATTTTCAGCAATAAGTTTCTCGCTCAACTCCACTTAGTTCCCATTCCCATATAAACCGCTACAAGTTACAGCCACAACCCAGCACTTGGTCTGAAATAAATTTATTTGCAATCTATATCGCCTATACTTAGCATTTGCGCATTAACTTTTAGGTTTTTATTAAAAGCTTAAGCGGCGTTTCTGCTGAGTGTACATCGCTACATTTCCAGCACTTTAATGCGAGTCGAAGTGGTTTTATTACTTCATTTGCGTATACTGAACATTTGAATCCATACTGAAGGGTTGCACAGAGATATAACGTTTATACCATACCCAGGGTTAGGATTGTAGACATGCCCCAGGAACTCCACTAATAAATTAATTTTAATAGTTCAGTTCATTGCACGCACCTAGCTATTAGAAAGTAATGAAATATCTTTAAGAACTATTTATAAGTAATCATCAAAAACACGATTTCCTAGTTTAAGTCTTAACTCTTTACTAAAATACTAAATTGTCATTTTTGCTCTTAATGATTTAAATCCCAGTAGAAGACAATGCACATTAGAAGTAAACTTGCGAAACTAAAAACGTCAAGAACGTTATAAGTAATTGCCTACATCGATTTTTCTAGCATTATAATTCCTAGTCTAATTATTTGCAAATTAATACATTCCTTTTATTTCAGACATTCTGCGTAGTTTCGAAGCGATTTCGGAAAAACTACATTCATCGGTTTACCGCTACAAGTTCGTTCTTCTTCTTCAGCCCATGGAACCCTATTCGAAAAGCGTGTATATACATATCAACTAATCAGTACTTTGACTACCTTGTTATGGCCACCATTTTGCTCAATTGTGTCTTCCTAGCCATGACAGAAACCATCGAAGAAGCTGAGTGAGTATATTAGTTATTTTTTCATTATTACTACATTATACCAAATTATATATAATTAGTATATTTATTGTTTTTATCGTGAGATTATCACTTGATTAATCCTATTTTCAAATACATGAATGAAATTAAAATATTTACACTTTAAAATCCAACTACGACACATAAAAGATTATAGGAGGTGCGTGGTTTTCTACAGTTGGAGATAGACTCGGCCTTATTTTGGAAACGCAGGTGATTTCGTATAAAAATTAATTCGGTAGAAACGTGAAAGATTATTATTATTAGCTGTTAGGCGTCACTGAATTGTTTACTCTAGCCTGAAGAAGTTTGCAAAACGAACTTTTTTTACCATCATCTGAGTGGTGCGTATTGCACCTGTATACGCGGCTGCATATTTTATTTACTAAGGAAAATGTAAATTAATGCGTTACATTGAAGACGCGATAATACAAGAAACAGATCTTAGCAGGTAGCCTTGGTCTGGTCCGTGAACCTCCAACATTAGGTGGAAGTTCCTACGGAATCACGTCACGACAGTAAAGTCTAGGAAGAAAAGATTTTGCTAGACTGGTCGCAATCCAGCAGCGTGTCGAAATGGCTTTTAATGTCGCTTGCGGGGAAAGGCTTAATACGTGTGCCCGTTAGGTGAAAACTTGTAGAAACACATATATGAATGGTATAAATGACATTTGCAAACAAAAGCGTCGTAAATATTGTATATGAGATGAAGTATGGCGTACATGGAGGAATTACAGATACACAGTAAATAGGTGAATACACCTTAATGCAGTAATTTAATGATGCCAAATTCTGAAGGCACAGCAATGGGTGGCGATTTTCAGAACACTAGCTTAACAAAGTTAACTTGGGGTTGACACGAAGTTCGATAGCTAACCTGAAGCACTGTCTGGAGTTCCAAAAGTTTGGACAAACGTAAACAAGCCAGGGTTGAGAAGAAGCCAACGCTAACAAAAAGTATTGAAGCGATTCGTGACGCTGGTCCGATGCAAATCACTCCTTCGGGTCCGATGGTTCTTCAAATAACGACAACAAAACAGCAAGAGTTTAAGCACTGCAGGAGTTACCGGGGACAACCAAAACGTGTATACAACCGTTAATGTTACTTCTGCCTGCTATGGTATCACGATATCGAAAACACGTAAGCTGCAGCAACCACAAACGGCTTAACGTCTCTCAGCCTTCTGACTTCACTGACGCGAGTCGCCGGCCTCGCTTTCTACAGTCTAATATTAACGACTTACGTAATTTCATGTGGGAGAAAACGAATATAACACGTCGCAGTAGATACATTGTATGGTTATCTGAAAAATTTGTTAGTATTTGTTACGGTCTAAATCGACTTTTGCGACACCGCACCAGCTCATACAAAGATCACGTAAAAGCTAGACGGCCAGAGCGGACGATATTACTCAAAATCGGGACAATGACTCACCTAGGACCGCTGCCCTGCCCGTAAGAAGATATGCCGACTATACATCAGTGAAGCAAGGGGTGGTCCTACACGAGATAACCTAAGGGCAGCGGCCTAAGGAACGGTAAACAATGGTAAAATAGATTCAGCGTCACCCAGTTTCATCAATAAGAACGAAAATACAAAGATAGACCTACTATGAATGAGCCTACCCTTCGACTTTACACCTTGGCGAAATCCAAAGCTAAACGAGAAGGAATATATGTGTACAGCCTCACGACGCCCAGCACTTGGGCGATGAGCGCTCCGACTTACCTGCGACGCTTAAGAAGTTGCTCCAGGCTCGACCGTACAAGAATCTGACACAGTGTATATTACGCCCTGAAAACAAACAGGCACAGGCACGTGGGGAAAATCATAAAAACAACGTACTGCGAACCGATCTATTGATCTAAGCACATGATCAAACAGGTACAACAACGCCGACGTTGTCAGCGTACACAATGAAAACACAATAAAAAAAAGGTTTTACACCTATATGCCTAGCTGGGGTCGTTTTACCTCTAATTGTCTAAATTACAGGCAGGATAATAAAAGTTAGCACACAGCCCTCAGGCGGGTGACTCGCGTCTATCACAAAGATGCACTAAATATACAGCAAATAAGTGCATTAATTATTAGCGCAAAGATGCGTTAATTGGTATTTACAAACGTACCAAGCGAGTGGCCGGTACTTAGCAAATATGCACATGAATTATTAGCAAAAAAGTACATTAATTGATATTTACAAACGGCCCACGCGGGTGGCCGGTGTTTAGCAAATATGCACATAAATTATTAGTAAAAAGATACGTTAATTGGTATTTACAAACGGCCCAAGCGAGTGGCTGGTGTTTAGCTAACAACCGCATTAATTACTCACACAAAGATACATTAATTGGTATTTACAAACTACACACACTACCTTATTAGTTGGCTTAGCCTTGCGTCCGTCGTTAATGTCGGGGAGCTCGCCACTAAAGCGAACGGGCTGCAGCTGTAGGCGTGGATGCTGTACGGTCCAAATGTTCCCCTGATTTGCAGGGACTAATGTGACACCCTCCTGGGCTACAAACGAAAACTGTCGAGACCTATATATTTGCACGTTCTGCAGACTGGATCCCAACTTGGCTGAACAATGGTCCTTTTGGCCTTTGGACATTTAAAAAACGGCGGTCATCAAAGAAGGGGGACACGCACAACACACCCCAAAAGGCACCACTTCGCACAGAGACGGCCCGTAACGAACTCTCGAAAAAAAAGCCACGCTGTATCAGCACATTCGGCAAATAGGCCGCGCCGTCTCACACAACCCAAGGGCCATGTGAGGCGATGGAGCCGCTCTCGAAAAACTTGCTTGCAGTTCCAGCCGGCAACTGACTAACTCCCGCCAGACACGCTACGTGGCCTCACCACCTGCAACCAATCACGAAGCAGACAACAACAAACGGTTTCAAGCGCCCCGACGGGCGATCCAGCAAGAAGACGGCAAAGACTACGATGGAACGAAATTATTTAGAAAAATCTCTCCCTTGCTCTTATGGACTGCGTTTCAAATTTGATCGAACAAACACACTTAAAGCCAACCTCGCAACGGCTACAGAAGCGATGACAGCCCAGGTGCAAGCCTAAACTTCTAGAAAAAGGGCTGCGTGCTAAAGCTGTACAATTTTAAATACAATTTGATGAAATATTAAACGTGAAAATATGACCGAAAAAACCCATATACAAGCAGAGTCAGAATCTTTGAACCGAAAATACTCCAAAAAGTCCTGACATGTCTGGTGTATGGTCTCCATAATAATTAAGATAATAATATTTGCAAGTCCATTTATTAAGACCATTTGGTGGTTCAGGTTGACTATCAAATAGTGATATTTATTAAGGTGTAAATTCGCCTTTAGCGTTAGGTTTATATTTCGGGCGTCGCCTTGTCTACTCGCCTAAAGGATTTTGGTTTTCTATTTCATGCTATAACACAGTACAGATCGCTCCGGTTCGTCGCTTTACAGAGCATTGGGAGTTTTGTCATCTATGCCACTTCAGCGGATCACTGTGGAGAGTTGTTTATTTGCAACCGTTAGTATCGGGTCAAAATGAAATGGCCGGTTTTATCCGATTGAAGCCTCTTGCATCGCTTAATCGCTCTTTATGTACCAACGACTCCATTATAGTACCGTGACCTTAACCCAACAACCATCTTGTGCAGTTTATTGTGTCTGTAAATGGTGTGTTGAGGTGTCATGTTTAAGTCAAGCTATTCTGTATGGGAACTGGCGTCGTATGTCGTATCGACTTGCCAATTATCCTTCAGGCCACTTGCGAATATTTTTCAGACGTCGCCAGAATAATCCCATTAATGAAAAGAAGTACAGGTGTGTTCTTCTGCCGTCGCTATAAGCGTACCTGACAGATAGCTATCAGATCACCCACAGTTTTTGTTTAAGCAATTTAGAACTTGCAACGTTTATCCACAACGGCCCAGTTACAAGGATTTTATGCCCTTGCTTAGAGCAACCCCTGTTAAAAGCGACACCGTTTAAGCACAGGTATTGAGCTGTAATGTAGCTAGTAAGATGTTTATCAAAGTGTCGAAATCTTAAAGTGTGTTTTAAGTAAAAAACGTGTATTTGACTGACAACGAACTTTTGCTTAACGCCATTGCATGTTGTTTTGTCTGTTGATTTCAATGTAATGCATGTGTTATATTTTTGTTGCGTAAGGCAGTTTAAGGCAGTTAGAGGTATTACACTTGAGGTTTGATGTTTTGCTGCAATCAAAATTTACTATGTTGAGCAGAGCTGTCTTCTCATTGTCTACAAGAACCCTATTATTTCCTATGTTGTTTTTACCAAATTGCTTACTTGTATTTTGAATAATGTGGACGGTTTTATCTATTGGGTAACCATAGTTATTTTGTAGATTTTGTAGTTTAGCATTTCCAATAATTTTTAAATACTTTAGTAAACCTCATTTGTAATATTTTGGATTTCTCAGTCGCAGTTTTATTTAAAAAAAACAGTTTTCAATTGTTTTAGTACGTTTGGCGCGAAATTTTGATCAGGAAGAAATATATAGGGTGTTCCATTTAAAAAAAACAAAGTCCAAATTCGTTTATGACAGTTTGTAGGCCACATACTACATATAATTTAAAATAAAAAAGTTTTTTTTCGATATCTCTATTATTAACGAAGGTACAAGATGTCTAGCGAATTAGAAATACCCTGTATGTAAGTACTCTTAGATGAAATATTACAATCAAGTAAAGGAAACCAAACAGAAAAGACTGAATAGAGACTATAACTAGGCTGGATACAATTTGAAAAGCTCACACCAATGGGTTTGGACTCAACAAATATTTAAAAATTAAATTCACATAACACATAGAACACTCAAAAGCCAATTTTAGATATCTCCCTCAGAAATAAACTGAAAGGTTTTAGGCGAAACTTTCCTCGTAAGTGGAAGTATTGAAACTAAATATTTTGAAAATATCAACGAATTTTTCAGATGCTCGCCTTGTATATATTTGAGCAGAAGTATAAGAAATCTCCAAATATGATTTTTTAACAATTACATTACTTGCTTCGCCTTAGAATAAAAATCGGGTTATCGGATATAATATAAAAAATCTGTAAAGGGCTTTACTCAGGACTTCCCTCGCAAGTGGACGATGTGGCACTAAATATTTCTAAAATAAAAATAAAATGGAGGTAAAAATAACTTACACCTTCATAATAATACTGGAACAATAAAAGGAAACACTTGGCAATGCGAATGAAATCAATTACAAATAAAAAACACAATGGGTGATGGGATTGGAACTACAGCGCCTTCGAATGCGAATTGAAATCCGACCGTCTGATCCACGGGCCTATGGATGACCTCTCCTGGCTTTGTGATGCCCGACTGTATTTAACAGAACGGACTTATTGTTGAAACTGTTTACGACATTTTACGACATTACCCTGTATCTATTGGGTCCTATTTTCTTCAAGTGTAAAGTGTAAAAATTATTGGGTCACGACCACCGAAGATGTTTGTAGGGTCGCCGGGGGGCGTAAGATGAAACCAATGTCCAAGCTTGAGATAGAAACCACTATCTGTCGAATATAAGCTCAAATGTTTTACATCTCGGCTCTCATCTTATTGTTGTATACATATAATAATTCCTAAATTTTTGCTTTTTGATTTCTTATTTTAGATAGACATTTAGTATTCCTATATGCTTTCGAAAGCATTTGTATTGCTATCTGATTGATCCTATTTGATTCTCCAATACTTTTGTAGTATTAATAACTATACCGATTACTTGTAAATTTACGACAAAGAATATCGTTCGTTGTTGCTAGAAATGATTTGATTTTTTTCTGCAAAATGTAATATTTTAACTACACCTAAAATAGATTTAAAAAGATAAAATAGACTGCTACTGAGGTTCAAAAACAATTTTAGTGTAAATACTGCTAGGATAAAATTAATCCGTATATTCTGTTATGGCGTGAACCACTGTAATTTCTAAATGTTTACAATCTAATTTTTTCAAGTAAACTCTAAAATACTTCTTACTTATTTACATTAATTAATCTTAAATAAAATGTATACAAAATAAAAAATCACACATGTTCCGACACCCATGATACGGGATTTTAATTTTCTTTCGTTCCTAGTTGAAATGTAGAGTATTGTGCCAAATAGAGTACACATTTTTTTAGTCCACCATTTTTTAGAGTAATATGGTGCCATCTATTAAAGATAATTGGAAAATGATTCTGCTTACATGCATCAAGGTATAGATAATCTACTCTATTCATATAATAAAATACACAATATGTAAGCAAAATAGTTTCTACAGAGGTTTCTATTCATCTGCGTTATTTTTTCGCTTTTCCATGTCACAAGTTTTTTTGTTTTAATTAATTAATTTATTTATCCAACCGACATCGACAGGCCAGGCCAGTAACTGGTTGAAAATACAATTTTAGACGGTAAACACAGTTACAATACAATACATGGTGAAAATAAGAATAGTTATTGCAAGTTAGCTCATCTTAGTAGCAGTAGCATAACGCAAATAACATAGCAAATTGTGCAAATATACATTTTGTTTTGATATACATATTCCACAAATGTTTTAAATTTCCCTACATTGGGATATTCCATTAACACTCTGTAATGTGTGCCCGTTACCCAATTGGTTGGGAAATCCATACCGGTTATAAGCTCTGTCACACGCAGGATCTGACCTTCTTTTCTATTTGGAATGTCCGATTGGGCCAATTTGTTCTGTTTCATTGACATCTACTTCTTGATGTCCTAGTGCCCATATCAATCAAAGCCAATCGTGTTCATCTAAGTGCACCATTTCCTTCTAAAACTAATTAAGAGGGAAACAGGTAAGACATCACAGCTTTTACTGTTTCCAGTAAAATATTTACATTTCCTTATATACGTGTTAACAACAAACATGTTACAAAATGTATTCATTCAAATACGGTGTGTCTCAGTAACTACCAGATATGGCAGAATTAACATTGAGAAATTATATAAGGATCAACTATTGCCATGAGCTATATATTCTTTCGGAGTCGCCAAAACAAACGATTTAAAACAAACAGAAATTTACTTCTGTCAAATAATTTTCATATTACATAATTATTTAAAGGAAAGTTATTTAAAATAATTAATATTACATTTCCAAATACTTAGCAATGAATGTGTATACAACAAAAGAAAAAATTCAAATGGTAACATGGAATTTAGCAGGTAACAGTTTGCGAAGAACTTGCAAGCGTTTTAGTGTTTATTTTAATGAACGGCCTATTCCCTACAAACACACAGTTACACGAATTGTAAAACAATTCCTAGAAACTGGGTGTGTCAATAGCCTTTGCAAAAGGAATAGAAACGAAAACCAAAATGTTAACAACGTAGTAGATATTTTGGCAGCTGTCGAAGCCGATCCCAACGTAAGTGTGAAGGAAGTTACAAATAATCTCGGTGTATCTCGCTCGTATGTTCACCGCACTCTTAAAAACAGAAATATTTTGCTTACAAATATTCCACGCAGCAAGAGCTATTAGCAGCAGATTGTGAAAAAAGAATCACCTTTTCTGAATTCATGTTTAATAAATGTCATGCTGATGAAGATTTTTTAGAAAATATTTGTTTCCCTGACGAGTGCACATTTACATTAAATTGAGAACCAAATCGTCAAAATTATTGGTATTGGAGCCAAACTAATCAACGTGTGTATGTGTAAACACATACGCAATACTACCAAAGTCTTAATGTATGGGTTGGAATATTGGGCGATAATTTAATTGGTCCGCTCTTCATCGACGGTACCCTTAATAGCAGAATTTATTTAGATATGCTTCAAAATCAAATATTCCTTGCTATTACTGCAGTAGTTGATAATATCAACACAATATGGTATCAGAAGGATAGAACTCCTGCTCACTATTCAAGAGAAGTGCGAAACTACCTAAACGAATTATTCCCCAACAGATGGTGTGGTCGTGGTGGCCCTATTAACTGGGTTCCAAGGTCTCCATATTTGTCACCCAATGATTTTTTCTTATGGGCATTCCTAAAATCAAAAATTTACACTTCACGAAGGCATGCAAATTTAGAATCTCTAAGCAACTCTATTACGGATGGTTTGACATAACCCCTCAAACATTACGAAATGTACGTCGTAACTTTTATGACAGATTAAGCTGCTGTCTACTAGTTAACGGGAATACGTTTGAACATTTAATTAATTAGTACCTGTTAGTGTTATTGAATTTTAGTGCTTATCTGTTGTGTTTCTCTTCGTTATTTCATTACAAAATACAAACAATTACGCTTTCTGTTGTATGTATTACTGAAAATCATCCATATTTCTTTGTACAAAAATTTTATTATAAAATAATACATGGTTTACGTTTGTTTACCCACGAAGACTAAGCCTTAACCTTACTTTCCATTTTATTTTGCTTTGCGTAAATTTTAAATACTTATGCTTTTATACTGAATATTACTTATACCGGGTGACCATAAATGGTTGCCATTTTTTTCTTAGGTTGGCACTGTTTATGTTGGTGGCACTGTAAGTGTATGTCAACCTCGAATTTTTCTTCTACATTTTTCTTAAAAGCAAGTGGAATTTCGGTTTCCAAATCTTTTATTGTTTAGGATCTGTTGCGGAAAACATAGTCCTTAACATAACCCCACAAAAAAAGTCGGGTGGTGTGAGATCAGGTGACCTTGGGGGCCATTCTAAGTCACCCCTTTTTAAATGAGTGTGTTTGGGAATTTGTTCTTAAGCCAATGCGTGCAAATATCGGCAGTGTAAGAAGTTGAACCATCCAACATCTGAAAATATTCTTCAGAGTTTGCATTATTTTCAAAGAAATATGGCCTGATCACTTTTGACCCACAATTTCCAGCACAGACGGTCACTCTTGGCGGATGTAAAGGCCTGGTCAAATGTTCGTTTGGTTTTTGTGATCCCAAAATCTAAAATTCTGCGTGTTAACAAATCCGTTACCATAAACATGACATTCTGTAAATAAAATGTTCGGTATTTCAATGCACCCATTCTCCAGTAACTCCAGTATCTCGTTGCAAAAGAATAAGCGTTTTCTTCCATCTTTTTGGCCAATTGCTTATAGTGTTTTAATTTGGTATGGAAATAACTGCAAATCTCTTTTTAATATTCGTCGAAATGTTTAATTCTGCCGATCTTCTTGTTGATGATTTCTTAGGGCTTCTTAAAATACTTTCTCTAACACGTTCCATATTTTCTTTGTTTCTTACCGACTTTGGGCGTCCGGATTTAGGGGCACCCTTTACTGTGCCAGCGTTTCTCCATTTATTTAGTAAGTCGTATACAGTTTTCCGTGTTGGTATTGTAGTCCAGTCGGCAGGGACAAAAAAAGGCCTTTACTCAACAAAAGGTGGAGTAGAAACGGTTTTTATATATGTTGTTTAGGTCGGGATCCAACATGAAAACAGTCCAATATAAAATTAAAGCAGACAAGATTCTTGACATTTTTTGTATATCAATTTTTGTTGTAAGTGTAATATGGAACGAGTTACGGTGGCTGAAAGTTGAACATTTCTCTAAAATATCGTTAAAACTTATTTTAGTTGGTACATTTTGTAAGAACAACTTACTCTATATTGTTTATAATATTTATATACATCAGAATAACGTTCTATAGAGAAATACAAAGTATGATAACAAATTATTTTTATCTAGTATAACTATGGAATAGTTCTTAATTTATGGATGCAACTATAAGTCACTTATACTCGCACATGCAGTCGTTGTTTTCGATGGATATCCGTTTGATGTGACAAAAAATACCAAGACTACAGAAAGACTTCGTCGATTAAAAAAGTAGATGTCTGCAAATGTTATTTTCGATTAAAGAACGCCGGTTCTTAGTTTCCCAAGAACGATTTCTAGAAAACGAAAAGAATAAAGTCCGTTTGATTTCGATGCGGTAAAAACTTTCGAACATTACTGTATTACAGTTAAGCAGGCTGAAGAATATGCTGTTGTATTCATTGTCAACACGACGATTTCTTTGTGTTCAACCTTTGATGCTGTGTTCGTCATTAGAGAAGACGTCGATCTTCTCGTTCTGCTGACGGTATTAGCAACATCTACCTTCGCAAACCTGGGAGAGACAAAATTGTTGAAAGAGTGTATTCTGCAAATCGTTTTAAATATGAAAAATCAGCTGAAAACATTCTGTTTCTCCATGCGTTTAGTGGCTGAGACACAACGTCCTCTTTCTACAACCAAGGAAAAGCAAAATTTTGTTCCCTTGTCCAGAAAAGTACAAGACTCAGTAACACTAGACATATTCAAACATCACGATGCCAAATCAGATGATATTGCAGATACTGGAGCACGCTTTCTCGTTGCTTTGTATGGTGGTGACATGGAAGAAAATACCTTGGAAGAAGTCCGTTACCAACAAAATCAAGTGCAAGAAGCACATTTAATCTTGCTTCTTTGCCACCAACAAAGGACGCTGCACGGTATCACGCATTTAGGACATATCACCAGGTCCAACAGTGGTATGGAATCGAAAAAAATGCACAAGACTGGGGCTGGGAAGTTGGCACCAATGGGCTCACTCAGTAACAATGACAAAATCCAGCAACCGAGATCTTCTTAAAATTAATTTCATGCAATTGCAAAAAAGGATGCGGCGGAGCACGTGGCTGCAGGAAAAGTGCAATGAAGTGCTCTATTCTGTGTTGATTCTGTAATGGCCAATCATCCGAAAATGCGCCAGAAGTTCGCATCAAGAGTGGGGACAAAGATGAGGACATTTCATCAATGACTTCGAGCAATGACTTCGAAGATAACATTGAGGACGAACACTCTCATGAAGACCTCTCCCATCTACCGACCAGGACCGTCTAAAATTAAAAAAGTAAATAATATAATCGCGAACATGAAACACCGCTAAAATGATCTGTGGATTAGGCCTACTAGGGATATCACAATAAAAAAACGCCATTAGCTCTACCTCATCGTGGTGTGGAAATGAGTTTACTTTATGTTTACCAAACTATTATAACTTCGTAACGAATAACCATAAATAATTCAAGAAAAAGTGAGAATTTACACTATTTTTTAGAGAAATATTCCTCTTTCCGCCGCTGTAACTCCTTTCATATTAGACTTACAACAAAGAGTTATGTATAAAAATGGCAAGAATATTACCTCCTTTAAGTTTGAATTAGACTTTTTTGACGTAGGATCAACCGTTGCGGAGTTATTTGGAAAAAGGCAGTATTTAGCACCTTAGCACCGCGGCGCCCCTCCAAGGTCTAAAACTTGGATTTTTCATTAGGTGCCCGACCTAAACAACATATATAAAAATCGTTTCTACTCCACCTTTTGTAGGGCAAAAACCCCTACTGACTGGACTATTGAAGAACGCGGAAACTTTCTTCTGAAATGACGTAGCCGAATAATTGTTTTTTGTCATAGACTTTACAATAAATATTCTTTGTTCAGTAGAATATTTAGCTGCCATTATTTCGTAGAAATATGGCACACTGATATTTGTGAAACAATTGTTTACGCCTAACATTTTCATTTGTTTATGTATTCATGATCCATTTAGCTATTATTTGCTGACAAAGTTGTATAGTTATATATGGCTATGTTTTGCCTAGAGCTACCTATAAAACCATTTTAGAATATCAACGTCTTTTTAAAAAAGACAAATTGATAAAATGTTCTTGTTTTATGTACTGATAAGACTCAGAAAAGACGTATTCATAAAAAAGTCGTTCAACTCCATGAGACCTCTTCGAAGGTATTTCTTTTGTGAAAAGTTTCATTTTTGCTTCGACATAATCGACTTAATCTCTCGACAGCAATGACACACTTTCCACATCGGTATGTAATACACCATTTCATTTTGAAAAACACCCAAGGTAGGCAAACTTCCTGTATGGTCTGCTTTCAAGGTAAAGTTATCGATACACGTTTGCTCACGCATAAACGTCCAGTAGATAATTTCGAGTAACATTGCAAAATTAAACTTAACAAGTGAACGACTAGCTCAACTCTACAAAATAAAGTTGGATATTAAAAGTGTTGCCCATTTATTGTTTAGTAACTCTTAAATAGGGTAATTGTTAGGTAATCCAATGAGTCAGGTTAGGAATATCTTGTAAAGTTTTATCTTTCCACGTGACTGGTTTTATGTAGACAATATATTTTAAGTCTGAATAGTAACATCTATTTAGTCTACATATTTACCTAGTCAAATATCTCATTAAAACCTTCACACGTGCTTTTCAGTACGCTAATTCCTCATTATTATGTTTTTTCGTTGACCGCTTGTTAATTTCAATATTAATGAATAATTTTTCCAGAAAAAGGATGGATTAATAGATGACATTAACACGCTATTTTTGACCAATACACTCTTTTTCATTAATTAACTGTTTTTGTGATTTTTCTTAAAAAAGGATGGATTAATACACTATTTTCGATTAATACACTCGTTTCCATTAATTAACTGTTTTTGTAATTTTGACGTTTTGATGATATTTTGCATGGAGGTTAGTTGTATTAATTAAATTTTTCACCACAAAAAAAGATTTTGTGGTCAACGAAAAAATTTTGTAATCAACTCGTTTGTTAATGGGCGATTAATAATCGCCTTCATTATCACACTTGTTGGTTAAATAACTATTCCACGTTTCTATATCCCTGTCCTAGCAGAAATGCAGTATAAATTTCTGTTAAAAGAATGCTTATTATAATAACTACAGAAGTAGATTTTTAATGTTTTTCCTTAACACGCAATCTATCTTAGCAGCATTGTAATTACTGGTAAGTTAATAACAAAGTCACAACTTCCTAGTTAATTTGTCTATCTATTCATTAGCGTTGACAGATGAGGGGTCCCTTTCCCCATTAATACGTCTATTATATTGACAGCTCTTCAATTATTCGTTAATATAATGAAGGCCCTATCGCGTTGTAGCTTTTGTAGACCCGTAAATATTATAGCAAATTCTAGGGAAACAAGAATGTGAAAATATCAACAAAGGGAGTAGAAGTTTTATACCTGTTGCGATAAAACTAGATTCTTCTACGCATAATGTTTATTTTATTTGTATTGATTTGTGTTACTGAGTTGCCTGTTTCAGTTTCAAAAAATCCATAATTTTTGTAGTTGAAAACAGAGACATGCATCTTTTTGTTCTTACTGAAATATCTTCTAGGTACTTGTACATACTCTCAAAGACATTAAATTAGTAATAGGGAATTTCTGCAAAACGTTTTAGTGAGTACGTTAAAAGTTTTTTTTTACTCCTTATTTTTATTTGCAATCTGTCAGTAATACATAACAATAAGCAAATGTTCTGAAAAAGATCATACACAGTGTGCAATGATCCTTCGTAGTTGCTTGTAGGTGGTTGCCCAGTGGCATCCAACTCTTCATTAATTTTTACAAATTATTGGCTAATGTAAAATAAACATAATAAAAATGAAAACGAAAATGAAAACATAGGTTTGGATTGTAATTATTTAACTTAGTCTAAATTATTGTATCTTTACTTAAATCTTGTCTAAGATCTGTGGGCTTATGACGTTTTAATCTACATGTAGACGTTAAAAGTAATTGCAACATTATGGTATGTTACAATGTAGTTGACATGCTTTTATAGGTTTGAGGTTTGGCATACGTTCGAACTGATGTGGGATTATATATTTCTCAAAAAATGGAAGATTTATTTCGAAACAAATGATAAAGATTTGGAAGGCATAGTTTTGCTCAATACATATAACAGGACATGAGGTTTAGCCCTTCACGTGGTACTTTCAATAAAACGTCTCGTAACCCTCAGCATTTAAATAGTATTTGCTCTGTTTGTTCAGTTAGGTATCTCAGTATACATGGTGTCGCAGAATTGCGATAACCGAGAAAAGGCATGTTGAAGTTAACCAATCAGGCTTAGCACCATTAAAATAGGATGACCGCAATTTTGCGTTACCAGGGTTTTGCCATTATTCGTTTTATTAAAATCTCCTATCCATACATCTAGTCTACCACAGTTGTTGGTATTTTGATTTTTGCGAAGTCAGTATTTATTTTTGCTGTCTAGCAACGTGTCGAATTTTCAGTAATACCGGATGATCGAGCTTCTGGGATTGGTGCAATTGAAAACTCTATCGCTCAGTTATTTGGGATAGTAGAAAATTTATTTTTGCTTTCTTGCAGCCTCTTTCGCTGTCGGCACATGCTTTTTTTTCTATGGGGAGGCAGTTCTGGGACACCGAATATACGTGAAATCCTCTTAATACCCCAGTCGTGGTTACAAAGTGTCAATATTTTCCGAGAAAAAGGAAGCTGATCTCCTGCAGTGTTTTCGGGCTGAAACTGAAACTTCAAACAATATACAAGAAAAGGCAATTTATTTACACAAGTTTATTGATTTCAAAATATATAAAAACGAACAATAAAACAGAATTAACTTAAAGAAAACTTGATTGACTCCTAGTAAAGCCTACGTGTGAGGTAGCTGGGACTACCCGCATGTACGTCGAAACAAATATGTGAAACATCAATAAAAACGTATAAAATCAACGCTGAAATAATTATCGTTAAACAACGCAAATGCTAGAACGTCTTAACACGACCCTGACTTAACGCCGACCCTGATCGCCCTTTCATATATTCATATCGGGCACTAATTACACACCTTGGCACATTTTTGCACACTCTTAAGAGGTTGTCGCAGCTAAACGCCAATCGTAAAAACGTTAACTATAAACACTCTTTGTGGATAACATTACAGATGAGGCATCCAAGCCAAGTTTAATGCACTACATCCTTTCCGCAATGTACATTTGCGAACAATTACTTATAGAACATTACATAGAGATTAACCTCAAAAGAATTTCTACACTAATTCCGTTTTGAGCAAGAACATATATACACTCACCGGCACGAAAAACGGAGCACTTGCATTTTTTTATTAGATTTAAAATTGTATCCCTTTGTGATGTTTTATTATTACATTTATTATTATACATTTATTATACATGTTATAATGTTAAATGTATAATAAATGTATAATAATAAATGTAATAATAAAACATCCCAAAGGGATACAATTTTAAATCTAATCAAAAAATGCAAGTTGCTCCGTTTTTCGTGCCGGTGAGTGTAGCACACTGGACTATGAGTTGGTCCTCCTGAAGCAGTTTACAGGTACAAGCTTTAGGGACAAGCTTTTCTAATACCATCAAACTCGTTAAAACCTCGTTATCATATGGCAACCTTCATTAATTAGTAAGGGCGGTACATAAAACACCCTTAATGACATTTTTATTTATTATGACTACAGCTTTATTATCTCATCAAATCACAATAAAACCCTCTATATTTTCCAATGGAATTTTTATTGTAAATTTTAATTATACTTCTCACATCCATCTGACATCCAAAAGCTGTCAAATACTGAAGCATAGTACAGCGATATACGTGTTAGTTGCGTGGAAGGACTGTGTATATATCTGGGAATCAGAATCAGAATACTTTATTTAGCTGAAGCCTTTAAAGACATCAATAAATATATAATAGTACATTAAATACTGAACATGAAAATTAAAATGTATAGAAACATCATGGCATACAAAATTTATAAAAGTTTACCACTGACATTGCACATATATGTAACATAACACTTGTTAGGTATCTCCGTCATCCAACAAATGAGGCACAGGTTCAAAGAGTTGATAAATACTATATAAGGGACGCAAGAATAGATTCTAGATACAGGATGTTACAGTATCAAACTGTTTTAACGACACTCACGAGTGAATGAGCGCCAAATAGTTGGACATGTCCGGGAAACGTCCACACTTACCCTGGAAATCGTACGGAACAGGCTAAAGGCAACGGCTCGAATACGCCCAGGGAGATGGGCGTGGTCCTAGAAACGGTACACTACAGGGCAAGCGTAACAGTATGTATAGGGTGTTACAGAATAAATGGGCGACACAAGATTCAATCGGAAGAGACCCACGCTTAACTGAACCTTGAAAGCCAAACGGGGTAGCAATACTCAAATATTAACTCTGGGACAACAAGGTGGCGATAGCACGTGGACCTACCTGCAACACTCGTGCACCACTCTCAAGCCTCACCTTACAGCGATTCTTGACATAGACGCGGAATTACCTTGTAAATAATCATGCACACATACCAGGGATAATCATAACTCAAATTCAGTAAACAAATCTATTGGACCAAACCCGTGGCCGAAGGTTACAAGAGGGCCGAAATGGTCGGCGCAGATAATAATACAGTTACAGTGGCGTACGAGGCTTACCTTAAACGAATAAATTTAGACCCAGCTGGGAGCGCCTTATCTAACTACAACCCTTACATAAGTACAAGAAAAATTCAAGAATGAGCGCCCAGTGCTTTGAGAAAAGGCTATCAGCAAATACATTTAGTAAGTGAAATGCAGTACTGAACGTACCGTGCTTTGGTTATGTGCTATCAGCGAATTTATATTTAATTAAGTACATAAGGGTGAAATACAGCACTGAACGCACCATGCTCGAGTTAAACTCTGTTAGCAAAGACATTTCATTAAGAGCACCAAAATAAAACGCAACAATGAACGCCATATAATTCAGAAAATGACACTAGCAGAGATGTTCAATTAGTTACATAAGAATGCGCCACAACAACAAACGCACACTGCTTTAAGAAAGCGCCACTAGCAATTATGCCCAATTTAGTTACACACGCTAGTATGCAGACATGAACGCAAAGAGCTTCGTTTGGGAAAGTTATTAACAAGCGTGATTAATTTCGTAACACACGCTAGCCAATTTGACAACACATAAAAATTAGCGCATAAATTAAGGACCACTAAATATCTTGATTCTAGCCGGTTTGGTCTGAAAGCGAGGACGTTGACTGCAGCAAGCGAGCGACGTCTATCGCACAGCGGTAAATTGACCTGGGGGTGGCGGAACTCGATGATGTCCGGAAAATCCCTTTCTTTATATTCGGAAATGGTTGCATAACGCACTCCTGGCGAGCACAAACCTGCGGAGCTGATTATTAGCCTGGTCGTGAGAATAATACCATGCCCAATGACGGAAGTATTGGCTAAACAAGCCTGCGCAATTACTGATCGAGCGGCTTCGACTAATTAGGACACCAACACGGCGCTCTGAACACACGCGGTCACTTCACCACTTGCCGAGGAACGTCTGAATGAACACAAACCAAAACTCGCTGTAACAGCACTACATATTGGACACCTCCACGCCGAAGCGTGAAGGCGCCCACAAACAATTCACGCTATGCGACTGTCCTCTGCGGCGGCCCAGACTAAATTGAATGCAAAAACAGACGCCAGCCAAGCTTCGCGCGAAACGCGCTTGCCAGGTGTGTCCAATCACAGCGCAGCCCGCGTCAGACCCGGCAACACGTAATCGATAGAAAGCGACAGAGGTAGAAATTATACTGCTTGCTCTCATGGACTATATTTTTGAATAACTTGAAAATACGCGTTCTTACAACCGATGGGGAAATCAGCTGCACGAACAGCGGTGTAGAAATTCGAGCGGTACGCTAAACCTTTAAATGAAACGAAAAGCCACGTGCGTTTTTAAATGTTTGTTTGATGCGAAAAGCTGGAGTATTTTATAGTAAAATATGACCGAAACGGACCCGATATACAGGCAGACTCGCCAACTCTGTCCGAAAACTATACGAAATGGTTACGTAGCTATAGGAATTAAAAAAAATGGCCTGACAAGGAACTTACTTCGAAACATATATAATAAAGCAACAATAAGGGTAATCACCAGTGAAAGTAACAAAACCAACAAATAAAGGAGTAAGAGAAGGTGACACTATCTCTCCAAAACTTTTCACTCTTGCGTTAAAAGATATTTTTAAAATGGTGAAATGGGAAACAAAGGGAGTTATTTAAACCACCTCTGCTTCGCTGATGACATCGTGTTAATTAGCTAAGACCCTGACAAACAAGTCGGGTTAGAAATAAACATGGAAAAAAACTAAAATATTATACTCAGAAAATGTAATTTTGTGTGCGGAAAATAATTAAATAGAGGTGGTAAAAGGGTATGTTTATTTGAGACTTAAAATAAAGCTCGGCAAAGAAAACCAAACTACAGAAATTAGCAGACGCCTACGATTAATGTGAACAGCTGTCGGAAAATTAGGATATGTATTAAAGAACCCAACCATAACTATGCATTTAAAGAAGAAAGTGTTTAATGCATGTATACGTCCTGTTATAATGTACGGAATAGAAACTATGACATTGACAGTAAAATCTGCTAACAAGTTTAGAACAACACAAACAGCCATCGAGCGAATAATGTTGGGGAAAGTCTAAGCGACCGCCATAACAGGTTACTTATCGATGTTTTGTTTAACGTAAGATCATTTTATAAGTATCATCAGTAGTAATGTATTAAGAGCAAATGATTTTGCAGGAAACAATGTCACAAGATAAATAAAAGTTTGTGGAAGGACGTTGTCAAAAAACAATATCTCCTGAGTAAAAATTTTGCCGAGCAAAAGCATGACCATGAAATAATTTTTGGACTATTTTCCAAGTGTCGGTTCATTTTGTATCGACATGCAATGAATATGACATTTATACTGATGCACAATGACACAGTTTAAATGACGTTTTTTGAAATACCACCTTGACTAAAACAACATATTTGGTAATTGCCATGGATACAAGTGGTTAAAAAACTGATAAAATCCCTACGGAAAATCTTTTTGCCACTATAAAAACACGTGATTGGTTGAATTTTTAAAAATCATGGCATTTGATTGGATAATAAGAGATGCGGGAAATAATCAATGAAAAAGTATTATCATTTTTAAATGTTTGCTGATGTTTGCTAAATCTTATACGGTGGTTAATTTAAAAAGTATATCCGGACTCTCAGCTCCATGCCTTTCCAATATTTCAAATGCGGTTCTCGATATTAATAATTACAATAAATTGCACCTCATAGAAAATATACGTAAATTACTGTGACTAAATCAGAATGAATGTACATATGGTTCTAATGGTGTACTTTTATTGGATACAAAAGGTGCAACAACGGATAACTGTTGCCCATTTGGCCAGTGACAATGTAAAATGTATCCTCCCCCCCCCCCGCAGGCAAAGATAGATTGAAACATCCTGAGATTTAAATATTTCGCATATAGACTGGAAAATATTATCACCAGTGAAAAACTTTACCAAACTTTACAGACTAGTAAAATATGATGAACTGAATCTAATATGTCTCTCTATTTCGTTTAAATGTATAATTAGGCCAAATAAAATTGCATCTCCACTGTTTGTGATACATAAATGCACCCGTGGTTGACGTAGTTATATTATTTTAAGATCTCCGACAATTTACCAGTAAATTATGGGTCAAGTAGATCATAGCATAGTTATTTAATTAACCGTGTCTTAAGACGCTCTGCGGGTGCGGCGTTTCTTTATCAGTCACCCTACGTGGGAAAGTTGTAATCAGAAACTCGATACGCGCCCTATAGTAGCCGGGGTGAGGCTTGAGCCTAAGCTGAGGTGGCTCCCATTCAATGTTAAAATATTCTATCTTTGGCCTCTCTTCTTCGCCGCTTATTTGCAGCTGCAGTATATAAACTATCGAAAAGCTGAGCTACTTCATAACTTTTTTAAATTATTATAGAACTAGATATGATTATTACTCTATGTTCTTATTTCATAAACCCAATGGTTTACTTAGTCTGATGAAATAGTATAAGTACATACTAGTTGTACGACATAATAAACAATAATGCGCTATCGTTCGTTTTAAATAGCTTCAACAAATGTTCTACGTGTGCTTCAACTGTTCTTATAGCAAAAATGTGTCTCTGACAATGTTTTGATGTAAATGTCTCTATCTCGGAATAGCTTCGAAAATTGTAAATCCTAACTTTGTAAGTTTCACTGACATTTCTACAAATATCAAATTTAAAGTTTTACAATATATACGTAATATAAACATAATTCAATGAAAAGGAAGTAACTCGTAAAAAATGGGTAGACGGAACTATAAACGGCAACTGTATTATACCAACGCATCATTCACCTACTACGTTATTTGAGAAAACTTCTTGCAAAAACTCCCTAATAAACAGAGGCGATATCACATCTGACGGCTTCTGAAATGGTTTTGAAAAATAACCAGGCATTATATCCCAAATTGTATGCCAAACCATTGAGACCCTACTTGCATGCACATTTTAACAGGACGACGACACACCGTATAGGTAGCCAATACAGACGACGGTTTTGAAATGGCGCTTTAACTCACAGTACACTTTGCCTGCTTTCTGTACATTGAAATTCTTTTCATGCTCTGTAAATAACCATATGAATTTAAAGTGCTGCTGTAAAAGTTATATAAGAGTTCTATTAAACACCCTTCTTCACAAGACAATGCTGAATAAAGCTGAAGCAATCTTAAATTTCTACACATCATTTAATTTCGTTGTACGTTTGCACTTTAAATTGTAAATGTTTGTTTTTGAGAGTATACTGCAATTTATATAGCAAGTATTTTAATTGCAATAGCTTTCTGATGTGTTGCCACCTTCCTATATCTGTACCCTCGCCTGACGGATGTAATTACAGGAACACAAATTCGATTCCCTTGTTGGAAAGAGAGGAAAAAAGTTTAAACATAAAGGAGATATTGAAATGGTCTTTAGCCCGTTACACAACTCTGCTTGCAGATTCAATAATTTAAAGCAAGTCAATAAAGCATAGAGCTGGGGTAAGCAGGCAACTGCAAGAAGTCATATTAGAATATTAATTCATAACCACATCGGTAAAGCATTGCCGATATTAAATGAAATTATTTCAGAATTAAATGGCTATAAGACAGAGCTCAGTTTGTAAATTAGAGTCCCAGAAATATCAATTAACGTAAATTAAGGGGTTGGTGCAATGGAAAACCAATCAAAACTCAACAAATCTATCACCAAAGGGATTTATTACATGCGGGTTAAATAAATTTGCATATCAGTTTAGTTGAATAAGTACAGTTCTAGGAACTTTTTAAATAAAGGTATAAAAGACAGAATATTCCAAATACAGTGCAAAAGAGCACAATAACAGATCTAAAGGCAAATTATAACATGGATCAACGACATTCAAGATTTGGTGAAATTCACACCAAGATTTGGAAGTGGAAGAAAAGTAGACACTTAAGTAAACTGCAAGTAGATAGAGAGGAAGTGCACGAAATGAACCACTAGTCAGTGCAACAATTAAGTGAAAGACAGTTAAATTGTGCAATGTGAGTGCCATTAAAAGACAATAATTACAAGATTGAAAGGACAGTTTTAATAAATAGGATTTTATTGTGAAAGTAATTAGTTTTAAGCATTTTAATTGTAACAGTACTTAATTTGAATCAGTTCAATTTTCATTATTGTATTTCTGATGTGTTTTTGTTTATAACGAACTGGGCATGAAACAATTGATAATAAATTATTTTAGACCAGCTAATTTGTGTCTCCATTTGAATTGTGTTTTAAGCTACTTACAATAAAAATAAAAGAAAATTAATTACACCATTGTGTTAAATAAATTGTGGAGTACCAGTGAACGTGTGGGCAACGTTTTCCACGATAAAAAGTTTTATCACCAATAGCCAGTTTCCGAACGTGGGTCGTGTCCAGCTCAAGCTTACGAGGTACGACTACAACTAAACGAGGAGCCCAAATCCAGAGCTGACGACTGCGAGGCATCGTGGGGAACTGTAGCAACGAGGCCAGCATCATCTACATCGCAGGCAAAGACTTCCAGAGAAGATCCAGCTTAGGGCTTCTTCTCGAAGATCGAATCGACCACTTAGAAATTTTAAGGTATTGTAAAAACTACATTGACAGCTTGAGGAGCCGAAAATTAATGTACCAGCGAGACGTTACCATTTCGAGTAAGCAGCCGGCATATCCTAGTCTCCAGACAAATTATTTACCCAAGAAATAACCAAATTAGAATTGTGAGGTTAGTGGAGCGGATAGCATCTGAATTCACCCATATCTGATCATCCACAAAGTTAAGTGTGAACAGGCAATTGTCCTCTATTGGTACACCCATACCTGCACAGCTTATTTTCCATTGTTCTAATATATGTTCTAAATATGTTGAAGAGTACCGGTGATATGCAACAGCCCTGCCTTAAGCCTTTTGTTATTTCTATGGGTCTTAATAGTCTTTGCCCTATTTTTACATACGTCTTTTGCTGTCCTATTTTTTAAGAGCATTGTGGCGTTATCTACTTCTTTCTGATTTATTTACATGTGTGTCTGACTTATATTATATTAATCTTCATTTGTTTGTGGTATAAATCGTTCTCTCTTCTCTAAAAGTAACTGTTCATAGTGTTTGACCCATTCTTCTTCTTTGATCCAATCAACTCTACTTTCGGTGGTATTCTTCTTGATACTCTTTAAAGTTCTCCAGACTTACGTCGATTGTACTCCTACCATTACATCTATTTTGATACACTTCTTCTCCCAGGATAGGTTCTCTTCTTCTCTTATTTTCGTTGTCACCGCTGTTTGTAACGCCTTACATTGTGTATAATGATCTGTTATATTCTCAACCATTGATTATAGGTTTGTTTCTTTTCCTTGATTGCGTTTTCTATTTCATTTGTCCACCATATTTGGTTCAGTATTGGTTTTTCCTTTTCGTCTCCTAAAACTTCATATGCTGCGTAATGTACCTGCTGATGTTCTTCTTCAATATCCTCTATTTCACATGTGGCTTCTATTATTTTCAGTCTTTGCTCATAAACACCTTATGCTTTCATATTGTAATAGAAATATTTTATATTGCTGTATACTTTTTAGTTGCAGTGCTTGATTATCTGTTTATATAGGTTTTTCTTTTCCAAAATATGCTGGTGTTGGAAATATAATTTTTGCTTTCACCAAATAATAATCGGAGCCACAATTGGGTCCTCTTTGAACTCTTATGTCTTGCATTATTTTCCACAATCGCTGTTTGGTAATTACGTAATCCCGAATTGAATTTTGGTTTAGTGATGGTCTTTCCCATGTAAACTTATGAATTTTCTTTTGTTGGAAAAAGGTGTTTCGTATCTTTAGATATTAAAATTAATAGTTATCTGTAAAATACTATGTGCTTGTTAAATATGTTGCCTTCCTAGTTATTGCATGGTAAAATGGGCAGTCTGTCTGTATATTTCGTATGAGTTGTACATCGGGATTACACTGAAACGGACCATTATTAATAAAACTGTAAGCTACAAGTATAAAGAAACAGCACTCCACAGTGTATATAAAATAGCATGTAACCAATAAAGTTAAAATGCATGCTAGTTATAGTGGGAGGGTGCATTGTAACCACTCAGTTGTAGACTTTGTCAGTTCACGTACATCTTCTAGTGTGCCTTAGATAGCATTTTATTATGTGCTCCATGTTTTATTTTGGAGCAACACAAAGGTTGCATCTAGGAGAGTCGATGAAACGAGACTTGTTCAGATATTCGTTGATCCATCTTTATCATGAACGGATCCTGTTCAAGTTACACCATTGCTTGCGTGGGAGGAAAATCCTGGGACGCGTTCATTAGAGTAATATACTATACCTTTTCAACTTCAAATTGGAACTAAACCACTTCAAATTGGAATAAACAATTTCAAATTGGGACTAATCAATTTAAAATTGAGAAAAGCTTTTTGGTAACGGTATAGTCTATAGAAAATGACAATTTCATGGTTGTGACAGGACAGAATTAATTATTGTTAGTTGTTGCTGGTGCTCATTAATCTAATAATATAAAAAAGCCGTACATAAAGAAAGTGGATGCTGACAATGTAAAGAAGCAGATTCGAGCGTTATACAATAATAATGGAGACTGGAAAGCTCTTGCAGATACATTCAATGTCAAGAAATCGACCGTCTATCGATGGGCGAAATATCAACAAGAAGGAGAAGAGAAAAACGTGGAGGAGAGAGAAGAAGCAAATTACTATATGAGCATCGCCCATACCTCAATATGATAACTGTTTTGTATTTTTAGCTTCATTTGTTTCAAAGTAATTTTAGGATTTTTTGAATGCGCACTTTCATAAATAGGTGATGTTCATACAGTAATTCCTTCCACGTTTTTTCTCTTCTTCCTCTATATGTCTATATAGTTGGTGTTTCACACATCGATTCGATAGGCGGTCGATTTCTTGACATTCAATGTATGTACCAAGAGCTTTCCAGTCTCCATTATTATTGTATAACGAGCGAATCTGCTTCTTTACATTGTCAGCATCCACTTTCTCGATGTACGGTATTTTTTATATTATAAGATTAATGAACATCAGCAACAACTAACAATAATTAATTCTGTCCTGTCACAACCATGTAATTGTCATTTTCCAAATACTATTGAAATTGGTTATTCCCAATTTGAAGTTGATTAGTTTCACTTTGAAGTTGTTTATTCTCAAATTGAAATTGTTTATTTCATTTTGCAGTTATTTATTCCCAATTTGAAATTGTTTATTCTCATTTTGAAATTGTTTATTCCCATTTTGAAATTTAGTTTCAATTTGAAGTTGAAAAGGTACAGATGGGCGTTATTAACTTCTTGTTACAATATCAAATGGTTTTAACGACACTCAAGAGTACGGGAAAACAGGTAATCGCCACGGCTTAATACGCTCAAGGAGATGGGCGTGACCCTAGAAACGGTACACTATAGGGGCAAGTGTGACGATATATATATAGGGTGTTGCAAAATAATAGGGCGCCACGAGATTCAGACTTTGGATCCAACGTTTGACAGAACCCCGAAAGCCAAACGGGGTAGAATAAATGTACAGCCTCACGAATCCCCCTACTGCGACGACGAGCGCCCTGACCTACCTGTGACGCTTACAACTTCTCCCAGGCTCCACCTCAAATCGATTTTACACTGCAAATAACTCAGCCTGAAAATAAGTATGCAACAGGTGCGGGGAAATCACAAGACAACATATAACAAACCGATCTATTGGTGAATCATCATGGCGGAACACAGATTACAGTTATTTAACGTTGGCTAGCGCACAAATAATAAAGGAAAATGTTACATGGACGTGGCAACTATATAACGGCTAAGTTGTACAATACAAGCTACCTTATTTATTTTAGTTTCGTCTGGTCCTAAAGTCGGTGGCAGAAACTCGCCTCACAGCATAAAAATGTTGTAAGACGGTAGCTGTACTCGTTTATGACGCATACTCCGGGATACCTTTCACAGGGCACAATGCGGCGGACCCGCATGGGAAAAAGAAGACAGGGAGAACTTTTGCACTCCCTCGTGGATATGATCCCACCTAGTTAGTGGTAAATTGCCTTCATGGCATTCGAGACAACGAGGCGTTGAACACCAAAGCGGAGCAGCACCAAAAACACACACCTACACACAACTGGCCGCCTCAACGGCTAGAGACGCTCTCTCGACAGACCGGAAAAACACATCTCGCGTCCAGCGGTCGCCTCCCTCGAAAGGGGACGCCACTGGGGCGCGCTTCGAAACCTAACAGACCGTGCGAGAAGCAAACTCCTAACTGACTGACTAAACTCAACTCAATCACGCTACCCCGCCGACAGGGAAGGGTGGCTACAACGCAGATATGGCGTATTTCTGGTATGGTTTGCTGAGGGCTGATAATCGTCTGGTGTTTGCTAGGCTTATGTTGCTTAGAACTAGTAGCGAAGCTAGCGGTGTTGACTTTAGCATCTCCATCTCCGCATCTACCAGATTCATACGCTTGCTGTAGAGCAATATTCGGGCACATTATTCAGCAGAAGTAAACCAAAGCTATGGGTGATGTTAGAAAAGGATTTCTGCGCTGGCTCCCCATGACCAATTAGCTAGCTTTGGAATGGTGTTCGTGTTTTAAGTTTAACACTATTTTTTTCAGATGCGTCTTATATGTACAGCTTCGGTCTAGAGTGACTCCGAGGTGTTTCGAACTGCTATTATGTTTCAGTTGCATTCCAAGAAAGCGAATATCAAGTTGATAGTTTGCCAGTTTATTGTTCCGATGAAACACTGTAACTTCTGTTTTGTTGGGATCAGGATGTAGACCCCACTTGGTAAAATAAGTGTTTAAAATTTGAAAATCGTTAGCAAGGATGACTTCAGTTTCTTCTAGAAGGCAATGTTTGAAATGTCCGCGATGTTAAAAAGCAAGCCTGACATTACGAATCCTTGATGCAAGTCATTGTTTAGAGATCTGAAACCGGTTTTCTTACCATTCAGATGAACCTGAGATCGGTTAGCATAGTATTGAGAAGGCGGATAAATTTCGGACACGAAGCTGTCATGTCATAAATTTTGGATAGTGGACGCTATAGGTTTGTAGTTCTCAAACTGCTCAGCTTATTTACCAGACTTGCACATTGCAATCATTTTTCTCTTCTTGAAGGCTTTTGGAGGTTTACAGGAAATATGTAATTGTAGAATGAAAGAAGCCAAACACGTACTTTGGGGGCGGAATTTCTTATTTTCAAATATAGCAGTAACTATACAAAATTACCACAATTTTTACGTGAGATATAACAAACAACTTAGAAAAACAAAAGAACTATATCGTTCTTATAGCGAACGACATAAGAAATTGCATAATAGGGACTACGTTAGAAATATAGAACCTGGACCAACGTCATATTAAATATAAGAGAAGTAAAAAGATTTTTAATATTACATATTAATACTAATATATTTAATATTTCTTTCAAAAGATAAACAACACAATCAGAAAGCAATCAACCTGTTTCCCCAGACGAAAAATCAATACTTCATGTTTACGTAAAATTAGTAAATAAATTAAAAATCCCAATTTTGATAATATCTTGGGTATATAGAGTAAGCGGATCATGATGGTTTTTAATTTTGCTTGGAAGCTTATGTATTTCAATTTTCTCAATAAATTAACAGGTAAGTGTCTAATGTGGGTCACGTCAGAGTATGGCAAATAAAAAAGTTGTGTCGATTTTATTGTAATCCGATTTGGAACAATTTTCGAAGGCGGAACTCGCAAATTGCAATTCTTTGAAGCCTGCTAAATTCGCGAACCAACAAAGTTCATGCTGCCGATTTCTCGCAACAGCGAACCAACCACCGCAGATTGGCAGGCTATTATTCGGCAATGATGCAGCTTTATTTCTTTGTGGATTTATATCAATTGCTCATGAACTGTTGCCCAGTGAAAGGCATTGTCAAAGGAAACAAAAAGCCAGATAGCAAATAAATCAAATAAATGCATATTTTTATTTAGAATCGTTAAGGTCAGAATGACAAAGAATCCGGTGACAATTGATCTGGCTCCATAGGGTTTATCACAAAGCGAGCTTCGTAGATGACGCAGATTCGTTAACTTCATAGTTTTGCTGAATGCCGTAACGTAATTACCGTGAACAAATACTTGCGACCAAATAATAGGGTCGTTTTATAATGTAATATGAAGTTCAGATTTTAACTATTCAAGCAATAACTTTAATTAGAAGTATTCTACCCTCAAAAGAGCAGGCTAGATGATAATGCTAAAGCTGAGTTTAAAATGGGGAGAAAGTATTTAAAAAAATAAGATACTTGATTCAAATCGTTAAGAAGAAAAATTCAAATATTGCTGACACATTACGTTTATTACTTCTAATTAAATGTAACAGGGTTTTTGCCTGGCAGTAAAACAAATTCTCCAAAATTCACCAACAACTTTTAAGCAACTGGAAAACTAGAAAAGTAAAGCATACCAAATAACGAAACAAGCGAAATATATGGCAAATTAAAAAAAGTTTGGAATTAAAGTGAATAGAATCTATTCTTTAAAAGTCGATAGAATACCAGCAATCATGCAATTGCTTTATATACGTACACACGAATAATCATTCACTTTCTTCTAAGTAGGTAATCATATATTTTAGATTCTGCAGTTTTAATTTCTAACTAACGTCTATTTCGCCGAAACCACCCAAATGATATCTTTTATTATTTTTTATCTAGATCAGCCAGTTACGTGTGATTTAACAAAGTTAATGCTGATACTTTAGTAGATTCAATAAAACGCAGCTCTTCTCGTCATTGTTTTACCAAAATATTCATTATCAGTTTTTTTATACAGTTTTCATGAGTTTACGTCATAAAATTTACAATACGGGCTTCCAAGGGAAATTTCTGGGTTTGCCGAATTACGCCCGTTGGTGAAACTTATTGGATGCGGGCTTCACACGTTGAATTAGTGTAAATGGAATTTCATTGTTAGTCGTTTCCCTACCGATTTTTTTTATATTTGAATACACTGTACTATTGACGGGTGACTACTTGACGACTGGTTGTCTATCCTTTTTTTAAGTGCCGTATAAATCTTTCGATTTAACACTATTTTTAACAAGAATAGGCCTAACTCGATTGTATTCAATACTTCGTAATATTCGGCGATTATATTCTGTATTGCAAACAACCGATAAGATTACCAACTTTTGTTACGTGAAAGTGTTATGCTCGAAAAGACATTTTAGATAACCGTACTCGCAATCTAAATTAATTTGTAGCTTTGTTCGAGTGTTAATTACAATTTTTCTTTCAGAGCCTTTATTACTCCGATTTTTGAATACGCATGCGTTCTTCCAAATAAGACCTTATGATCGCCCTTAAATTCATTACGATAACCGATACGTCAACAATTCGTCTTTCCGGGTCCGTTTTGCATACACAGACCCATTGTAAATTTTAGTTTATAGTCAATGTGAGGCAGCTGAGCTAAACTTGAACTTACATTTTCGACGCTTAACTTAGCCGATATTGTTAATTTGACAATTTACAGATTCAGTATTCCGCTAGGTATTCTTACGGGGCCCGTTTACTTACTTACTTACTCCTTGGCGCTACAGTCCTCAAGGGGCCATGGACTCCTGAAAGGGTTTCTAGACTGCTGTTTTACAAGATGCGCCTCAACCTTTGGAGTGATTGCCAAAGGGGCGGTTTTAATCTTCTCCATTCTTGACATCGCATACAATTTTTCTCCACTCTTTTCTGTTAGCTGCTTTCTGCTTCCATTAAGTAACTCCAGTTGTTCTTAGGTCTTTGTCTACTTCTTCCATCCATCTTTCTTGGTCTACCCCTGCTTCTCCTGCTTTCCGGTTTGCTTTGCAGTATATTCTTTGGTCCTCTTGTTTGTTGCATTCGCTCAATATGTCCCAGCTACCTTACCCTCATCCTTTTAATCTCGTTAGATATACTTACTTCACCGTACCGTGTCCTGATTTTACTGTTTGTTAGGACACACCACAAACCGTTCTCATACACTGGCCCTTATATCTTTCTTAATATTTTACATTCTCACGTGTCTAGGTGTTTACGCTCGTTCTGTGGTAGACACCAAGATTTCGCCCCATAAGTCACTACCGGTTTTATCGCATGGGGCCCGTTTGGTATGATATTTTTAATTCAGTCCTAACCGCAGTTGCTTTCTTTGGTGTGTGGTTTTTTCATTTTTGGTCTATTTTCGTCGTAGCTCACCCGCTCCGCGTGGTTCAATGGAGCCTAACGTAATAAGTTATTGAACTTGGCGCCATTACTGGTTAACTTTTGATATCCTCGACCCCACTTCAGAATTTACTTTGAATATAAGTTAAGTTACGACGTCAATGTTATATTCAAAGATAATACCACAAGCAGTGGATATATTTTTGACAAATATTTTGTCGTTTCCATGTAAATTATTGCGTTTAAATTTCACGATACAAAATCACATCAAAAATGTCACGAGCCGAAGGCGAGTGACATTTAAATGTGATTTTGTTGAGTGAAATTTCCAATAATTTTTATGGAAATGGCAAAATATTTAAAAAAAATATATCCACTTCGAGTGGTATTTGGGACGACTATTTAACAATATTAATACATAACGATTAACTTTATTGAAAAATAATCCAACAATTAATATAATTATTCATTCTCAATTAAATTCAGCGGAATACTTCCAAAACACAGCATTTTAAAATTTTTAAAACAAGCCATACAGTTTGTTGGGGTTTAGTGTTACGTAACCTAGCGATATCACTAAGGACAGAACATTGTTGCTAAACGACACTTTGCAACAAGGCTATTTATTTTTTGAGTATGTACATTGTTTTGTGAATATTTTGCATGGTGCCCAATATTCAGTGATATACTGCTGTTATTGGTTGAAAAAAGCAAATGTCTGCAATGTGATTGGCTTATATGTTATAGTGTTGAATAGTCTATTTTAGAACTGAAACAAAGTTTTAACATAAGAGAAAGTAACTTACTTGAAATCAGGCAACAGTGATTCAGATGCTAAGAAACAGGAATTAGACCATACAAATCTTTTCAATATAGAAGGGAGCATTTTCTTTTCCTTTAATAAGAGCTTCCGCTCTTACGCACAAGTTAATTAAAAGCTGTTAACATTTCTCGACTGGAAACGAATCCTAAATATGTTGTCTTTTCATGTGACATCTGCATATTGTTTTATGTGGATTGTATCTCAAACATTGATTTATTTTATTCCACAAAGTTTCAAACTGCTTAGGAATACCATATCACTAGGTCAGATACATATACGAGTAGTAAAAATGGTGGAAAAATTATTGGATGCGGGCTTCAAACGTTCATTTAGTCTGAATTAAATTTGAGCGTCAGTCGTTTCCCTACTGATTTGTTTACATTTGGATACACTTTATTATCGACAGACGACTACTTGGCGACTCGTTCATTCCTTTTTTAAATATATAATAATATCGCAACGTCGAAAATCTCAATACCAAAATGCTGGATTGGTCTTTATAAGCCCTCGCAAACGGCAGATAAAAAACATATTTTATTCAGATAGAGTGCCCTTTCTGTTCTAAATACGTCAAAATATCATCAAGCAAAGTTACCACAAAAGTACTTCATCCAATACACCTGGTTGCATAAAAGCAAGCCGATATTTTGTTTTATTTGCATGCTACCATAGTTTCCTAATATTTATGTTAGCGTCTCATGCTCCGAAGAGTCGTTACGGTTGCCTGCTATGCAAATCGTGTATGTTATTGGGACTTGTTGTTATTCCGATTGGTCGCTCAGGTGAAACTTGTATATTGTTCGATTTGATTTTTTGAGCTACCTTCCATGTGCTACTAAGGCGGTAACCGTCTTCTCAATTTAAGTTGTTCGGATTGTTAGTAATCTCTAGGGATTCCCGACAGTAGTATTTTTTAGTCCTGGCTAGTATATTCACGGCGTCGTAATTTATTCTGTGATGTCCTGGTTCTAGTAAATGTTTTGAGATGGCGGATTTTTGTGTGTTTCCAAGTCGTGTGTGGCTCTGTTGCTCTTTTATTCTACATTGGATGCTTCTTCCCGTTTGTCCGATGTAAGATTTGCCAAAAGTTACATTGGAGCAAACTGTGGCAAAAGTGAAGAAGCTGACAGCAAAAGCAGCAAACCGTCAAATTATTTATTAATAGCGGCCTTGAAATCCTGCATTCAACACATTAATATAATTCATAATTTCATTGGATTGGGAACAGTAACACAAAATTAACATGGGCTTTTAGAATAATTCCGTTACAGGAAATACGAGTTTGTCTACAAAATAAATACTACTGAAAATCGTACGACACTCATTAATGACCAATAGAAAAATTAGTTCACGAGTCGTAACCAAGACAACAACAAAAATTTCTTGGAAATTTTTTGTAGGTAGACATTACTTCTTTTTAGGGTTTGTGTCGTTACGATTTTCTTACCGAATCTTCATTCGAGCATTAATTCATATCCGGAAATTATTATTCGTGCATTCCAACAACGTCCTAATTTGCCCTCGCGTCCCGCTCGGGCAAATTAATACGACGTTGTTGGAACGCACTAAAAAAAAATTCCGGAAAGAATTAATGCTCTTATGATATTATATGTGATAATTTACTGAGCTCAGGAGATGTAAAATACTAAATGCAAAGGGACGCACCAATCTTTATTTGTCAAAAAAATTAGAACATCTTATAATATATTTTTAGAATGGCGTGACTGGGCGTATGAACGTTTCGTGTGGGCGCTACGGTGAACACGATCCTTACAGCAAACTTTTTTAGCTTGAACTACATCTTCGTTTCAATTTGCAGTTTCGTCTGTAGCAGTTTCTCTTACTGTATCATCACTTGCTTAATCTGAAGAAATTTCAAATTGAGTTTCATGTTCGCTGGCTATCTTCATCGGTTTATAATCTTCTTAGTCCGAGAATCGCTACGAAGTTCATCACCCCAAGCACTAACAGTTTTTTCGAAATCAGGATCGTCGTATCTTAATGTTTTCTTGTAAGATACAATTTTTCGAAAAAGTCACATAAACTGCGTCTCAGAGTCCCAGGAACTCTTCACAGCATGCTTTGAAGGGTAAACATTGAGCGAAACTACCACAATTCAGTATCTTATCAACTCTACTCTAGGAATCACGTTGAAAATAGATTCCATTAGAAAAACTATATAGTGGCACTCTTTCTAGATATTTCACAGGCATTCATGACCTAAAGTATGCAAATACATAATACATATAAACATATTAGATTATCTCTAAGCACTACTCTTTTCTTTCCTAGAAAATCGTATATTTGCGAAAAAAAAGTCCATAAAGCTCGCTCAGTAGAAAAAAAATTCCATCTGGCGCGTTACAGGGCAGTTTCATGGACCCAATACTATTTAACATGTACAAATGTACATGTATGACATCATACAAGAATACAAGCAGCAGCTAATTTTACAATGTTCGCAGAGAACACAGCCCTTTTAACAAAACACCAACAGCTTCATAGTGCCACGGATGATATCATGAATTGGTTTATGAAATGGAATCTTCAAATAAATCACTTTAAATGTATTGCAAAAATAGTTTCTACCTGAATACCCGGTTTACATGAAAATACAACCTCCTTCAGACACACAACCAAGGATATTTTAGGTTAAAACAATAAGACCCCATAGTTATCCAAAAATCTCAAGTGACGTATGCATGCATGATCTGGGGAACTCGTCAAAGACTAATATAAACAAAATACGAGTAGTACAAAACAAGTTCTTAGGATTACAGTGGATGCTTCGGTCGACAATTATCTTTCGATATGCAACCAACAATGCTCTATCGGGAACACATCTTGGTACACAAACCACTATTATGATAAAACTAATCACTGCCACTATCAGTTAAGTAGATATCTTGCGATAGATTGCATTTCAATCGGGTCTTCGTCCGAGCCGATAGAATGCTGCACCTGGGCAATTGTTGATGTTTAGATCAATTGTTTTAGTTAACTTCTTACTACGATCTGGGATGGTTGACATATCAAGTTCAAAATGAAGTTGTTTATTAGTGATGTGCTAAGAGGCATTGACTGCAATTCTAAATATTTTATCTTGTAAAGCTTGGATTCGATTTAGGTTTGCTTTTGATGTTTCCTCAAATTACACAGCCGTACAGAACTAATGAACGCATCAGAGATTTATGAATTATACTAAATTTCAAATAAGCATGATATACTTTGAACTAAATAGTAACCATAACTAAGGCCGTGATTGGGCGAAACAAAGTCATCATTACAACTATCTGACAATTATTTTTTTCCAAAATTGTCACTTTGACATTCAGAATTAATCCTAAAAATATAATAGAAAAACCGATAAATAGTGGATACAAGAGCCTGCCCTACATAGTTTATGTGAATTATCTTGGACGAATTTATTCTAAAGTAGCCACACAAAGTTATACTTTCCTAGTGTAAAACTGAGTATGAGTTCAGAGCGCCATCTACTGCATTCTTATTTGAAATTTAGTATAGAATAGTGCTTTCGCTTTTCAAGGACGATTTCTTGTAGATGAGTGGCTACAGCTTTACCAATCGTGTGTGACCCTCATTCAGTTTTTTCATCTCCAGTATCCTGGTACGTATCCAAGTATTAAACTCCTTCTATGGAGGTGTTCCATGGAATGGTAAGCTTTTAATTATTATTAGATTTGAGCTGTTCATCTAAGGGTAAAAATCTTCGCGGCACACTTGGTATTATTTACAAGATTTCATTGCTTGAGCCATCTTATTGTTACGGTGGTTGCAGTTTGAAGTTCTGCGATTGCTTCTATTAGAGTATCGTTCTTAGCCCGTAGGACCGCATCGTCGGCATACAGTGCAAGATCTAAGTTAAGGAAATATCATACATAAAGATATTAAGTAGCATAGGCCCCAAAATGTTTTCCTGAGAAACACCTGCTCGAATAGGTCTTTTTGAGCAGATATATTTATTTTAATTGTGAATGTACCATTTTGAAGATAGAAGAATAAAATAGCTTTAATGTAGTTCGGAGTTTCAAGATGGGAGATTTTTTTTCTAAGATCTTCAATCCTCACTTAGTGGTAAGTCTGAGTTAAATCCAAGAATAACGATATCGTGTATTGTTTGCTTCGGTACCCCGTTTCTATTGCCTCGACCACCCTCTGCAGTTGATGGCAAGTATAGTGGCCCTTTAGAAACCCGAACAGAAAGGTTGGAAATACTTCTAATCTGGTGACTTCTTCAATGAGTCGAGAATAGGTAATTTTCTCGAACAGTTTTATAATCCTAATTAAAAGACTAAAAGGTCTGTAGTTAGAGAGGGTCTTCTTATTTTTTCCTGGGCTAGAAAACAGTAGATATTTTATGATACCCAATAGATTTGTTTACTGGAGACAGCACGCAAAGCTTTATGTTCGACTGCTAAAATTTAAAAAATCGAGTTTATAAATTCGACGTCTATTCTGCGAAAATAAACAAAATAAGTGCTCCAAGAGAGCGCGGCTTTCGGGTGATGGATGGGGGAAAGTTCTGAAGGCAAGGTTGCTGTGAGTATTCATAATAAGCAGGCATAGACTAAAAGACAAGTGGTCCAAATACAACAGAGCTCTTATGTCCAAGCTAATCATTCACATAAGTTAAGAAGATTCAACGGCCATATAACTGCCTCGGACATGGACGGATTTCTGGAAAATGGACCAAGCTCGAAATAAGGGCACGAATAGGAACGTGGAATGTGAGAGGGTTAAGTTGGAAAGAAGTAGAAATAGTAGACAAAATCTCCATACTGGATATTTATGAACTTTAAAAAATTAAATGCAGGACAAGAATTGGAGCAAGGATACCAGCTCCTCTGGTTCTATGTCAATTGCTCGAATGCAATTGCTCGAAAACGAATTGCTCGAAATCAGTTGCTCGAAAGTCAATTGCTCGAATGTGACTTTGCTCGAATTACAAGTTTTTCGAACAGCAATTTCTCGATTATCGGTTGCTCGAAAATAGCCTTAACTCTAATCAGTTAATATCAAATATAAAAGAAATACAAATTACAAATTATAACCTTTATTAATAAAAAATAGGTATAGGTATGTGATTAAGTTAAGAATTATAAAAACCAAATATTATATGTTTTAATATGATATGTTATGTGCTATTCCACGGATATAATCGTATATATTTGTTATGTCCATAATTATTCACTAATATTAAAAGTATCTGTGCACTATCACGATATATTTTTCGACTTATGGTGTGTTGTTGACCTCTGACATATTGTTCTATCCGTAATTTGTTCAAACCCTGCTCCCTCTTTAATGCCGAAATAAATTTCCAGATGTTAAGAACACATAAATTCGAGCAAAAAATTTTCGATAAATTGCAGTTCGAGGAACTTGTATTTCGAGAAAAGTTACATTCGAGCAATTTGATTTTGGAGCAATTGATTTCGAGCAATTGATTTCGAGCAGTTGCATTCGAGGAATTTGCTGGAGACGAGCTCCTCTGCTCGAGATCGGATGGAGGAATTGGGGTCAGCGACAAGTAGTGGAAGCAAGACCAGAAGAAAAATTTAAAGGAAGGCAACGAAACGCATGAAAGTGAAATTTAAAACAAAATGTATCACTTAGAGAGAAAAATCTAAGAATCATGCATAACTGACAGCTGACCTAGACGGATACCGGAAGTGGATAGAGCACCCGATACTCTAAGAGCATAATAAGAGGGAAAGCAAGAAGAAAATTTAACCACAACTGAAAGTCATTGCCATTTAAAGACTATTTATGACACTGTTCGCTAAAGTATACTGTATTTCTTCCATGTGAAACGACTTTAAGAACTTCTGTTGCTCTCCCATACTGCAACCCCAATTGTCGGTTCCCATTTCTTTTCTCACCTTAAAAGAGATTTCAAAAATAATACAGTTAAAAAGGCTGCGAAGTCGCGGAACGCTACCACAACCCTAAAAACTGACGGCATGAAAAACTTGTCTCACGTCGTAAAAATGTATTGAACAGTAGGGTTACTTACTTATACCAAAAACAAAATACGTGTTTTTTTCAAGAGCATAGTTAAATACATACTTACTCGATGCAACACTTTTCAATCAACCTTCGTAAAAAACAACACTTTGTCCTTGTCAGTGACGCCTTGTATTTATCTGTATTCTTTTATCTTATACAGATTGCGACAGGCAACTAGGACCATTGCAAAAGCGAGGAGAATATGCAAGTGTCCGTCGTGGTGTTTAACAAACGAACAATCAATGTACGATAGCGGTAGATCGTTAGGATAATTATAAATACAAGGTATATATTTGATTTTTTAATTTTTTAATTACAATTACTGCCACATGTAAAGTCCCTTGCTTTTGCTATGGTCCTAGTTGCCTGCCGCAATCTGTATATAAGAATAGAAGTTTTGACTCACTGACTCATCAACGCCCAGCCCAAACTCTGGGACCTAGAAAGATGAAATTTTGCACAGAGGTCTCCTTTATGATGGGGGATCCAATTTTTTATGGAAAAATAATATTAAATATACATTTCGATTTGAAACTTCGTAGGAGTAGGAATAAATAAGCAAACACGTATTTCCTGATTTTCCGAAAATCAACCCCTTAGCGGTGGAATGGGGCAAATAAGCCTAAAAATCAATATGGGTGTCGTTATTGAGGTTTTTTGGAATGTTGATTGCGAAAATGGCATTTATTTTTAAGTCCAACACGGTGGATATGAAATAAAATTAAAACCCTATAGTGGTGAAAAAGGGTTTCAGAGACAAATTACTTTTGGGCAGAACAACGTTTGCCGGGTCAGTTAGTTAATACTAATTGCGCTATGAGCTTCTCCTGAAGTCGGTTTGAGACTGAAGTTGTTAAGTAGTTAAGTACCTATAGTTGTTATGGTACACTGCAGTTTTAAATCGGCTTATGTTCGATGGCGTCCACTTAATTTAGTTCCAGATTCTATATTAAAACTGTTTAAGCCCTTCATCATTTTAATAGCTATTCTAGGGGAACATTATGTGTTACTATATGCTAAAATGAGCAAAAATAATGTGATTAAATAATTAAAAGTGAAAATCTTAAATACATTTTTATTGATGCTGAAGTTTGACTTTAATAATTGTACAAACTATTTGTTAACGTTTATTTTCAATAAAAATTAGAAAAATATTTCAATTTCATTAAAACTTATTCTTTTCTTAAGCAGCGTGCGACAATAGTAATTTACGTTACAAGACCGGAATATAGTGTTTTGCAGGTCGAACCAAGTAGATTCCAGGGCTCGCCTGCGGCTCGCCCTGGAAACTTGGGGAGACCTGCAAAACACTTTCCGGTCATGTATCGTACAATATTTTTTTACGTCATGCGAGTCCATACTTTCAAACTTACGAATTCACTTTCAAAAACTCAAAAAAATTATGACATTAGTATCTATTATTTGACTTATCCAAACAATAACACACACACTTGATTCCATAGTAACGAAGGCATCAGGGACTGGCAATAGTTATTTACCTAACAAGTTCGGGAAGGTAATTTTTCCGAATGAACACTTTGTTTGCAGCACGACCGAAGGGAGTGCTGCATGTAGTGCGATTCGGGAAAATTCTTCCCGAAAAGGTTAGGTACAATGTTTGTTGTAACGAATAACTGAAAATATTTTAAAAAATTTAAAAATTATTGTTTATTATTTTACTACTTACTTAGTTGACAGCACAAATCACTAAACTTTTATACGTACCCTACGCAGGCACCTGTTAGCTTTTGCCGACGTTTACAGCGCCTTTGGTGTTTGGAAGCGCAATTAAACCAACGAGCGGCAATCATGAAAATCTACAAAGAACACAAAATTGCCCTAGTTCTTGTTGGAAAGTAAAAAGCACCGCAGTGCGGGAAAAGTAGCTTTCGGCGCATCGAGAATGACCGGGAAGTATGAATTTGGAAGTCGTGAGTACAAAAAAGCTGCCCCTTTTCCGATCTTGACCGGCAAAACGTTACTTTCTGGCGAAAAAATTCTCCAGAAACCGCGTATTTTCTGGTCGATAGTAAAAAAATATTTTTTCTACGACCACTACTAAAAGTAAGATTTTTAGCGCTAGCTTTTTTCACTAAAACTGGCGTTTTATAATTTAGCGTTTTAAAAGTGAAATCAGCTGTTTACTTTTAACCCATTTGCTAAAAGTAAACAGCTGGTGTCGAATTTAGAATTTTGAACTGGGAGTAAGGTTGTAAAGTTATTCTAGTTACTTCTTTCGTTAGAGGTAAAGTGTTTGTTAAATAATTAAAGCATTATGTAATGAATAAAGTAAATTGTGTACATTTATAATTACATTTGATAACTAACTTTGACAGCTACTAGCTGCAGAAACTGTCACCTGCGTGTCAAGGCCATCTCTTTACTATGACATAAATTATAACTGTCGTAAATGCAAACCTTTGTGAAATCGACCTTTACGGATAAATAACAGTAAAGGGTCCCGGGTGGTGTAGCTTGAACAAGCGTCCACGTTCGATCAGTAGAGTTAAGCAACGCTCTTTCTGGTCAGAACTTGAATGGGAGTTTCACGGTTGCATCTCTCGGTGCCTCGTGAGACGGCTGTCACGGAAATAGTTGGTCCCGGCTCTCATAACAACATCATGATAGTCGTTAGTGGGGTTGGAAGTCCCCATAAATGCACAGCGACGCCTATAATTGGCCTAACGGCTGTTGGCTGAGTGCGAAATAAATAAATAAATAAATAAATAAATTTAAGGCCGTAGAAAAAATATTGTGTGCAAACTTGTGCTAAAAGTGTTTATGCACGAGACATGTTATGAAACTCAGCCTTCAACTTCGTTTCATAATTTTCATGTCTCGTGCATAAACGTCCACTTTTAGCACTTGTTGCACAAATAGCTAGTTTTGACAACTGACATCGAAAGTTAACATTAGCCGCTGGGCGAGCGTTTTCATCACTTTACCGCTCGCCGAGCGTTTTGGATTTCCGCGTGAGAAAGATAGTTAACCACGTCAGGATTTTTTTCTTGACAACGCTCGTCATTTGTTTAAATAATCGTCATAAACTACACGAGTAATTTTAAATTTATTGTCAATTGACATTTTTAATAAAATTAAATAGTATGATTACTTTCGCCAAAGACTATCTAATATATATTAGATAGTCTTTGCTTTCGCCTTAATACTATGCTGTCATCGAAAAAATAATTTCGAGTTAAAAGTCCTCTTGCCGCTTTTGCATGATTGCAAGCGGCAAGAATGCACTCTCAGCTCTTAACATACAATATACTATTGGCACTCGTCTTCCATTGTAAAGAGCGGAAAATCACTTTGGCGCTCGCTACACACGAACATTTTCTATTGCAGGTGTAGAAAAAAATATTTGTACAGCTATTAACGCTGATACCCGATTTTGCAAGAAAATTTAAATGTTAAATTGACAATTAAAATCAAACTTCAGCATTGATAAAAATGTACTTAAGATTTTCACTTTTGTGAGATTGACGCGTCGCGCGACCACAGTCTCTATCAATCGGCAATGACCAACTTTGCGTTCTTAATACACAATATACTAGTTTCTTATAGTCGACTTTGTGTCAACTGATGCCACTGTTGATTTGTTAATGCCTGACGGTACAATATGCACTTTTCTAAACTGAATATTTCTACTTAACACAAGATTTTTATACATTCTTGTTTCACTTTATAGTCTTTGCCGGGTGTTTGGAAATGAAACTATTTTTTTTTAATTATAAAATTATAAAAACGGGTTTTCATGTTGTGTCCGTACTATCCAATTATTTTAAGTAGAACAAACGCTATCTCTCGCGTTAAATAACTCTAGAGTGTACATTTCTATTTAAAAAAAATATATATTTTCTTAATTCTCGACCAAAAATTATTTATAAATTGTTTTACGCTACTGAAGTAAAGAACCATTTTACTATTGGCTCATTGTTAGGTTTAATGTTTAAGAGTGTTATATCACGGTAATTTTTGCACTTCTCTTTGCTTCCTTTTTTGTGGATAGGCACAATTTGCCCTAATTTCCAGTCTTTTGGCATTTGTTCTGCACGCCATATTCGCTTAATGAGTTCGCGTATTCTTTGCCATAGTGCTTCTCCTCCCAATTTCACTAGTTCGCTCGTTATTTCGTCGCAATCTGGGGCTTTATTGCTTTTTATTTTGCTAATTACTTCCTCAATTTCTTCTATAGATGGTTCTTCTATTTGCGGTTCCGCTGTGAGATAGTCTACTTGCTGAATTTCTTCCTCTTCAGTCACATTTAGGAGATCTTCTTTCTATCTGTTCAAAATTTCCTGTTCTTCATATAGTATATTGCCTTCTTTATCTTTACAAGTTATCATCCGTGGGTGGAAGGAATGAGATTGGGTTTTAATATCTTGGTAGAATTTTCTTGTATGGTTTCTTCTTCGATGTGCCTCTATTTCTCCTATTTCCAATATATTTGTTGTCTTTTCTTTCTGTTTAGTAGTCTTCGTGCTTCATTTCTCTTGGCTTCATATACTGCTTGGTGGTTTCTTGTATTCCTTTGTAGACATCTTTTCCTTGCTTCGTTTTTCAGGGATATTACTTCTCTGCACTCGCTGTCGAACCATTAATTTCTCTTTTAATTTTTCTTTGTTCCTATAACTTCCTCTGCAGACTTTATGATTACGTTTTTATCCTTTCTCATTCTTCTTCTATGCATTCCATTGGCTCTTGTTGTTCTAGATGGATCTTTATGCTTTGTAGCGGAGGTATGGTAGATAGCGGAGGTATGGTAGATAGCGGAGGTATGGTAGAGCAGTGGCTCTTTCTGCTTTTAGAAAGAGCCACCTGAATACCTTCGCTTTTCCAAATGTGTGTGTGTATAATGTTAGTAATTAATGTACAATATTATTTTGGAATAAAACTTATTATTATTATTATTGTTTTCCCTTGTGCTTTTAAAAACGGGGTTTCGTGTTGTGTCCGTACTATCCAATTATTTTAAGTTAAACAAACGCTATCTCTCGCGTTATATAATTCTAGAGTGTACATTTCTATTTAAAAAAATGTATATATTTTCTTAATTTTCGACCAAATAGTATTTATAAGTTGTTTTACACAGCTGAAGCAAAGAACCATTTTACTATTGGCTCAATGTTAGGTTTAATGTAGGTTTGACTTTAATTTACAAAATATTTTCTAAAGTTTTCTCTCTTTCTTAATATAAACGTTAACATTTGACAGTAGCTTCTGACTAAACTGGCAACAAATTTATTGGGATCGCCGTCTGTATTTTGTCCAACCAGCTATGTCGTCACTAAAGCCAATGTTACGCTCTCAGTTTCTATTGTTGAATTTCATTCACACAGGGTGTCCCAAAATTCATAATTGGAAAAAGTAACTAGCATAATCTAAGGTAATATAACCCATATTTGTGGTTCTCTTTTTCTTAAGACATGTATAGCATATATAACACAAGCCCGGGATCATCTCTGCATTGGCAGAGCAAATACTATATAAGAAAGATGCTTTTGAAATCTGCCACCTGGGATGTACCCCAGCGGCTATAAAAGTAAAGGCTTGGTATGCATAAGGATTTTTTCCCAAATTCTTTACGTAAATCTTGAAACCCTTCAATAAAATCGTATTTTTAGTACAGTTGAGGTATCTTTTACTGGCAATATGAGCTAACAGTTATTTTTATCAATAAGTAATGTGATGTTTGCTTCAATTGTATTTTAAGTTGTATATTTACAGTACTTTTGGAAACGTTCAATTTTACGTATTATAACTGAACACGTATCTAACCAACTGGTACAGGCTAATATTAATGACTTTCTGATGTCAAGAAGTAATAGCTTGTTTTTGTCAGTTCATTCCGTAAGTATATTATGGATTCTACGTATTTTAGAAAACTTAGGGTTAGTATTTGAACAATTTTTAAGTAAACAAACTTGATTAGTCTACATTATTGCTACATGAGCCAGCACATATCCGATTATAAGCTTGACTTCATGATAGATTATTTGTTTGGACATTTCTGGCTTTACACATTTTAGATCTATTAAACTGGAAAACTATAGTGAAATATAATACGCTACTAAACCTGTCGAACCTAAATTGAAGCATACCTTCCTGTAAAAGCAGAAATCAATCTTTCGCCCACGTAATCCTATCCATACAATGCAGTTTTAGTATAAGAATGTCAAAACATAATTCAATTATTATCTACAAAATAAAGTGTAGCTGTTGCTCTAAAAGAGACACTCGATTTACTAGGGCCAATATCGGCAAGAACTTAATTGTTTGAGAGCTCCTCCTAAAGGCTCTCAAGTTGCTACTTCAATCAGTAATTAACTGCTGAGCTATAAGTGAATCCCGATAAGTAAAGATGTTCCATATTACTTCTACTATCAGCAAGGTGTCTTCCTGACACACAATTTAAGTCAAAATATGTCTTACAGTAAAAAGCAATATTAAATATATTGTCAGCATATCGAAAATATCTAGATTAACAGTCTTGATTTACAGCGGGCATTCTTATTTAAAGAATTTTCAATCGATAGTGATACTCATAATAAGGGCCCCTTTTTGTGTTTTAGGGTGAATTCTTTGTATTCCATAGACAATTTTGTTTACCTTTTTATATACAGCGTGTCCATAAAATAATGAAACCACTTTCATAGGCAATGAATTTCAACTAACAGTGACTGTTAAACACCGTTCTATTTCCTGAATATCTAAGCTCAAACCGGTTTTTCTCTATACTTTAAGTTTTGCTAAGCAACGGTTTATTTTAACCTAACATATTCTTAATCTGTTGGGAATCAATTCATATTACAGAAGTCTTGGGTAGGAATGCAAGATTCACGAAAATTTCCAGTGTCAGCCTCGCAATATTTAGTATTCCAGACAACTAGCTCATAAATACCGGAGAGAGGTCATGGACATAAAGAGTGAGTAGTAAATTTACCTCCTTATTGTGAGCAATAATAATGCAAAATATAAAGGCTATTTCACACCAAACCCGTCAAGTGTAGTCACGTCTAGTCAGTTCAAGTCTAACCAGTCAACGGTTTCACACGAAAAGCGTCTTTTGCGTAGAAATGTTGTCAGTTCGCGTTTTTAATTTCACTAAATATGGACGTTTTTTGTTTAATAATATTACGTCGACAGCCTGCCAGGAGACAACAAATGTCCAAAGAGAATAAACAACAAAGGCTAGTGCCAACATTAACAATCCGTTGGTTTACAACGACGACCATGATGCATAGAAAGGCACCGGGTTCTTAAACGCAAAACGAACCCAAATTTAAATTTCTAACGAATAAATTAATACAATAGGTTTAATGCACGAATAGCACACGGGATAGTGTAATCAAACAGGTTTAACTTGGTAGGAGCGTACGGAACCGATCGAGCGAAGTGTAAAATAAAAGTAGATTAAGTTGACTCGCGGATAGGGTCTTCGAAAAAGCCACCTCTAACGCAATGCTTTTATATAAGAAAATTATTTGTCATTTACAACACACAATCTTTACTGTGATCGCCGAATAACGCATGTAACAGTGTATAATCAGATTAAACCGTTTACTATTCTTGTTACAAATGAAAATAAAACACGAAATTGAAAAGCTTGCAAAATGAACGACTGGAAATATATGAGTAAAGAGAGGTTGTCCACCGGCGGTAAGGTTGGCTTTCCGTATGCATAAACTTAAAATTTTAAATCCGCGTCGGGTAATTGCCACGACGGGCGCAATTAGCAAAACAAAACATTCTTCTCGCGAAGCGCAAAGTGCGTTGCTTGGTATTCCGAAGCTTAGAATAACCGAAAGATCTCTCCTTGGTGCATATGTGCTGGGAAAACTAGAATAAATCAGAATTGCAGGTACTTCATTTTGCTTAGCCTCGATTCAATCATCCAGCGGACGCTTATTGCAGGTCCGCAAGAAAGAGATATAAGTGCATCCTAACTCAAATAGTGGACGGCCAGCAAATGTATTACTTTCAATAAGTTATCATATTTTGCATATTTTGATAACTTAATCATATTTTGCAGAAAACAGACGGCGCTTTGCTTGGGTTAACAGAAACTACCGCACAAACACTGGCTGGACAGCTATCTCCCACCTAGAAACTGCATACTGAAAATTTAAAAAATCACGACGCTGTAGGCTACTAAGACTATTTAGATAACCTGAAACGCACGACGGTGTTGGAAGTTTTCGGATCTACGACAAAATCAGCTAAAAATTCAAAGTGACACTTTCGGCCCGTAACAACATCATAAAGTGTTGCTTACACAGCAAATGTCCTAATGCGTTATATAGTTTACAGAAACTGAATCCATTACTCAAACTCACGGATACTTTCGTACAGTTTTTGCAAACGCTATTTCTGCCATTTTCTGTATACTGTAAACGAGCTGCAGATTCAACAGTTCTTAGAAACGCCCGGCTACTTAGAACTATCATTAAAAATGCACTACATGGTCTACGATCCGTCACATTGCAAGGTAGCCAAAATAATTTTCATTCCAAATCCGGAGAGGCATGCATATGAAATCTTACTTATTTACTATATATTGAAGGTCTTTCAAAAGTTCCTATTAACAGAAATAAACCAAAGTTGAATGTAAAAATCAATAAATATATCAATAATAAAAATACTTCCTTGTGATTTTTCTCGACTCCACCCAAGCCTGTCACAGTACTTGGCGCACCAGATTTACTGTACAAACTTAAACAAACGTTCCCTTATAACATATTTCGCATTTAAAGTCCTACTCCTCTGTTGGTCGAATACACAGGTGTGGAGGCAATCATATCCGGCTGCCTATAGCGGAGTTTACTGAGACTAAACAAATACCTGAGAGTAGTAAGTACCATAATGTTATAGGATTCCTTGCTTTTCTCCCTTTCAGCCATTTGTCAACCACTGATGGAAGTAGGTCTTTCCTAATTATTCCAAACTATTTTGTTGTGCGCAGTTCAATGCCAGATTTTGCCTCCAATTCCTCTAATATCGTTCACCCATCGGTTCTGTGCTTTGTCAACGTTTCTCTTTGTCATTTTTGGACATTGTAGGATTCTCTTTGGCTAGTCATTTTGAGTTTTAAGAGCAGCGTGGCCAGCCCAACTTCATTTCAAGTATTCAACCCTATAAATCACATCCGTTACACCAGTTCTACGTCAGATTTCGGTATTTATAATTTTGTCTCTTATTCTTCCAACTAGAATTGCTCGTTCCATTCTCCTCTGACTCACTTTCAGCATTTTTCCGATCTTTTCACTTCCCTCGTCTAAACGAGGGGGGAAGTATTGTAATCGCAAAAAAATACCTTCCGATATTTCTTCAGATCTTTACATTTCGGGGTCCCTAAATGACGAAAAACAGGTTTTATGTCTGTCTATGCATGCAGATTATGTGTCTACCTGGCATGAAACCGAGAAAAATTCGTACAATATATATGGAGTGAGCACCTAAAAAATTAAATTTTTTTTATTTGTGCTTTAACTGAAAAAAGTAACCAGGCTGAACTGGAACGGAACCCAACTGAAAACAGAAAAAGGAGTCAACGAAAAATGCGTTCTATTTAAGGCAGCCGCGGCCGCTCCGTGGCGCATGTAGAGAACGGGCGATGTGCTTGTCAAACGTTCGAATCTCATTCGCAGCCGCTGCCGTTAGAATTTTACCGCCGGTAGTGTCTCTTTTAGTCGAAAATTGATGTCATTTGCATTACCAAGTGTTTCCTTCTATTGTTTCGGTATTATTAGAAACGTGAAGGTATTTTTATCCTAGGTTCCTTTAATTTTAAAAATAAATTATTATCATAACGTCCACTTGAGAGGGAAGTTCTGAATAGATACAGATTTGTTTGTTAATGTTGCAGTTTCTAGGCCGTAAGTTAAAACTCATAATATACACGTGTTGACAACGTGTCACCTAGGGCCGATTGGTAGATCAGGGTTTTTTCAGAGTTGTCACGATTTTTCACAATCAAATGCGCATTTGAATCTCTGATATTTGATTCTCTTATTATGTGGCCGAAGTAAACATACTCATTTACAAGCTCAATGATGCATTGCTGTCCTAAAAATTGTCTGTTTCTGTTTGTTTTATTTAGATTCATTTTTAAGCCCACTTGCTTGAAGTGCTTTATACAGTTGAGCTAACATTGCATACATTCTCATCCCAGTCGAATTTTTAAATACATGCTCCCGTGCTTACGTAAAAAGATTTGGAGATATTATATCCCCCTGTCGAATCTGTATAGGAATTTTTTGGTTCTTTATGTCTCGTTAATAATAACCGCGCCGTGCGCTTTTATATATGTTCCTTATAAAATCTACTTGAAGTATTATCTTAATTAAATTTAAAATCAGGGTAGCAGACGGCGTATAAAAGCTTATGAACAAAAATCTTCGCATGAGAACAATACACTAAGACCACAGAAGAATTCTGCCAAATACCCTACGAGCCCAGATTAACTTGGAAAATGGATGTCTAAGAAAAAGGGTCAAGAGTTCGTTAAAAAGTTTTACTAGCGTATGTCGCGAATGTCAAAAAGAAAACCCTAAAAAAGCTGTGGCAAAGCAGACAGTACCCAGAGCTGATATACCAGATCATGTAGAAAACTAAATAAAATGCTATACGACTATAAAAATTAAAGATTTAAATACTTTAAGGCGGGTTTAACAGTGACCGAGGCTACAGATTACTCATTATGGAAAGTCATTAAACGCCTGAAACAACCGCAACAGATGGTACCACCAATTCGGATAGAAGACAGAAGCTGGGCGAAGACTGATGCTGAAAAAGTACAAGGTTTTGCAGAACATCTCGGAAGCGTTTTCCAACCATTAGATAATGAAGTAGAAGCGAAAACTTATGAAGAAATACATCGCTTCTTGGAGGCACCTTTCCAACTCTCGTTACCTATTGAAGCCTACACCCAAAATGAAGTAAAAGCAGTTATTGCTAGCTTGGATGACAAAAAAGCTCTAGAATACGACTTAATTACAGGCCGTATTTTAAAGGAATTACCAAGGAAGAGAGTGAAGGTGATCTCCTACATTTGTAATGCAATTCTAAGAACCGGACGCTTCCCTGGTTAGTGGAAGATTTCCAAAATCATCCTTATCCCAAAACCAGGAAATCCCCCAAATGAACCAGCTCCATACAGACCCATAAGTCTCCTACGAATTGTAAGTAAAATATTCGAGAAACCATCACTCCGACGCTTAATCTCTATGCTACTCGAAAACCAAATAATATGGGACCACCAATTCGGTTTTAGGGAAGCCCATTCCACTATAGAGCAATTGCACCGAGTGGTAGACCGCACAAACGCTGCATTTGAAATAAACAATATTGTACAGCTATCTTTATCGATCTAAGCCAGGCATTGCATACGGTTTGACTTCTTCTTCTCCTTCTTCTTCTGCAAGCTTTGGGAATATTTCCGTTGCGTTTATTACGGGAAGTCTTGATCTTTCCATAGTTTCTTCGGTCTGCCTAAACTTTGTTTGTTCTTTGCTCGGTACTCATAAAATATTGTCGGTAGTCATCCGTTCTACGTAATCTTTTTAGTTTTGTCTATATTCTGTAGATATTTAATTGTTGACGTACGTCAACATTTCTTCTTCTGTCTTCCAGTGTATAACCAGCAATAGGTCTTAAAAATTGCATCTCAAATGTTTCTATTCGACGCTCTGATGCTTTGGTTAGTGTCCAGGCTTCACTGCCGTAGATTGAGCTGGGTGCTGATGCAACTTTGTAGAACTTCGTAATCGTGTCTGACTGAACTTTATTTTTTAACGTTCTTTTGATAGTGCCATTATAATAATTAAAACTTGCACTTTGTTATTAACATCCACTTCAGTAATACGCAGTAAGAGATTATTTTTGATCGTACTGGTACACTTCCTTGGAACGCCATAACTTTCGTCTTTGTAATGGATATCGTCAAATTATATTCTTCAATGGTCTTTTGTAGCTCAAACACCTCTTTTTGTAAAGAGAGCGTCGTCTATGTATAAATTAAATAAAACGAGAGACAGGCTACAGCCTTGTCTTAGTCCTATATTTGTTACCTTTGTCTCCTTTTCATTACCATAAATAGTTATCTTCGTATTGTGGTGTATGTTTTTAATTACTGCAATCAAATGTTTTGGTATGCCTCGCCTGTCCATGATTTCCCATAACTTTTGCTGATCTACCATGTCAAAAGCCTTGCTATAGTGGATGAATAGAATATGCGTTTCACGATTGAATTCCTTATATTTCTCTATTGTATGTTTTATAATGAATACGTCGTCCATACAAGACCTACCAGGTCTAAATCCTGATTGCTCTTCTAATATTATGTTTTCGAGTATTGTTTGAAGGCGGTATGTAATAATCTTAGAATAGATTATATAAGAAGCATTGAGTAAACTAATACCTCTCTAGTTGTCGCAGTTGTCTCCCTTTTTAAACAATGACTTGACTACAGCAACTTTCCAAATGCCTGGAATGCATTTCTTTCTCTACCATACATTTAGAAATCGTAGAAATAGTTCAATAAAGGCTGTGGCGCGTGTTTTAGCAGTTCGGTGTTAATTAAGTCTATCCCCGTCGCTTTTGCATTTTTACTATTTTGTACTGCTTTATGTAACTCATCTATTTCTAGTAAGTCCATATCGTTTGCTTCTAGTGATTGTTCTTCTTTTGCAGGTTGTCGATCCTTTGTTGTCCCCGGGTTTGTGTCTTAGTCTAGCCAGGTACTTTTATTAATTACATTAATATATGATACGTCCTTCTCTTTACTATTTAGGTGTTTCATTACCTTGAAAGCCATTCGTTGTTGTCCGTGAACATTAAGCTCAATGCGCGATATAAGGGTGTCCCATTTTTCTTGTTGGGCATCCTTCCACAAAGTTTTTACGATCCTTGAGAATTCCTTATATTGTTATTATGTTCTTCTGTTGGATGTTGAATTAATCTATGATATTCTAATTTTTTGGCTTGGATTGTCTCTTTTAGATCATCTGTCCACTGGATTGCATTATTTCGTTTGTGCTTCCTTATTTGATGTCCAAAGACCTCCGAGGCGGCTTTCTCTATAATTTTTTCTATATTTTTGTATTCTAATTCTACCTGATCGCTTGCTTCTGTTTCTAAATGGTATTTTTCAGTAAGTCGTTTGTAGAGATCGAGAATAGAGTCTTGCTCTAGGAGATGTATTTTGTAACGTTTGACTTTAGCAACACTTTTGTATTTTTAGCACCACTTTGCATTAATTTTTACTTTTGCTTCAAGGAGAAAATGATCTGTGTTTACTTCAGGGCTCCTATATACCCTCGTGTCATTAAACAGTGCAGCTGGTTAGCCAAGAAATAGTCAGTTACGGATCTTAGTCCTCTGGAGCTCCAGGTATACTTATGATGGTCTTTATGTTTAAAATAGGTATTCATAATTCCTATGTTATTATAGCATGCAAAATCTTTTAATAGTCATTCATTTTGGTTTATCACTGTCACTCCGTATATACCTGTAATGTTATCTATTGGTTGATTTCCTATTCGAGCATTTAGATCTCTACCTAAATTAAGTAATCATTTGCATTACACTTAGCAATAATCTGTTGAAGCGTTTCGTAGAATGTCTCGCTATCTACTTTTCGTCCCTTTTCTGGAGCATAGACATTTATTATCGTTAAGTACCCTCGTTCTACGTGTTCTACATTGATACATTCGTATGATTGTATTTTATTCGTCCACCTTTTATTTATTAGTATTGCTACTCCAGCTGATGCTTTTTCATTTTGTGTCACACCGCTATATATTATAGTGTACTTTTCCAGGTCCTGCGATCCATTTAACTTTTTTTGTCTCTGTAATCAGGGCTATATCCACTTTCTTTTTCTCTAAAGTATCCTGGAGTTCCAGTACTTTATGATTCAAACCTCGTACATTCCAGGTAACTATGTTTAAATAATCTATTATGCCATATCGTTTGTCCTTTTTCCGTTTGCATTGATCGTCAGATTTGTTTTCAATCCGTTTTTCCGATGCTACTTTAATTCTTTTATCCATAATTTTTAATTCAAAATCATATTTGTATCCGAACAGACTTTATCCTTACATAATCTTAATCGTTTTCCATATTTCATATACAATTTCCCGTAATAAAATGTGAGCCTCAGTGATTGCTTTGAACTAGTGTCCAGCTCGTCCAAGTATCAACAAGATAAAGATTTATAGAATCAAAATAAAGACCCTTAGCCCTCGAACACTCTAATAGCACAAAGGTCTGGAAAATAAGAAGAGTTGCTCAAGGGAGACCAAAGAGAAAATATAAAAGTGAAGGGATTAGCTCTCAAGACTAGTTGAAGAAAGGGAGATATCCAGCTAGGTTGCCTCGGGATCGCCAATTCCCGTACTCACCAGACGTGAGCCCCCGAGTTCTATGGGACTTCTTTATAAATTAAAACACTGCCTGCCGTATAATTTCTATTGCTATTACTAAATAAATACTTTCAGGTAAAGCATGAAGATGAACTCACTAATTTAATGCCAATAAGGGCACGAGTTCCTCAACGAGGTGGTATGGGTCCAATACTGTATCTCATACGTATACACAGCGGACTTGTCTATAGCCCAATATTCAGTAATAGCAACGTTCGTAGATGATACGACAATTTTGGATACAGATAAAGACCCAATGAGAGCATCGCAGAAACTTCATCCAGCCTAAATCAAATACAGGAATGGTTAAAAAAATGTTAAAATTTGTTCACATTATATTTACTAAACACAGGGGCTGTGCCTATCTATTACACTAAATGGAAAAGTAACGCCCTTCTCTGAAAACGTCAAATATCTAGAAATCCAGTTCGATAAAGGATTGACTTGGAGAACTCAGATATGGAAGAAACGTCTACAATTATTAAATCTCAAATTCAGAAATTACCACGGGTAGTAGGCCGAAACTTTCAACTATCCCTGGAGAATAAGCTGTTGATATAGTAAACTATATTTAAACCAAATTGGTTTTATGGGATACACAGTTATATAAATAATTTACACGACCATTCTAACAATCTAGTTCTAAAGATATTAGACAATAGTTAATATAATCGTAGATTAAAGAGACACTATACACTGGACTTACCATTTATATTTGAAACCATACATGTAAATGAGCTTATGTTATTGATTTATTTAAAGAATTATTAAATGATGGTTACTTTCCATGTCGCGTTTTCATTTAAAAAATTTTCTTAATGCTATATAAAGCAGATTGTAAATAGATGTATGTCGGTTGACAATAAAAAAAATGTCTTGCATATGTTGCATGTAGCTGAGCAATGAACCACGATTAATCGTCACGTCTCCTGCGTTGATAGGTTATGTTAGTACGTTTACAAAGCCCGCCAACTAGGTTGTTTTGACATTTATTTCAATAGTTCATATTTTACCTATTAGCGCTAGTTCACACAATTTGACGTTTCAAATTTGAGAGCTTGTGTTTGGTCAAAACATTTTTGAAAATGTCTCAATGTATTTCTTCATGTGGAAATAGGAATAAGAAAAATATCTCCTATCATAAATTTCCATCAAATATGGTAAATTTGTGTGGCTGGATAGAGGCTATCATCAAGAGAAAATGTGTGATCTGTCAGATGGTATCAACCAGCGCCAATTTCGTGACCATGATTTGCATATTACCGACATTCGGCTAGCTGGCAAGCTTTATATAGATGCCGTTTTTGTTAATCAACGCAAACGACGACTCGTCATAAGATGGTTTGTTTTTCACTCGGTAGGGAATAAACATAAACTCACAATAATTACATTCTGACATTTATGACACTTAATTACCAATTAGAGGTTAAACTTGGCACATTAACAGCTTCAATTGCTACAAGCTACGCCCTACGGAACGTTAGTCAGAGCAGTCTTGACACCCTTTACATACCAGTGTCTAAACAACTATCAAACACAACCAAATTATCATGAGAAAATAATGAAATTATGGCCATATCTGACCGATTTTCGAATGTCTGAGAGGTGTTCAACACTTTATATGGAATAACAGAAAAACAACTATAAAACTGAAACACACATATTGGGTACTTAAAAGAACATCGTTCTGTAAAAGCAATACCTAGTATATGTACAAATCAGTGTTATTAAAGCCCTACATCCACGTCACGCATTAAAAAAAACATGAATCAAAAATTACACCTACCTACCTATTATAGTTAACCAATCCTGGTTTGTTTTAAACGACATAATACGAAGCAAACTACAAATTTCGACTGAGGAAAAACTAAATCCAGATTCAAAAGATAAAATACAATGACAGACTTAGTGCATCTAAATAGGCTAACTAAGAGGTTATTCACAACAGATAAATACACGTTAACTTCAAAGGCTGAAGTCTTTGCGTACTTCGCGCTAACTGAACGAATTTGTATTAAGATTGTAGTATCAAGTGTCTGTAGTAGGTACAGTAGGGCGCAATGATAGAGCTCAAAGCGGAGTAGCCGATGTTCTAGCACTGGGATGTTAACAACAATGCTGAGGAACTATAAAATTACTACTAGGCAGGCCCTAGCAAAGTTTCGCAGAGTGTCATCATATCTCTGGTTTCAACTGCCTACATTCAAATTAATCTCGGTTATAAAACTTTTGTATTTTCCAATTTTGATCTGCAATAGACGATTTATGGCATACTGCAAATTTAACAGGGCCATTAATTTCGAAAAATATGATTTACAAAAGACGAATCACGAATTAATCAAACTGGAAGCAAACTAAAATGTGCCCTACATTTTCTTTAGGTAGGTATCGGTAACCTCATATTCCGAATGGTACGGACAGTAAAGGGCTACTTAAGACACAAAGTGAACCCTGCGAAAGATAGTATCAAGACAGAGCATTGAAATATCAGTTCTCTTCTTCTTCTTCTTCTACTTAATTTAGGACTTAGTCCTGTTTTATCCAATGAATCTCTAAGTGTTGTCATTTTCCTGGGATGTAGATGTCCAGCTCTCGCACCATCGCTTTGGTGGGCGTCCTGGCGGACGTCTGTTTAAGGGTTTATGTATGTTCACTATTTTCGCTATTCGGTTCTCATCCATCCTATTTACGTGATCTCTCCACTGCCTACGTCTTCCTCTCACCCATCGCACTATATCCTCGATCCTGCATGTTTCTCTTATGTTGTTACTCCTTACTCTATCTCTTAGTGTTACTCCCGCTATGCTACGCAGGGTTTTCATTTCCGTGCTTCTTACCATTTGTTTTGTTTTAGAGGTTTCAGCCCGTGTTTCGGCTGCGTAGGTCAGAATTGGCCTGACACACGATTTGTATATGCGTGTTTTACTGTCAGTTGTCATAAATTTGTTTCTCCATATAATATCTCGCAGGCAACCCGACACGGCTGATGCTTTCGTAGCTTGAGTACGTACTTCCTGTTTAATATCTCTACTGCTGGATACATGTACTCCGAGATAATTGAAATTCATCACCTGAGTGATTATTTGGTCGTCTATTGCTAGTTTACAGCGTAACGGTTCTTTAGATATTGTCATTGACTGCGTTTTGCTGGTAGATATTTCCATGTTAAACTTTTCCGATGTTGTCTTGAACTTGAGTAGGAGACGCTGCAAATCGTCGTCGTTTTCTGCCATAATTACGGCATCATCAGCATAACAGATTATCTTTAGCATCTTGTTTCCTATTCTATAACCAGCGTTGACCGTTTTCACCCCTTCAATAATTTTGTCCATGATAATATTAACCAACGTAGGGCTTAGACTGTCCCCTTGTCTTATTCCAGAGGAGACTGGTACCTCGTCAGTTAATTTTCCCATTGTTTTTATCCTGGTGACACAGTTAGAGTTTAGTTCTTTGATAACTTTCATTATTTTTGGATGGATATGGTTTTGTTCCAGTATGTTAAGAGGATCCTCTAGTTTGACCCGGTCAAATGCTTGCGTTAGATCAATGAAACAAAGATATATTGTTAGTAATTTCAGAATGCTGCTTAGTAGACATACACCTCTGTAATTTTGTGGATTGATTTTCGATCCTTTCTCAAAAATTGGAATGGTAATGCTCGAGCGCCATTGGTTTGGTATAGTCCCTGTGTCAAATATTTTGTTATAAAAGATGGTTAATTGGAGGGTAAGTGTTACTGTTCTCAATACAAAAAGTTTTTAAATTGTTTCTATTACATTAATAAAAACGAATAACTGATCTTGAAAATTAAATAGCTGAAGCTAAACAAAATATAAGTAAATTAATTATCGATCCCTCACTTTCTTTATAGCTATTTTGATGTTATCAAATCTCTATACCTAAGAAATGGGCGCCGATTTTTCAGAATTAGCTTAAATTGCAACTCTAGGTTTCGTAAATGAATAAAATTGTTGTTACTCCTATAGATAAAATTAAGAAACACGGTAAGCTAGGACTGAAAAACTGGAGCTTAAAAAATTCTAAAACAATATGACATGTTTCATAATTTTCTTTTCTTTTGTTTCAGGTATATTTTTTTAGCCATATACACGGCTGAAATGATAATAAAAAGCATAGCCAAAGGATTCATTTTAAATAAATATACGTACCTGCGAAATCCTTGGAACTGGTTGGATTTTGTGGTGATAACCAGCGGATATGCCACCATCGGTATGGAAATGGGGAATCTTGCTGGGTTACGAACGTTTCGTGTTTTGCGTGCTTTAAAGACTATTTCAATTCTGCCAGGTAAGATAATCTTATATTGAAGTTATGTGAAAATATGTACTAATTATTAGGTAAGTGTGTGTATATATGCGCCATGTTTTACCGGAGCGGGTATGGAAAACAAAATCATTCTCTTAACTTCTAGAATGAATTCACATGCCAATTTGCTACTTATCAAATCATGATCTGTATATTAAAATGTGTTCTCTAGATTTTTTAAATTAAATCATATTTTCGGAAATACAGCTTAAGCTTAAACCCAATTGAAAATTGACAGCCGCCGTTGTACAAAAATGCTTATGATCACTCTGTCTTCTAAGTTAAATTGTAAAATTATATTTACAAAAAATCCAAAAATATTTATTAAATATTACGAGTATTGCTAAAATAGAAAGTTCCAATTAATCGTTTTTAATGCCTAACTGTTGTTCATTACTACGTTTTGTTTAAAAAATGTAGCAAGTATTAGACATAAGTTTAAGTATATTTACTTTTCATATATTTCAGTTGCCAATCATGTATTTCTACTTATGTTATAACATATGCAACAAAAGTTGTCACTTATAATACCATGAGTAGTCAAAGCTATGTCGAATATTTTTGCTGTGATATTACGAATGTCCATTGCACTTAGGTTCGATTAGGACTCGTGCATGGACATGAGTAGTGATACCAACGCAAAAATAATCTACTTGAAACTAAGAATGGCATTCTAGGAAAAATTCAACAAATATAACTGTATAAATGCATTTTGAGAACAAATTTTTACGTGAAATTTGGATTGCTGTGCGTTTCCATAGGAGCAACCAAAAAGAAAAATTATAATAACTGTCATCACATTGAAAATGTCGAAAAATTATGTCGCTTGGAACCACTAGTGGTTATGTCGATATAATTCGTTTTTATTGGCTGAAAACAGAACAACGCTATATTGTCATTGGTCTATTGGAATTATTTGACATGTTGAATTGTCCCAACGAATTCGTTGGCTGTGAGTAATTCCAAATAATTCGGTATCTACTCGGCGTGTAAAACAAACATTTGTTTCTTTGTTTGTTATGGACAAGGTCTAGGCATGCGAAGTACTAGGTACCTTAGACATCGACTGCTGTGTTCATATGGTCAAAGTCCTACTTAAAATTTGGCAAACCTTCGCGATGGACCTTTTACATGCTACACATCGTGGTACATACATGGCTTTACATCACTTCCGAATGATGGAATTCTGTAAAGGTTTCCATCCCCATTTTTTGTTTTTTGTTTTTAAAACTCTCGCCGGAATCGGGAATCGAACTTTCGACCCTTAGATGAGTAGCCAGAATACTTAACCACTGAGCTACCAAGCCCTGCAGGCTAACTGCTTATTTTTTATATATTAAGTCATATTTGTCAAATACCTAGTATACGAAGTGCATATTCAGTTTAAACCGGCATCAAACACGTGATATTGAAACATCTTTTGAGGTAGGATCGTAGGATCAACTATTGATTACATTCAGAAATTAATGGGAATGATGGATATTATAAAAGTGATATAGAAAATTCCCTAGATAACGTAAGATTCAAGGCAAATTAATTTGAGGATTTTGGTGTGGTGTACTATTATCGGAGGCAGATGTTTCACCTCCATGTTTGACATGTGAGGGTTGAGGCGAAGGGAGGAAAGGACGTGGTAGAAGTTTAAAAACTGTCGCGGGACAGGACAGAGTTCCAAAAGTGGATATAGGACCCGATTCCTTAAGCTTAGGGCATAAGAGATAAAGAAAATGAAGAAGATGTTGTCAGGGTAATCATACGATTTCTCCATAATTTTTACTGCTATTCGACCAGGATTTTTGTATTGTGTGGCTTCCAGGAATGTAGGTTTCGTCCAGGTAAAATATAGATCTATTTTTTTTGCTGTACTCCGTCAGTTTATACAGTGTGTTATGGAAATGAGTGTATATATTTCAACCCGTAATAGAACTCGCTAAACTGAACCACTTCTCCATTGATAATTCTTTCGAAAACGCTCTCAAAACTGAGTTGAAATTTAAAACAAATGCATACCCGCCTATGGAATAATATTTTAATTTAATGGCACAAAACACAAAAAAGATTTCGTTGATATGCAAACTAACAAAAACTGCATAGATACTAATAAAACATTTAGTTCACATCTGGTCACCAACGTACTTTATCAATTGAGGTATGTAAGTTATTGACGGCGTGTTTGTTTTGTGCAAGAACTTTGCAGTTTTAATATACTTGTGTCGTTCACCTTTAACTTAGATTTGCTTACCAAGCGGCTCGTTAAATTTAGGGGAGATAAATAGTTGAGAAAATATGCGATTAAATGAAAAACAATAAATAGAAAAGTTGTTCATTTTGGTGAGCTCTATCACTGGTTAAAATATTTGCACTTATTTCCATAAAACCCTGTATAAATAATTGCTCCGAAGAAACCTAATATGGTGCCGTTCAATTAAAATCTTCTTACCTATTTTCAATTTCATCCATTTAAAATGGGCATTCTTTAAGCTCTTTACAAGAGACGAAAAGCTTCCTTGAATATCTAAAGCTTCCTCTGTTTACTTAGCAAGGTCTTCAAGGATATGCGTTCGTGAATTTTTTTATGAGAATCGTATATATATAAACAATTTTAATACGCTTTTAGGTGCATCGCTAATATCAACTGTTGGAGATATTTTTCGGAGATTCGAAAGGCTTTACCTCGGGTTTTGTTTTGTGCACCGAGACACTCCTGAAACCGCACAGATCTGATGTTTTAATTTTGAGTATTGCTAAACTTGTGTATGAAACTGTAAGCATAAGTATATTACTATTTAGGTACCTCATATGCGTATTGCTAATCGTAAAGTATAATTTGTGACAACCTACGATTCTGATTTTGGAATTCTATTTTGATATATATGTACTGTGCTTCTATTTTGAAATTATATTGTGATTGCGCCAGCTATGAGGGTTTAGTTTAGTTACGGCTGCCTATCTTATTTGAAGCTTCTCTTTCAGGAACTGTATTTGTGCATAAGCTATTTGAGTCTATGAATTCTCGTTTGAACACCTGAGTCCACTCGCCGTTATTTGATACAAATTCGTTGGCGCGCTGGGCATTTAAATCCCTTGTTATGTTTTACCGACTAATCTTTTAAAGACCTGTACACCTTCTTCGACTGAACTGGCGGCCGGCAATTCCACCCGAGTGTACATAAGAAAATTTTCTGGAAGAACGACCAACGAATTAAAGTTAGCTAACAACAGTTACAAACGTTATTCCTCATAAGCACATGTGCAATCATTCACGCAAATCATTGAATGGATCTTCAAAGCCAACATGCCTTTGTACTCCTGGAACTGTTATTCTTAAAAAACACTGTAAGAGCGAAGAAATATAAACCGATGATGGAATAAGTTAACCTAATAGAAATTAATACGGAATATGCTTTCATTAGACTGCTGAATGGAAATGAAACCACTGTTCCTCGTCATCGCCTTGTCCCTTGAGCAGAAGTAACTACAGACAATACAGTTATTAAAGATAATTATGCAGATGCTTCTTTAACTGCAGAAAACCACAATCATAATCTTCTAACTTCTGAAAATAAAGTTTATCTAAAATTTTTGAAGATTTTCATAGACGTGTATCTATTATACTCTATCTATTATATCTCAAAAATCATCATCACAACGAGACAGAAAAAGTCTAACGTAGTTAGAAGATTGTGTACCGAAGTAAGGAAAAAAGAAAGTAATAAGGGTAAAATGAGATGAAATCTAGCTGTATGTTCTTTTTCTTCTTCAGGTGCTATCGATTATCGATGTTTGCAACCATTTCACCATATTTTTCTCGATCCCGGGCTATATTGAATAAATCTTGAACTCCCAGACCGGTCCAATTTCTCAAATTTCTGAACCATGACATTGCTCTTCGTCCGACTCTTCTCCTACCCTCAATCCTACCCATCATTATTAGTTGCAATATTCGGTATGTTTTAGAAAATTATTATTTCTCAAAACATCACTACTGGGTCATAAATATATTGCAGTTTTATATACAGATGTCTTTTCAATTTTGCTTATTCCTAAATTCCTTACTTGGTCTAGCAGAGGGAGTGTAGCGAGTGTTGAAACGATGAAGTACTACCTACTCATTTAGAAGTTCTCGCTTAATTGCATTTTATTTGTGTTACGTTAAAATGATCTGCTTATTGACGATCTTCTTTTCGGTGTTATTAGTGTTATTTAATGCGGCAGTTTTAAAATACTGCCTATAAAAACTGGTTGCTAGTATTTAGTGCAGTAACTTTAAACTTTTTGTAGACCAAGGTTTTATTTTAAGGAACGTTGGTCATGTTTAGTGCAGTAATTTTAAATTATTTTGTGTTTAACATGAATAGAGTGGGAAGTGGCCAGATAATTAACGGACAGACCGGAAAAATGTTATTAAACATCTTAATTTTTTTATTTAAGGGTGGGGTGAAAGTTAACAAATAAATGAAAGTGTTTTGGACTCAAAATTAAAACATCAGATCTGTGCGGTTTCAGGAGTGTCTCGGTGCACAAAACAAAACCCGAGGTAAAGCCTTTCGAATCTCCGAAAAATATCTCCAACAGTTGATATTAGCGATGCACCTAAAAGCGTATTAAAATTGTTTATATATATATACTAGCTTTTACCCGCGACTTCGTTCGCGCGAGGTTCGTTATTTGTGTATTAAATAATGTTCCGCCCCACCCCGCCCCGTCTCGACCCTTCCCGTCCCGTCCCGCCCCTTTCCCTCCCGTCCAGTCCCGTCCCTTCTCGTCCCGTCCCGCCCCTCCTCTTCCATCCCATCCCCTCCCCTCCCATCCCATCTTTTTCCTTCCCTTTCCGTCCCGTCCGTCCCGCCCCGCCCCGCCCCGTCCCGCTTTGCCCCGTCCCGTCCCGTTCCGTCCCTTCCCTTCCCGTCCAGTCCCGTCCCGCTCAGTCCCGTCCCGTCCAGTCCGTCCCGTTCCGTCCAGTCTAGTCCCGTCCCGTCCCGTTTCTTCCCTTATGTCATGTTCACCGTCTTGGACTTAAAAATAAATGCCATTTTTGCAATCAACGTCCCAATAAACCTCAATAACGACACCCATATCGATTTTTAGGCTTACTTACCCCATTTCACCCCCTAAGGGGTTGATTTTCGGAAAATCACGAAATACGTGTTTGCTTATTTGTTTTTAGGAGTACTCCTACGAAGTTTCAAGTCGAAATGTCTATTTAATATTATTTTTCCATACAAAATTGGAACCCCCATTTTACCCCTTTAGGGGTTGAATTTCGAAATATCCTTCCTTATTCCTTGTATACATCATAAAGGGAACCTCTGTGCAAAATTTCAGCTTTCTAGGTCCAAGGGTTTGGGCTGGGCGTTGATGAGTCAGTCAGTCAGGACTTTTAGAAATATATAAAAGATATATATATATATATATATATATATATAGTAATTATCCTTTTATATTATCTTTCCCAATTGTAAATCTTTAAAGTGTTCACATAAAAAAATTGAATTTTAATATTAAGTCTTGGTATGTGAAATTTTGAAAAATATTAAAAATTGAAAAATTAATTATTAGAAAAAGTTAGGGGTTTTCTGGCCTTGAGAGTGTTCAGTTAGCTAAAAATAACACACTCTAAAAAATCTTATTGATATCTAACTTAATTTCCGAAAAATAGCACTTTTCGGATTTTGACAATTTAGAAAAAACTCCATTTTCTAAATAAGTAAAAATCACTCGGTATATATGATAGGGGCTAAATAGGTTTTTAGACAAACACAAATTATTGACGTAAAAAGTTTTCTTGAAAAATCAAAAATAACATTTTTTACCATATTATGCCGACTTTTTGGAGGACACTGTATAATAAAATGTTGCTAACATGATTTAAAAGAGCAACGGTTATCGCGCACATCGCTATACAATTTTTCAAAAACTTGAGAGAGGCAAACTTCTGCATACCAATCAAAAGATACAGTTTTCCGACTATCAAGGGGAATGGCTGCAGCTGGACTACTGTGTCTAAATAAATCGGCGAATAACTTTTGTTGGCATAGCCTCATTTTTAAAAGCTTAGCCATTTGAAGGTTGTTTAGTCTTGGCGTGATAATTATATAATCTGTCTATTTTCATTTCATGAATACGGCTTTCCAACTTCCTCTCATTCAGCTATTGGCGTAAAATGTTATCTACTGCAGATGATCCAACAGCTAGTTCTTATTGGATATTTCTATGGGTTGTATTCTGATTTTTCTTACATTGCGTTTTGGTAGCACTAACAGGTCTCCTTTAACCTTCTAAAGTACATCATCCATGTTTAAATTCGCTGGCGGACCCAGTAATTAACTAGGAAAACGAAGGATTGTAGTCGCCAAAAGCTGCCACTAAATTTTGGTTATACATCAAACATTGTTCGATAAGTGTTCCGTGGAACTTGTATAACGTTTGGTAGACAATAAGTAAATTGTAAAAGGCAAATATTTATCTATCCATACATTTTAATTCCAACTTCGCAACTGTAAACTGTAAAAAAAATGACCTTCCAATGTATACAGAGGTTTTTGTTTTTGATGGCGTCCTTGGTCTGCCGCTAACAATTAAGAGAACAGCCCTCGTAACAACCACCAGCTTACATAAGATTAAAAACAAAAACGATCTCAAATTTTCTCTAAACTGAAACAAATTGTACAAAACTCAACACATTCTATTGAGTAACTCAGTAATTACATCCCCTTACAGCATTAAAGGTTAATTGAAAGTGAAAGAGGAAAAACAAATTAGAATTAAAGCCTACAACGTTGTTTTAACGGTATTATTGTACCGAAATCAGGGTATCAAGAGCAAGCGATTAAAAATTAATAAAAATTTTAATCTATTGACTTTAGTTTAGCCTGAAGCTAACCCATACAACTCGCAAATGTATAAATTTAATTTGGAAGTTTAGCCCATTCACTAATCAATAAAAATTCTGACAAAAGGGGCAAGAAAATTGAAAATCAAATCTGTAGCAGCGCTTGTGCTAAATTGTATTTAAAGTTAGCTTTAGCAGTCAAACAGTGAGACTTTATACATGTTTACAACTTCATTTTGCCGTACTAAAAATTAGGAGAACCAATTTAAATTACGTCCTTTTTAGCGAAGTGTAATAGCGACAGACAAAACGGTAATACGTTTTATAGCCAACGAAAGATCTTACTTGTCATGCAAATCAGTTCGCCTTCATTTATTCAGTCTATATGATGAAAAGATGAGAGAAATGTTGGAATCGTCCAAATAAATGCATGTTTTTGTGTTGCAGCTGTTTTCGTTGTTAGTATTTTTCCAACTTACGGATTGTACTATTATTTTAGGTTTTAAAAATGTATTGTAAACATGTCGGAATGGAAAGAAGATCATCTTTCAAGTAGGATGTCTTTCAAATTTCAGTGCAATTTACTAAATATTGTAACGATCCTGGGGCCAGGCCGTTGCCCCAGATATATGACTCAGCGTCCCGTGCGACATTCTTGCACAACGACCTGGAAGCCGGCTGCATGAGATGCGTGAGTCAGCCTTTTAGAACATTCCAGAACGACCTTGCCCGCGAACACGTCATCGTCGCTGAAATAATCGAGAAAGGTCTGGACGTTTCTAGGATGACTCACCCGGCGTGTATATAAACCGGTGCAGTGGGAAAAATCGACAGTTCTCATCCAAACTCGAAGCGCGTAAACTGCAATATAAATGAACTCGTGTGTACATACCTCTAGTGAAATAAATAACGCGTAAATAACAAATAAATACAACCATATAAATCATTAATGTTAAGTCGTAAATAAATAAATAAGGTATATCTGTTGTTAGAATTAGTTCCTGCATTTATAAATAATGTGTGTTACGCGTTCAATAGTTAATAGTGTATATTTTTTTAATAGCCCGAAACATAAAAACGTAACAATATCTAATTTTAATCTAGATATTTCGTTGTGATGAAAACTACTGCATGTTATAAACTTTACGTAGCATAACAAAGAAGCTGTTATTTCCAAAGCATTCTTCACAAAATTTAATAACGTGAAAATTCAACCAAAATGTAACACTAATCCATCACGTGTGATATATCGCCGTAAACAGAAGAGAGAATTGTATTCAAAAATGTAAAAATCCAATACAGCGGCCATAAGAAAAAACCTCTTACTATCGATCTTGTAAAAACGCAAGTGATACACCATTTAGTGGAAGTTTTGCAACCATATACATTTTATTGTATAATTTTTGCTCTAAAGTGAATAATTTGCGAGATGAAATTATGAAAATGTTAACTCTGCTCTAGTTTAACCGACTTATCTCTTAAGATTAACGAAATCCCATGCTTAAGATCGAAAAACGCACACACTGCATACTATATCCCGATTTCAAAGCGTATATATTTGACTTTAAAGTATTTTTTATTAAATATTCCGAATTTTCTCACTTCTCTTTAAAATTTGTATTTATTAAAATTGCTTTCACTTTTCATTTCGTTATATGTATACATATACAGGGTACGTAACTATGCTATACATCTCATAAACTATTCATATTATCGAGACATATTTTAAATAAAAATTGTTTAATATTTATTTTGTCATCACAAGGCATTATTCAATTTGTAGTAATTCTTGAAGAACAGAAGGGCAACGAATACTTCATTTTTTTAAATAACAAGGTGTCCTTATGTTGTGTTTTTTTTCTCTTTTTAATGTGTTCGGTAGTTAATTCTCACGGCCAATAATCTAGACACTTGTGATCGTTTTTATTTGTTGCAGCAAGTAGCTGTAGTTTAGAAAACTCAACTTAAAGAGAAAAGTTACTCATTTAATTTAGACAATTTAGATTTATGTAAATAAAATAAATTTCTAGGATAAGAAAACTTGAAGTACTTTATTTACTTGAAGAATATCCTATTGTGATTTAATTTAAGTTATGCTGGAAGATGAAGAAAGAATGAGAATAGAGGGAGAAGTTTTGCAATTTGTTTAACAACTTTTTGGAGTGTCTAGATTATTATTATTACTACTATTATTAGTCATGGTTATTAGACCCCGTACTGAGCAGCCTGGAAGATTTCGGATGTTAATTGTTCTACCCCAAAATGATTGATGCTGAGCGTTTCTAGTTCCTCCCATCCTTAAAGGCAGTGAACGCGAGTTTTGTCTTCATTTTTACAAAACCTTACAATGATCTGTCTTTTCATCTTATTTTGAACAGGTGTTTATTATTATTATTTTACCTCTTCCAAGTTTCAGTAGTTTGCACTGTTTGATGGTTCTTTTACGAAAAACTTGGAGTGTTTTGCACTGGAATATTCCATCACTCGTGTTCAACGTTGATGGGACAACCATTTAGTGCTGTGTTCTTTCCCTAGCAGTTGCACACGCTGTGCCGTAGGTGGACTTTGGTGCTGTTGCCTGTTTTGATAATCTAGCTGGTTTTTCAGTTTTTTCGTTACCATTTATTTCTTGGTCGCCTGGTACCCAAACCAGTTTGAGCCTGTTGTGTTTTCCCAAATGTACCATTTTTTATGGCATTCTGGAACCAGGTTAGAAGTAAACTGGTATGACATCAGAGCTGTTAATCAAGAGTTAGAATTGTTTGCTGTATAAGATTTCCCCTTCCGGAATTAAAACGTCAAAGGGTTTACGAAAATCATAAAAAGTTTTGATTTTATCTGATTTCGCTTGGAATAACGTGTTTTCGTTTACATACATGTACAGGATAACTACCGAAGTCGTAGTCGATAAGCTCCAAGTCGCACCTTTGCTCCCACTTTTAGATGCAAATGAGGGAGTTCTAGTCGGACTTCTGGCTGTGGGAAACGTTTCCTTTCCAGGCCTTTCGTTGCATTTTGTTCATCTTATTTCTATTGCTTTATGCCACCATACTAAGGCAGCATAAGTTACGGGTATGGAAGGTATGCCGATCAAATAACGAGATATATTGTGCTTCCTGCGATGGCCGGTGTTGTTCCGACTGCTGCGACAAAGTACCTACATAGAACTTTTTTTACCAATCATATTTAAATCTGCTTTTGCTAGTATGAAAGCTCTAGGCTTATGTCAGACGAGCTATACAGAGTTCAGCCTTTGATTGAATTCAACAATATAATTACTCTCCAGTTTAATCATCTTTCTTGGATTAGTACTGTATCAATATTATGCTTCCTTACATATGCCTTTAAAACCGCACTGGCAGCTTTACAGTATTGTACGTTTACCTGTAGGGATGATGTTGTAGTCACTGCATCGTTTTCTAATGAATTTCTATAGCACTCTCCACTTCTTTCTCAACGTCTGTCTTTCCCCCTCCATCATCCTTGCCATCCCTTTCTTTTCGGTCCAGTTTCTTAAAAGTAACCCGGCAGAATTATAATTATGGCCGGTGTTATAAGTTTTGCAACATCACCTTCTGACCTTCCACATCTAGAATTTTCTGACCAATCATGTGTTTTGCATCTCTAATCTGTAAAGAATAGTTTTCGGTTCTATCGGTGGTCCGGGAGTCCATGCTAAGGAAAGCATTGGTTTAGGTAGGTATTTCGCCTCTAATAGGTCAAGTTTTGTCTATTCCCAAAGTTCGCTAGATGGACACTCGTCTGTTTGCTCTAACCATTCTTTAGTGGCAGGCTACTGTTAACACTGCTCGTTTGTGTCAGACATTGGAAAATGTTCCCCTCTTCTACCGATTCGTGGATTTTCTTTAGCAGACAGATGTTAATTCTCTCTACTTGGTCTTCGTTGAAGCACGTGTTAGGGTATCTTTCTGGTAGAATGGCCAGTTTCGTCATCGTGCATGCCTCTATATAACTACCAATAGGTTCGGCTTCTTTACCATTTTTGGTATGCTGTTTCGGTGTGCTACTGTCGGAGTGGTTGCGCTTGACCCCCTTGACTGTTCCACCAGAAGTTCATGTAGAAGCAACACTGGTAGCAGAAGTTCCAAGCTGTTCTCTTTTTTGAGAACGGAGCTGGTGCCACAACACCCAACTGCTTTTTTGTCTTTGTTACTTTAGCTTTTTCCATACCGGCTGAGAGTTTTTTGTACTCGTTTGGAGGTAATCAATTTTGTCCTCCAAATGATTTCCCCTCTGGTTGAAGTGTAACCAGTTTATATTTCGTGACCATGTCCATCTTGCCCCCACAAATATAAATGAAATAAAAATGAACAAGATCGGAGACCCTTGCACGATTGAAAAGATATTTTGAAATACCAGGGCTCTCTAGGCGCCCTGAGGTTTGGCCACTATCAGCCAAAATTTCCTTAGAGCCAAGCTTTCCTTAGAGCCAAGCATTCCTTAAGCGTGCACCATACTACGGGATTGGGAAGATTTTTATAGCAGGTTGTCTTAGCTACCGCGCGGTCTAGGGTGTGGGTCATGAGTTGGTCAACGGCAGCGTTTTTCCAAATTTATCGTGCCGTGTCCGGTTATAGTCACTACTAACCAATTCCCACGCAAGGGTAAAATTCCAGGCGAGTTCTAGTTGTCCTCCTATCCGCCACCTGTAAACAGGCCCAATTAATACTCAACCCTGCCGGGAAATGTCTAAATTACTACTGACGTCACTGGCTAAAATAGACTTGCCAGCACTTTGTTAAAAAAAGTAACTTTACGAAAGTTTAAACTGTAATGTAATGGAAAACTATACTAAATATCAAATAAGAATGCAGTAGATGGCGCCCTGAATTCCAACTCAGTTTTACACTAGAAAAATATAAGTTTGCTGACTGCTAGCATTTTATAATAATTTTGTCCTATATAATTCAAATAAACGTTGTAGGTCAGCCTTTTTATCCACTATTTATTGGATTGCCTTTTATATTTTTAGGATTCATTCGAAATGTCAGATTGACCATTTTGAAAAAATATTTGATTTTTATATGGTTGTAATGATGACTTTCTTTTGACCAATCATGGCCATAGTTACGATTACTACTTAGTTCCAAGTACTGCATGCTTGTTTTTTTTTCGATAAAGTGGATATTTGCTGAAATCCATCCTTCTGCTATACTTTAGAAATTTCAACCACCTACTATAAACTCACCATAGATACTTCACAAAACAATATGTCAAAGGACTTATTGTTTGACTTTATAAACAATATACTTATCAGTCTCGCACGTAACATTGTTCAACGAATAAGTATAGATATGATCACCATCCAAGTTTGCATTATTGCGTTATTTTATTGTAACCGAAATAATAAGAACTGATAATACGGAATTTATAGCTTCCTCCCAAAGATGTCCTTCATTCATCTGTACATTCGACAATGAACGTGGTTTTCAATGGTAGCACATAAAGCAACACTGTATTAATATTGTCTACCATGATAAAGTATAAAATGAATGAAAAATTAGAAAAAATAAATGCTGTTGCTTTGAAAATAGCACACAGTCAGAGCACTTCTTTGTTGCAAGCTGTACTTTATATGTTTATAAAATTAATGGGCAGAGAACATTGTTGTTAAACTGAAAATACTATAGTAGTTTAGAACATTAATTTTAAATTACTATTGTTATAGAATGAGTACCTACATGTTTGATGTTATTTTTTTAATAATCTATATGTTGATAAATAATGTAATAAATAATATTTTAATTTCTTAAGTTCTTTAATCACATTTTAAACTTCAGGTTATTTTTGACAAATGTAAGTTTCTGAATATCTCTATTGTTTTACCTTCCTCTTCATTATTTCTTAATTTAAGTCGCCTTCCCTTAGTATCATGCGAGGGCAATATATTTCAGTATTTCTGCAGTCGTTTTAAGGGTGATGTTTGCTGATGGGGTTAGTCAAAATTGTATGATCTCCATCAATGTAATTCCTTTGTTAACGCTTTGTATTCCAATTCGACATTTTTCAAAGAGTGCACAGACTGTTTTCTGATAACAACGCCTTTATAGTAATAGTATGATCCTTCTTATTTTTAATGCCACCGTATTCTCATTGTAAATTTTATTGCACTAAATGAAATAAGAATTTCTGACAAAAACATACTTATAATTCGTACATTATGCAAGTCTTGCAAAGTGATGATTTCATAAATGTTTCTCCCAGGCAAAAGTATATTTTTCTAGATTTTCCTCTTTTTAGAAAACGTATATACAACAACGTAGAAGACTAATCAACATCATTCTGACACTATGAAAATGAAAAATAAGAGTACGATGACTTACAAAAATTTTATATCTCATTATAGTATATCACGTGAATCAGAAGAACAAAGTATCGGTTCCCATTGTAGATTTCTCTCTTCATCCTTCTAGGTTTCATAGCGAACAAATTTCATCAATACTCAAAAAAATCAGAAGCGTTCTCGCAACATCTTGAGTTGGTCTTTACTCCAAATTCTGAAGAAACTGATGATGAAGTTGAAGCACATCTAAACGTTTCATTTCAAATGTCACTCCCAATACGTAACTTCACCAAGAACGAAATACATAAAAAAATAAATCAGTTAAGTAATAAGTAAGTAGTCTCCTGGATACGTCCTCATAACAGCAGTCGTACTAAAGCAACTTTCAAAAAAGAGAATCCAAAATCTGCAAGCACTATTTAATGGAATTCTGGGACTGACATTGACCACTGCAACAAAAATTCGCCCATATAATCCTTATCCTCAAACCTGGAGAACCTAATGATTTTAACTCCTATCGCCCCATCAGCCGGCTCCCGCTGATATCTAAGTTGCTAGAGAATCTGATATTAAATCCGATCAATCAAAGCGAGATTCCAAATGGCTGGCTTTTAAACCGCCAATTTGGCTTCCGCGCTTTAAACACGACAATCCAAACGGCACTTGAGAAATAGGCATTCCGTTCCGCAGTATTCTTGAATGTATGACAAATTTGACCGAGTCACTTTTTAGAAAACGTATATACAGCAATGTAGAAGACTACTGAAAACTATTCTTACACTATTCAAATAGAAAACAGAAGTACGAGGACCGAGAAAAATGTTACACCTCAATATAATATATCACGTGAAAAAGAGGAACAAAGCCGCGGTTCTTCTTGTAGGTTTGTTTCTTCATCCTTCTAGGTTTCATAACGAACACATTTTAGACATGCCTTTCTGTTCACAATCCTTTCGCTAACTTATCCCTCTTCCATTCATTATTTCTCCGATACTTTCTTCCAAAATTTATCTTGTTGGTCTCTTCTGTTGTTGCTCTATATTTTAGCATTTTAAATCTTTTTAACTTTTATGCTATCCCTCGTATAACAGCTTATGATGTAACACTTTCAGCTTTATACTTATCATCTCTTGTAAGATCTATTAATCTTCTTAAATGCCTCAGTTCTGGAAGTTGTATGTATTATTAACTTTTTGTTCCTATATAGAACCCAGTTCTCCCATTCATAGGTTTCTCTTTATACATACCCTTTTTGTTTCACTTGACCTTCCAGAGTCTTTCGTTAGAGATATATTTATGTTAACTAGAGTATTAATATTGAGCACAGCTTCTAAAAGATAGTAGTCACTTCCTGTTTCAAAACCTCTTTTGACTCCTACCTGCTGATCTAGTGTACTAGAATGCATTCAATATAATTTTGCATTTCTACTAAGCACTACTCTTGCTATTATATATATATATATTCTTATGCTGGTAATATATTAATCATAATTAGACCGTGGTCCATACAGTCCAATCACTTTTCGTCCGTTCCTGTTCATTACTGATTCACCATCTTCTTTATTATACCTCCCTATGTCTCCGCTTCATTGTCGATTTTCGAATAATAATCGCAATAATAATTAGGTGACCGAAAAGACCATCTACAGCTGTTTCTAAGTCCTCCTAATAACAATTTATGTATCAAAAATAAAAAGTGCATGTTTATTTAGCTATAAACACACTTTGTTACATACGTACAATACATTTTCTACGATCGTAACGCAAGTATAAACATTTAGTTGGCTGAAGTTTTTTTCTATTGTCACATATAGCGCGGAGTGTGATTGCTAACGCATACGGTTATTTATATATGTATTCTAGTGATATAAAAATGAAAAAGCGTAGTAGCTGTAAAGAAGATTTGCCGCCAGAAAACGATTTTGTAACATGCAAAGGTTGCAAGAAGATAATACACTGCGTGTGTGCCAATATTAGAGAAATATCTTGGCGTAATATTTCTGAAGAGGGAAAAAATGCGTGAAGATGCGGTATCTGTAAGAGACCAGATGGGGAAAGAAAAATCCAACAAACTGACATCGAAGAAAAGAAGATGATATCAACCCGAAACTGCTCGCTGCAATCGCAGACATTGTTAAAGATATTGTTAAGCAGAAAAATCAAGGATTAATAAACAAAATCAATGATTTCCAAAATGCAATTGATTTCTACTCGACAAAGTTAGATGAGTTTACAAAGAATTTGAAAGATATACAAGCGGAGAATAAAGAACTGGGGATAAAATATGAGAACTTAGAAGTAAAATACAATAAATTGGAAAATATAAATGATGGAAATTACGGTAAAATTAGAAGAGGATATGTAATATGCAAGAAACACAATGTGCAAATAGATGGGATCCCAGAAGTTGCAGGTGAAAACATATAGAGGCTAATAGTTGCATTAATCCCAATTATTCTGGAATCTAAAATCACTTATCATTTTCCGATATTATTGTGTATTAATTCTTTAAAAGTTGTTGGCGATACTTCTAAAAACAAATCTAAGAAGATAGTAAGTTTTACAAAACTTAAAAAATATGCAAATTTTCAGCAAGATAGTCCTACTTTGATAAAATTCGAAAAGTTATGGGGTTATGTAAATTTTCGTCGCAAAATTAATAATAAAGATCTTTTTGCTATTGTCGACGCCATATTGATTATTATCAAAGTACGGTAGGTCAAGTACTGCTATTTGAATGATATTATAAAATCTCGTAAACTTCGCATGTAAAATTTAATGGAAAAATTTAACGAACTGTAGTAAACAATTCCAGTAATTGTATACTTCATATCTATGATATTTTATTTTTTAATACAACAAAAAACAAATTAAATTCTAAACATTGAAATTATTCCACGTAATATCCTCCTCTTAGTACACATTCTTCTATTCGGGTTCTAAATTCTAGGTAGGTCGATGAAAGCATTCCTTCATTCACACTAGCAATAGCTACGATTTTTTGTTTTAAATTTTCCAAATCGTCTTCTAATTCGTTTGCGTAAACCTTTTCCTTTAGGTAGCCCCATAAGAAAAAGTCCAGTGGGTTGTGGTCTGGAGATCTCGCCGGCCAATTTAGTGGACCAAAGCGTCCAATCCACCGATTAGGAAAATGGTCATTTAACCAGGCCCTAACTCTAAGTGTGGAATGTGCAGGACATCCGTTTTGTTGAAAGAATAGCTTTCCTCTGAACTCTAAACTCTCCTCTTCTAATTCGGTCATAACGAAGTTGTCCAAAAGCTCCAAGTATGTATTTTGGTTTAAAGTATTCAAAAAATAGGGACCAATGATTCTGTTGTAGAGCATTCCGCACCAAACGTTTACTTTTTTAAAGCGCTGACTCCGGGTTCTGATACGAAAATGTTGATTGTTCTGAGCCCAAAATCTACACTTTTGCGTTGACACAACGCCATTGATCGAAAAGGTTGATTCGTCACTGAACAGAATATTTCGATAGAAAAATCTATGGTTCATTATTCTTTCTCCCATGAGTACACAGAATTCTAATCGATGGGCATCATCTCCGTCTTCTAGCTTATGGACAAACTTGGGTTTGAACGGATGAAATATATTTGTAACTACAATTCTCTGAATGTGTGACTTACTTATTCTCAAATTCTGTGACCTTTTTCGCAGTGATAATTTTGGTGCTTCTTGAACTGAATTAAGAATTACTAATGTGGCAGCGTCCTCTTCGTCATATTGTCGTGGTAGTTTCTTGGTGTCCTTCACATCGCCAGTTCTATCAAAATTTTTGATAAGTTTTGTTGCTGCTTGCCTGGTTATATGCACGTCTGGATATTTTTGGTGAAATAGTTGTATTGGATATTGGTAGCTGACATTTCCAATGCCATAACACTTTACTAAGTAGATATGCTGATCTAACGTTAAGATTTTTGGCGTGTGTGATGGTACATAAGATATGTAACTTCACTGTCGCAGTGAGGGATTTTGTTTGACAGTTGCTATCGAAAAGCAACTAGATTTTTGACTTGCATTATCAGGCAAAGCTCTTGAATTTTGAGTAGTCTCATTGTGATAAAAAATATTTGATATGCTATTATCCTCAAATTTAAAATTAGTATAAATTTTCGTTCTAAGCAATTTTTCTTAGTAACATAATGGCGTATTATCAACAGAAAAAGTACTTCACCTGAACCGAAATTAAAAAATGAAGAATTTTATCAAAGTAGGACTATCATCCTGAAAATTTGCATATGGCCAAAACTTCTCATTCTGAATAACTTTGCTCAACAATATTTTAGCATACTGTGAACAGAAAAAGTACTTTACCTAAAATGAAAATAGTTTTTGCTCAACTGTAAAGGCCTACTTGATTTTAAAAAATCGAAAGTAGGCTAAAAATAAGTTTTAGGCCAAGCAAAACTTTTTATGAAGAATAACATTTTGCCGAAAAATCCAAAATAAAAAAGTTTACAAGAGTGCGCAACCCCATCCGGGGACACGATGTATATTACCAGAAATAAAACCAATAAAATTCTCAATATTCCATCTGTTAAGAAAGAACGTGGTAAGAGAAGTTATAAATTTTTATACATAAAAATTTTTAATACATTACCTCTACATATAAAAAATGAAACAAAATATAAAAAGTAAATAAATAAAGTCAAACTATGGTTATTAAATTATCCAAGACAAGAATTACATAAATATTTGATTAAAGTCGTACTCTGTTTCGCTTTCCGGTTTTGGTCATCGGTAAGCATATATGTAGGTGAATGTACATATTTGGGTGCTCGGGAGTGTTGTGTATACAGTCGCGGCCAAAAAAATCGGGACACTTTTTTTGACCTAATTCTCAAAATGCCAAAAACAACTGCTGACACTGACAATTCTAATTAATAAATGTCATCAAAAGTCATTCAATTCTGAAAAATGCCGGCACATTTGTCAAATACTGATAAAGGGAGAATAATTGGTGATGTTGAAAACGGGTGGAGTTATAGACAAATAGCTCAAGATTTCGGCATTGGCAAGAGCACGATAGAAAGAATAGTGAAGAAGTGGAGAGAAGAAGGTATAGTTGAAAGCAGATTAGGATCAGGGAGACCCAGAGCATCTACCAATGAAGCAAATTTACGTATGGTAAATCATTTAAGAACACATCCATTTTCCTCTGTATTACGAGCTGTAGAAGGAAATCAATTCGCTGGATCCATTCGCACTGCACGTCGGAGACTTAACGATGCTGGCTTGCGATGTTATGCTGCCGCGAGAAAGTTTGGTCTAAGAAACCATCACAGGGCAACAAGAACAGGGTTTGCATTAGAAAATTTAGGAACAAATTGGAATAATGTAATTTTTTCTGATGAAAAAATATTCAAATCTACCCATGATGGTCGTATAAGAGTTTATCGACCTGAAAATTGTCGATACAACGAGCAATATGTTGATCAGGGAAATGTTGCTGACCGACGGTTCTCACTAAATATCTGGGCATCTGGGCATGGATTTCATCACGTGGAGCAGGTGTTTTATGGAATATCGGCGGAAGACTAAACAGCCAAGAATATTTAAATATTTTGAGGAATGTGATGCTGCCATCAGCAACAGAAATCTTTCCCCAAAATAATTTTGTTTTTCAGCAGGACAATTGCCTTGTTAACACTGCTTGTATTGTTAGAGAATGGTTTCACCAAAATAATATTGAAACATTAAATTGGCCGAGTTACAGTTCAGATTTAAACCCCATCGAAAACGTTTGGGGATTACTAACACAAAACATTAGGAGGCGTGATGTAAGACCGAGAAATTATGGCCAATTATTACAAATAATTGAGGAAGCTTGGGACGAACTACCTGACCTATATTTTCACAGGTTGTACGAGTCTATGCCCACAAGATTAAATAACGTTGTTACTAAATATGGAGCCCCAACTAAATACTAATATTAAATTTTTCGTTTAAAACACATGTATCTCATATTGATGTTTCTAATCGTAATTTGAATTTTGTAATTTGTTCCCGAAAATAAAGTACAGTCGTTCAACAGGTTTTCGGATTTTGAGAATTAGCTCAAAAAAGGTGTCCCGATTTTTTTGGCCGCGACTGTATATAGTTTATATATCACACGCACAAGTTTTTTATGGAACTTAAGTGAGGGAAATTGTTCATTTATTTATTTAGTCATTGTAATTGTCTGTTGCTCAAATTTAGTAAATGCAATAAAAAAAATATTATTTACACAAATTTGGATCAAAATGTGCGATTTACGTTTTGGTTGCACGTTATCAAAAGTGACCTTCAATAAAAACGTAATTCGCACGCTAAAATTAAAAGTGGTATAAAGTCACTTTTGGCACGATTTTATAAAATAGTATATTATGATACTAGTGTATCATCGTCATTAATCATGACATCATTACTGATGTGTTGTGATTCAGCACCATTTATACATTCAATGTATGAACACTACCCTTCACAAGTGTTTCCAGGTTTTCCCTGTTCTGGGCAATTTCCATAGCGCTGCCGAGTGATTCGTGTAGCACTCTTTTTATTATGTCTCACCACCTCAGAGGAGATCTTCCTCTTTGCCGTTTACCGCATGGTTTTCCCTGGACAATGGTGGTCTCCATACTATATTGACGGCGAGCAATGTGGCCCAGGAATTGAAGTATTCTCGCATAGACGATACCGGAGAGTCTTTGCGCTGGTTTTATTTCATGTAGCGTTGATACGTTTGTTCTTCGCGTTGTCCAGGGAATACGGATAATTCTGCGCCAACAATACATCTTGAAGGTATCAATCCTTCGTCTGTCAGCCTCGCGCACGGTCCATGTTTCCGCTGCATATAGGAAAACTGAAAACACCATGGTTTGTACTAGTAGTACACTGAGGCTGATGTTTCTATCGGCCCAAAGTCTGGGTAGTTGGGTCATAACTGTTTTTCCCAACTATATTCTACGTCTAATTTCTGTTCCACAGTCACCGGAGTTGTTAATAAGAGAGCCGAAGTACATCATCCGCCATCCCAGTTTTCCAAGACTATTCTCATAATGTATTTGGTGTATATTAAATAAAAGAAGCGAACGCACGCAGCCCTGTCGAACACCTTTTTTTAATTGAATAATTGTTGGATAATACACCATTTATTTTTACCACTGCTTTGCTTTCTAAATACAGTCGGCGGAGAATTTCTACCGAGTGCAGTGAGGTGCCCAGTTCTCTTAAAATTGGCCATAATTTGATCCAGTTTACATTATCGAATGCCTTGCAGTAATCTATAAAGCAGATATAGGTACAGGTATAGTACTCGTTTGCCTTCTCGATAAGCTGTCTGATGCTCAAAATCTGTTCGCGAGTACCTCGCCCCTTCACAAAACCTGCCTGCTCCTGAGGCACCTGCCAGGAGCGAAAGGAATTGAGACGTGCATATAGAATATACAGCATAACTTTGCTGGAATGTGAAAACAAAGCTATTAAGCGATAGTTGTCACATACGCTAGTGAAACCTTTTTTATGTAAGGAAATAATAACAGAGGTCAGCCAGTCATCTTGCCAAACGCCCGTTTCCCATATTTTCTGGCATATAACAAGTATCTGTCGCTTTCCTTGCTCATCAAGAAGCTTGATGGTCTCCGCTGGTATGATATCTACACCAGGTGCTCTATTTTGGACCATACGCTTTATGGCAGAATCTACCTCTTCGGGTAGGATTGTTGGTTCGGTTTCGAACCCTTCAAAGTTGATACGTATGGGTGTTTGAAGGGAATCAGCATACAGACTAGCGCAGTACTGCTGCCACACTTTTAGGGTATCGTTAAAGTCTCATGTTAAGTTGCCATATTCATCTTGAATTGACCATGTTGAAGGTTTAAATTTTCGAGTAATCTTTTTGATGGTTTTGAAAATTTCGCGATAATTACCTCTTTGGGCATATCCTTCAACGTCCTTACATAGATTGGCGTTTCGGCATCGATCCTGAATGAGTCTGCTAAGCTCTCTATACTGATTTTGAACATAGTTGTCTTGCAAACCCGTCTGTTCTAGTGTCCTTCTTTGTTGTATGATGGTAAGAGCTTCATGTGACATCCATTCCTGATTTGGTTTGTCTACTTGTGCAGGCTGAGAACTTTTGATAACAGCATAGATACGGTCTTTGATATTTCATAATTCATTCGTAGTTACGTTATCAGGTATATGCATGGATTTGTGATGTGCGGATGAATATGAACTGAGTTATTTTTGAAAATTTGCTGGACTGGATATTTGTCTCATTACATCAAACTTTGAGTTTTATTTTTATCGTGGCTTCTAACAGCTCATGGTCAGAGCCACAGTCAGATCTAGTTCGCGTATGCTTAATTGGAGCGCTCCAGCGACGTCTAATAAATATGTAGAATACCTGCTTTCTGTATTGATTTCACGGTGACGCCCATGTATAAAACGCCGTTTTGGTAGAGTAAAAACGGTGTTGGTGATTTTGAAATCATTTTCGAAACAAAATTGGATAAGGCAGTCACCTTTCTCATTGCGTTCACCTAGACCATATTTGCCGACTACATGTCTCAAATGATAATCCGCTGATGTATCGCCCACCTTTGGGTTCCAGTCACCAAGTATTATAGTTAATTCGCGCTTAGGGATCTTAGACAGCGTGTCTTGCAATTCAGCGTAATAATCCTCAATGTGTATATCTTCTGCGTCGGAGGTTGGAGCATATATTTGTAGGATATGGAGACATGTTGGAGAAGCATTTATCTTTATCCAGATGATGCGATCGTTAACTTCTTGATATCCTAATACAGATTTCTTGCAAGTCTTGGATAGCCACACTGCCACACTATTGCGACTGCGATTTTCGCTTCCTGAGAAGTATATGGTATTTCATTCTCGTGTTTGAAAGTGGCCCTTGCCTCTCCAATGAGTCTCGGATATACCAGTGATTGATATATTATACCGACAAAGTTCATTCACAACAATAGACGCTTTACCAGTTTGTAGCAACCCTCAAACATTCCATGTACATATCTTAAGATGGTTTCTTCTTTCACTTAATGCTCAAGATGGAAATGCTTCAGCTGCTGATCGGTAGTTTTATGGCCGATATAGGTAACAAATACTTTAAAAGGTACCACCGCGGCCAAAAAAATGGAAACACCAGCGTTAATCAAGTTAACGCTTTTTTATAATTTTACACAGTGTTCTTGGGGGTTTACATAATATTAGGTTATATTTTGATGAGATAAAAAACTGAAAACGTGTGTTTTAGATTCAAAATCAAATTCTATTTAAAATAATATGTACAATTAAAGTATCTAATTACAGGATAACAACAATAAAGTAGAAACAGTGTTTAATATTTTGTAGCAGCTCCGCGTCGATCCAAAATATTTTGAAGTCTTCTATTCATAGACAGTATTAAATTTCTTACAACTTCTACATTAATTTGTTGCCAAGCTTGCTGAATAGTTTCCCATAGTTCGTCTCTGTTTGGCGGCCTAAATTCCCGACTGAGAATTTTTTTAACAGCAAAGCCCATACGTTTTCCAGCGGGTTCAAATCTGGGCTTTTTGCAGGCCAGTCAAACATATTAGTATCATTTTCCACTAGCCAGTTATTCACGTATCTGCACGTATGAACTGGGCGGTTATCTTGCTAGAAAATAAAATTTTGATTTGGAAAGCGCTCGCTAACTGTTGGTAACATGACTGCTTCTAATATATTTCTGTATGTTTCGCCTGTTAAACGACCCTCAATTCTGAAACAAGCACCTACACCTTCTGCACTTATCCAGGCCCATGCGTTTACAGAAAATCGTCCACTATTTTGCAATTTTTGGATGTATCTTTCCTCAAACCGTTGATTTTGAGGTCTATAAACACGAACGTGGCGGTTGAAACTGGACTGAAAAACCTTTTCATCGGAAAATACAACTTTATTCCAGAAATCGCCATCTTCATTAAGATATTGCAAAGCAAATCCAACCTGGCGTCTTTATTTGCTTGCGTAAGAAATGGTTTCCTTGCAGCTGCCCTATTTCTTAGCCCAGTTTCCTTTACACGTCGACGCGACGTGCAGTTCTAACTGACCCTGGGAAATTTGAAACTTCTCGGGCTTTAACTGCAGTAGAAAAAGGCTCTTCTACAAGATGGTTTACTAAAACAGCATCTTCTTCTTCGGTCGATACTTTCGGACGGCCTGATCCACCTGCTCGTTCAAAAGTATGAGATTAGTCCCATTTTTTCTTAATTTTTGAGATACAGCTGTTATTTACGTGTAAATCTCTTGCAACACGCCGTAATGACCACCCTTCTTCCAACTTAGAAATAGCTCTTGCCTTTTCTACTTCAGTTAAATGTCTCGACATTTTCACGTTTGAAACACTTTGACTTTTTACTTTTGACAACAACTGACAACTGCATTAAACAATATGATATCAGCAATGTTGATTTAACTTAGCTAATATACCCATTTAAACTAGGAAAACAATAGTCCAGTAAATAGAGACATAAATTAGGGCTTATCTTGCAAAAGGTCAGACAAAGTTCTAATTTGGCATACTTGTAGAGTCGCATGTCCTAATCGACATACTAAGTTTGCGACCTTGAAAGGCGCCGCTCGCAACGCCATCTTGCTAATAAAAGTACCAAAAATCAGTTTTTCGTATATATCTACTCTCCTCTGCCATCTAGGCTAAAAATAGTTATTACAAGAATTGTAGGAAACAAAATTTCCTACAACTTTTGTCTGAAACTTTTTTTGTCAGATGAATAATTCATGAGTTACAGCTACGTAAGGCGTAGCAAATTTTCGAAATTTGCGAAAACGCTCCACTTTTCGTCGAAATTTCGGTTAATATCTATTAATTGTTATCTAATTCAAGTTTTTACTTATTTTCGCACCACCATGGGGTAGAGTAAGCGGCGCGTTTTTTTTATGTGGTATCCCAGTAGGCATAATCCACGACTTTACTTACGTCTTCGAGTTCTTTTAGATGCCTTAGATGGTTCAGATAGTCTGATCTCGTCATCTTCTTGATAATCGCTCTCATCCTTTCTGATTCTTTTTCAGCGGTTTCATCGTCATCGTCATCATCAAACGTCAGTAGTCTATCAACTAACGTCTCGCCATTTGTCTCGTTATGTTCAGCGTCTATCAAAATCTGTGGAACATTCTCGAAAGTCATCATTACAAAATGTGCAGATAACAGAGCATTTCAAGCCTGTTTTTCTGCAACCACACGCTCGACCAAATCCCTTTTTACATTTGCATGAAAGAAATTTCAGTAGTGCCTCAGGAGCAGGATCTTTTGTCGTTGTTACCGGAGTGAGTCCTAATTTGCTTTTTTGCCATCCCCATTCCTCTGGATTGTTTGTTATATTGTACCAACTCTGAACTTGGTGGTAGGTCCGAAGAGAATGTTGAAGTGCAGCTTCTCTTGTAGGTGGTAAAGCAGCAAGATTGAACTTATTTTTTATAATGGATCTTGCAAAATTTTGAAAACGAAGAGACGTTTTCTTTTGGAACTCCGTAAAGCGCGATTAGGAAATTTTTCCTTGCGTTAGTTACGACTTCCGGATCGGCATTTGGCTATTTGAAGACTTGTACAGTTTGGCTCAGGTATTCGTAATTTTGGAGTATATGTAGGAACTTCATTTACCCTTGGTTGAACAGAGATGACGTAGTGTCACAGCCACTGAATGCCTGTAAAAACAGTATGTTGTCTGCCACTGCTTGTCCATGCTGTAGACTTTGGGGAGAGTATATTTTTTCTACTGTCTTTCCTTTTCCTGGCTTTCGGAAGTAAATATTGGGATGGGTTCTTGCTAGTGTTGTTAACAGAACTAGAAGATCTATGTGTTCTCCAACTATGAAAACGGAATCAAAAGATGAGGATATTCTGATCGCTGTGTTGACGATCAATGTATCTGCATCTTCTGTAGCCTGTTTCACTGTGAAATTGGAATCCGCACGATTCGTTGCGACGCCATACCACTCTATGCAACAAATATCCACCATCTATAACATGAACGCTGTTTCTGAATTGAATGCTATCTACAAGAGGCGAGAATGCTTTGTAAAGTGACGATTTCGTGCCCCTCCGGGCAAAATAGTGATAAAAAGAAACGGGGCGAGTTCGAATTGAAGATACTCCTGTAACTCTTCGTCTGATTGTTTGGTAATACACATTCTTTGGAATAACAATAGCGGATCAACCGGATTTACATCTTGCTTGATTTTGATGTTGCTGTTGATAGCTGCAAGCGGAATTGCTGTGTCCGTGCGTTTAAACTTCACAGAGTCGAAGTTGTTGCCGATTACTGTTGAAATCATAAGAATTCCAATTTCACGTGAATTGTGACAATTTATTCATTCATCTCCGGTAACGCCAGTGCTTATAGACATCAATTCATCAATTTGAGGAAAGGGATTATGTGAAAAGAACCAATCAATCAGTTTCTTGATATCATTGTTGTCGCGAATGATGCGCGAACTTCTCATATCGACGTGCTGCTCTGTTGTTGTTATGTGTATTCCACAAAAATTTTCAATTTCATCACAAACATTGTGCAGGTATACCAGTCCCAATGTCCACATCGTAAGAACGCTATCCGTTAATCCACGTCCACGACTGAGACCGCCAACAGTTTTCATGGACCTCATTAGCGTTTGTTCGATTGTCATATCAGACCATATTCGTGACCAGAATTTGCCTGACCGCCTGATGGCAAAGCATCGATTTTTTGTAAATCTTTGTACTCGAAAGGATCCATTTTTTCTTCCAAACTCAGCATGTCCTGCAAATACAAGTGGCAAAATTTCGCATAGAAGAAATGGCCACTTGCATGGAAATACGGGAGAATTTTTTGTATTGTGTCCAAATGCAGTTGCCAGCAGCCCATTCGTTCTGCTTCAACAAACTGTTTTATCAGAGTAACCATACAAAAATACTGCACCCAAAGTTTTGTCGTAGGGCCGTTCTTTTCAAGTTCTAGAAGTCTACTTTCAAATTTGTCCGTGACAGTTTCGTAGGAATCTTGCTCTCCTACGGTGAGAATCACTGATCTATTCATATCGTTAAGTATAAGTTCCATGGTGTGACGATCCTCTTCAGTGAAATCGATTGTTTGCAGAACAACGTTTGCCAAAGCGAGATGGCATAATACATGAGCTCTGATTTCACGAGAATACGCGTGCCCTACTAACATTTTTTCGACTGAATTTTGCTCGTAAATGACACTGATGAGTTGCTTAAGCCCGCTTCCAGACATTATATAACCTATGGATCCCATAAAGGACATCAGTAAGTGAAATCCTTCAAGTCTCACGACCACCTTCTTCAAATCAGAATCTTGACCGCAACTAGAGATGATATCTCGAGCTTTCATATAAAGTGGTTGATCGAATGTTACGAAGCAGGTTTGTTGATTCAAAGATTTACAGTTATCCGAAGCCGAACGAAGAGCAGTGAAAATAGTGTCATAGTCACTAGGAGGAGCATTTATGAATGGCAGCCATAACACCTGCGATATTTGGAAGGGTTCGGCAAGTGTTGCCTGCTCCATAAAACCATTCCACCCGGGTATAGATGGAAAATTCGCCCACTTCCCATAAAGCCACAGGAAATCATAAGCCGACGGCACCACTTCGCTGAAGACAGGATGAATTGCTTCTAAGTCTGCAATCGTAATAGCATTTCGATGCAGTCAGTTACAGTGTAAAATCAACGCTTTTCGTTTTAAGTTTATACTGCATTACAGTAAATTGCTATAAAATAGTATATTATGTTATTAGGAGCAAAAGTTATATTTTATGTGGCGTGGCTGGACGGTTAATCTGCCGAGCTTGCGAGGCAGATAAGTACAGCCGTAGTATGTCGATTAGGACATGCGGCTCTACAAGTATGCCAAATTAGAACTTTGCCCGACCTTTTGCAAGGTAGAATGTCTCTATTGGCTGGCCTACAATGATGTTTCCATTTTTTTGTCCGCGATAGTACGTATTTATATACTGAGTTTTAAAAAAACCTTACACCCATTTAAAATGCAGAAATCACATTAATTTTTTAATACATTGTTTAGGAAGTCAAACAAAATAATTGATTAAGTTTTGGATAAAAAAAAACACCAGTAAGAGTTATAAATTTTTATAACCTCTAGCACCATCTCTCACACAGTTACCCCTCTAGGCATGCTGCGAGTAAGATCATCAAGTGTGTATTGCGGTAATTTATTCTAGGAAACTTAGAAATGATGTCGCAGCTTTCCAACCGTTCCTGAAAGTTCTGGTAAAGTCGACAATTTCCGTCCCATCACATCACAGACATGTTCAATAGGCGACAAATCTGGAGATTTGGTGAGCCTCTGGAGAAGGTTGATGTTTACAACTCTTATTTGGGTGTTCTTTTTAACCAAAACTTAATCAATTATCTTGATTGATTTTCTAAACAATCAAATTAAAGTAATTCCTACATTTTAAATGGTTTTCCCATTTTTTTTAAAACTCAGTATATATCGGAAGTTGATCAAAGATGTCTGACACCGCATCATATTTTTACAGACACGGACTTATACTCTCTTGATACCAGGAATGAAACGAGTTTCAGTTTCATTATCAACCCTGAAGCTGTGGTGTATTCGGGATGGAAAGAAGGATAATAAAAAAATATATTTGATTTTGTTTGAATATTATTATGAATTTTGTGTTCATTATTTTTTATAAGCCAAACATGTTGAAATATAACAATTTAATTTAGTAGAAGGTAAATCGCTGCTCCGTTACAAAGTAATTTCGTTCATCCGTCATGGGTATACTGAAATGCTCATAAAGCGACGTGACTGAAAGGGAATGTCCGCGAAGCGAAACAAAGCTCTAACTTTTATTTCGTTTAATAGGTATGTTAACGATTTAAAAAACAGAATTAGAGTAGGCCTTGATCTGAAAATTAAAGTTCGTGTGTGACCTACACATCCGCCTGCTTTCCGGCAGATAGCGCCAGTGGGCTCCAGGATAATGTATATGTGTTGTCACTATACTTGTAGCACTGGTCAATAAGAAAAATATATACCGGATCCACATCAATACCACAACCCGCTTTAATTTCTTTTTTTATCGATCACGCGGTATCTATACCCACTACGTTTCATGGGTAAACATTTCAATTAATAGGCCATTTGAACCATTGTTAATAATATATTTAAGGAGATACTGGTGATAGGAAGGATCTATTTCTTTCTCACCAAAATAAGAAGAAATAACACTATGCATAAAGAAAGAGTTCGTTTTCAAATGTGTCCACCGACCACTGATCATGACATTGATGTCACCTGTCAACACACATTCTTTGGCGACAAATCATAATGAAATATATGAAATCTACAACTGCTGATTGGTACATTTGTGAAAAACTTAGCAGGTCGTACTAATTTAAATCATAATGATGCTGTATTGGGGAAATAGAAGATTAATACAAAATGCACTTGACAGGAAGTACATAATTGCAGGAGTTATTGAAAACTACCAAAACGTTCAACTTTGTTTGAATTTGCAGGTTAACATGGTGTAAGTGTAAAAATATTGCCTTTACTTGTCACTGTTGACATATAATTAACATTTCGATTGGACGGAATCATTACTCAGCTAATGATAGTAAACAAATACGCTGAGTTTCATTTTTCTATAAGCATCTCGTTTAAACTTGCCAGTACCACAATTTTATACGTACCTAGTATAGGCAGTAGTTCTGACCCCTTTTTTTTGTGGTCCACTGAGAGTCTACCACATAACTATAGCAACCTCAAATATATGAGCTATTTTATTTCTAATAAAATATCAACCACGACCGTATGTCTAAGCCCCAGTTTCATACATTTCTTCTAGGGGATAGGATGTTGTTTTAGGGTAAACTGTATTCACACAGTACAAGTCTCTTTATAAGGGATCTCTTCTCTGAATACTGTGTCTATATAACATTTTTTAAATTTTATTTTGAAGCTCAGCATGACTTGCTTGAGAGCTGCTGCGTCGCCTATTTTTTTAAATGTTTCCTGTATGCCGCCACAGGTCCTCCGTAGACTCCACTAGAAATCACTGGTATAAAGGATAACGTGTCTAATGTATGCGACAATGTGTTATTAAAGTTTGAGGTTTTGCAATTCGTTCCAAATGACATGTGAAAAAATATTTTTTAAAGAACGGAAGATTTATTATAATTAGCTGTATTTGGAAATGATAATATAGCTAGATATGACCATTAATCTATGTCCTTATTTCATAAACCCGATGGTTTATTTGGCCGGCACGATGAAATTATATTCCCATTGGTGTTATGGTCAATGGTTTTAGTAGTAGTATTTTGAAACGCGATTGCACAGATGCCTCATCAACAGCTATATCTGACTGGCAATTTACTTTCATCATTTCGTTCAACTACTATATTATTTATTTGAAAATCAAACGAATTAGTTTATGCGACTGCCACTCTATATATTTGCTGTTTATGTTGATTAAAATCTTGAATTTGTTGTTTTTATATTTTACTATTTGTGCATTATTGTATAAAATTACTGCTAATGTCTCAGACTGTTTAAAGATTATGAAAATATTGAGTGTCCCACTTTTTTTGTTTTTCAGTGTACAGTAACTGAAGCGGAAAACTTCGTTTTCATTTTAAGTTCGTCATATAGAATGTTTCGTCATGAAGTAATCGGTAATTTATCTGAAAAGTAGCTGTTCCGTAACTACTCAAATCTTTCCGACATTTTGTATTATGTTAGGCCAGTGGATTATTTTATTCCGCAAAGTCGTGGATCTATGAGCCCTCTTTACTCGTAAGCCGAGTAAATGTTTAGCCTTGCCCGTCGAAGTCGCATTGAAAATATTCAGGTGTGGAAAACCGATACTCGGTTGCGGAGCACCTTATTATATTTTGTTAAACCATGATGATTTGTTAGAACAAAGGAGGAAAAAAACAGATGAGATCGCACAACAAAACTCGATCGAAGTAAGTTTCATCATTACGCACTTAAAAGTATTTCTTTTCTATTTCTGATTAATATATTTTCGGAAAGTGCCCATTTGTGTTTCTTTTTTCCTAACTCGCTGATTGTGCAAGCAATACTAAAGTTGTGTTGGATTCTTATACAGAAATCATGCACAGCATTTCTACCATTGTGACCCCCATTCTTGGGGTTCCAAATTATTGGTTCTTGTTTGTATAACGTTAAAAATTCAGATATAACTGCGTACTCGAGTCGTTCCACTCCGAGCTAGGCGCGTTTTCTTTGAAATGTGCGAATTTACCGTCAATCGAGAGGAACCAGCACGCCGTCTCAACTTCGTCGCGCCGGCCCGTTCTTACGGCTCGTGGCGCGTCAAGTCACACGCCAAACGCGTCGCTCCACACGCACTGTAATGAATACTTTAGGGGTTAACGACTAACACAGGTGTTAGCGTGGTAGCCGGGAAGCGCACGGTTTATAATAGCCCTCTACAGCCGCCGGGGATTAAATCTGGTGCCGCCACATGCGACTCAAGCATGTTGCTTACTCGGTCATCCGCTCACCGGATGAATAATCTTTCTTAATTATGTATTACTGCATTTATAACAGAAAAGGTACTTTACCTGGATGCAAAATGTTTTATCTATTGCCGAGGCCAGCTTGATTTGAAAAAATCGAAAATATACTTAAAATTAGATCTTAATCCCCAAATGCGAAATTGAAATTCAACTTTCTTTTGTTATTTATACTGTCGCTTTTCCGTTAACATATTGTATATTGTGTGCAAATTCGGTATTTCCCGCAAAATGTCGGCATTACACACCCTGCCGACTTTGCCCCTAACATATGTAAATAACGGGTCTTTATTTGATTTTGTGGTCTAGTCAGCTTTAATTGTCGTTTATGTACGCCGTAGTGTATTCTACACGCACATTTTAGCTGTCATAACAATGTCATAAGGTATGACTGCTTCTTGTAACAGAACGGAATGGCCCAACGTAATAGGCCTAAAAATGATGGTAAATTGAATAGGGTAGACCGTGCAATAGCGCGCGCAGCCCCGTTTATTTGTCAAATAAGCGAAAATTTGTTTCACAATAAATCCTTATTTTTAAATCCAACTAAACTGGAGTGAAAATACGAAAAATTAACATGGATTTAAAATGGCGAAAAATTAAAGTTTTTGAAATGAAATGAAAAAGAACATGTGTTAAAAAGCACAATAAAAGATATGCCATGCATAAGATAATATAAGCGTCAACGTTGGATAAGCAAAGTGCTGTTCTAGGAATTTAGTCGAGATTAATTGCTGATTGTAGCAGTAAGTACATAATACATATAATTTTACTAGCAATTTACTAGAAAAGTTTCAAAGTACGAAAGATTAAAAATCTAATTTTAGCATTTATACATACACATCTAAACTGAAAATGCGGAAGCCACCGCAGTTCCAGATTATCGGCATTTTAAGCGTAACTATCTGCAGAAATTACACCGATTTTATACTTTCAATCATAATAAAATAGACTCATCTTTAAATTATACTTGTAACGTCATAAATAGACATTTATGGAAGTTTTTGCGCCTTCTCGTTGAGCAACCTTTCTACATAACAAATATGCACCTGACCTTAACTATGACCTCTTCGTCATAACACAGCATTCCAATTTGGATGTAGACCAACAGTTAGAATCTTCAACAACCCGAGGACCCGCCGCAGGCCAGTCTCACACAATAAATCCACAATTAAGACTTTACTCGCCGGAAAACCCCATGAAGTAGACGAAAACGTACCATAGCACAGTAGAACGTCCAAAAAAGGTCGACAAAGTTGGTAAACGTTGATTAATGAAACCGATCAATCAAACTGATAAATTCAACTAATGAAGCTGTAGAGAAATATTTATTAAGTACTTTAACGCTATGCCATCAAATTGACTTGCCCCTTAATTTTTATTTGTGTTTATAAGTGTAATTGGTAACACTAAATTGATGTAACGATGCTCTTCAAGACCGCAATACCCAAACCAGTTAGTATAGAAACTAAAAAATTACCTCAACAAATTTACTTAAACTATTAACTAGGAAAAAGGAAGATCTCAAAAATATTTCAATAGCATCAAGATTCCCTAATTTTAATAAAATAACTCTAGCTACCATTTTATTGGTTTTGTCATATAGAAAGTTTATGCATACTTGTTATATAGAAAGGTTTTCTAACTACAAAGGGTAAAAACATCCATACATTAAATGTATGACGTTACATATTTACAAATACAAATTCCACTATTTTACCGCCAGAAAGTATTTCTTTCTCAGTTCAAATATTAGTATACCAACAAGTAAGAAGGATGTAGTTTATACATAGTAGGTATAATAAGAATATTACAAAATAACGGTTAAATAACATTAGGAGGTTAATACACCAAAAATATATACATATAATATTGCTACATGCTTGATAATGTTTTACTCGCTTTCCAAAGAATTGTCACTGGCTAAATTTAAATTCGTGGGTGTACGTCTTTTAAGCCTTCGTACTGGAGGAGGAGTGTTGAGGCGATGGTAGATAGCAGTGGAGCACTTGTGAATATTAGCAAAGAAGTTAGTGGCTATTTCTTTTATTAAGTCTTCAATACTTAGTAGTTGTAGTTCTGAGTGTAGTTGAGTGTTGCGCACAAACCAACTGGCATTGCAGATGATGCGTATTATTTTATTCTGCATTACCTGAATTTTATTGATATGAGTTTTGCTAGCAGTCCCCCAGATGACGGAACCATACATGATGTTGGGTCGTATAAGCGATTTGTATAACAGTGTAGAGCATGTAATTTTTAGCTTGGATTTGCGGTTAATTAATGGATAGAGAAGATTCAGCCTGTTATAAAATTTTGAAAGTTTTTGTTTATATGAATAGCCCATGTTAATTTTTGATCTAAGTACATTCCCAGATATTTCACCCCGTCATCATTAGGATTCCAGGGAATTGTGATTGCGTTCACTTGCAGTTCAGCTGGGTTAATAGGTCGTCTTAGCGTGAAAATTTTTGCGAGGCATTTTGACGTATTAAGTTGAATTCTCCATGTATTACACCATTGGCAGCAGAGATCGATTGAAGTTTGGAGTAAATCGGTCACTTGTTGAATATTTACGATTTGAGATATAAATGCAGTACCATCTGCATACATAGCAATTTCCACATTTTTAAAGCGAGATATGTCATGTGTATACACGTTGTATAGAATTGGCCCAAGGACTGAGCCCTGAGGAACTCCTGCAGTAATTTTCATTAAATTTGAATATTATGAGTTGTTTCTAACCCTGAAAGTTCTATCTGTTAGAAACGATGCTATCACTCGAATAAGATAAGTTGGTAAATCAATTTGAATAAGTTTATAGATAAGACCTTCTATCCATACTTTATCGAAGGTCTGTGAGATGTCGAAGAAGGCTACTACTGGGTGCTTCTTAGTTTCAAACCCATTAGATATGATGTTCGTTAATCGTAATAATTGGAGAGTAGTTGAGTTATTACTGCGAAAGCCATATTGCGTTACTGGGATAATATTTTTAGCGTCTAATATATCATTGCGATGTCGATAGATAATTTTTTCAAACAAAGTAAGCTTATTGGCCTATAATTGTTCACCATCGTTTTGTCTTTTTTTGGTTTAGGAATAATATAATTTCTGCTTGCTTCCAGTTGTTAGGAAAGTAGCCATTTATTAAGCAGGCATTGAACAAATTTTCCAACAAAACAATAGCTTTGATGGTTAAGTTTTTCAAAACAATATTGAGCACTAGGTCATATCCGGGGGAGTTTTGAAGTGGGAGTTTTTTAACGATGGTTTGAATTTCTCGAGGTGAGGTTGGGTCTACATTTCTAGATATTGTTGGAATATTGAGTTTAACTGAAGATTCAAGTTCTTTGTTTTGCTGTTCATATTGACCTTGAGAAGGATTAGGTTTAAAAACATCTTCCAAGTGCTGCGCAAATAGATTAAATTTTTCTTCATCGCTTGCTATATTATCTTCTTTATGTTTTAATGTATGAATTTCCTCGTGCTTGCGTAGAATTCTTGTATCTATAACGAATTATCATTGGAGCTTATTTCTGATAGGTGTTGTTGGTAGAACGAAATTTGTAAGTTATCGAGCTCATATCTGATTTGATGAGTAAGATGATTTAACATTGGCTTGCACTGTCTATCTTTTGTTCTGTTCCAAAGTCTTCTTATTTTGTTTTTTCTTTAATTAGGTTTAAAACTAGCAACCAGTGAGACAAATGTCTTATTTAATAACTTTTTTCTCTATCTCTTACGGTTTGGCTGCTGAAACAGCGTCCCGGACGGACCAGCGTCCCGGACGGATGGAAATCACGTGATTTCTCGAAAACCGGAAGTGTCACGTGACTGAAATTCGGTTCCTGACCTGACATGACCATTCCAAACATATAACTTTCATAACTTTTTTCTCTATCTCTTACGGTTTGGCTGCTAAAACAGCGTCCCGGACAGACAAAACAGCGTCCCGAACAGACAAGTCTATTAGATAAAGGATATATTTAGGCGGATCTAATGAAGGTCTGTACCGCTTATTAGTACTGGGAACTGTGGCAGCCTTCGTTGTATTAATTAATAATTCTGTGTAGGTGCTAATACTGTTGTCAATATCATTATTTGTTCCTATTATGTTAATAACAAGCTTTTGATCTAATCTTTCTTGAAAATACTCCCAATTAACTTTGCCAGTTATTAGTCTTAGAACTAGTTTGTTAGGAGTAAAGGTAGAATTGGAAGTAATAGCGACCGGTAGATGATCACATTCAAGCTTGCAGACTACGTTTTGTAGTAATGGTAGTGCAAAATTTTTAACTCAAGTTATATCTAAGATATCCGGAAGTTGGTTAGTCCGGTATGCAACATGAATGTGTGCGATGGGAGCTGCTATGTGGATGCCTAGTTTTGAAGTAATGGTGTGCAGTTTTACTTTTGAATTATTTGATTGACAACCCCAACTATTATGTTTACTGTTTAGGTCTCCTAATAGCAACGTTGGATTATTATTTATAAACAAGACGCAATGTCATTGTTATTTAAAGGAAGATGTGGCGGTTTATATCCGGAGATAATAGTTAGTTCACTGCCATTCTCCATTAGAACTTTGACAGCTATTGCTTCAATTTACGTAAGGTTAGGCGACGTTATTGGGTGATGCTTTACTTTCCTTTTGATTATTATGGAGACACCACCAGATGAACGACGATCATCCCTGTCGTTTCTATAAATATTGAAGTAGGGATGGACGCGTGACGTGAAAACAATCGTGTCACGTCGGATCACGGCGTGTCATGTCGTGAACGTGACTAATATTTGAAAATCGTGACGTGAACGTGAGTGAAAATTTCCAAGGAGTGATTCACGTTTCACGTTAATTTCACGTTAAATATTTAGTAACGAATAAAAAACTGCAAGGTGCCCCGGGTGAATCTATTTTTAGAAAAGTAATGTTTCGTTTTGTATACTCGACTTAACGCTGAATATGTTGATCCTTGTACGTAATAGCACTTTTAAACCTACGAATTAATAATGTTGCCTAGCAACATATACTTTCTATACTCATACCAATAAGGGAAACGTCAATTCAAATGACAGCTTTTGGTATTAAAAGTAATGTCTTTGAAGACAGCTGCAAGAAACGTATTTGCGAAAAATCAGTATTTACCTCTTGTCGTAAGTTATTGTAGTCAATTTTCATTTTTTTCTTTTTGTGTCAAGTATTCTGATTGCAACATATCACGTAAATTATGTCACATGCACATGTTTAGGGTTTTTGTTATTGATTTTAAATTTGAACATTCTGTTCTATCTGAATTTAAATTTTGAAATAAAAGCTGCGTATCACGTCGTGAGTAGCGTGTCACGCCGTGAACGTTAGTGAACGTGAGCGTGAACGTGCGTGAACGTGAGTGTTTAAAGCAAGCGTGAAACGTGCGTGACGTGAGTGAAAACTCACTCACGCGCCCATCTCTATATTGAAGCCACTAATTCGCAGCGGTTCATCATTAATTAGATGTGTTTCACTTATACAAGCTATGTCTATATCGTATCTTGCAAGGAAAACAGTAAAGAGATTTTACTGGCTTTTAATGCCATTAACATTACAATTTAGAAGAGTTAATTTGTGAATTAACTTTTTGTCATTATTTGCCATTATTAAAGTATCCAGCAACGGCATTAGAGATTAATTCCGTGATGAGAGGTTTTAAGGATTCAAAGATCAATTGTCATTGAGGTTTTGAGTTGTATATGTAATAGGAATATTGATATTATGCTTGTTTAAATTACTCGAGGCTGCCTGAGCATAGGATGTGTAAACATTAGAATATCCTGGCTGATTGGGTATTGTTGAGGTTTTTGTGTTGAGTTCGATCTACTATTGTTAAATTGACTGCTTTTATTTTTAATTGTTTGATAATACGAGCAGCCCTTGTAATTTGCAGAATGGGATTCACCACAGTTGACACAGGTAGGTTTAATATTAGGTTGCTTTGTGCAGTTTTTGTTTAGATGCTCACCATTGCATTTAACGCAACCGAGTTGCAGGGTACAATAATTTTTTATATGGCCGTAACGTTGGCAGCGCATACACTGAGGGATAGTTTTCGGTTTACGTCTAGGTTCCACACTAATTATTGAATATAACAATTTATCCAATTTAAACATTTCGTTCGCTTTATCGTTTTTTGTAAGCTGAACAGCACAGAGCGGCATGGGAGCTTTATCTTTATTCAATGATCTAGTCACTGTTTGAATGGGATACGTTTGATAAGTTCATTGTAAATTTCTTGAACTTTAAGAGAGATTGGCACTTTACGTAGGATAATATTTAATGTTTCTTGTCCTGGGTTATGGTATGTATGATAAGGTATTTCATTTTCGGTGTATTATATAGATGGAATACGATAGTCCTCAATTGTGGTTATGTTTATTTTTAGTCCATCTGTTCTGTGCTGAGTGGTGAATTCGCTTGTAGTTAGGGCCTTGATATCATTAACTATTACTTGATAATTGTTTACATCATGCAAAAATATGGCAGGAATTTTTAATTGTTGTGATGTGTCCTGTGATTCGTTTGGTAACTGTTCTTCTAAATTTTCTGGTAAGTATAGTACTTGTTTTCGGATAAGGCAGCTAGTTCTGAACAGATATATTTTTGATCGCAGTCATTTATAGCTGTTAATTTTCGTTTTATTGATGTACTAGGTGTGCTCTTTGCCATAAAGCCGATAAGGTCCCGCGAGGGGCCAAACGTTGATAACCAATATTAACTCGCCGGTGGCAACAAATCACGCTGGGTGCAAGTGAATAAATGCATAAATAAACTTAAGAAAACTCACAAAATAACTGGCACAACCACACTCGACGGTCGCACTAGCTAGACTCGGATAACACATCATATGGTTCCGTAGAGATTTTAACGTAATTGGGACAGCTAACCTTATGACCTAAGGGAGGAACTTGACCCCAACAACTCTAAAAGGTCCAGTGCCAGACTTTTTTAATTTACTCCAAGTAAAACAATATCGGTTATTCATTATGGTTATGTTTGTGTATAGTGATAGTGGAAACAATTATATTTTTAGTCAATAACTTTGAAACGAATAGAGCTTTTCCTGATTTTTAAATATTAAGTAAATAACAAGAAACTTTAAAAAAACTATTTCTCGATTTATAATAGAAAAATCTCCATCCCAAAATGAATTAATCTTAATAGTTTAATTCTTCATTAAGGTAATGTCCTAAATGTCAGGTTTCTTTTAATCCCATTTCAGTTTACGTAAAATTAGGTGTTACGTTTCGATTGTGCCTCTATTATTTCGCAGGTATGTGGTGCAAGTTTTGTATTTTCGTGCGCTCCCCGCCTTCCTCGATTCCGGCCGAACAGCGACGCTCGAATTGTGGCTTTTGTTCTCAGCGCTTCTGTTTTCTTTCTGGCGCCGTGTTGATGACTTTGGTTTACCCTTCAAAAATTGTCCAGTGGTTTTTGCGGGCATGCAAGTTATAGTTTTTGGTTCTTGGCCCTCGCCGAATGTGGGGTCGATGCAGTCCTGGCAGTTGTTTTGAGAGATATTTCTCACTCCGAGTTGGCGGAACAAAAACATTTCACCACGTAGCCCAAATATATCTGGAGTAAGCCATTCGAAGCTGTTCGCGCTGTGTTTTATTAAAAGCATCTATTATTCTCTTTTAGGTTCTTCTCTTTCCTTAGCAGCCAGTCTGGACCCCCTGAAAATAGTAGTTTCGGGGCTTCCAGAAAATTGCACCCTTCGCAATTGAGCATAACGCCTTGACCTAGCTTGAATTTAACACCTGCAATTCCGAACTTCAAATTTTTGGGCGGCATACCGGTCCAGCTTATCTGGGCCATCATCTCCCCGAGCATACAGAGGGAGTTCAACCAGAGGAAACTAACAACAAGTTTTTTTTCTTTTTAAAGTTAAGTTATATGACGCTGCGAACAGTGAATCGTTGTTGAAGGCTTCACCCGATTGCTACCGAAGTCAGACAGGATTTCGGACTCCGGTCGCTATGTACAGTTCGCTACATGAGCTGCGTACCTCAATTATGATTTTCCAACCACGGAGCCGATGTTGATCGCCACCGCATTTGTTTTTAAACTGTTGTAGTTTATATTTGTACTTCTGTTTAACCTGCTTTGTAAGTTAATATTTTCGCAGGCCCAGTTTGTTGAGGTGCAGCTTAAATTGGCCAATAATGACTTCAAATTTGTACTAATAAGTGCCTGAAATTTGTACTAAATACTACTGAATTATTGACAATTATACTGTAATATTAGCATTTTGGTGTTATCATTTGTTACAGCTACCTGTGCGTGATTTGAGCTTTCTTTCATGAAAGTATGTGCTACTTGAGTTTACGAATTCTTAGTTGAATGCCTGGATACACTTGTCGTTAATTGGTAAACATTCGTTGGCGCTCTTTTAACTTTTAATCATTTGTTAGTACTTAAAGAACTGCACGTCGTCTTTCTGAACTGGCCGGCCGGCAATTACATCCAAGTAGTCATAAAGTTTGTTTTGTTTGAGAGAATTAGCCGACGAATAAATTGGACTATTCTTATGTTACAAACAGAGAGAACTCCGAGTATTTTCGATCAAGCTTCAGGCAACCCCATTTAAACAAGTTAGCGGTTTTATTTTTAATTATTTATCAAGTGAAACTGCAGGACTAAATATCGGTACATGCCTTCAGGTGCAGTGTCGTTTGCCCTAAATTCTAGCATCTAGCAATTTTTTGAGTCAATAGTTTGTAATCCATTGCAATATTTAGTAAACCCGATCCATTTTCGAGCTGTAGCTTTTTCCTTGGTTGAATGTCCCAAATTTCATGTGTAGGTTTTAGCTCTACTGGCTGTTCTGCTTTCCTTTGATGCTGCGTTGAGAATTTCAGGTCGTATCAATTTTAAATCGCATGGAACATTTTGTCAAACTACATTACATCTTAAGTGTAATTTAATAAGCAGCAGAAGTTTCTATAACATCTTACACAATTTTTGAAATTTACACTAATGTGAGGTTTACTGCTTACAAACACAACAGTGTTAACTAAGAATGTATACTTTACGTGCAATAGCTCATTTATACTCAAATGTATAAACCAAACAATGACTATAATAACTATATCTGAAAGACATTTACATTTAAACCATATAAAAAGATAAAATAACTGTCTTTTATACGCGAACATTAAATTACAGCGAAATCCGCCGTCGTAATTTTATACATCGAACTCCGACTGCGCCTCGAGTAAATATTTATTTATCTATTGAGCGCATTCCATTGTGGTAGCGAAAGCTTCACAATCCAACCTGAAGCAAATACTTATTGCTCAAACTGCAAATACGCCCTGTATCGGCTGATCTAAACGTCATGGCTCTGAACTGCTGCGCAGAATATTGGGCTGGCCTCTATCACCCCTTGAATGACGTATGGTATGCATTTTTTACACGAATGCAGCAGGGAAGTACACGGTTGATAGCTATGGCGTCTCTCCTTAACGTTGTCGCAGTGTCGTACTTACTCAGTACACTATTATTTTGCACTTACATAAAGTACCAATACTAATGTGACCACTGCCAAAAATGACATCATTCAGAGAACAATACTGATGTGTTGCACATTAACACTTATGCAGTAAACGTTATTTACTGTGTGGCTTCAAACCCTTTCTATTCAGCTCGTTGTAGCAGATGTGCACTGTGGCTTACAAGGACGTGCGCCCTTGGGCGTGTAATGCCGGTGACTACGAAATCGAGTGCTTCTAGACTGAACATAGCCGTACCGTACAATTTGTCTTATGTTATCTTACAAGAATTGAGCCTTATTAACAATAAAAAGCCATCCAAACGCAAAGTGGCTATATATGGTTTTTGTAAATCGATAGACAACCCATAAGTTCGATAATAATCGAAATATCAAAGAAACTTTTTAAAAATGTTAGTATATATAGCCTACAAACTATCATAAAGCAATTTATATCACGGCCGCCTATTTTTGCATAGGTTTTTTAAATGGAACAGCCTGTATATTTTGAAATATTTGAAATCAGCGCTAAAAATGCTTTATGAAAGCACACTTGATCTAAAATTTTGGGAGTGGTTATTTTCTTAAATTGAAAATTATTAATTATTTACTTGTAGGCCATGACTTACAAAAAAATCATTAACAATCGAATAAGAAATGCAAAACAAATTCCACTTGGCTCCAAAATTTCTTCATGACCTAATTATCACACCATAATTTTTCAATTACATATTTTGATTTTTTAAAAGCTACTTTTAAAGGATATGGCAAACATGGTATATTCTTGGAAAGCTACTTCGTTGTAGCTTTAAACTGTTTAATAAAAAACATTATACAATTAAAAAAACATATTCTTCAATTATTTTAGTACGTTTGGTTCGATATTCGACCATGAACCATTTTTATAGCCAAATGAAATTTGATTTGCATTACTTGTTCGATTACTAGTAATTTTGCATGAGTCATTGCCCACTTTAAGTAAACAACAAAAAATTAATTAACAAAAGAAGGTTTCGAAATTTTAGTTTAAGAATGCTATCATAAAGCATTTGTAGCGCTGATTTCAGACATCTACAAATATATGGGGTGTTCCATTAAAGAAACCAAACTCGTGTATTACTACGAAATACGTAATAGGACGCCGTGATTTAAACTGGTTTATGACAGTGTGTAGGTTGCATACTGGAATGTAAAAATAGTTATTTATACAACGAGTAGCTAAAGTGCCACGTTTTGCACGCGCGAGAAAGTTTAAAGAATGAGCCGAAGGCAAAAAGAAGCTTTAGATACGAGTTGTATGCATAATTTTTTCGACTGCCACATATTTATGCTAAAATAGATTACAAAATATTCATTAAAAATCATGTTCGGTATGCTTTAATTGTTTTAAATTGGAAACCTTCCACATTTAATAAATAGTTTGACAGAAGTGTGCAATAAAGTGACAGATGTGTGCAATAATCTTTTTATTGCATAGTATGCAATAACAACATGCTTTTGACATATGGAAAGTGTCAAATAATAGCCTCCTTTAGAAAATGTTGGTCGAAATAAATATTTTTCGATATATCTATTAATATTAAAGACGTCACGGACTGTCTAGCAATTTACAAACACCCTGTATACTTAAATATAAAAATAAACAATTCAGGCAAGGGTAACCAGATTCCAGCTTCGCTTTCTGTTATGCTGCTGTTTTTATACCTTCTTCCAGTGTCTTCCTTGACCTTCCCACTTTCTCTCCTTCTGGTCTTGCTTCTTGATTCACCAATTTTTCATTTCCCATACCGTGTACATATCCTAACCATTTTAGTTGCCTTTTTACTTCCCTCATCTAAAAGACGAAGGAAGTATTGTAATCACGAAAAGATCACCTTCCGAGATTTCTTCAAATCTTTACGTTTCAGAGTATCTAGATGACAAAAAACAGGATTTCTCAATTCCATCTGTCTGTCTGTCTGTTGGCGGTATAACTCAAAAACTATTCGTCGGAGGATGACGATATTTTGCATGCAGATTATATGTTTACCTGGTATGAAACCGAGAAAATTTCAGACAAATATATACAAGTTAAGTACCTCAAAAAAAAAGTTTTGTTAATTTTTGCGTTAACTTTGAAATCGACGGAAGTAATAATTTTCACATAGGTCAGGTTTTACACTTGCCGAAAATAGAACTGAACAGATACAGGATAATGTCACAAAAGTGTCAAAACGTTTCAACGATAAGACAGTTCCGTTAAATAGAGGCGCGCGCCGCACTCATTTCAATAAGGCTGGATGGCGCAGTACGACTTATCGATGCGCTTACGATCGCTACGCAGATGCAGCGGGGTTCAAACCCCAGCGGAATATTTTTTTAAATTTGCAAATTCACCTAATTTGCTGGAGGGATGTTTCGTGTAAACCCCTTTACAGATTTTTTTACTACTATTTCCACTACTTTAACATACATTAGTTCTCTAAACGTTGTATACCTTTTTTCGCCTGAACCTTGCCGATGTACTTTGTATATCAGCAGTCGTTCACGAAGTGCTGCCGTAAACTAGGGCCGAGTGTACCACTTTTTACGACCTCAATTTTTTTGCTTTTTTTGTTTTTTCTGAAAAGTTTTTACTATCGCGTTAAAGGCTTTATCTAACACCTCCTAGTTATAAGGCTATTACTAGATGGATTTTATACTACTAAAGTGGCCCATAATCCACTACACCTTTTTCAATTGTAATTCAGAAAGTGTAACTTGTAATCCAGATTAATAAGTTGTAATTCAGAAAGTGCAACTTGCATTTCAGAAGGTGTAAATTGTAATTCAGAAACCAAGTAACGTCATTTTGACAATAGCTTAAAAACTAGTGATCACGTCTGCTAAAGATCATTTAGGTTTCTAGAAAGTTAATCATTACACGACTAGTACAGTAATAGCAGTCAGGTGAAAATATTACTGTACTAGTCGTGTAATGGTTAACTTTTTAGTCTCAAAATAATTTGACTTTTTTTACGTTTTCAGGTAAAAGTTATATACATATTAATAACCTTTTATACAGTGTGGTACAAATGAAAGGAATAAATTCATTATTTCGTAAATCGTTGACTTTATAGAAAAATCCTGAAATCCGTTGAAATTTTTTTAATCGCGGGTCCGTCAGATTTTCGTTTTATTTATGACGTCATCTGTGTGAGCGTGATGACATCGTCGATGATTTTTTTAAACAGAAATGAGGGTCATGCGATACCTCCTTTGAAAGGTCTTTTAATTATTTATCCAACCATATCAACTAGTTTAAGTAGTTTAGTTTTGCATACTGCCAAACAGTTTTATTATTGCAATATTCTTATTTATTAAATACAACAAAATTTAAAGCAAATGCTCAAATTAACGACCCTCAGATATGATACAGTGAGAAAGACGAGCAGTGAAATATTCTCGAACTTTTTCTATAACTTCCGAAGTTATTTGTGCCATGTCGATGCGTATTCGTTCTTTGAGTTGTAATTTTATAAATAATTTTTTTGACAGTGTACAAGAATCAGCGTTTATGTACTCCATTTTTGGATATATGCCTCCCCATGGCTTTTCCATGCCGTTCTGTCCGTTGTTAGACTCATCCACTGTATACCGGCAACTTTGTCTATGTCATCCCTCCATCTTGCCCTTGGTCTGCCTCGATTTCTCCTCCCTGTCGTGGACGCCATTCTGTTGTTAGTTTGCACCATCTGTTGCCTTCCCGTCGCATAACGTGACCTGCCCAATGCCATTTTAAAGTTGCAATACGCTTTGCTACGTCATCCACCTTTGTTCTTGTTCTTATTATTTAATTTGGTACGCGCTCAAGTAGTCTGACCCCTAACATAGAACATTCCATGGTTTGCTGTGCAACTCTATTTTTTTCGATTAGGGTTGCTTTGAGAGGCCACGTTTCTGCGCCGTATGTCATAACAGGTAAGATGCACTGGTTGTATACCTTTGTTTTGAGATGTTGAGGGTATGCAGATGTAAATACCTCTTTCCTTAGTTTGCCATATGCTGCCCTCGCTAGTTTAATCCATCTGTTGGCTTCGGCAGTTTGTATGTCTTCTTTTAAGGATATTAGCTGCCCCAGATAGATATACTGTTCTACGACTTCAATGGTATTTTGGTTTATTACTATTGGGATAGCATCGTCTCTGTTTGCCAAGATTTTAGTTTTGGAGGTATTCATTGTCAGGCCCACCCGTATTGTTGTTGATTCGATTTCTTCAATCATCGTCTGTAGTTCTCTCATTGTACTAGCTGCGATTACAATGTCATCTGCAAATCGTAGGTGTGACAAGTAGTTTCCGTTAATGTTTACGCCTTTATTTCGCCAATTTTGAGTTTTAAATACGTCCACGAGTAAGTTCGTGAATAGTTTTGGGAAGATGGTGTCCCCCTGTCTTATGCTTCTTTTTACTGGTATAGGTTCGGTGCCGTTATAAACTTGGACAACAATTTCAGCGTCTTCGTATAGGTTGCTTATTAGTTGTATATATCTATGATCCACTCTACAACGTTTCAATGAGTTAATTAATGCCTATCTTTCGACTGTGTCGAAAGCTTTGTCAAAGTCGATAAAAGCTAGATATAATGGCTGGTTGTATTCGTAGGTCTTTTCTATAACTTGTCTTAGGGTGTGGATGTGTTCTACAGTGCTGTATCCAAAGCGGAACGCCACCTGCTCGGGTGGTTGAAATGCATCGAGTTTTTGGGAAATGCGTGTAGTAATAATTTTGGTTAACAGCTTGTACAGATGAGAGAGTAATGTGATGTGTCGGTAGTTCTTCAGGTCTCTTTTATTTCCTGTTTACTTCCCTCGTCTGAAAGCCGAAGGAAGCATTGTAATTACGAAAAAATCGCCTTCCGAGATTTTCTTTAAATTTTCACGTTTCAAGATCCATAGATGACGAAAAAGAGGTTTTCTTAATTCTGTCTGTCTGTCTGTCTGTCTGTTGGAAGTATAGCTCAAAAACTATTTGTCGGAGGAAGACGATATTTTGCATACATATTATATATCTACCTCGCATGAAACTGGTACAATTTCATACAAATATATACAGGGTGAGAACCTTAAAAAAATACAATTTTGTTTATTTTTGGATTAATTTTGAAAGGAAGTAATAACTTTCACACAGGTCAGGCTTTACATTTGCCGAAAATAAGACTCAACCGATACAGGATAATGTCTCAATCGAGTAAAAACGTTTTAACAATAAGACCGCGCTGCATTGATTTCAACGAGCCTCGACGGCTCAGTTCGACTTCGATCGGTACACAGATGCGGCGGGTTCGAACCCCACCGGAATACATTTTTTTTTTAATTTGCAAATTGATCTAATTCGGGCGAGGGAAGTTCTGGGAAAAGCCTTTTACAGATTTTTAAATATTAAAACTGCTTTGGCTGTTTTCCATGTCGCAGGTATGCTTAGTAGTTCAAGGCATTTGTTAAAGAGATTCTTTAGGTGAAGTAGTAGTGTTGCTGTTGCTGTTTTGATTAGTTCTACTACAATTTCATCTTTGCCTAGTGCTTTGTAATTTTTCAACGATTTCAAGGCTGATTTGATTTCGTACATACTTATTCTGGTATGTCTTCCGTGTGGTGCTTTGTGAGAGGAGCTCTTCTGTCGGTCGGGTTTCTTTGCTGTTCTAATGCTTGGGACGCATAAAGAGATTCGTAGAAATGTTCTATATGTTTTACTATTTCTCTGCAGTCATGTATTATTCTTCCTGTGGCGTCAATTAGAAACACGATTTCTTTTCTTCCTTCCCCTGCTACTGGGATGTGTCTTCATGATATTTTGGGCTGTCTTAATTATTGCTTTAGTGAGTGATATGTTTGTTTAGTTCGTTGCTGTTTGTGTTATCGTTAGGGGGGCTATATTTCAGTGCTGATTCCAGTTTTCCTTTGTGTAATTCTTTATTCATGTTCTGTGGGTCTATTTTTATGGTTGAATTTTTGTGTTTAATAAGTTTCATTCGCTCTAGTTTGGTGTCAACTTTAATTCGGGCTCTTACTAGTCTATGGTCGCTTATGTGTACTTGGTTGATTACTGTGACATCTTTGACGATCTGTGGTGAATTGATCATTATAAAATCGATTTCGTTTCGTGTTCTTGAATTTGGGTGCTTCCACGTCCACTTTCTATGTTCTTTTTTGTAAAAAAAGGTATTCATAATTTTTAGATGGTGTTTTTCAGCGAAATTTATTAGTGTTCCGCACTCCTATATCGTATTTTACCACATTAGTCTCGTCCTGTTGTTTCTTGCCAGTCTTTGCATTGAATTCCCTTATAATCATGGTATAGAACGTTTTGTTTTTATGCATAGCCATTTCAATCTCTGCTGCTCAACTTCGGCATCGGAATGGTCAATTACACTTTCATTAAAAGACCTTTCAAAAAAGTTATCGCATAACCCACATTTCTATTTTTAAAAAACCATCGATGACGTCATCAAGTTCACACAGATGGCGTCACGAATAAAAAGAAAACACAAGTTTAAAAATAAAAATCGACGGGTTTTAGGATTTTTCTGTAAAGTCACAGATTTACGAAATAATGAATTTAGTCCTTTCATTTGCACCATACTGTATAAAGCTGTCAAAATTTACAATATGAGTGTTGCCAAAGTAATGCATAGTACATAACGCTTTTATATAATTGCTCAAAAATCAAATAATCATTAAACTAATTATTTTGCTGGCTAAAATAGCTACAACATCATAAGATTTACTTTATGCTAATTAACTTACTATCTCGATTTGTAACTTTGAAATTTAAATTATGACTAAACAGGTATCTGAAATAAATAAATTCTAGTGTTATTAATCAACTATTTTATTTCCAAAATCACAGCTTAAGTTATACGTACACAGTAATTAATTAAACTGTTATTGTTAGCGATAAGTCCGTCCACTGTCACATCAAAATATATCTTACTCAACTCTTCGTCTACATCTTCGACACATTTATAGAAAAAAGGGTTGAAGTGGAGACACTGTCGCACTTTAACGTCTTTGCAGTGTTTCGACGCCTTTACCTTGCCATCAATCTTTCGCAACCATTTTCCAACTTCTTCCAAACAGGGGCAGCTCCAGGGGTTTCCATCAAGAGTAATATTTTTCACCGACAAATTGGCTAAAGTCTTGCTGGGCAAATAATTCAATCTGTTTGCGTCGATAAACAGCGACTCTATAACCATGGGCTTTGGAAAAACTTCAGGGTCCAGTACTGAAAGTCGGTTATACCTTAAACTCAAATATTTCAAATGTGAAATCCCTTTAAATGCGTTAGCTTCAATCGTAGTTATATTATTGTGATTAAAATTAATATGGAGTAAGTTAGGTAAATTTCGAAAAGCGTGTATAGGTATTCTTCTGATGGCGTTAAACTGGAAATCAATTTTCTCCACGGCCCTCGAATTGCCAAACCAATCCCCATTCCAATATTCCAAGTAGTTGTGAGAGACGTACAGTTTTTTAAGCGTGGGAATATTGGCAAAAGCTTGTTCTTGAATAACTTTAATGCAGTTATCGCTGAGCCGTAATTTCTTAAGCGAAGGCAAATTGCTGAAAGCTTCTCCGGGTATCTCTCTGATGCACGCTGTTGCTATAAAAATCTCTGAAAGTCGAGGGAGATTGTTAAAAGCCCCCGCGTCAATGGAATCTATTTGACAGTTGTCGAACGAAACTGCCTCTAAGTGATCCACATTGTTGACCGAATGTTTTTTCAGGTGCCCTATAGCTTGCCCTCGCATGTACAGACCTTTAACAGGATTTCCATTAAATGTTCGTGAATCGATGCAATTTGTCACTGTTACGTTAAAATTAGCACCCGCGACAGGTATAGCGGTTAAATTAACTTTTTTAAAGCACGTGCACTCGCTGGAATAAATCAAATGTGTTACAAGCGACAATAAAACAACGAAACGCATTTTGAAAAATTTAATTCGTGTTAAGAGCGGCCACTTAATAAAGTGCTGCTGTATGAACTGCAGAATTTATACCGCTTTGCTTATATACTAATTCGTACAGTTACCCGTCATCGATTCTATACTATAAACTCCGTTACATCCTGCATACATTTTTATGTACAACATGTTATTTACGGCGTAAATAACATATATGTAGTAGGTAATTACGTTCAATCTTATTAACATAGCAGTTTGTAACTAATTTTTATATTTTGCAACTGGTCATGTGTTTGTGTTACACCTAACTGTTCCTTAAACTGATCTGATCGAAGTAGAACAGGTCGAAAGTACACAGTGCACCAGTAATACTTACTAAATCTGTGATAAATAAAGTGAACGAATGGTATATTAAAAATATTTAAACGAATTTCTAAAAAATATTTCTTATATTTTTACTCATTCCTTTCAATAAAAAACGTTGTAGAGTAACATACATCCTTAGTGCCTGAAATGATTTTATGACATAGTTACTATAAAGTTTAATATTTGTATCTTTTGACAAAAAGTTCACTGCGGGAAACCAATTTTGAATTGTGTTTGCCCTTAAGCTTAAAATATTAGATATAAATTCGATAAAATGGAAAAAATCCAAATATATGTACTGCATGCAATCCAAATTAAAATTTTAATTTTGTGTTACTATTCGAAAGCTCTTTCATCGGGTGTTAGTGGCTTACCATTATTATAATATTATTCTTTCGAACATTACTGCACAAATTGTTTTCTCTACAAAAATATATTATTGAAAGCTAGCATTATAGAATCATTCACAAATTACACATGTGAAATATTGAATATCTTCCATATGTTTTTAATACGTTTCACATACAGGCTGTCCCAAAAATTCCCGATAGCTTGATTCATTCCAAGTGCAGTACAACTAATGAAAAATGTGTGTTTTTATATTAACGCAACAACTAAAACAAGAGTTTTATACTTATAGTAAATATGGCAAAAAATACAGTTCAAGGTCCTAATATTCCCAAAATTGCAGTCATTTATTTCAACAATTTTGTTAATTAGTGTTTAATCAAGCATTGGTGCTTAGATTTATTTTACTGGTTAACGGGCCCTGCTTTGATTATTTACTGAAAAATATAATAGTCCATTCTTTTAATTATTCTGAGTAAACTAAGGTACAGTTTTATTGAATACTAGTGAATCACCCGAACTTCGCTTCGGTTCGCTAAGTTAAAAGAGACTCATTAATATAAATTAAAAAAAGTACGCCTCGGCCGGGAATCGAACCCGGGCCGGCCGCGTGGTAGGTGGGCATTCTACCATTGGACCAATTATCCTTGGTTGAATGAGCAGCTGCTATAATACTATATGAACATAGTGAATCACCCGAGGTAACAGCTGCAGCAGTACAACCCACGCCCACAGACGCTTTGCTCCGCTACGTACACGATTTAATTCAATTAAACCTTTTTCGTACTTTTTTTGAAAATAAAAACCGGCCTACGATCTAAGTCGAAAAATTTGCAAAATTTTAAGTCATCATACAACTTAATCGGACCAGTATCTTCGAAGGAGATAGCGAACAAACATACACGCAAACATACACGCAAACATACACGCAAACATACAAAGAGAGCACCGATTTTATGTTATAAGATAATTTCATACTCAAAATGCTTACTCTTACGTACTCACACTCTATGACTACGTGGTATTTTATTATTATTTCTGTGGTAACCAATACATTTAAAGTAGCAGGTTGATAAAACAGAATTCATTTAATTTAATTAAATAATCCTAAATGGTGTTATATGAATAAAGGCGTAAACAATTCTATGGCATTAAACTCCAGGCTAAAAGTAGAGGGTGGGCAAATTTCTATACTTCCATTGAGAATCTCGATAACTAGAGAGATATAAAAAAGTGTACCCTCATCCTCGATATTTATTTTTCGAGAAAAGCTTAATGGTCAAAATCAAAATTGGCTATGGCCTTTCGTTTTCTAGATATAAACAAAACAACGATTTTTCGAATTTTCGTTTTATGGTTATACTTCTCTTATTTTGGAAAAGCAAAGTGATTTTTACGTAGCACTTTTTTGATGAAAATCGGTGGTGTACTCAATTTTACAAAAAAAAGTTTGGAAGTTCAAGTTACGTATACCTTTTTTATAAGGAAGTCATAGTTGTCTGTGACATCATGACAGAGAGAGAGGTTTTTTCCCATTCCAGTGATATAATAACGCGTAAGGTGAATTTATTTATTTTAACTGCATTATAGCAACAACCTACAATTTTCAAAATTGTTTTTTGTATTTCTTCGTTTAGAGAGATCAAAAATGAACTTGATCACAGGAACCATCGAAAACAATTTAACTTGCCTACTCTGGAGCATGCTTTTGGTAGACATACAATTGTTAATCTTTCTCAAGTTTCAAATTCATTTTCGTAGTCTTGTTTAACATATTTACATGTTATTAGCTAACAATTTAATTTAGAAATTTGGTTTAAATTACATAATTTTGCATACTTTTGTAGCTTATTGGACTGCGGTAAAATCGCATGAACACATAATACAGTTAATTATAGTTCAAATGTAGTTTTATAAAGTGCAGGGTAGACATTGGTCATATTTTATACCGAATTAAACAAAGTACCAGTCATTGCATTGTTACAATAGCGACCGTTTGATTGGCAGAATTAATCACGTTTAATTGTTGCTTATAATGTAATAAAACGTCAGTTATAAATTTGGACACATTGAAAATTGTTTTATTGTTCGTTTATCAGAAAATGTTATTCCTAATACAAATTCCTGCATCTTCTTAAACTAAAAATGCACTTGCCAAAATTTAACTCACTCCTTTCGTGTACGGGTTGGAAAATATGAAAATGGTTGAAGAAAGTACCCTTATTTTTCAAATTACACAAAAGTGTTATTTAGAAATATTTGTTTAAATAAAAATTATTATTGCTTTGAATTGTCATTGACGTTCGGATCGTTTGTTGTTAACGTTATTAAGATACCTGTGCACTAATTTCGACTATGGTAATTTCTGGTTTCTAAGTGAGCAAAACTCAAGTTCGACAGTACATGCTTATCGTATCCAATAATAAGTTAACTTTGAAGTTTCTCGTTTTCCTTAATGGACACAGGGTAGTGAAAAAAAATACGAAAAGTCAGTGGAAATTGTTTTTTGTATCAGATGGCCTGTGACTTTATATTTGACACCTTCTTCAATTACAAAAAGCTTTTCCAAATAACGCTTTTATGTGTTTTGAAAAATAAAGAAACTTTATTCTTGAGCCATTTTCATGTTTTCGAACCTCCCCCGTAACGAAAGAAGATATTTAAATGTTGGCAAGTGCATTTTCAGTATGCGAAGACGCAGAGACTTTTATCAAGAATATTTTTTTTTCATAAATGGATAATAAAACTATTTTCCATGTGTCCAACTTTACGATAGACACTGTATATTATACTATACATATATGGCATTCACGATCTTTTCTCAACGGAACAAGCCATGATATGTTTTTATTAGGTCGCTTGCAGGTCTTTTTGATCAAAGTCAAACTTGACAAAACGTAAACTTCAAATATTTCACGTCAAATATTTTGCCGTTGTTAAAATTACGTTGTTTTGCAATATCATTCAAAATGCCAAAAATCATAAACGCAACCATAAAAGCAGCTATCAAGAAGACTTATAACAGCTACGAGAAGGACACGAACTTGGAGAAAAAGCAAATTATAAACAGAATCACTGATATTTTTGTGGTAAATATTTAATATGTGATTTTTCATCTTTTTTTAATCGCGACTTATTTAGGTTTCGGATTGGATGGTAAGGGCAATTTTGAAAGAAGGGCCTGACAATTTGAGAGCTTCTATTTCTAGAAAACGATCAAAAACTGACAAATTCACAAATTATATTTTTAGAAAAGATTTGCAGCGACTGATTTGGCATTATACTTCGAAAAATGAACATTTTACTTTAGGTACATTATTAGCGGAAGCGAAAGCAAATTTGGAATTTACAGGGGGAAGAACTACTTTATTCAAAATTATCAAATCAATCGGTTACAAATCTAAAAAAGTCGATGGACGCAAAATTTTATGTGAATCGAAACATGTCGTTGGAGCCAAAATTAAATTTCTACGAAGATATTTGCAGTTTCAAAATTCTAGTGAAAACATGGTCTTCGTGTACCATCACGAAACGTGGATCTACCACAATGGGTCTTCGATTCGTCAATGGTTACATGAAACAGATTTGAAAAGTGACCCAGATAAATAAAAAGTGAGGGGAAACGTTTTACGGTTTTTGCACGCAGGAAGAAACATTGTTTTTTTTTTTGGAGTGATGTGACTTGCTACTCGACTCTGCGAACAATGATAGAGACTATCATAACACAATAAATGGAGAAATATTTCAAAATGGGTGGTTAATCAGCTCCTTCCTGATTTGGCCAAGCTGCAAGATAAATGTGTGGTGGTGATGGACAATGCACCGTATCATTCGGTGCAGTTGGACAAACCACCCAGATTTGCTAGTAAGAAAGGGCAAATGCAGGAATGGCTGGTTAAACTAGGGGTGCAATTTGGATCGAAATGAACAAAAAAGGGGTTGTGGGAACTAATGAAACCGTAGCAGACAGACAAAAACGTTACCTGACCGACGAAACTTTGATAGAGCACGGTTATGAAGTTCTTAGGTTGCCCCCGTACCATTGTCAGTTTAACCCGATTGAAATGACTTGGGCTTCTATTATAAGCACATAAATTCCCAGCCTTTATCTGAATATAGGGTTTCGAATTTATGGCGTGAAGTTCTATCAAAATGTACCCCCGACATGTGGCAAAATTATTGTATCATTGTGCAAAACGAATTTCGGAAGACTGGGCCAATCATATGGGAACGTATTCGATTGAAAATGTTCCTTTTTTCATTATTTCACTAAGAGAATTCAGATTCGGAATCAGATAGTAATGATGAACCTGAAGAATTAACACATGAAACTGTGTTTTAAAGAAACAATAATTAGAAATATTAGCTTAATAAATCAGATTTTACTGAAACTTAATTACAGAAACGTATATATATAATAATTTTTCATTTTAAACGTTAGAACAAATTTGTACTGTAAAGCATATTCAAATTTTATATAGACACATCGTTGTTCAACATGTCTTTACTAATAAATGTATTTTAAAACTTTAAAATGAGATTATAAAATACTAAATGAACAGCACAGTATATTCTAGAACTATTTTCAGAATTGGAAAAACAAGAAGTGATCCTAGTAAATTCTGCAAACGTAATAAAGGGTTTGAAAAGAAATATCAACGATTTGCCTGCGTTTGATTATATAGAGGAGCAATAAAATGGCAACAGTGGAGCTCTTTCAAAATCATAATCTGAAATTGAATATGACATAACCTATTTCTGTGATAGCTATTTATTACTAAACGGTACCAACAAAAATTGCACCCTATCATAGCCTGCTCTGTTGAGAAAAGATCGTGAACGTCATAGATAAAGTATGATCAAAAATTATTTTCATCTAGTATGGCTATGGAATAATTTATAACGGGTGATCAAAAGGTCTTTAAGTCCCGGGCGGCTATAGTATATTTCCTAATATATGAATACAACTACAAGTCATCTAAAAATCAAATTTCTAAATTAGACATTTAAGTATAAACAGAATTGCATTCATGAATTAGGAAGTATATCATAGCACCCGGGACTGAAATACTTTTTGATCAACCTTTACTTAAATACCAAAGTTGACATTTGATTTTTAAATGACTTATAGTTGCATTCATAAAGTACTATTGCATAGCCATACTAGATGAAAATAATTTTTTATTATAGTATATTATTACTAGCAACCAGTGAGACAAATGTCTCATTTAATAAAACAAAAAAGACCGTTTTTCAAATAGAACGCGTATTAAATAAAAACAATAACATTTTTTAAAATCACGTGATTGAAATTCGGTTCCTGACCTGACATGACCATTCCAAACATATAACTTTCATAACTTTTTTCTCTATCTCTTACGGTTTAGCTGCTGAAACAGCGTCCCGGACGGACCAGCGTCCCGGACGGACGGAAATCACGTGATTTCTCGAAAACCGGAAGTGTCACGTGACTGAAATTCGGTTCCTGACCTGACATGACTATTCCAAACATATAACTTTTATAACTTTTTTCTCTATCTCTTACGATTTGGCTGCTGAAACAGCGTCCCGGACGGACCAGCGTCCCGGACAGACATGTCTATAAGATAAAGGATGATATACAGATTGGTGGCGACTAGTTCAAATATAGGGACGCCTCTTCCTTGATTAGTGAAAATGAATAAATTTACCCCACATGATGTATATGACTGGAATGGTAAAAAATCCTTTTTCTAATGATGCCACAACTAACAAGTATTTCCATATTAAAAAGAAAATACAACTTTATAGTATAACTCGAATTTCGAAAGGTTTTTTTGACAAAAATTACTACGCCACTGCATTCTTATCAAAACAGTGCCTGACTAAAGAACGTAAATATTCCTTTTCTCACTTTCGTTTTTCCGTATCTCCTAATGTTAACGAGATTGGCAATGAAAACGTCGATATTTGCCCACCCTGTACATAGGCTGTCCAAATAGAAAATATTTACCTGGTCATAAATAATTGTATTATAATGTGATATAATTTGCAACGTTATAGTATAACATAATTCGCCTGTCTTAAAAACAATAGTGGTAGCAGTAAATTCTTACTAATCTTGCTTTTATAATCTAGGACCAATCTGTTATATTTTTATATTTAAATATTTAATTGTAACTTGAAGAATTCTACTTACAAACAAAATTCCAAACCATTATGTTAATGCCTCGCCCTCTCTTTGTCACCGGAACGTATTTGTTTTATTGGGCGCATCGCCATTGGCTGTCGAGAGTCACGTGGTAACGCCGTTTTGGCTCACGCCACTTCGGGCGTCGTAACGCTTCTTGCTAGGCAGTTCAACTCAGGCCATTGATCAAGGAGGTCGGCAGGAAGCTCTTGTGTGGGACGCACGTGCCGTTTTGTGAGCGCGTTTTCCTTGGCGTTGTTGTTGGGGGCTACGTCCGGCCATGTCGTGAAAAGAACTGGTTCTTTCATTCCTACAAGTTGTTGGGGACTCGCTGCAGGACGTGAAAAATGCCCATACATTTCTGTTACACCAATCCCATGTGAGTGACTACATTGAAATAATACGCCATTATTCGGCGGAGTCTTTGCCCAAGGAGATGTGCTTGCAAATGCAGGCGCTGCTGACTGCCATCCTCACTGCTCAGGAGAAGTCCAGAATAAATACCAGGTACCATTTAAAGAGATTATGTAACTTAGTGACCCCTTTTACGCGAATGTGCCGTGTAAGCGATCGACTTTGGTCGCATTCATTCAGTAGTACATCCTTAGTTTGTAACTGTGCAAACATTGACTTTCGCTGCGTTGCTAATTTTAGGCGTTTCGAACGCTTTCTTAATATTCTATTTGGATATTGTTTTTGTGTGTAACATTTGTACGCTTTAGTTGTAGTGCGATTACCTCCAGCTGGGGTCTACGTTAAGCCCTAGGTTTAGTATGGTGACCCATTCGTTGCCTGATCCTGTATAACGTCATTCAATAGACAATTGTGCAAGCGCGGGGCTTATTACTGTGTACAACCCCTGCATGCTTTACTTTTTCAGAATAAACAGCTAGTGTCACGATTAGATGTACGACAACCTCTGAGTAGTGGAGTGTGCAGGTAAGTGGAGCGGCCGCCCCCGCAGTGGCAGCACAAACCCGAACTAACGATTCAGACCTCAAATTATCGATTTTGTCATCCGAGTTTGATACTTCTGGAGTACCCTTATCAAGTAGTAACTAGCGTACTTGTTGCCTCGTCTAACCGCCCAAGCCCGGTTACACGAGCCCATTTAAAGTCAGGTTTGGTGGCGCCCTCATAATTTTGACGTACCCTATATATATGCCTCCACACGCTTGCCCAGAACGTATCGTGTGACTCACGCCCGACTCCCTGAGCGTTCCAGCCGTGGCCTTTAGCCTGTTTTTAGCAAATCTCAGGGCAAGTGTGCCAGTTTTCCAGGACTGATTCCGTGGTGCGATGCTCACCTTGGGTGGGTGTCGTAAAGTTGTTTTAATACCGTAACAAGGTTGAATTATTAACGACACTTTAATATGAAGATTTTTATGCAACTCCAGTTTATTTGAAAAATGGTTTATTAATGTAGGAAATTTGCAAATGAGTATTTCATTTTATACAGGCATCTCCTGGTGCCAAGCAATAATGCAAAATACAACCTGCTTTTCATGTCAATCATAAGCTATAGTTTATTTTATTTCCTACTGGTACATTATTGTTTCATAATAACTGGAATACAAGGCATATTACATGGTACATAATACCCTGGCGGGCATTATGAGCTACTATGGTACGACAATGGATGGAAATGGCAACACATTTCTAACCAATCAAGTACCTCGATGCGTCGATGCTTTCACAGCAATAGTTGATTATCCAAGTCATGGTTTTTAATTCATTATGTAGGTTATTAAGATACACTAGTAAAACATAAAATACACCACGGGCATCTCCTGATGTTTCTACCCTCGGGCGACTTTCAAACCCTCGCACCAAAAGCCCTCAGGCCTGTAAACGTGTCGCCCTCGAGCGGGCATAAAGATGTTCAAATGCCCTTAGCACATAAATAACTACTAAATTAACCATAAATAATTCAATTCGGTGCTAGATGGCTACAAAAATAAAACAGAGAAACATTGCTTACATTCCGAAAAATATGTAACGTAGAACAGGCAGCATTCAAAAACAAAGATATATTTTAAAAATATGTAAAGGGCTTTACCCTCAACTTTCCTTGCAAATAGACGTTGTGACACTAAATACTTTTAAAAACTAAAGGAAAATAGGTGTAAAAATGTCTTGACGTTACAAATAATAGCGAAATAATAAAAGAAAACACTTGAATGCGAAGTACATAAATTATCAAATAAAAAATATCATTAGCGGCGAGAATTGAACCACAGGCGCCTTCTTATGCGATCTAAACGTTGAGCATTATCTTGAAAGCTTACGGAGCACCTCACAGATCATTGCGTTGCAGCTTGCTTAAGATGTTTGCGCCGGCGCCGTAGTCGGGCATATTTAACTTCCATGCCGAAGCGAGGTGCGATACGCGTTTCGGCCAAATGACGTAGTGGAAAATAAATTATATTTTTTACAACAATAAATGAATGCATTTAATTCTTTCACTATAAATTTCTTCATCCTTTATTACACATTTCATACGACGTTTACAATTATGTGCAGTCGTTTTTAAAATAACTCCATGCTAAAATATCTACTGCATATTCCCCGCACGCTTTGTTTAAACAATTTCTGTAGCAATTGTTACAATTAATTTTTTGAGATTAATCACCTGAATCTAGACACAATAAGCTCTCCACTAGTTTAAGAATAATTGCGAAATATTCCAAACTAAGCTTGTAAATGCGATGTATGTATAAAATTCCTCAATTTTCAGTAATAAACAAATCCGAAAATATGTTTTTCGGGTTTTTTGGCAATCGCAAAAAAAATGGAGCCCTGCACATTTAGATCTGCAAGGTAACTCCAGATAGTGTACATTTTTTAACCATATATTCGAGTGCACATCTTATGATGGAATTTATGGCCCCTGATTCCTGACTCTAATGCAACGCACACCATTTATGCGGCTTCCCGGCTAAAAGGGTCAACATAACGCACTTATTCTTTGCTCCTTTTTGTCTCATACAACATTTATCTTGTATCTGTTGCATCCTATTTTTGGAAATAATAAACAACAAAGAATAAATAAAATTTAATTTTCTTAAGTGCTCACCCTGTATATATTTGTCTGCAATTTTCACGGTTTTATGCCAGGTATATATATATATATATATATATATATATATATATATATATATAATGTGTATGCAAAATATCTTCCTCCGACAAATAGTTTTTGAGTTATACGGCCAACAGACAGACGGAATTGAGAAAACCTGTTTTCGTCATCTACGTCCAAGGAACCCTGAAACGTGAAGATCTGAAGAAATCTTGGAAGGTGATTTTTTCGTAATTACAATACTTTCTTCGTCTTTCAGACGAGGGAATATGATACGTGATGATATCTTCTCAAAGAACTTATCAAACATTAATGCTCTCCATTCTTAACTGTTATCACTGATGGTGAAGTATTATGCACTTCTACAATTAAAATATTTCTATTATTTGTAACAATTAAAGACGTAAGTAATAACTATACCTCATGTACTTTTTTAATACATTTTTATAAATAAGCGCCCTAGGGATCATTATTATCGACCCCGTGGATGGTAGCACAATTAGAAGAAAGAGGAAACAAGCAATTTGAGTTTTTTGTCGTTAAATCATAATTCGCACAGGGATTTTGCATATTAATCTTCAAAATATAAACTCGGGCAAAACACTTACAGATAATTTTGCCCGTGCCAAGAGTCATCGTGCTGGTTGCCTTTAGAAAACAGCCCTCCCGCAAGCCCGCGAGACAGTTTTCATTGCAACTAGCACGATGACTCTTGGTACGGGCAAAATTATCGGTAAGAACGTCACGCCCTTGTTATATTACTAATGAAAAGTAAGCATCGGAATAACGTCAGATACAAATACATTTATAATATAAATGAAATAACTCATATACTTAATGGTAAGTTCTTGTGAGTTAGGCTGAAAACACACGAAGCTGTTCACGCCGAGTCGGCGGACGAGTCGGCAGCCGACTCGGCCGCCGACACCATGTATTTAAAGCGGACAAAACACACGCTGCGTCATGTAGCGCGTACGCTGCGCGTATACCGCTCGTAGGCCGCGAGTAGGCCGCGAGTACGCCACGCGTACGCGCTACATGACGCAGCGTGTGTTTTGTCCGCTTTAATACATGGAGTCGGCGGCCGAGTCGGCTGCCGACTGGGCGCCAACTCGTGTGTTTTATATCACAGGCGGCCGCCGAGTCGGCTGCCGACTGGACGCCGACTCGTGTGTTTTAACGCAGGCGGCTGCCGACTCGGCCGCCGACTCGGCGTGAACCGCTTCGTGTGTTTTCAGCCTTATGCTGTGGTCATAGATTTAAACATGATGTTTCACTCATCATACTCTCAGCTTCCTCAGAAGTTTTCTAAAGTTTGGAGTCTCATCCCCCTCGTTATACAGTGTGTCCAAGGTAAAGAAGGCCAGTATGGGGATCTCGTTAATAGTAAAATATACACATTTGATTAAATGAGAAAAAAGTTGCATAATTAAGAAACAAAATGACGCCTAGAAGTCCTTGATATGAATTTTCGTTTTTGAGGTATATAAGAACCCGAAGTTTTGGATTTTCAATTCTATTTGCCTGGCGTTAATATTAAATTTAGAGCGAAACTGATAAAACTTCACTTATAGCAACTTTTCATGGACTTAAAGATTACATTATCATTTTTGTATCCGACGTACCACACATTGTGGTTTAATTACATTTGAGTCTTTTTTGATCATCATCAACAAATTGTTAGATACGGACCTGTGTCCTAGAGCATATCATATGTTGTTTCAGCTTTTGTAATATAAAGAAGAAGTAATGAGCCACACTGGATGTTTTTAATCCTTAATAATCATGTATGGTCCTGAATACAAATAATGTTCAACAGTAATTGATTTGTTGATTCTGAACGATCTTCTGCATCTACCTTGCTAGCATGTCGCCTATATGACGAGGCTTTTCCCAATCGTCAACTCCCTTCCTATGTGATCTTTGGAAAACTTTACCAACAACTGAGGGATACTCATTCTTTTTGAAAACTGTGCTTGCAGTAGTAACAGCTAAGGTCGGCTACACCTGAGGTGGTTGAAATGGAGGTAAGCGGTCCCATTGTTTGGAGACTATCCATCATCAACTCTTATATCCCCACCATGTCCAACAACTGCAAGCCCTTCCTCGCCCATACCAAGCAAGAACTATATTCTGTCAGTGTTTTTACATGAAGCTGTTGAAAATCCGGATTTCGTTAATAACATCCTTTTCACTGTTGAGGCCGGATTCACTAAAAATTGGATTTTCAATTTTCACGAAAATCCCTAAACAGTTGTTACCCATACTTTTGGAAGATGCGCCTTGAAGCCAGAGATTAAATATTTTAATTATGCAAGTTAAAGTCGCATTTTACGCACTCCATGAATTCTTAGATCTCCCGAATTACAGTATTAAAGGTTACTTAAGAAGTTTAGTGCACGCAAAACCTGGCACTACCCTTACCGAGTTGTAACAACGAATTGGACAAAAGCGTCAAAAAGTTTAAGCACGACCGGACTTCGTTGAAAGGGCGTGGACTTCTTTCCTGAGAAGATGTAGATCCTGTGTCGATATAGAAACAGGGCATTTCGAACATTTTCTTTGTTAATTGTGGTTTGTGGCGCCAAATAATAAAAACTAAACAATATCATTTACTTGGGTTGAATGCAGGTTTTCAAGGCCGTTGTCCATAATGGTAGATTCTTCCGGGTTACGCCATGGTCGTCGATTTAATCTTGACGTTTCGCTGCTCATGTTGTCAGCTTCTTCAGGAATTTTCTAAAGACTGATGTTTGTGTCTTTTGCTCCTGGTTATATACCGAGGAGGCGTTACGGTTGGCTGCTCATGTAAATCTTGTATGTTATTGGGGCTTGTCATTTTTCCGCTTGGTTGCCCACTTGAAACTTGTTTATGGTTTTATTAGTTTTGCAGAACTACCTTCCATGTGTTACTAAGGCGGTAACCGTCTTCTCAGTTGAAATTGTTGGGATTTTTAATAATCTCTAGGGATTCCCCAATAACACAGGGAAGTATTTTTTTAGTCCCAGCTAGTGCGTTCACGGAGTCATAATTTATTATGTGGTCTCACTGGTCCTAATCAGTGGTCTGCGATAGCTAATTTTTGTGTGTTTCCGAGTCGTGTGTGACACTAGTGTTCTTTTATTCTACATTGGATGCTTCTTTCCATTTTCCGATGTAATATATGCCACAAGTATATTGGAGCTGGTAAACGCCTTCTGTCTGTAGCCTGGGCAAATAGTCTTTGTTGGAAGGGGGCAATTGTTCGACCTTTCTTGTTGTACCTTAGCAGACCCCGATGCTTTTTTATCTAAGACCTTTCTTATGCTGTCAATTACTCCGACGATGAAGGGAAGGCAGGCGTAATTCATATGTCGTAATTTTTGTGGTTTACTGTCCTTGTTACAAATAGTGTTGGCACGATAAATAAGAGTCTTGCTCAGTGAGCTCTTTTGCTGGGGATGATGAAGAGACGGAGCATGTAGATAGCGGCCACTATGAGTTTTCTTTCGATACACTGTATGCCTAATCTGTTGTGAGCGGTTCGCTTCACTAACACGTCCAAGAAAACGTAGGCGTCAATTTTCTTCAGTTTCCATAGTGAATCTTATTTTGGCATGATGGCCGTTTAATTGTGCCAAGAAAACTTCAGGAGCTGATTTTCCATGGGGCCATATAAAGAAAGTGTCGTCGACGTAGCGGAACCAGCATTTAGGTTTGAGATGACTGGACTGAATAGCTTCTTTTTCAAATGCTTCCATAAATACGTTAGCAATGACTGGAGATAACGGGGATTCCATAATATCCCCCCCCCCACCTTTTGCTCGTAATACATTCCTTCCCAAAGAAAGTAGGTCGTCGTAAGGCGCATACTTACTAACTATGGGACGTCTTCTCGAAGTTCTTGAGGAAGCAAGCATTTTGTATAAGATTTACTGAATCTTCTACTGATACGTTGATGAACAGGGATTCCACATCAAATCTGACCAACATTTCCTGGTCTGCTACTTCCAATTGAACCAATATTTCCACGAAATGCTCAGAATTCTTTACGTAGGATTCTGTTCTGCCTACGTATGGTTGTAATAGGTTAACGAGATATCTGGCTAACAGTTGGCGTTACTGGAATTCTGGTTTGTAGATCTTCGAAAATCCGTAAAGTCTGGGCTGTCCAGTATCCCTAAGCAGTAGTCGTCGATGTTCCGACTCTGGTATTAATGAGCTCTTGATAGCTCCTCTATGTGGGTTCCTTCTCCAATGTTAAGTAGTTCAGTAGTGATTGAATTTTTTCCCGGTAGTCGTTTCTGTGCATCACTAAAGTGGCGTTTCCTTTGTCAGCACATAGAACTACAATGTCCGGATTGTTGCGGATGTTCTTCAGAGTTTGTGCTTCGGCTCTGGTGATGTTCCCCGTTGGTGACTTGACACGCTTTAGTATACGACGGGAATTTCGTCACCAGAGCTGAAACAACAATGACAGTTTCTTAATATTTTTATGCTAGCACCGCATTAAAGGGAGTTCAGTGGTGCAATGATTAAACATCCTGACAACTGCTGCAACGGTCGCTAGTTCGATCCGCGCCCCCGGAAGTATTTAAAATTAGAAGCTTAGCTTCAATGGCATTAATTGTAGAGAATATAGAATTTAATTATTTAAGAAACTATATAAAATTTGATAACTCAGTTTCAATTTTAAAAATCTCATTACATAGTTCTATGCTATTTATAATACTTTGCTTCATTCATAAATATTTTCATTCATGTGTTGTATATGTATCTGGTTTGAAATTTATATCATACAAGTTGGGGAACAAGGTACAAAGTAGTATTTTGTTTTATTGCAATATCGAGCAGCAATATTCTATGGTTCTAAGAACTTTTCCTCTTAAGAATTTTTTATGTCCGTTTACCCGCTCCATGTATTTTTACGATCGCTTTTTAAGCGAAGCTTGAAGCTGCAAAGTATTTTGTAGATGATGATCGGCAGTAAATATAAAAGAATGTTTTGTTGCAGGTCTCAAAACTATTATCAACGCGTTGTTACACTCCTTCAAGCAACTGGCAGAAGTAATGACGTTAACGATATTTTGCCTTATGGTGTTCGCTCTTTTCGCTCTTCAGGTGTACATGGGGGAATTACGTAATAAATGTGTTTTGAATATGGACGACCACAACGCATCTTATGAAATTTGGTTTAAGTAAGTATACATACTTTTCGTTTCTCTACAGCTCGTTGAGATTAAGGTGTTAATTTTGTATTACGAAACTTGAATCATCAAGACAGCAAACATTAAAAAAAATGTACATTATAAAAATGCACTATTGTCGGGTTTTCGGAAAAAAATATAATTATTCTTAAGATCAAATTACAAAAATAAAAATTAGTCAAAAACATTTTTATTTTATCAATACATGGATCATCTTCCTTTTTTATTGCGCTACACTAAAACTAATTTCAGCATTTATGCATTGCCTTCGACAAAGTATACCTACAACAACCCTATCAATTATTGTATATTATTATAACCCAACGCCCATTGTTCTTTTAATGATATCGCATTTAAGAACAAACACAACGGATCAGTGTTGATATTGCCACCAGACCATTAAATAAATGTAGCATAATGATATTAAAGACTAATAAAACGCAGCTGTACTCATGAGGTATATACGTAATAGCGGACGATATAACGTAATAAATCATACTAATAGTTTGGGTATACGTTTGTTGCTTTAGTATGTGTTGTAAATACACGTATATGTAATTCCAGTTACTTTAAATCTAGTGTAAAATGTTTCTACTTAAATACGCATCATTTAAATTATTTAAGGTATGTCAAAAACGTAAAAAATTGTGCATACGTAATTAATATGTCGATAGCATTAAAAATTATACTTAAAATCTTGGACCACAATTTTCAAAAAAATCTGACGTATAACTTTGTTGTGGTTGATATTCATTTAATGTTTTTTTGATATTATTTCAACCTTTTATTTATGTACCTTTCAGGTTTAATTCTATTTAATTAGTGCTGATACATTTCGGATTAGCTTTCTGTACTCTCAGCAGTTATGCTAAGTCACTCTGAAGCTACTTCCGGTAGTTTTCAACTCCGCTAACAGACCTGTTCATCAGTCTGTTCCAAACTAGTTTAAATCTTTTCTCAAACCTTTTTAAATACCATTAACATCATCTTGATTTCACCGTAATTAAACTCGTTTCGCTATGCGATAGACCATTCTAGAAACCTTTTTTTACATCAGTTATTTCATTCTAACCCCAAAGTTTCTACTTGCATCATAAGCTGAAAAAAATATTTAATGCCAGTTGAAATTAACTCTAGTTACAAGAACCGCCATCTCTGATCCTTTAGAAATCATATTTAAAATACTGATCCAGTCAGCTTTGTAATCTGTCATTTGGGTTGCATAAGCTACTCTATTTTTTCGCTGTACCAAGTATAGTAAATGTAACTTCTCTAGTTTTTATATTACACTAGTCCATATGATATCTATCTATGACAGCTAAAACATGGACTATATTTACTTCCCATTTTTCGGAAGATATTCGTATAGGAATCCTCACACAATACTCTCTGATTGTATTATAATATCTCTGATGCTTCTGTAATTACAAACTTTATATGAAGATATTTTAAAGATCGTCACTTAGTTCACATTCATTTTGAGTAAATTTTTAGAAACTTCTACACTAATTCGTGGCAGTGACTTTCTACTTTATTTCAGTATTAATGTTAATACATACAAAGTCTTTGCAACATTTACTATGCCCCAGCTAATGCTGGTAATTCCTAAATTAATCTTACTCCCTATAGGGCGTTTCGCTCTTACTCAAAGTATGAATTATATCTCATCACCACATTCCCAAAATGATTTTTTTCTTAATTTAATTTCTCTCCTTCCTTTACGGAGTAGGATTAGGTTGTTTGATGCACTTTATGAATCTTTTACTATCGCCTATTTTTACTTTAACATTAGAGTTTTTATTTTTATACAGTGTTTTTTCGCAATCTGCTTACTTTCATCATACCTTCTCTTCTGGATACAAACCTTTCTAACCATCCTGGTCTGGTTATATTGCTGTCCATATATCAAACATTATTATATCCATATGATATTCCTCACAGATGTAATTTCCATAACGGTAATTATTGTTTCCTGTTCGTGCTTCACTTCTTTTCAGCTTCCTTATCTCTCCATATTTTCTATCTAAATATTGTGAAAACTCGTAAAATCCTTAAATTCTTCTACTTTCTATCCTTAGTTGAATATTTCTCTTCGCTATGTTTCTGATTTTTGCATTGATTTTCATCATATGTTTTCCATCTACAAGCCTTCAAATGTTATTATTCATATCATACTAGTATCTTTATTTTATGTTTTGTCACCTACTATTACTATGTCCTCTGCATTTTCGTAATGTTAGATATATTATATAGTATCCTACTCATAGTTTTGCTGCTCGTTGTATGCAGTTTTATGTTATCATATCATGAATAGAAGTAGATATTTCATATATTTGACACAAAATTCTTAAAGTCAAGTTAGTAATAATTCCAGTCGGAAGTAAATCCACATGGCTGGTATTCCAGGTTGGTGATAATCCACATCGGTGGTACTTCAGGCTGGTGGTAATTTTATTCGGATCTAAATCCACATCGGTGGTAGTTCGCACTCACGGATTTAAGCGACCCCCCTTTTTCATTTCCTGCTTTATTTTCAATCTAACACTGGTTTATAGTCTATGAATTCCATATATAACGCATCCATCTTCTTTTGAAAACAGACTTTTTATGGATTAATTTGATGGAACGCATAAAAACAAATGTTATTTATTATTAAATTTATTTTTAATTTTCTACCCATAGCTTCTCTATTTTTACTTAGTTAATAAACTGTGTGGCTTAATAAAGTTGAGTTTTGGCGCAGTAGTGATGTTATATGGTCAAATAAAGAAAATAGCATTCTAGTTCAATTTATTCAATATTATTTTCTCCATTTTCCCATGCAAGTTTTAGTTTCTAACAGGAATTCATGTTATTTATTTTGTTTTAATCTTTTTTTTATTTAATCGTATTCACTTCTGTTCCTATAGCTTTAGTAAATTCACGATTTTTTGTCATGCTTCCACTTGTTGCAAGTTCGCATTCACTCCCTTGTTTTCCTTTTTCGCTGTGGTGATCTTATCTATTACGTAAGGTACCAACGCTTAGCCTACGGTGCTATGCCTTCAGTTTGTACCACTTTTATATACAATTCATTTCTGTTTCAGTACATAAAAACTCGACACATGTGTATCACATCATTCATTAATTTGAAAACGTTAAATAATAATTTATAAATTACGGTATTCATATTACCCACAGAAGTATATATTTCAATGATTATGTATTGGAGATACTATCGTGTCCCTAGAGTAGATAGAGATTTCACCAATCTGACTCAGGGAAATGGTAACCAAGTCCGTTGTCAAGTAAATAGCTAGAGGGTCTTAAGTAAATTAAACAAATTAGGTTTATCATCGTTCTGCTCTCCCAAAGCGCCTTTCGCTGCATGTAAATCTATTATTAGAAATGTAATGGGACCTAATTAAATCAATATGTATTCTAGCTGGACCACTAATCCAGAAAATTGGATGTATAAAAATGAGACCGGCGATCCGCTACTGTGTGGGAACGTGACTGGAGCGCGACACTGCCCCATTACTCACACCTGTTTATGTGTGGGTGAAAACCCCAACCATGGTTATACGAGTTTCGACAATTTTTTATGGTCGATGCTCACAACCTTTCAGCTCATTACCTTAGATTACTGGGAGAACGTATACAATATGGTAAGTTATTCTTTTTAGTTCTAATGTTGAATTTATTTTATGTGTGCCTATTAGTCTTTGATTATTTTTTAAACAGTCCTATTAGCAATGAGAAAAAAATTCAAATCGACCAATAGCTTCAAAATTATACTGACTATTTGCTAGTAGCGTCAAAATTACACCGACTATTTGCTAGTAGCTGATTACAGCCACAAGCCATTCAAATCGTTCTTCTGCTGTAACACAACAAGCTAAAAGTGGAGTAGGTGAGCAGCAGTTGTTAAAAATAACAGGACACTCATATGGAAGCTCCATCAAACCCTATCTACAACTTGAACTGTTTAAAAAATAATCACGCCGAATTACATTCGTGGCAATATATTTTTTATCATTTTAACTAGACTAGCAACAAATATTCGTAAATACAGTTGAAATTATCAAAAAATTATCACCACTTATGTAATTATCTACCTACTGTTGAAAATTTACATTTAATTCTCCATTATTTACTGATACAAACAGAACGAATTCATGCAATTCAATACCGTCATTAAACTGCATCTCAATTTCTATAGCCTTTTAACGTTTTAACCATAGTAACTTGTTATCAATTTTTATAGTAGCTTTAAATCCTGGAGGGTGCCGTTTTAAGATATTTATAAGCAGCAAAAATTTTATTTGCTAAAAAAGATTATTTCATATCATACAAAAGGACCTTTCACCGATGTTATTTGTTAAGTAAAGATAAAAGCACACGTTTAGAGAGAGACCTTCAATGGTATATCTTTTAAATATTTGTCAACTACTGACTCCAATAAGTGTTTTTTATAGTCTTAACCAACCTTTTTCTTTAATTTAAACATTTTTTACATGTGACAGGGGAAAACTTTATAAAGCTACATAACACAAAGTTGAAGATAAATTAATTCTTTAATAATTTCATGCATGTCGTGGAGAAAGATTAAAATCAACCATAATAACTGACAAGTAAAATATGCATTAAATTGTATAAAAGAGAGTTGCAACCGTTCCAAATACATTGTGGTCGATTGTTCAAATTTCAGCAGCAGTCTGAACTACTTGTAAGTTAGCTACTTGTTCGTTCATTCCATCAATACTTCGTTTCTAGTGTGGCCCCATAAGGAGAAGCCACACGAAGAACCATCAGGTCATTCTACTACTCCTCTACAGACTAACTACCGACCACTAGTCTAAAGTGAGCAGGTGATTCATCCTTTCGAAACCAAATATTGTTATTAAGCTAAAAAAGTTCAGTGTCCAAAATGACATTTTATGTTAACAAACCTCGATATTTTTCAACAAATAAATAATTACGATTATCAACATGCTAAATAGTATCAATATTTAAAATAAAATTGTAAAACGACGAAAAAATTATGAGAAGCAGGTGGATTGGGACATATTTACCGTACAACAAATATAGCATGAAAATCTTTATAAGTTACCACTATAAAGCAAAAAATGCAATTTTAAAAGTTTTTCAGTTCATAAGATATTTAACGTAATCCAATGATTTTGCCGTACTGTACATACAATAAGCAGAAGTTTTGGAGAATTGACTGATGACGAGAACGTACACGTCAATCATAAGAAAATTAGGGGATGGATTGTTTCAATTGATGTTGAACATTTTATGGCCTAATTTGAGTAACAATAATTATTGATCTTTTCACTATTCCTTGTAAGGACATAAAACAACATGCATGAGCGCTGTCTCGCTAGCAGAATTTGGGCGTATCCATTCGACGAGATTTAAATTCTTTAGTGTACCACTTCAAGCCAGATGTGGCAGGCACTTCCTTTGATAAATTCGCCGTTGAGTTTTCTTCAACTTCTACATTCTTTCCTTCATCAAAAGCATTTTTGCGAAAAAGGTATATTTGTAAAGACAGTAAGGATTCATCCAGTACAATTATAATTAGTAAATTTTGTTACTGCTACAGCTACTATGATAGGGGTGAGAGGGGCAAAATTTCCTTAAGACGAAATTATCCGTAATTTCTTATGAGCGAGTAAACAAATGAATTTAACCTGATGTAAACCCCACAACCTTCCACGTAATTTACGTGGCAGATTGAAAGAACAGTTTTTTTTTCTGTGGGAAGGGAACATTGTACACTATGCAAAGTAATCGTTTTGTAGCATATATGAGGCATAACGTTTCCCGACAATTTTTGTTATTGGGAAAAATCATCCTTATAAATATTTGTTAATAATAAGTAAAAAAAATACCATAAGCATTTTTTTTTTACTTGAAGAAGCATATCACTTGCATAAGATTCACAAACATATGTTTGACATGATTTATATGGGATGCGGAAAGTTTGTTCCCCACATTTCGTTCCCCACATTTCAACCCCACATTTCGTACCCGGGATATTTCGTCTCCCCACATCTCGTACCTGGAAACTTCGTTCCCGAGCGAGCTCAATTTGTCTTCTAGATTACAGGGCGTTGAAAACGTATGATATTTTAATTGCTTATTATAATACACTTATAAGATCAAAATAAATTGTATTTATTAAAAATGACGGTTTAATCTAAGTATCCCCCTGATATTTTTTATAGGGCCATAATTTCTCATTCTGAACAACTTTTCTTATTAATATTTTACCGTATCATGAATAAAAAGGGTAGTTTACCTCAAAAGAAAATAGTTCTTACTTAACTGTCAAGACCGACTTGTTTTTGAAAAAATGAAAATTTTCTTAATATTCTCTACAAACCATGCAGGAATTTTAATTCCTACAACATTTTTATGTATAACTAAAAACAAAATTTAATTCCCTCTTGCGAACTTAATCAGGGACATACTGTATATAGTTCTTATAAGTTTATTATATTAAATAAATTCATTAGAATATCTTTTATTTTTCTATCTGAAATCCGATCGCTGCACTCTTTTTTCAACACCCTGTAATCTAAGAGACAAATTGAGCTCGCTCGGGAACGAAGTTTCCGGGTACGAGATGTGGGGAGACGAAATATCCCGGGAACGAAATGTAGGGTAAGAAATGTGGGGAACGAAATGTGGGAAACGAACTTTCCGAAAACCGATCTATATATGCCGCCACACCTCCTACCAGCCAATGCTTCGCATTCAACTCATTGTCTAATTCTTGTGCTTGAAAAAGGAAAACAACAATATCTAAAACTTGGAGTCTTCGTAAATACCTGCGCACTACAGTTTTTCTTCGCATCAATGGTTTGTTTATTTTTTCAGTCACTAAACTTGGAATGTCTTTGAGTATCAGTCAAACACAACAACCAGCAACAATAACCACGAGGTAACGCCAAAACGAATCAATAAACTTGATTTAGTTGCAGCTATAGAAGAGACTTGTCAAAAACTTCCAGAAGACATTAGACAGGGATACAGGATTAGAAACAAAATCATACTTGAACGACCTTATACAATCAGACAAAATATATCCAAACAAGAAAAAAAGTCACTACACACAGTTAACAACACATACAATAGAAACAAAAATATACAAAACACTTTACAAACACAGAGAACAATTTACAGATTTTGTAAGACGTACACTAATACCACACTACAGTAAACCACCACATTTTTATGGATTACCAAAGATACACAAACCAAATGTACCACTTAGGCCAATAGTTAGTTCTATAGGTTCTCCTTGTCACAGTTTAGCTAAATATTTACTTAAATACTAACTCATATATCAGGAAAACACAGACACATATAACACGCCACATTTCCTTGAAAAACTTAAAAAGCAAACATAAACACACAACACTTAATGGTTAGTTTTGATGTAGTTAGCCTGTTCACTAATGTTCCAGTAGGCAAAACACTCAAAATCATTAAACATAGGCTACAAAACGATAACACATTACATACACGGAGAACATTAAACATTGATACCATAATGGAACTTTTAACACTATGCATTAAAGCGACATACTTTCAACTAAACAATTAATTTTACCAACAAGATTTCGGAATGGCAATGGGTTTTCCTTTATCTCCTATTGTTAGTAACATTTTTATGGAAGAACAACAACATGTCTACACATATACCAACAAACCAGTAGTTTGGTAGAGGTATGTCGATGATGTTTTTGCAATTTGGCCTCATGCTATGGATGAAGTGGACAAATTTCTTGAACATATTAACAGTAAAGAAACCTCCATCAAATTCACATTAGAAACAGAGCAAATCAATCAGTTGTCTTTTCTTGATACACTAATCACACGCACAATAAATACTTTTGAAACATCAGTATACCGTAAAAAAACCAACACTAATAGGTACTTACATTTAAACTCCAACCATCACAAAATCATAAAGACAGGTGTTGTAGAAAGTCTTTACGACAGAGCCAAAGTTGTTTGCTCTAATAATGAAATTTAAAAAAAAAGAGAAAGAATTTATTATTAATGTTTTACAAGATAATGGCTATCCAGAGAATCTTGTTCGGAACATTTTCAATACACAAAACAATGCCACACACATACAAAGAAATTACACTCAAACGTATTGTTACGTTTTTAACGTTCGGGCTATTTAAAAATTATTCACTGCTTCTTGTATTAAACATTTATTTACAACTATTAATTATTATTATTTACAAACACACGAATTACTTAAACTGCAAACTATTTCTAACAACGATACATTTATTTATTTATATAGCACGACTTAACATTAATGATTTATATGGTTATACCTTCTATTTATTTACACTGGATTAAACGTCACTTATTTATGTGGTTATTTATATACGCGTTTATTTATGTGACGACCTTACGCCTTTCGGGCTGAATGAGAACTGACCGCTATTCCCGCTTTCGAGTATTTATATCCCACAAATGAGTCATTCTAGAAACGTCCAGACCTTACCCGAAGTTCCCGACAAATGCATGACGCATCTCCGTATTAGTCAGCAATGTCGCTGACGTCACCCGTCTGCAGCTGGCTGTAAAGTTGCTTCTCGAATATTCACGCGTTTGCATCGGTCTAAGTTCGTTACACGGCCCCCGCCTTAGGTCGTTCCGTCCCAGAACGAGTTGCGTCGGGTGCCTGTCACTCGCTCTTGTGTGGATTCGATTACGGTATTTACAGGCGGTGCCTTTCTTGCACACGGACTATTTGAAGAAGTAGTAGTCCACCGTGGGCTCAATGCTTCGCAACGGGCTGCAACAGCAGACCTCGATCTAGATGCCGGTTCGGTCCAAGACTACTTCCAGCATGCTGCGTACGACCCTCCAGTCCAACGAATCCAGGCCGCATCCTAATTTCGGCACAACTAGCCGGGTTTCGCCGTTCTTCACCATCTGCTCCTTAAGGTCCAAAAGAGCAGACCAGAGCTTCTGGTAACTAAGTTTTTCGTAAGACAACCTTTTCGTCACCGAGTAATAAATGGAGCTGTTGCCTTCTTTCAGCTGCAAAGTTCTGCCAACCTGAGGTGCCTGCTCTCGCAGCTCGTCTAACCGGCCAAACTTCACCCGGAAGGCAGCGACGATGCCCCTAAACATCCGGAGGTCCTGGGCGACGCAGTGTGCCAGGAAATACTGCCGCAGGGTGTCGAACAGATCACGCTGCACCTCTGTAGTGACTCCAAATCGCGCAGTCTTCTTACCACCATAAGCGGCCATAAACTCCTGGAAGGAGGTTCATCCGGTCCCTAGTTGTCTCAGGGGTTGCTCCGTGACAGCCACGTTTGCTTCCTCATTGGTTCCGGCATATGGGGCCAACCGATTGAAGTGCACCATCCTGGACTTTCCTCGAAGAAGTTTCTGCATTCGGTATACAACGTCATTCAGTCGAGAAACTACAGTGTAGGGGCCTTTCCAGTTCCTTTGGGGCTTGGGGGAGAGACCACGACGCCTCTGGGCTTTATGAAGCCATACCAAATCGCCAGGCTGGAAACCGCCGACCTCAGCGCGGGCATCATCGGTCCTTCATTTGGTCGCTGACACCCTGAATGTTTCGGCGTACGGCGTCGTGGATCTCTTTCATCCTCTTCTTTAGGTTTCCCACGTAGTCCTCGCCAGTCGTTTCTTCGCCAGGCTTTCTTCCGAATTTGGAACATGGCAATCGCAGCTCGCGCCCAAAGAGTACCGTGGCTGGAGTGTGGTTGGTTGTCTCCTGTACTGCCGATCGGTAGGACATTAGGAACAGGTGAATGTACTGGTCCCAGTCACGCTGATGTTCGGAAACCATCTTGGAGAGATGCTTCCCCATGGTTCGGTTCATCCTTTCCACCATGCCGTCCGATTGAAGATGGAGGGCAGTGGTCCGGGTCTTGTGCATCCCCAGTAGCTTGCAAACGTTCTGGAACAGTCCAGACTCGAAATTCCGGCCCTGGTCGGAATGTAACTCCAGGGGGGCTCCAAAACGGCTGAAGCACTCCTTCACCAGAACATCAGCGACAGTACCGGCCTCTTGATTCGGAAGGGCGTACGCTTCGGGCCACTTGGTGAAGTAGTCCATGCACACCAGGATGTATTTATTTTCCGATTCGGTTTCGGGGAATGGTCCAGCGATGTCGATGGCTATCCTCTCGAACGGACTACCGACGTTGTACAGCCGCATCGGAGCTCTACGTCTACCAACCGGTCCGTTTCCTGTAGCGCAGGCTTCGCACCTCCGGCACTACTCTCGGACATCATCTTTGCAGCTCGCCCAGTAGAACCGGTCTCGGACCTTCTGCAACGTCTTCTTCAATCCGAAGTGTCCCCCAGAAGAGCCATCATGCAGGTGGCGCAGAACCTCGGCCACTGTACTCTTTGGGACCATCAATTGTGATCTCGTTGCCCTACTGTCCTCGTCTTCCAAGATTCTGGTTAGGACGTTGTTTTCCAGCTGCAAGGAGTCCCATTGCGCCCAATAGGTCTTCACCGTTGGGTTGGTGGCGGAGACCTCCTGCCAGGTAGGTCGACGGCCATCTCGCTTCCAGGCTATATCCGTGCCTAAGTCGGGGTCGTTCTCCTAGCTGCTCTGCAACTCGTCTAGCTCCCACAAGTCGTCGACTACGGTGGTACGATTGATGGGTACCGCACGACTCTCCAGCCTCGAACAGTGACTGCAGTCCGCAGGGCAGGGCCTCCTGAATAACGCATCGGCGTTGCAGTGGGCTGTGCCAGGTCGTACTCTTGTAGGAGCTCTATCCACCTATCCACCTGTCCTTCAGGGTTCTTGAACTGCAGCAGCCACCTTAGAGCAGCATGGTCGGTCCTCAGCAAGAATCTTCTGCCATACAGGTATTTATAAAATGCTCCACGGACTTGACTACTGCCAGAAGCTCCCTCCTGGTTACGCAATAGTTCCGCTCTGGTTTGGACAGGACCTTGCTGAAATATGCCAGAACTTTCGCTTGCCCATCTTGGACCTGGGACAGAACACCACCGATTCCGACATTGCTAGCGTCAGTGTCGAGGATAAACTGGCCTTCCTGACGTACAGGTGAGCTGGTTAAGGCAGTCTTGAGCGTCTTGAAGGCCTCCGAGCACTCAGCACTCCATTCGAACTGTCGTCCCTCTTCCATTAGACGGGTTAACGGTTTTGCAATGTTTGCAAAGCCCAACACAAACCGTCGGTAGTAAGTGCAGAGGCCCAGGAAGCTTCGCAGCTCATGCTTATCCTTCGGGATTGGCCAATTCTGCACTGCCTTCACCTTACTCGGGTCTACTGCTACTCCCTGGCGGGATACGACGTGCCCCAGGTACTGTACCTCCTTCTGGAAAATGTGGCACTTCTTTGGACTTAATCGCAGGTTGGCACCTCGCAGTCTACCGAACACTTCCTCCAGGTTTTTCAGATGCTCGTTGAAGGATTTACCCACCACTATGATGTCGTCCAAGTATATCAGGCACCTCTGCCAAGATAGACCCTTTAGGACGGTGTCCATCAGCCTCTCAAACGTGGCGAGGCCTTGTACAAACCGAACGGCATGACGGAGAACTGCCAGAGCCCAGTTCCGATAGTAAATGCAGTCTTCTCCCTGTCCGCAGGTTCCATTCCAACTTGCCAATAACCGCTCTTCAAGTTTAGAGTCGAGAACCATTGAGAACCCGAGAGCGAGTCCAGGGTAACCTCGATTCGTGGCAGAGGGTAGCTGTCTTTCTCAGTCACATGATTCAGCTGTTGGTAGTCAACACAGAGCCTCGTTGAGCCATCCTTCTTCTTGATAAGAACCACAGGGGAGGCCCACGGGCTGCTGGACGGTTCGGTAATCCCTTGGTTTCGCATATCTTGGACAATTTTCTCAGCTTCTTCCCGTTTGGCGAGGGGCAACCTTCTTGGATGTTGGCGTATCGGTTGGGCATCCCCCGTATTGATTTTATACTTAACTACGTCGGTACTGCCGCTGGGATGATCTCCGCACTCGAAGACGTCTTTGTACCGGGCCACCAGATCTTCGATCTTCAACCGTTCTTGTTGGCTCATGCCCTTGCAAGTAGACATCACGGTGTTCATTAATGCCTTTGGGCAGCCCTTCGCCTTGCTGCCGCTGTCACTAGTAATCGTTCTGACAACGGCGAAGACCGGTGTGCATCTTCCCAGGGTTGTGTCTCTCCTGACGGTTGCCGGTTTCTTGTTGACGTTTATCATTCTTACTGGGACCTTAAGCCCAGTCTTTACCAACGTCTTCCCAACCAGTATACCATGAGTGAGCTCCTTGTCATAATCGGGTTCAATCATGCGCACTACGTTGCAACGGAGATCGCCATCCAGGTATGCATCCACGACCCTCTCGGTTCGTCCAGGCAGAGTAACATCTTCTGCCAATACCACTCGTACTGCGATCTCTTCTCTTGGGTCTAGGGAAAGCTCCTTCCCACCCACGTGCAACACGCCGCGTCCCAGGTCCAAAGTAAACCCACACTTATTCATGACATCCATTCCCAGGATGAACTCGTCTGCAATGTCAGCAATCAGGACCCGATGCTTGAGGGTTTGATTCCCAATTTTCAATGTCAACTCCATTTCCCCATGTGTGGTCACAGCGCCTCCCGTGGCAGTGCGAAGGCGTGTCCTGGTGGGCAGCAGCTGACCCTCGTCTCGTATTACGTCAGACCTGGCGATGGACTTCGTCGCTCCAGTATCCAACAGCAGAGACCAAACTCTTCCATTTATTTTCCCATCAATGAAGAGACTATCAGGCTGGTGTTGCGCGGACGACACGGGGCATGGCAATCACGAGTCGACTCTCGCCCCTTCTTGTCGACCCGCATTAATTTTCCGAGGGCTCGTCAGACACTCGGGCTCCTTTCTTCGGACAGCGAGCCCTAAGATGACCCATCTCTCCGCAGCTCCAGCAACGGGGCCCCTTCTCCCTCGTCTCCTGCCTTATAAGTCGTCGCAACATGTCCTCCATGGATTCAGGCGCCATCTCCGTCGTGGCGACACCGCGGACACGACCATGTCCTCTGGAGGCAGTTCTTGCCGCTTCAAATTCCAACGCATGGGCTAAGGCCTCTCCCAGTGTCCTACGGCGCCCCAGACGTACCACTTGCTGAGTATCGGCGTCTTTAATTCCATCTACGAATGTTTGGACGGCTAGCTGCTCCAGGAAGTCCTCCGGCGCCAATGGATACGCGAGCCGAACCAATCGAGCAACATCGGCCTCCAGTTCTTGCAGAGTCTCCCCCGACTTCTGAATTCTGTTCTTCAACTGGGCACAATGCACATGCTGAAGATGACCATTGCCATAACGCCGTTACAGACGATTCACCAATTGCTGGAAGTCCCTCTGCTGATTTTCTGGAATCATTTGCAGAACATTCAGGGCATCCTCTCGCAATGTCAGAATCAATGCGGTCGCTTTGTCTGCCATTCCCCAACCATTAGCGACGGCTGCGGCTTCAAAATGCTTCAGGTATGTTGACCATGGCGTTTTCCCATCGTAAGAGGACAGTTTCATGTGCAAGCCAGTTATTGCGGGCCTCACTGGGGCAGTATCTTGGGACAAAGCAACCTGAGGGCAGCAACTCGCGATAAGGTACGCTGATTTACTGCAGGAGGAGAAAAGAAGCCAGCAGATTAAAAGGGAGTTGGTTGGCCTTGGCCCCTTCGTGACTTGGTAAATAGTTCCTGCAGCTCCAGCATGTCACCCTGAACTCCGGCCATCTTGCTTTGCATTCGTCCTGAATATCTCTCATCTCTCCTGCCAACTTGTCATGGCTCGCTTTCAGTTCCTGCTTAAGTTCATCCTTGAGGTCTTCTTGAGTAACTTTCAATTTTTTCTCAAGTTTTTGGACTACTTTTTCTTGCGCGGTTTTCAATTCTTCTTTAAGATCCTCTTTAAGATCCTTTTGCGCGGCTTTCAATTCTTCTTGCGCTTTTTCCGCCTTATCCTGCCCAACTTGGATCTCTTTCTTAAGATCCTCTTGTGCTTTTTCTTGCGCGGCTTTCAGTTCTTCTTGCGCTTTTTCTGTCTTATCCTGGCCAACTTGAATCTCTTTCTTAAGATCCTCTTGTGCTTTTTCCGCTTTCTCTTGCGCCTTCTCTACCTTGTCCTGGCTAACTTGCATCAGTTGCAAAAGTTGGTTTAATTAGACTTCCATTTTGCTGCTTTGAGATCTCGTCAAAGGCATCCCCACTATACACTCAAATGTATTTATCTGATCGTCGTTTTATAGGCACTTGTTAACAATTTATTTATTTAATGTTTCAATAATTTTCTTATAGCCCCCGGTACAAACCGCACACCTGTCACCACTGTTACGTTTTTAACGTTCGGGCTATTTAAAAATTATTCACTGCTTCTTGTATTAAACATTTATTTACAACTATTAATTATTATTATTTACAAACACACGAATTACTTAAACTACGAACTATTTCTAACAACGATACATTTATTTATTTATATAGCACGACTTAATATTAATGATTTATATGGTTATACCTTCTATTTATTTACACTGCATTAACCGTCACTTATTTATGTGGTTATTTATATACGCGTTTATTTATGTGGCGGCCTTACGCCTTTCGGGCTGAAGGAGAACTGACCGCTATTCCCGCTCGCGAGTATTTATATCCCACAAATGAGCATTCTAGAAACGTCCAGACCTTACTCGAAGCTCCGACAAAGGCATGACGCATCGCCGTATTAGTCAGCAATGTCGCTGACGTCACCCGTCTGCAGCTGGCCTGTAAGGTTGCTTCTCGAATATTCACGCGTCTGCATTGGTCTAAGTTCGTTACAGTATAATACTCTAACTATACCTTATATTCCAGGCATATCTGACAAAATTAGACGAGTTGGAAATAGATTCAATGTTAGGAGGGTATTCAAAACTATGAATACCTTGCGGTCAGTTCTTACAAAAACTAAACCGTTCAACGAAGAACAACATTCAAAGAATTGTATGTATAGTATTCCTGTGAATGCGGGAAATATTATATCGGTGAAACATACAGACCTTTAGCAGTTAGAGTTAAAGAACATAAAAATATGATGAAAACCTATCAAATCAAGAAGTCTACGCTGGCAGAACATGCTTGGGATAACAATCACAAAATAAACTGGTATAACACAAAGATCTTGTCTAAAGAATCGATGTCAACTAAACGTAAAATTAAGGAAACGGCATATATTTTACTTCTTAATATTTTTAGACAATAGTTGGCTATCGATTCTTAAAGATGTGGTTTTTCAATATCCGTGAAAAAAGCTAAGTTTATTGGGAAAAACTTCATTATAGCGTAAGCGTACATAAATCAAACAAGTAGAGACACTCACTGTCGGTTCCTTTGATGTCAAAATTCCAATTTGGATGACCTTGAACGGCTCTTGGGGGTACTTTTCGATAGTACTAACAGGTGGCGCCACTACTTAATCACATCATGATTGGTAGCAGCGCTAGTAACTGGCTCTTATTGGTAGAACTTTGTGCTGCCAAATTAAATTAGGACTAAATTTCAATATAGCTTCCCCAGTTCATACACATATACAATGGCGAACAATAAATTTAGGCTTGCCTGTCTTTCGCTTGGCACTGTTAATGTTGGTGGCACTGTACGTCTATGTCAAATTCGAGGTTAGCAGGTTAAGTTTTGCGTCAGTTTGTGTCAAAACTGACGCAAAACTTAACGTACAGTGCCGCCAACATTAACAGTGCCAGCGAATGACAGACCGCCTAAATGTATTGTCCGCCATTGTATATGTGTATGAACTGGGGAAGCTATATTGAAATTTAGTCTAATTTTAATTTTGAGAGTGGCGAAATACCCAAATAAGAATATGAATTATAGATTCACGCCACAAAGAAGTTTCAGAGATTAATGTTCAGCCTGTTATTGAAGATAAAAGTGTAGACTATTCTCACGAAATACTGGATAAACCTTAAATATTTTGAATCTGTAAATTAAGGACAGTCAAACGACTTGATATTTGTATTCTGCTAAGATGTAGTTAATTTTCTATTATGTCTAGCAATACCTCCTAATACCATCTGTTATCAATAGTAGCTCTACCTTTCCCTCTCATACGCCTGAAAGCACCAACTTTTTGTAAACGTTGAAAATTTCTGATAAAACGTTCAGACCAGGTGTTATGTGATTAGGGTACTGCCAAATAGTATTAACAGATTCTAACATTCATCATTTGAAGGAAGCTACTAAATTGAAAAGTTTAATAGTTTAGTTGTCGATACGATGTCCTGCAAACGAGCAGTTTTGAAAGTTTAACTTCCGCAGATGGTTCCCATTTGTTCGATTCAAAATGATGTCGTCTATAAGATCACAAAATATTGCACCTTAATTATGAAATAGCTTGTATAATATCTAACTACTAATTACTGAATCTGCTCATTATTACTTTGATATTTAATGTGCATTTTTATCGAAATTGGCAACTTCATATCATATAAAATAAGCTATACTAACCAACTACGTACTCAATAGGGCTGGGGTGCAGTTACTTTGAAGAATTTCCTAAAGAGATACTCGGACAAAAAGTTTGAGAACCTTTGATTTAATTGATCAATCAATAATACCTTTCTACACTTTTCAGAAAATTAATGTTATACCAAAATCAAATAAAACATACTTAATCCTTACTCTTCTAGTTTGAGGCGAGATCTCTCCACCTGGACAAGTGTCGTGGCTTCCCACCAGTTTAAATTTCTCTTCTTTAAAACGTTTCCTACTTTGTTATACCAGGTCTTTGTCGGTCTTCCTCTTTTGCGTTTATAATCACTACCCGCACTCCATATCTGTTTTACTTTCCGTTCATCGCTTATCCGCACCATATGTCCAAACCACATTAGTTGTCTCTCAACGTTGTCTATAATCGGGTTAATGTTACACCACTCTCGTATCTCACTGTTTCTGATCAGGCCTTTCCTACTGATTCCCCTCACTGCTCCGAGATAACGCATTTCACTAACCTGTATTTTGCTCGTATGTCTTTCATGTAAAGTAGTCAGTAGTAAATATAGTAACAACTAATTTCTGACTAGATTGAGCACGCACAAAATATTATCAATTGGTAAGAATATTATATTTTATCAAAACTGACATTTATTAGTCATACTATTTAGTTAGTTTTTAGTAATTAACTAATTCAATGACAATTTCGTTTAAAATAACGTGTAGAAAAAATAAATATACGCAATAAATTCATACTCTCTTTAATCTAAACTTTTCTGTTTCTAGACCAAATCAGTAGAAAGTACCAAACGACTATTTCAGTTTCACAATAAAATACTTGTACTTTAGTTTTATTTGATATAATTTTTCACTGCGGATTATTTCTGAAATGCTGAATAATTGATCAGTATTTTTATTAAATACCTACCCGGAACGTAATTTCAGAATAAACAGAAGGCCGCGCTTAAACTTAATAAGTGGATCATTACCAAAATATCAAAATATAATACCTATATTAATAAGAACGATGAATAATTGCGCTTTCTAGACCGCGCGGAATGCTGAATACTGTTTGCATTTATTTCAGTACAATTCATTTGGACTAACAATAAAATTCAATTACTGTTCCAGGCATCAAAACATTAACGTCGTCTATTCAACAGCAACAATTTAATTAATGTTCGACAATCAAAAACAGGATCACTTTTTTTACCTAACTACTGGTTTTTTCTGTATCTTGCACCAGTAAATCGAAGCCCCAATATACAATAACCATATCGGAAATTAAATCTCAATCGACAGGTTGTATAACCAAAGTGACTCATATAACCATGTATAAGTTTCTGAAAAAAAATTTTGCTTCCTCAAAATGTAGATACAGAATCATTTTCTCTTCCCGCTAAAAGACGAAGGAAGTATTATAACAAAACACCTTTCTAAATTTCTCCAATCTTCACGTTTCAGGGTCCCTAGATGACGAAAAAACAGGTTTTCCTAATTTCTTGTCTGTCTGTCTGTTGGCGGTATAACTCAAAAGTATTTGTCGGAGGAAGACAATATTTTTCCTACACATTATATGTATATCTACCTGGCATGAAACCTAGAAAATTGCAAACAAATACAGGGTCCGGCAACGAAGCGGGGATGGAAGATATTTGTAAAACTATGAGAGTCACGCAAATATTGTGTACTAGCTGTTACCCGCGACTTCGTACACGCGAGGTTCGTTATTTGTGTATTAAATAATGACTAATTATTTTCTGTCATCCCATCCCATCCCATCCCGTCTCCATCCCCGTCTCCGTCCCTCTCCCCGTCTTTTCCCCGCCCCCGTCCCTTTTTCCGACCTCGTCCCCGTCCCGTCCCTTCTCGTCCCGTCCCGTCGCGTTCCTTCCCCCCTCCATCCCATCCCTTCCCATCCCATCCCTTCCCGTCCCGTCCCGCCCTTCCCGTCCCGTATCGTCCCTTTCCGTGCCGTCCAGTCCCGTTCACTCCCCTCCTCTCTCAACCCATCCATCCCTTCTTTTCCTTCCCGTCCCGTCCCGTCCCGTCTCTTCCCGTCCTGTCATCTTCTATTTTTACCTTCAGGGGACAAATTTCCAAAAGCTTTGAATGACTTAGCTCAAAATTTGATATTACAAAATTCCAACCCTTTTTTAACCATTTAGGGGTTGAATTTTCAAAAATCCTTTCTTAGCAGATGCCTACTCCGTATCAGAAATCTGCCTGCCAAATTTCAAATGCCATTTTCGCAATAAACGTCCCAAAAACGTCAATAACGACACCAATGTCGATTTTTATGCTTATTTACCCCATTTCACCCCCTATGGGGTTGATTTTCGGAAAATCAGGAAATACGTACGCGCGAGTTCGTTATTTTTGTATAAATAATGACCAATTATTTTCTGTCATCCCATCCCGTCTCCGTCCCCGTCCCCGTCCCCGTCTTTTTGCCCGTCCTTGTCCTCGTACCTTTTTCCGACCCCATCCCCGTCTCGTCCTGTCCCGTCCCTTCCGTCCCGTCCTGTCCCGTTCCCTCTCCCCCTCCCATCCCATCCCGTCCGTCCCGTCCCGTCCTTCCCGTCCCGTCCCTTCCCGTCCCGTTCCGTCAATATCTGTTATTTGACTTATCCAAACAATAACGCAAACTTGTTTCCATAGTAACGAAGGCATCAGGAACCGGCAAAAAGCTTTTACCGGTTCCTGATGTCCGTTTTCCGATCTTGACCGGCAAAACGTTACTCTCTGGTGAACAAATTCCCCAGAAATTGCATATTTTCTGGTCGATCGTAAAAAAATACTTTTAAAAAATACAGGGATATACAGGGTGGTCCCATTCGTTAAACCAAAATAATTATATTTGCTGATTATGAGTTTCTCTGTACAGCTTTAATACTTTGAGCAGGAAAGAAGAACTATTTGAACGTTTAATGTAATTACGTATAAGCTTTTGGTGTATTGACTTTTGTTTTTTAATCTGATTTTATTTGACCTTGGAATTAATTTATTCCTGCATTTGTGGTTTTTCCGTGTTTATTATTCCTTGTATCAATACTGACTGAATTTATATTTTCTAAACCTGGTTTTTTGATTTTATTTTTGGAGAGCTCAAATATGAATCATTATTTTAACAGCGTTTTTACTTCCTTTTACTATAAAGGAAGTATTGGATTCACCCCAAAAATTCGAAATTGAGTTTTCAACAGATCTTCACGTTTTAGAGTCCCCTGATCCCAAAAAACATATTTTTTTTCATTGGTCTGTCTGTCTGTCTGTGTGTCTGTGTGTCTGTCTGTGTGCCTGTGAACAGAATATCTCAAAAACGAAAAGAGGTATGGCGTTGAAACTTCATATATAAATTTTGTGTACTATGTAGATGAGACAGCAAGCTTTTGAAAAAAATCGCATAACCGGAAGTAGGTGTTTACTCTTGTGATTTTTCAGTTTTTTTCGATTTTTTCAAAAACGGCTCTAACGATTTTTTTAAACTTTACATTTTTCTTACATTTTTAATGTGTATTGATGTGAGATAGGTGATTTTCCAGTTGAATACTTCTAAAGTGGGTTTCTTTTGTTTTTTTATCTATTTTTTTATTAACTCCTATTTTAAATAAAACACCCGGTATATTATTACATTTTTGAATTCACCTTAAAATTCTAGAGAAAATTTGCCTCTTCAACTAACACTCGATTTTGTACCGTTTTTGTAGAATTTGTAATTTTTGAAAATTTTTAACAAATGGTTAAAAATTAAAAATGAAATTTTTGACTAATTATAAGATCACTGTAAAAGGAAGTTGTGTGAGTGTATCACACCAGATTTTTTTATTCCTTTACATAAAGCATCTTAAGCGGCTTAAATTGTTTTTATATTCAAACACTCATATCTAAAAAACAGTTGCACTTAGAGGTATAAAGCTCATTAAAAGGGCTTTTCAAAAATACAAAAATATACAG